>JAPWTK010000206.1:165000-783210 GCA_029963805.1 Aromia moschata | reverse complement strand
TTAATTGCAAATTACCAATACCAACTGTCAATACTAGTTGCCTATCTTGCCACAAACATCGTATGGGTGTCTTAGTAAAAGCAGAAAGTAGGTGATATGAAACCCCATCACTTTCTTCTGTCACGTTTTTTTTTCTTGAAAATATGAAGTAACTCAATGTTGTATACGCTTTCGCGTATTGACGATTTCAATTAAAATAAAAGACGATTCTGCAGGAATGATCAATTAGTAGAAAGTTTTGAGAGTAATCCTTGCCTGGAACAGTCCTAGGTTTATCGTCAATCTAGAGATTTGATTGCAACAAATATTCATTATGTTCGGCCATCATAACTTTATTCTCATTGTTGGTGATTTGTGAGTATCAGTGGCGTGTATAATTACGCCGAAATCACACCTTTGACTTTTTATAGACGGTACATTTGAAACAAAATACTAATAAATATAATGGTAGTTGTATCCCACTTTTGGGAAACATAATTTGAAAGCATATGAAAGCCATATCCTTTTAATTTGAATAAGGAAATACCCTTTGGCCTCACAGAATTTAACCGTTGTAGTGTAAGTACAGTTCCAATAAAATTAACCTCTCATGGAAAATTGATTTTTTATTTTCCCTTACACCTCAAGGATTCTAAAAAGTATTAAGCCTACGAACGTCACCCACCCTGTTATTCCGTGTCCGGGCTTTTGCCGCTTTGGTATAATCAATATAGAGGCGGATTATTTAAGGAACGTTAGTTTTCTATCAAGTTTACTCACCTTTCCACGCAAACCGAGAAAAGGATTTGGATCAAAGAGACAGGAGACGTTACTTTATTCTGAAAAATGGTTTTCTCTATAGACGCGGGATCATCGGAGGGACTGAGAAACCGGTTTTGATGTTTCAGTTTAGGTTATTCGATGAAAACGTGGGATAAGCCTTACACACAAAATAATTAAGTAAGTACTGGTAGGTACGTAAAATTATTTTCATCTTGAAGTTGTTTATATGTTAACATTTTTTAAAATGAATAAAGTTACTTTGATACTGATTTAATGGCAATAACTTTGAACATAAAGTCAGGATATCATCTTTCGCTTGTTACAACTTATTTCGGCTTTTTAAAGGAAAATGAGATTATATTTCAATTCATGCGGAAAGTGTAAGAGATTGACAGAAGGATAAATGGGGAAAATGAAAAAAAAATTTGGTATATGAGGCAAATATTTTTTGTGTTATAAAAACATTTGAAGAAAACAAGATAAATAATAACCAGTAGGTATGGTATATTTTTTTGATATTTGTATGTACTATTTTCGCAAAAAAAAAAGTATTAATAATAAAGGTATTTTATTGACTTTATAGTCCATAAAAATAGTCGTCTATATAAATACCAGAAATTTTTTACTCACAGTTGCTGGAGTTGATTTTTACTCGATAAATGCTCGTTCATTTAAATAAGTGCTATTAACTACAGTATGAAAAATGTCTTGAAGGTCTTTAGCCATCGGCGGTTAATATGTTAAGCAAAGAATATCAATTTCAAAAATATTTCTTTAACTAGAATTTATGTAATTTATAAAACGATTACATATTCTGTACAATAAATCTATATTTGTTAGGTGCAAAAAGTTTATTTTATTTCAATGGGATAAGCTCTAAAGAAACGGTGATTCAACTCCTTTCTCCTTGTATAAAAAAGATGATTCACTCTTCCAAATTAAGTAACTGGTTCCCTATAATATTTCACTTCTAAATATTTCTAAACTTTGTTTTTCACAAAGAAGTATCCTAAAAAAAAATATTTGAATTAGGTTATTTAAAATTTGGAATACATTTGAATCTATTATTCATTCACAGGCAGACACAATTTTACTGAACTTCTAAACCAGAAACAAGACTATATTATCTCAACTCATTATGGCATCTAAAATTACTATTCTACTCCTATAAAATTATTCCTCTCTAAGAAATCGGCTATTTAATTTTATCAGTTTCATGTAGTTACAAATCAAATTACAAACACACAATTTCCCACTGGACCTCGGATTTTTGAGACGGCTCATCATAAATGTGAAGTCGAATTTCAAAATTTTAACAGGCGCCTGTAATTAAAAAAAATATAATTGAGAAATGACTCTGGTGTGGCTGACTGACCACTTTTTTTCCGGCAAGGCTGCCACGACTACGCCTCATAAATGTCAACAGTCGACTTCCCGGAGGAGAATAATGGTATTCGAACACTTTAAACGGGATTTTGAAAGTAGCAGTTTGAGATACCACAAGTTTTGTAGAGATAAATTAACTCATGGTGTAGCACCACATCAAATATTAAATAAAACCGTGGTTTTCGCACATTTAGGTTAGGATATGCACTTTCTCTGGGGTTTCTATGGATTTTTTTTCAGTCGTTTTATTTTTATTTTCAAATTTTTCAACTTCTTCGAAAAGATCGTCTTAACACAGAGTCTTAAGTTTTTATTGGGATTAATTTAGCTGGTTACAAAAGGACAATTTTCGGACATACATTTTTGTGTCCACGTTTGTTTTGTCCATTTTCTGCGAATGAAGGGTGAGAGGAAAATATGTTTTATATTAAAGAGGAAAGTCTAAGGAATATACTTCTGTTTCTTCTTTTTTCGAAACAAGTCGAAATTTTAGATGTAAAAATTGGTCAGGTAACAAACGCACACCAGCTGAAACCAACGGACTACGTACGCTTTGATAACTCGGAATCTGTTCGTTACCCTTATACTTTGATGTTTATTGATTATTTGGAATAAAAGTATGAAAGTGTTAATACCCAAAACAACAGTCAAGTGCATATTATACCTGAATAACATTCTAACAACCTTCGAATACACGCTAAAAAAAGTTGTGAGGGTAACGAACGGCGACATATTTAAATGAAAGGTAATGAAGAGAGATTCCAGCTAGAAATATTTATAATTTTGAAATTAAAAGGTAATATATAAAATACCACTATTGCAAAAAATCTTAATGTATTGCAAATGAATCAGGAAGGGGTAAAATATACAAAATAATGCTTAGTACGCACATAACTAGGAACTGTCTGGTCGATCAGAAAGAACACAAACACGTGTAATGATTTAAAACTAAGACATCACTTTCGTCGATCACAAACCTTACATTTTGGATTGACACATGTTATAACTTAAAACTAACATAAGAGTCTTGTCGGTTAGAAATATCTTCTAAAAAAAAAAAGAAAACAATACTTCGAATTAACCGTGCCTCCTATCAAAATGGTACCGAAGATCACATTTGTTGCTCGTATGCGGCTTTCTTTGAATATAAATTGGCAAGAATGTTGGACAAATAGTTTTGCGATAAACAAAACAAGTGCACACATATACCCTTAAAAAAAAAAAAAAAAAAAAACTGGACGTTTTCCACGAAACACCGAACTACTACACTTTTCTCGACGCGCGTTTCGCCAGCCAAGTTGGCATCTTCAGGAAAAGATTAAAAACAGTTTTTAGATCTTCTCCTGAAGTATGCCAACTTGGTTGGCACACCGCAAGAATGTTAGTAGTTCGGTGTTTCGGGAAAGTCCAGTTTTTTGTTTCTACCGAAGGTTCCAGTACCCACTCCAGGATCAAGTACACATATGTTCCAAGGTAACGAATCGACAAGAGGTAACGAACATTTTCCATTAACCGCAAGTGTAAGTAATTATTTGGAATTTGAAGCCAAATTTATAACTTTGTTTAATAATTCAAAAAAAATCGTGCAGAATATGACTTTTCTAGATGCGTTAAAACCACTTTTGAAATCAGCACAGCTGCTGGCAAGATATGTAAACCTATTCTTTTCATTACTGTTAGAAGCATAATGAACGGGTCCAAAAATACAGACAATACGGTTTTGTGACCTCTAAAGTGTTGCCTATCGAGAGGCATCCATCCAAAGAATGTCCGCGTTTTGAGAGAAATTGTCATATATTGAAAACTTGAGGTGATGGAGCAATTCTGAATTAGATTAAAGCAAGCCAGGAATTATATATATTGTTAGCTCATCAGAAACCTTCGGAAAAGAATAGTCTGGCTTCTGGTTCATAATTTTGCCGGCATTTTTTGAAGCTTAAATGTAAAATAATAAAAATCTAATTTGTACCTTGTTTCAGACCAAAATGTCTCTTGCCGACGGCTTATCGCGTCGATGACGAGCAATATGCGCACTTACAAAAATGCAAATGAGTCCCGCGAGGAGTCCGCGGAGCCGCCTCCTCGAAAACTTAATTTGCGCCAGGAATATACCGGAGAGGCGCTCCGGCTGGAAGTCACGTATCTCGACCGCCGAAGACGAGTCGGGCCAGACCGCATTACGCATTCGGGCAGACAGAAATTGAAACTCGGATTGCCTCCGTGCCGATTTGCAAGTCAGATCCGCGGATTCGGTGACACCTTCGCGAAACAGAAAATGTCAAAGTCGTGTTCGGCGTCACTTTTGTTAACGGTCGCGGGAGAGGGCCGTTGCGTTTTATCCGGATACTTATTTGAATACCTGAATACGATTATGGAAGACACCTGAATTTCGGGTGAATGTACAGCTTATGAAATGCAGAGGAATCCAAAAAAGTAAACTAAAGGCGTTTGTTAAAACTGAAATACTATTTATATTATATTATTATATTACACAATCATATATTACATTAATTTTTACATGCTATATTCAAGATTAATGTAGATACCAATAAAATATTTAGGTTGCCATGTGCTATAACAACTAATTTTATGATTCTGGAAAAAGTTTCGGAGATCATTTGACTATAATTTTAACCTTTTGCCGACAAGAGTGGTCGACATATGGACCAACCAGAGGACACGACACATTTTATCTTTCGCAGGGAAAATTTGATGCGTTTAATATGGAAAAAGTAGTGTAAAAATTTCTGAAACCGTCCTTTACCTTGAAAATTCAGGAGGGTAAGTAATAACTTTCAAGGTAATTTTTGTTCTATTTTGGCCTGAAAGTTAGCATAGGGGAAGAGCGGGTAATGGAAGTCAGCGGGCAATGGTGTTCACCTCCAAATCTACATATCTGAGAGTAGCGCAAACGACCTCGCTGCCCCGCTCTGTGACCCCCATCACTATTGCGAATGACTTGTGTTAGAAACCGCCGCTCGTTACAGAATGAAAGCAATGTTTTGTTTTTGCGCCTCACCAATGTAAATTTTCAACGAAATAAAACAAACGGTAAATGTCGAATTTCATAGTATAAGTCTTTTATGTGTACTTAGACTGACATTCAACATAGTGATGCACAGTTAGATCGCGATAATAATTTCATATTTTTAATTTGTGACTTTTTTCACATTAGTGTAGTTGTGGGCAATGAGAGTCAGGTTTATTCCAGAGTCAGGTCAGGCAAGGGAGAATCTGGATTTAGAGCAACTGGTATTTTTCCACTGAATCCCGAAGTATTATCAGACGAAGCCTTTGTTTCAGCTGAAAGTTCTTCAATCTGAGTCTTTTGCAATTCAATATTATGATGAATCTATTTCAACTGCTGCTACTAGTGCACTGCAAGATATAAGTTCATTTTCCTAGCACATCGAGGCACGTAGTCAAAAGTGGCACATCAAAACAAGTAGACCTACCAGTTGCTGATCCAGATATTGTATCAACTTAAATCAAAGAGACGTTAAAAAAAAAGTGTCTACAATTCAAACTTTCGTTAAGTTGCTAGAGAAAGCATCTGTCTTCAATACAAGACAATTAAAGACAATCAAAGAAGACCTGGTGGAAAAAAGAAAATAAGAAAATTAGAAAATTTCAAGGCAAAGGAAAAATGAAAGTTATGCCAGGATGCTGAGGATGGCGGCGCAGAAGACGCAGGAAACATAATGCAGCGAATTCGGAAGAAACAACGATGTTGTACAGATGTACTTCATGTGGGCTGTGGGCGCACGCGGACTATACCTAGGTGGCACTCGGCCAAAGGTTATACCTATCTGCGATATGTGTTAAATTTTGTTTGATTCTGATTACGCACATGGTGACCACCATTACCCTCACTTCGGTATAATGGCTGTCAAATCTGTATTTTTTTTAAACTGCCATAATTTCCAAAATTGATTGCCAAAATGATTGAAACTGATTTCAATTGGTAGCTGAATAAGACAATTTTGTTATTAGGCGGTCGCAATAAAGATTTGATTTTGAAACTAGCCTTTATTTGAATTCTCGCTTAAGTCACTCCCATTACCATCCCATCAAGGTGAATTCAAGGTCAAAAATTGGAACATTGATCATTAGTACACCAGCGTGTTAGCACTTGGTCCTCTTTTCTTGTAGAGAACTGCAATTGTTTCCTCATTTGCTTTTTATCAGCGCATTAAAAAACGAGGATATCTCAGCTTTGGGGCCAAAATAGGAAAAAAAGACCTTGAAGTGGTGATTTTCAACGTCAATGATGCTTCCTGCATTTGTTTCACTATTTTTCCCGTATTCAGCATATCAAATCAACAAACCTCTCACACCTTTGCGTCAAATTTTTATTTTGACGACTTTATCTTGACGGTGGAACTGGTCGATATTTGTTGGTTGGGGACTCCATATAAGAAATTCCATTAAATTTATCTAAAAATTTCGCATCTAATAAGAGCTCGACTTTACATTTCCTCACTGTTAAAAGGTTAATAGTTTGAAAATAAATGTGAAACCAAAAAACAAAACAAAAAAATTCGTCCAAAAAAAATCTTCAAAAAACCACAAGAAATCATTAAAAATATATGAAAATGGCCTTGAAGTTTAAAACATGTTCTATTCATCGTGTAAACAGGTTTATGTATACATACACGTAGATATTGATGTAAATTATGAATGAGACTGGTTTTAATATTTTTTGTAAGTGCAGAGTCATCGCGTTGATTTATTTCCAAAAATATTGTTAGATCGTCTACGAATAACTATTTTTCACAGTTTGTATTTTAACAAGGTCGTTGATAAGTAGCAGAAAAAGTAGAAGACCCAGATTTGAATCTTGTGGGACTACCGACACTTATATATCTACATATTAGATGTATACATTTTTTTACAACGTTTCGCGTTAACTGGATGTTTTAAATACACTTTAAATACACAATTTAAATACAAATTGTTACACATAAAGTCCGATTCATATGGAAAAATTTGTTCCTAATTGATGTGCAAATTATGACTGCCATTAGTTTTTTGCTTAAAAAGTGATGGCAAATTGCTTATAATTAGTCACGTACCTTTTGGTAACCGTCAAGTTTTTTCCAAAAAATGGCAAAAAACGATATTATTTTTTCTATATTTAGAAAAAAATCGTCTTTTTTCGACAAAAAGGAAAAGTTGCTTCAGCTTTTCCTATTTCCTATATGATACATACTTATTTGTAACACTGTATTTGAATTTTTTCTTCATCTGGTATTTATTGAGTACCTACAATAATTTTGAGCATACTTTGAGCATTTTATTCCTCTCCAGACACTGAATTAGGAGTATTTATAAACCTTTTATCACTTTCTGAAGAATAATTTCATTTTTTTCGAATTTTTTTTACTATGACTCAAATGGTTATGGGTATACAAAGCAATATACAGAATACATATTTATATACATTTTTATAAAAATGCTACTGAAAATGTACTAGATTTCAGTTTCAGTTTGTAACAAACATTGTAATTTTAGAATAACAGATCATAGTTTTCATAGGTTTCTACTATATATTCATAAACCATACAGCAAATGTGTGCACTGCAGCAACAGTATTTTTGCCCTTGACCGCAGCGGACAAAACCTGAAATTGTGCCCATTTTTATTTTGCAGCTGCAGCTGTGAAGGCTTCAAAAAGTACAGCCTGTTATTATTTATTTGTGGGTATCTACAGGATTTGTATAAAAAGTAATAATTCAACAGATACAAAAAAATATGTTTTAATATACCAGAATAATACGGTGAAACTAGCTCCCTCTAGGAGCAACGTCAAAATAAGGCTAAAATTCGTAATTCTCACACCAAAAAACAAAAATCTACCAATTTTCAGATTTTTACTATCAAAATTTTCTCAATTATTGAGAAATTTCAGAATAAAATTTAAACTTTGAACACGCTGTGTCTCTTAAACTAGCGACATTGGTATAACGCATATTGAGCTCAATCATAATATTTTGGTGTCTAGTATCTCCAGTTTAGTCTTGTCTCATTCTTTCTGACTCACCCTTTATAATTAATTCTTGGTTCACTGGCGGTTGACCAGAAAAACACGAACCGTAGAGGAAAAATTCCAAACCGGCAGGTTATAAAGGATTTTTGGTCATCCTCTCGACTGAACAGCGACCAGCTAAGCTTATTATTACCTGCTGTGTTTGCACTTATTCTGTAAACAAGGGAGTACCGGCGCACACAATCAGTCGAAGCAAATGAATCTCAATCCCTTTGTCCGTCCTATTTAATCCCTTCGATCCATAGTGCCGTTCCGTTAACGGTCCATTCAAACACAGAACATAAACTTCGTCGATACAACTTTCCGAGATTATAATTTGGACGGTTTTATCTTCGATCGCTAACATATGTATTTCCTAGATCTCCAGTTATCATTAGTTAATAAAGCGCTGTGATACGAAAGGTTCCTATAATTTGATAGAAAATACGATAATTAATGGTTGAAGATGATCTTGTAAATAATCTGCATAAATGAATGACTGGTGGTGATTATTTTTGCTCTTTTTCTTCTGGTTGCAGAAAATGTCGATTGAGTATATTTTATCAGCTGCACAACAAATTCTAGAGTGGTTAGGTAATAAGTAATAATTAAAATTCTCGGTCGCCTCGATTCGTATTTATTTCAGTAGTCCCGTGATGTTCACCTGGTGCTGTTGTATAAGTTGTACAATCTCTCCTATATGTACCATGTTGAATATGATGATATAATTTAATAATAAACTATGGGAAACGTGCAGAAGGCTATTAGTTACTTCCGTGTATTAAACTAATAATGCGTAGGCCTCTGTGGTGCGACTCGTTTCTGTCAAGCTTAGTAATAATCAGATAATTTGAGCGTAATATACAACGAAAATGATATGAGTACCGATGAAACGAACTATTAGAATTCAGAAATTTGATATGGTTAATACTTGCTCGTTTAAAGTAAGAAAAGTGTGTAAATAACATTTATTATTGTACCTACACGAATAGTATACTATTTCTAATGTAAATGTGAAGACATAAAAAAAAGCAAGGTTGTCAGATATATTTTCTAAAATTGCTAAGCTCACTATCCAATTATACTTCATACTTCAGTAAACTGTTTGTTCGTGACGTTCTTAGAAAGCTAGTTTGGAAATGTTTAAAAAAAATTCATAGATATAAATTTATTAGTCAGCATTAAAATAAGGCGTTTAAAATTGCTGGAAAAAATAATTATCCGGCAATGCTTCGCCGGCAACGCTTTGCTGCCGGCGAAGAGTTGGCAACGGCTTCGTTTAGCCAGCCAGCCGTCGGCGTCGGTCAGCCAGATCCATTTGCAGTAACCCATTAGAGTAATGTGCTATTGCATCCAATCCAATGCGTTAGCTTTTTATGTGGTCCATTGTGTCGTAAAATGTTTTACGACGTCGTTAAAATGATTTATGACTTTTGGAATTCCTTACTTATTTCCGCCAGTGACGTGCATTTCAGCTAGGTTTATTAACACAGACAATTTTTTCAGATTGTCTGGCTAAATGAGACTTATTTTTCACAAAAATTCTCTAATTTACAGAAAAGTCTCTTCACATTGAGTTTAGAAAGACTATAACTAATATTTTTTGAATGAACATATGCCAGATACGGGAATACGTAAATAGCTGGTAGGTAAATAGCGTCGTAATAAATATTCGGTAATTTGATCAATTTTGCCACTTAATACTGATTGATCGATAAAAAAAGCAGGGTAAAGTAATATAAAATGTCTTAAATTTATAAAAAATTCACAATAAAACAAAAATCCACAACAATATTGAATTAAAATCTTGCGTGTTATGATTAGGGTCCGGAAATGTGTCCTGCAACGCAGGGTTCGGAACTAAAAAACTCTATGATGATGAAAGTATAAACCGTATTTTTTAAGCGCCTTGTGTATTTCTTGCCTGTGCTACGTACGGCATTAACCCTTCCCGATAACGCTCCAGAACCCGTGTATACAGTAGTACGCCGTCCTGGCGCGGGAGAGCAGGATAGTCTAACGGAGTGTAACACGCGTGACAACAAACATTCCGAACCGTTGTTATGATAATGTACAGCGCTGCTACATGGTATTTAGGTCTCTTAGATGCGATCTAATAACATTTTCTACTATTACTAATAACGTTTTTTTTTCTGTCCATTTTGTGTCCTAATTTTATTTCCTGTGAAATACATTTTTAAATTTAAGTTTTGTTTCCTATGAATAGATACACACATTAACATTTTTGTTTTTTTTAAGAGTTTTTTTACCGAGATACCAATTCATGCATAACCAATTTTGAGGCAGACTGCATAGGTTTTGGAAAACAATATTTATATTAAATTGTTTCGCATTTCATTACATTCGATTTTAAATATTTTAAATAAAAAGAATATTTGCAGGTACCCATTGAATTATCTGTAATAAATTGCTGAGGCAAATCAGAATATTTTGATGTATTTATTATTACTTTTTGGCGACAATTTATTTTTTATATTAATGAAATTAAGGTTTTGATTGGGCACTGTATATTGTTATCTGACAATTGTTGTATGTCTTGCAATAATTTATTTTTTTAGATAAAACACCGTGACAGTTTGAATGGTTTTTTTCTTTTTTTAAGCATCCCAATATTTTACTGAGTATTCACTATAATTATAGGGTATTCATTATTATTTTTATCGATTAATCGTTTTCTAGCCATATATTTGGATAATTAACAAGGTGGTATAAAATAGGAATACCTAGTATATTGAGCTTTTAATTTGTTCTCATAGTGAATTTTATTCGCATTTGTATGTGCGCAATTGCAAATAATACAATGTTTTTTTTTAATATTGACAATTCTTAGTAGGCATTATTTTTAATATCAATCTTCTCTTTTACCATTTTAATTACTCATTAAAACTTTTTAAATATGGGGATAATTGCGCAGTAGTTCTTATACAGCAAGTAATTTTATCTTGTACTATAATCTGTCTTGTTGGGTGAAAAAGCTTAAACGATGAAAAGTTTCTTAGAGCTTTTCGTCATCTATTTTCGTTTTCTCTAAAACTTACTTGAGATTCTTAAAACGTTTCGTATTGTATTCCGTCGCAGCCTTTTGTTAGAGAGCCGTATTTTTACATTTTGTTCGTCGACAAAAATCGTTAAGAAAAGTTAATTAGGTCTTATTTTCGATATTCTATAGGGGCATGGTATATATAAAACAATCATGAAAGTTTTCATTATAGATACTTTGCCTACAATTTATTATAATAATTTTCCAACTTGCAATTATATTTTATATGAGAATAACATAAATAAATAAAAATAAATGGTCAAACGATCATTATTGGATCACTTCAAATGAATTGACCCTATAAGGAAAAAAACTGGACGTTTTTTTACTACTATACTTTTCTCGACGCGCGTTTTTTTGTTTCTACGCCGAAGGTTCCAGTACCCACTTCAGGATGACCCTATAGGGGTTATAAAAAAGTAAGATTTTTTTAAATAGAGTATTAAATATTTTTGTATAACATTTAGTCTCCACGTCATTCTAATTAAAAATGAGCATGTGTAAAGAGACATCCAAAAAAACGTCATCAAATCATGGCTACGAACGAGAGAGATATAAATAACTGTGTGTAGATAGTAATAAGGGCTGTCATATAAGGTTACAATTAACTTTGACAATTAAATACGGTTATAAATTTGAGATAGAATAGAAATACGTATTTTTTTATATATATTATAAAAAGTATATATATAGTATAATAATAGTGAGTTTCAGTTTATCTTGTAGAGGTGTGCACAGTTTCAAAATCTCAAAAAAAATCAATCAATTCGATTTATTTAATGAAATGGACAAGTTTACAGAAGGAAGTTAATTAAGCACTTTGATATCATTAAGTGGTAGATATAGCCTTCAGTAATTAAATGTTTTGATAAGGAATGTTTTTATATTACCTTGATAAATTGGTCATTTTGGTCAAAACAATGATGAAGGTGTCAACGATGTTATCACCAAAATGGCAGATGTTATCATCAGATGAGGCAGTGATGATAAATATTACGCATCTCCAAAAAAAATTCATTTGCATGGCTCTGACTATGTATACCATATGTTTTTGGGTCGTTGAAACCGAATCCGAAGTCCAAATTGCTTCATCAGATCCGGTTCTTTTCCTAACCTCAAAAAACTGACCTAAAACCATGATATTCAAGCTAAAAATTTAATTTGATAAAAACCCAAACGAAATTCCATAATCATATATTTCATCAATTCCATGACCACATAATCTCAAAACTCCATAACCTTAGGCCCCATAACCTCAAAAACCCAATAACCTTATGATTCTAAAACCCAATAACTCAGTAAAAAAGAGACTTATACGCGCTTAGGCAGTGTAAATCGATATGTTTGAAATGGATTTGCCCTTCTATCCCAGTACCACTTAACCTCAAAACCACGTGATTCTAAAACCTCATAACCTCAAAAATCTCATAACCTTGTGATTGAAAAACCTTACAAACCAGTAAAAAAGAGACATATACGCATTCAAGCAGTGTAAATCAATTTGTTTGAAACGGGTATGCCCTTCAACCTCACTACCACTCAACCTCAAAATCACGTGATCCTAAAACTTCATAATCTTGAAAACTTCATAATCTTATACGGGTCTAAATCTGATAGAGTTTTAACACAAAAGTAGTGTAAAATATGGAATGATACCACAAAATTTGTGTACAATCATACAAATTGTTTGTAATGTGCTATCTTTCGCAAGGTAAAATTTACACAAATTTTTTTAGAGAGGTTAAAGGGTAAGAGAGGTTTAAGGTTAATGTAGGAGACGCCGATGATCTATTTTGTTAAAAATTATATAGATGGGAATGATACATTTTATAAAAAATGACATAGGAGCAGATGGTAAATTTTGAAAAAATGACGGAAGCACCAACGGTAATTTTATCATCAGCGCCTTCTCCATTTTTAACGAAATTTTCCGTCGGCGCCACGGTCACTTTTAACATTTACCATATGCGCCTCCTTCATTTACCAGTTTTGATAAAATGTAGTTACAATGTCATTTTGATTACAAATATGTACACAAATGGTGTGGCTTTCTTATCAGTTTTTGAGTATTTCTCGGATTAATATACAAAGGAGTCGAACAAAATTTGATCAAACCCCTCTTTATCGTATTACTAACAGGTATACAACCTTCACGCGACTGCGTGTCCTCTTAACATCGACTGTCCTGATAAACCGGCTTCCGTAGCGATGGCTCACGTATACGATAAAAATTAATTCCCGCGTTATCCCCCGACGACGAAACAGCGCTAATCCGATCCTGCTTCCCGCTGATGCTGAACCCGGCGAGCCGACGTGTTTTCTTCGCCAGAAGAAAACCCCACGGCCCTAATGAACTTCGTATCGTTCGCGGATTATCAACGAGTCGCTTTGTCCCGCTCTACGTCTCCTTTCGCATCGCCCCGCTTTAGAAGTTCTTTTGCGGAGGGCAATCGATATGTGGCGCATCGGAGATCCAGCACGTTCTACATATTAATTTGCCGCTGGTGTATTGTCTTCAATGGCATCTTTGGAGATCGTACGAGACTGCAAGAGATTACGCACTGTACAGTCTTTATTTTATTCTCTAAACTGAAACTGTAAACTACTAAACTGCTCATTAAAATTAGCGTAACACTTTTTACTTGCGGTGTTTAATTTTCGGTAGCCTATGGGATTGGTTTGAATGCCTCGAAGGCACTACGTTGTGGCTTAAATTCGAAATTTGAATTCGATGGGCTACAAGATGGACTAAGAAGGACGTTGTCGGGTAAAAACATCTCAGCACACACTAAGACCTCCTCAATAAGTTCTATGTATTTGGCTCACTGCGACTTGGGCTCATGAAGCCTCGACTACATTAGCGCCTGCGAGGTAGGCCACCCAAACATGCTCTCGCTCGTAAAATTAGTGGAAAAATGTGCTGTTTGGGCGCTCTGCCTCGTAGGTGCTAGCCCGTTGATGGTTCATGAGCCCGTCACAGTGAACATTTGTCGCGCGTACTAAGCATGTCCCGCGAATTTGGCTATTTTTGATTCATACAAATGCAAAGGAAGGTTCCTCTGCCTACGCAACGAGCACTCTTTCAGCAATTTTCATCCACTCAACATTTTTTTGAAGGTGGTCGCAAAAAGAGGGGACGACTAGGGGTGTGCCAAAAAAGAGTTCATGCGTCCTTAGGAAAACTTTCTGAGTCCGACACGTCAAGACCTGCTTTACAACCCCTTAGGGCGGCAAATATTCAGGGGGGTGGGTTGGAGTTGGTGTGGCCTGAAGGGGTACTTGAGTTGTCAAAGGGCGAAAGGGAGTTGTGGCACCCCACACCAATTTATTAGGCAGCATTAGGATCAATAGGATCGCCCAACAGAGGTCAAACCACGCAAAACCCTGCGTAAATGCAAAGGGGTGGCTTAGGGGAGGTCTGGAAATTGATTGAAGGGATGGGACAGCGACCAAATACATATAACTTAGTGAGGAGGTCTTTGTGCGTGCCGGGATGGCAAATTAAATGGCAAATTAAAAACCAAAAATCTAACTCAAATAGAACACAAATGGTGTTAATCTAAAAAGTGTTACGCTAATTTCGACGAGCAGTTTATTTTAAACTCAAAATCACACTCAAGTTGTTGAGTTTAATAACCGTAAAAAGCAAAACTCTTATTATTTCTCAACGAGTAGCTCAAGGATCTGTTTTGAAATATTTTTTTATCTACTAGCTTTTTCAACCGTTTGATAACATATCGTACTGGTATTCCAAATTTGCGTATAATTTTTTGATTACTAAATCCAATAAGGATACAGTTTCTTTCTTCAGTTAGGATCGTGCTCCCAAATTATATACAAATTATAAATACATAAAACGCGACTTTTATAATTTGAAGTGATTTGACAACTGTCAGTTTCAACCAGTCTACCAGCATTAATATACATTGTTACTTTGCTGCATATTGTTAACTAGGAAATAATTCATAGATTACCTTTCAAACTCAATGTTGTGCGAGTTCAAATGTTCAAATAATTGAAAATATTTGTTAATATGTCTATAAATTGAGAAAACAGTCAATGTTTCATTAAAACTTTATTTATAAAAACAATTTAAAGCATTTGCTGAATATATCCACCACCTTGATCCAAACAAATTCGGCCTAATTCAAAATTGGTCCTAACATTCTAATTGAATTGAAAACGTTGTGTAAAATATGGAGATGATCATTTATTTCATTTTTTTCTGTAATCCTAGCTTGGATATGTACTAAACCAGGAATATTAATTTGAAAAGTTGTGTTTTTAAGATGAGGCCATAAAAATAAGTCGTTTGGAGTAATAACTATCGCATAATCTTGGTGGAAATTCATGGTCAGTTCATAATTCATCTATCTTGAAAAAAATATCTTAAAAAGTTCATAGTGTCTGCTGCAGTTGCAGCTCTAGCGCCATCTTGTTGAGAATACACATATTAATAGTTCTACTCGTATATCAATCTGATTAAGAAAAGTTGTTAAATTTCCTTGCTATAACTTTGTCCAGTGAGCGTACCATAAAAAATGGTAAAAAAAGTGTTGAATGTGTTCTATTAACTCGGGAATGCGTTTTCTTGGCCGCCCACTTCCTTCTTTTCTTCCTACGCTTCCTGTTTCTCGACAAATATTCACACAACATTGCACTGTATAGTGGAAAGTATTGTAATCCAACACTATGGAACTCATTGCGAAACTCTTATAAACAATCTTCCATTGAATTGAATTCGCCTTCTATTTTTCGCCCATTTCTGAAGTACAATTAGAGCTTAAAGCTTTCGTATTTTTGAGAAAACATATTTTTTTGCGTAAAGGTTATTCCAAGTATTGAGACATCCAAAAAAATATTGGCCGAGAAAAAAATACGTATTTCTATTCTATCTTAAATTTATAACCAATTTGACAATAAATTGTCAAAGCTGTTATTATTACTACCTTATATGACAGCCATGATTTATTTTACAATTGTGACAGTCACTTGTCAAAAGTTTGACATAACGGAAAAGTTGATGACTTTTTTTATGTCTCTTGATTATGTATACGAACCCCAGTCACATAATATGTATTGGATCAAGGAAATGTATAACTTAATATCATACTTCCGAATTATTATTGAAACACTTATTACTTCAAAAAAAGAAACTGTACAAGTTTATTTGGGAGTATGTGGTGTTAGCAATCAATAATATTTATTATTTATTGCATTAGTTAACAATAACTCAGAACTATAACATAGTAACGTTGTGGATTATTAACGATGTGGACGTTTTAAGTTCATTTGTTCAAATCATATGCGACTGGGCTACTTGTAAAACACTGAAAAGATTCTAAGACAGAAAAACGAATGACTAACAGTTGACACTTATATGGACAGTGCTACGCCGCCGCTGGTTGGCGGGGCAGCAAGCTGAAAGAAAGGGAGACGGGACTTTGCTGGGGATAATATAACCTCTACGCGTGGTGGGTTCGCGGTGGTGAAGGGTGCGCGGAGACAATTTGGCCGGCGGCTAGCTCACCGGAGATTGGGGGTGGAAACCCGTCTCCGATCCCCGCGCGGTACCACCAAGGTTATATTATCCGCCGAAACGAGAGGTACAACAGAGGGTCGACACAAGAACAAAAGAGAAGAACAAGAGTAAACAAATAGGACAGTACTTTAATAAAAATAAAAAAAAACAATTAACAAATACAATACAACAACAAAAATTCCCTAGTCTAGTGCCCCAGGTGATCGCCAACAATGGCCTAGTAGGCACGGTGACACACTCTTAGGGGTAGGCCTGAGGGGCACGGTCGGAGCGGTGGCTCTACTAATCTAGCGTCAGTGGTAATGACTAATAATGACACACGTCTAAATTATTCAAGATATGTAGTGTGCCCTAGTAAAATCCCGGTACATAAACTATATTTAGGGCCGGATGCTGTTCTGCAAGACCAAGTACAAAGCGTGATTACGGGGTGGATCTTATAAATCCCCTTGGTATATATACCGCAGGTTTACAAATGTGTCTGCAGTGTTGGATATCCCGATAGGGGTAAGGTTCCCTGCCCTACTGTGTCTCGGAGATTTAAATAGTATCTCTTAATTCTAGGAAGCAATCTAGGTTAGAGCCAACCAAATAGGTTCTAATAACCTAAGCAGTGTCAAATAGAAATGATCGGTCTGACCGACAAGCCCAGGTAACGAATGTTAACTAAACGCTTACAATCTTAGCAATGACCTTAATTGGTTCCTGGTCCTAGATCCTAGATGGGTACTTGAAGTCCAGAAGTAGCTGATGTCCGTTAGAGGTGCCCCGGTCCCTGACCATGTGGTGGAAGTGAGGTTAGGTTGCTTCCGAAGCCGTGTGTGGGCCCCCCAGAAAGGTGTCAGATGTATAGCTGATGTAGGCTAGTGGCTAGGGTGATCGCCGGTGTGAAGCAGTGAGCTGCGCCCGCAGGGCGAAGAAAAGCGATAGCGGCAGAAGCGGGTGTGACAGCAAGAAGCAATAACAAAAAAAAAGGAAACAGAAGAAAAAGGCCTAGAAGTAAACATGCAGCAATTAGTCATGCAATTATATGCAGTGCATTTACGTGTGTGTAAGCTTTTCCCCTACCTTGGTAGTGGTGTGTGGCCTATAGGTGGTTATAAAACTGGTATATTTGCCGAGACAATACTCTAAAATCCACAAAGGTGCGTCCTCAAAGACAAATAAGAGTTATTGATCTCAGACAAAAGAAGATCGACAAGAGAAAATAATCCGCAGAGCGTGATTCAGATGTCCCAGACACCGAAAATATCAAGTCTTTCTCGTTGCCGGAAAGGAAATGACCTTTTTACCAGCTCCCCAGTTATTTAGGGAATTTTAAGAATAGCTGTCATTACAGGCCAGGTTCACCAACTGTATAAAAGGTAACTTTAATCCTACTGTTAGAAAGAGAAAGGTATATAGGATGGTTTACACCACTAGAAGGCAGAGAAAGGATAAGCACACTGGTGCTCTACTGCCTGAAACTAACATTCTGTGCTGTTCACTTCTATGCTAACTGAGGTTATTGAGCCGGTCAGTTTGATCCCGTAACAACTCCCCTCTTTCCCGAGAAAAGTTTTTTTTTTTTCCAAAAAAAAAAACTTATGTTGTAAGAACTTGCGAGAGAAAAAAAACAATGATTCGACTAGAAAGTAGGCATAACATGATTACCAGAGTAGCCTCAATAAACGCAATACTGACAAAGCATGTGACCAAAAAAAAAAACAAAAAAACAAATAAAGGAAACAACAAAATCTATGGCATGAATTCGAAGTTCAGAGTAGGTATGTTAGACATCATCCGGCGGATGTGCCTTGAGATCTTTGATGTGCCATACGGAGCGTTTTCCTGTAGTGTCCGTAAGTTCATATGTCCAGGGTGAAACAATCTTCGTGATAGTGAAAGGACCTACGAACTTTGGTGCCAATTTAGCGGCAAATTGTTTGGTAGCGTCCGAAATCACGTGATTGCGTCTCCAGACTTTATCATGTAAGTTAAATCTTTCTGGACGTCTTCGAAGATTATAGCGCTGTGCACTCTTTTCATAGGCTCTCTGCAGTCTGGTCTGGACATCCTTGTATAGTTGGGCGAAGGCAAGTTTCCGGTGGTCTGGATCCAGCGGCGGGATATCAGAATCGGAAGGAGAGTAATTTTCTGACTTACCATCCAACGAGACTTCACGGCCAAAGTTTACGAAGTTGGGGGTAAGTCCCGTTACTTCATGTTTCGCAGATCTAATTGCATATCCAACTCTGTATAGATACTGGTCCCAAATTCGGTGATTTTCACTCACATAGGCCGTAAGCATAGATTTGACCACTCGGTTTACCCTCTCCGTCATATTGCACTGGGGGTGGTAATTGGCAGTATAGGCGACATCAATACGGTAGGTTTGGGTCATAGACTTAAACAAATTACTTTTAAACTGAACACCATTATCTACAATTAACGTTTTAGGGGCTCCAAACACCAAAATAACATGGTCTTCCATTGCACGAACTACGGCACTAGCAGTAGCAGTTCGCAAGGGGAACAGAATTACAAATTTACTAAAATTGTCGCAGACAACTAGGATATGGTTATATCCTTTCGAAGTACGTGGTAACGGTCCCATTAAGTCTGCACTAACAATTTCAAAAGGTTTAGTAGCTAATGTCGTTTTACTCAACATATGTCCTGATGGTTGTTTTTGCACAGGTTTGGTCCGAAGGCATGTCTCGCAGCGTTGAATATATCGGGAACAGTCTTGTTTTAGTTTTGGCCAGTAATACCTGGAGGAAATTCGAGCATATGTTTTAAAAACTCCCATATGGCCGCAGGTAGGAGGATCGTGATTTTCACGAATTATCTGTGACCTTTTATTTTTAGGTATTACTTTCAGCCACGAATCTGAACTGTCAGCAAGCTCCGGATACTTTAATTCTGTACGTTTGTACAATTGATTGCCCTCCAGTCTCCACAAGGGGTATCGATGGGATTCTTCCATTACTTTGCGACACATGGAGTCATACCATTTATCGCCAGATGACAGGTTGACTTCAGCAACGGTCGCTTCAATCAGGTCCAGAAAAGGTACGCTTCGGGAAAGTGCATCAGGTACAACATTTTCTTTGCCTTTTCTATGTACAATATCGAAGTCATATTGCTGGAGTCTAACAGCCCAACGAGCAATTCTACCAACAGGGTCTTTAATATTGTTTAACCATTTTAGACTATAGTGGTCAGTCACAACCGTGAATCTGGTACCTTCAATATAAGGTCTCCATTTCTCAATGGCAAACAATACACAAAGACACTCTTTTTCCGTAGTGCTGAATTTTCTTTCGTTGTTTGTTAGAGATCGACTGAGGTAACCGATGACCTTTTCTTCACCATCGACCATCTGTGTCAGAACGGCTCCCAGACCATAATCAGAAGCATCTGTCTGGATTATGAAGGGAAGTTCAAAATTCGGACAGGACAAAACAGGTGCAGATACTAAATAGTCCTTTAAAGTACGGAAAGCAGTCTCACAGTTTTCGTCCCATATAAATTTAGTTGTCTTCTTTAGGAGGTTGCAGAGTGGAGTGGTAAGAGAAGAGAAATTAGGTACAAACCTACGGTACCAAGACGCCACTCCAATAACTCTTCTCACTTCGGTGACATTCCGAGGCGGAGGTATGTTGACGATGGCTTCGACTTTACTAGGGTCAACCATCAAGCCTGACGCTCCCACGACATAACCTAAATATCGAAGCTCCGATTTACAAAAAGTGACACTTGTCCCGATTCAAGGTCAAACCTGCTTTTGTAAGCCTGGCAAGAACTTCTTTTAAAATTTCCAAATGATGTTCAAAAGTGGACGTGCAAATGATCACATCGTCCAAGTACACAAATACATATTTTTCGAGATCCACACCAATGACTCGATCGATGAATCGCTGCCAAGTAGCCGGTGCATTATGTAGGCCCATCGGCATACGTTTAAATTGATAGAGACCTCGATTTGGTATTACGAAAGCAGTAAGTGGCTTGGATGCTTCGGAGAGTGGAATCTGCCAGTATGCTGATTTGATGTCGAGTGTCGTTAAATAGTGAGCATCACGAAGCTTATCCAAAGTCGAACTCACGAATGGCAAGGGGTAAGCATCTCGTTTAGTTACCTTATTGAGTTGTCTGAAGTCTACTACAAATCGATAACGTCCATTGTCCTTCTTGATGAGCAGAATTGGTGACGACCATGGAGAACTTGAAGGCTCGACAACTCCATCTGCGAGCATCTTCTCCAGCTCCTCATATACATGTTTCTGCAGTGCGGGTGAAATAGGGTAGTGTCTCTGTTTAATGGGTGGCGAATCAGTCTGGATCACGTGTTCCACGAGGGTGGTACATCCTAACTTCGTCCCCATAGCTCCAAAAGCACTGTCAATCAAGATGGTAAGTTGATCTTTCTGTAGGCTAGTTAAGGTATCAGCAGAGTTAATGGCTAGAATTTTAGGTGTGTTAACTTCTTGAGAATCTCTAAAGGACCAACTGCCTGAAAACATATCGGGAATGATTTTCATAATTCTCCAAAAGTCCATCCCTAAAATAAGTATGTGCGGTATACTGGGCACTATCAACACATCTAATAATTTTGTCCGTTCCTTTAAGGTGATGGGCAAAGAAACAATTCCAAGAACCTCACAGGACTCACCATTTGCTATCGTGCAACCACGGGTATCCGAGGTTTTCACAGGACATAAGGACTTGAATAAATCCCAACCTGGTCCTCCAAGAACCGTGCGAGTGGCTCCTGAATCCAGTAATCCCAAAACGTCATATCCATAAATACTTACATTTAGGTACGGTCGGGTGTCATTTTTCGCATGGGCTAAAATAAAATCTAAGATGGTTTGCGATTTGGGGTCGGCCGCTTCGGAAACGGAATTAAGGTCGACCTGGCGGCCTAATGACGACCTCTCAAGCCGTTTTTTGTACAGGTCGAACACGAAGACACTGTCACATTAGGACAACCACATTTAAAACAGAACTTCCGTCGTGGCTGATCGCAAGCTCTGAACCTATGAGTGGTACTTCCGCAGTTCCAACAAGTAGCGGGAGGATTGCCGGTAACTATCTCTGGTACGTTGACCGTAGGGGTTGGTTCACCGACAGCAGGAGTTAGAGCTGATCCCGTTATCTGAGATTCCGAACCTCTTACAGCGTTTAGGTAAGACGGTGCCTGAATAGGCGCTCTACGATATGCCAATTCAGGTTCTAATAATGTACGATAGCTTGTAGGAGGTGGAGCAAATTTTTGGACTCTCATCTCAGTTTCCTCGATGGCTCGACTGAGACGAGTCAAATCTGACAAGGATGACACACTATGGGTGGAAAGGTGCATCTGAATATAGGGTAAGAGATTACGCTTTATAAGGTTAACTCGGGTTGTCTCAGATGGAAGTTGTGGCAATTTCCTGAAAAGATTTTCCATAACCGCGACGAAGTTCACCACCTTTTCCTGAGCTCCCTGAGTTCTTCTCCGTATCTCTTCCCACAGCATATATTCGTAATCATACGGCTGAAAAGCTTCCTTCAGCTGAGCAGTTAAATCATCCCACGAAACAAAATGTCCAGTTCGGTACCAGAATAACGCATCCTGTGTAAACAATTCAGGTGCCGATCTCAAAAGTTGTTCCTTAGTCACCCCTCGGGAGATTCGTAATTCCTCTACTCTCTCCAGGAAGTCGTTGACACTACTTCTACCATTGAAACGTAAATTCCATCGACCAATGTCAGGGTTCTTCTGCCTAATTTCATATGTTGTAGGATATCTTGGAAGAATGGGGGGAAAACTGTACTTCATCCAAGCGTGCAGCCAGATTATCGACAGGGATAGAGGTATGTGCTCTTCCGAACTCCTCGGGATTCCTTCGTTGTCCAAGACCTCGAGAAATCTCAGCAGGTTGTGACATAACCTCTGGGAAACGAACATGTCCTGGATGTCTATTAAAACCATCCCCACGATCGGCTGTAGGTCTCTGTAAACCTTCATCAGCGTAAGTTGAGAGATGTTCATAAGTACGGTCACCTTGAGGCGAGGGTAGATTTCCAATAGCTTCCTCCTCTAATAAATCACCTCGGGAATTAGAAATCCTTGGTTCCGTCACTGGAATGTCGATTAAATCATAAGACACAGCGAATTCCGGGCGAGCTGCAGATACCTCTGGTAATGGTGGATTTGGTTCATCGAGGATTGAAGACTCGACCTCTTCAGACGGACTTACTTCAGCTGCCCTAGTCCCTACACAACTTGTGGTCAACCCCTCATACGCCAAGTTAAGATCCCCAATCAGTTGTGCACATCGGGAAACTAAATCTGATTGAACTTTTCTCTGACTCGGATTCTCACAAGAAATTCGATTAAGTCGTAGAGACACATGTAACAGTCGGGAATATATTCGTTTAAACTCATTATGTTTGTTGTTTTGGTCGAACCTTACAATAGCGAAACTCAGCTCATCTAATTTCCGCAAACATATGGTTAGTTCATTTTCACAATCTAGTCTGCTTTGATGTGGCACAGGCGCAAGATTTAACCGTTCCTTACGTAAAACGTCCCTTAGAATATTTCTTTTTTTCGGTCACAGTATTGCCTATCGGTAAATTTCGAATTTGTAACTCGTATGATAGCTCATCGCCTAATAATCTGTTGACCTCCATGTTAGGTATACCCGATATAACGAAATTTGAAGCAAAATCAAGAAAAAAGTACTAGCAAAAAAATCGCAAAACCCGCCCCTCACAAAAAAGGAAAAAAACGGACCAAAAAAAACACAACCACGTACTATACCAAAAAAAATATGAAACTATCCTAGAGCTTTTCTAAGTAGTTAAATAGAACCTAAGATTATCTTATGTACACTACACCTAATTTTAAATTAATTAAATGAACTAAAATGTACACTATCTAATTTTAAATAAACTACCCTTAATGTCTACTAATTATTTTCCCTGAAAAAAAAAAAATCGATAAACTCAATGACTCAGCTACAAAAAAAACGATAGTCAATAATGTCAAAAAAAAATCCTAATCACTTCCCAAGCTGTCACTATCCTCAAAAAAAATAACCGATGCCTTGGCTTATCCGTTGTCACACAACTTATATTTATTATTAACAAAAAAAAAAATTTAAAACTATTTAAAAAAAAAACTTGGCAAACTAGACTAGAAAAATACATACAATGGTCACAAAGACAGACGATACAAGAAAAAATAAAAGAAAAACAAGAGAACACGAGAAAATAAAGGGAAGAACAAAAAAACAGTTGGGCGCCAAGTTGCTACGCCGCCGCTGGTTGGCGGGGCAGCAAGCTGAAAGAAAGGGAGACGGGACTTTGCTGGGGATAATATAACCTCTACGCGTGGTGGGTTCGCGGTGGTGAAGGGTGCGCGGAGACAATTTGGCCGGCGGCTAGCTCACCGGAGATTGGGGGTGGAAACCCGTCTCCGATCCCCGCGCGGTACCACCAAGGTTATATTATCCGCCGAAACGAGAGGTACAACAGAGGGTCGACACAAGAACAAAAGAGAAGAACAAGAGTAAACAAATAGGACAGTACTTTAATAAAAATAAAAAAAAAAACAATTAACAAATACAATACAACAACAAAAATTCCCTAGTCTAGTGCCCCAGGTGATCGCCAACAATGGCCTAGTAGGCACGGTGACACACTCTTAGGGGTAGGCCTGAGGGCACGGTCGGAGCGGTGGCTCTACTAATCTAGCGTCAGTGGTAATGACTAATAATGACACACGTCTAAATTATTCAAGATATGTAGTGTGCCCTAGTAAAATCCCGGTACATAAACTATATTTAGGGCCGGATGCTGTTCTGCAAGACCAAGTACAAAGCGTGATTACGGGGTGGATCTTATAAATCCCCTTGGTATATATACCGCAGGTTTACAAATGTGTCTGCAGTGTTGGATATCCCCGATAGGGGTAAGGTTCCCTGCCCTACTGTGTCTCGGAGATTTAAAATAGTATCTCTTAATTCTAGGAAGCAATCTAGGTTAGAGCCAACCAAATAGGTTCTAATAACCTAAGCAGTGTCAAATAGAAATGATCGGTCTGACCGACAAGCCCAGGTAACGAATGTTAACTAAACGCTTACAATCTTAGCAATGACCTTAATTGGTTCCTGGTCCTAGATCCTAGATGGGTACTTGAAGTCCAGAAGTAGCTGATGTCCGTTAGAGGTGCCCCGGTCCCTGACCATGTGGTGGAAGTGAGGTTAGGTTGCTTCCGAAGCCGTGTGTGGGCCCCCAGAAAGGTGTCAGATGTATAGCTGATGTAGGCTAGTGGCTAGGGTGATCGCCGGTGTGAAGCAGTGAGCTGCGCCCGCAGGGCGAAGAAAAGCGATAGCGGCAGAAGCGGGTGTGACAGCAAGAAGCAATAACAAAAAAAAGGAAACAGAAGAAAAAGGCCTAGAAGTAAACATGCAGCAATTAGTCATGCAATTATATGCAGTGCATTTACGTGTGTGTAAGCTTTTCCCTACCTTGGTAGTGGTGTGTGGCCTATAGGTGGTTATAAAACTGGTATATTTGCCGAGACAATACTCTAAAATCCACAAAGGTGCGTCCTCAAAGACAAATAAGAGTTATTGATCTCAGACAAAAGAAGGATCGACAAGAGAAAATAATCCGCAGAGCGTGATTCAGATGTCCCAGACACCGAAAATATCAAGTCTTTCTCGTTGCCGGAAAGGAAATGACCTTTTTACCAGCTCCCCAGTTATTTAGGGAATTTTAAGAATAGCTGTCATTACAGGCCAGGTTCACCAACTGTATAAAAAGGTAACTTTAATCCTACTGTTAGAAAGAGAAAGGTATATAGGATGGTTTACACCACTAGAAGGCAGAGAAAGGATAAGCACACTGGTGCTCTACTGCCTGAAACTAACATTCTGTGCTGTTCACTTCTATGCTAACTGAGGTTATTGAGCCGGTCAGTTTGATCCCGTAACAACTGCTGTACATGACTTCCATAAACCAATTGACTTTTTTTCCATTAACCATAAACCAACAACATTTTTTTAAAATAACGTTATAAATCACAGCCTACCCTAATTGACAATTTATTTGGAGGAAATATACATTATGATATATTCATCTATTTTACTATCAAACTTTTGACAAGTGACTTAAAATTGTAAAATAAATAATGGCTGTCACATAATGTAACAGCCTTGACAATTAAATAAGGGTTATAAATTTAATATTAAAAATAGAAATACGTCTTTTTTTGCTCGGTCAACTTTGACGCTCGTTATTTTGTAGCGTTTTGTGCTGTACTGGCTGTTTGGCGTAAGTCTACTAAAGTCTAAAGTACCTTTTAATCAGTCATATCAGTTCTCAGTTCTGTTTCATTTTCCGTTCTCGTTTCATTTCAGTTCGGAAGAAGGTTTGTGTTTACACCAATGGCGGTGGGCTATAAGGTGCGCTGGTACGCGCGCACTACCAACAAATTAGCATTAATAATTTTATTTAATAATTAATGGATGCATTCTTAATTTATCGCCTTGCCGCATCCCTAGCGTTAATACCATCTGAATATTATTTGGCCGCAGCGTTACGAATCCACTAGACGCTAGGTCTATCTCCAACACCACTGGTTTCCGATCGCGGCGCGGGAGTCGACACGCGCAATACGAAAAAGCGGCACGACGATCATGCTTCCGTGCAATACGAAAAAGCGAACGCGTATTGTTACTGCTTGCCCCTCCACAATTATTACGCGTAGTGGGCGAATCCTATAGATATGATGTACGGAGTTTAAGAACGCACGAGAGTTATCGATCGGTTAGTTTGTGAATTGTTTTCATACATTGCGATTGCTCTTTTATCGCTCACGTTTTATAAATATAAACTCGGTTACAATCTAGTTTGGAATAATGAATTATATTCAAAACTTATTAAAAACTCCATTCTCTAACTTGAGTTTGGAGGAAAAAGTGCAAATTAAAACTCTAGGTAGGCCCACTCCACAAATTAATTTAAAATTAGCCGTGAAAGGAAAAAGTAAACAATTTGTAAGAAGATTTAATAATGACTTATTTAAAAAACATTTGTGGTTAAGTGGATGCGATGTATTGAACGCAGTGTTTTGTTTGGCGGAGAAACACTTTGGACCAAAACTGGAGTAACGGATTTAAATCACATAAACGAGAATATAAAAAAAAAACATGCAAATTCTGCTGGACACATGAATAATGTTTTGAATTTAGCCATGCTAGGCACTGCAAATATTGCGACAATGCTCGATTCTGCTCATCGACGAGCAGTGGCAGCATACAATGAAGCGGTTTCAAAAAACAAGTATGTTTTAAACATTATTATTAACTGTATTCGTTTTTGTGGAAAATTTCTATTCAAAACGAATAAAGACATTTTTGAGCAACACCATGTGCCAGGAAAGACTGTCGGCTTTGGCTATGCTCTCCATTGAAAAAGACTTTATTACAAATATCGAAAATTTTAACAACAAAGTAATTGAAAAATTTGGACAATGTAAAAATCGCAGAATTGAGCTCATTTACAAAGAAAATTAGGTAAGTTTTCAAATTAATAGAGTGAATAAGAATAACCTTAATATGAGATAAATATTTATCTCATATTAGGGATATTCTTATTATTCTTATGATTATCGTTATTTTTATGTATGGTGCACCCCCAATCTTAGGATAACGCACCGCCATTGGTTTACACGATCCGTTCAGTTCGTACTGTTCTTCTTCGTTTCAGTTCTTTGTACAGATCTGAACAGAGTGGTTGGTTAACACGTGCTTCGCTTTGTGTCCAAAAAAGTGTTCAACACATATTGTTCATACTGGTTTAAAAGTGTACATATGTAAGTAGTAATATAATAACTCTTGGATGAAGACTGTGTCATTGCATTGCTATTTTTCATTGCTGTTTCATTGCAGTTTCAAAGCTATTGGCTTTGCTGCTGAAGAAAGACGATCTTGACGTTTTATAAATTTCAATGAATTCAGCAACTAAATCATGATCCTTGCACATAGCGACAGTTGCGACATGCGTTAGGCAATATTTTCAAGAGAACTGACGTGAGCGAACGGACTGAGGCATGACGCACTTCTTTACACTTAGGAATTCTAAGAACTGAAATGAAACAAATAGGTCTATCCATCCCGTCAATTCTCAGTCTCCGTTTCAGTGTTTAATTTTTACACGTAGGAAAAACTGACAGTTTGACTGAAACTGAACTGACGACTGATGCTACCGTCTAAAAGGCCCTTAAGGTGAATCTGAAACGTCATTCTACATGAATTATTCTTCATTACCTCTTCAGAAGGCTTTCAGAGTTTCAACATGTCAGCTGCCCTGGGATTCCGGCAAAACATTCAAAATTTTCGGACACGTATCCATAATACGGGCCCACAATGTAGAACCGGCGGCGATTCGAAATAAATTTACAAAACGAGAATTGTGTTTGCATATCATAAATTTACATAACAAGCGTAGCACGTCCGCATTTTACACAGACACACAATAATAATTAACGGTCGACTACAGACGATGCTATCGCAAAAGGCGAACAATTCGAGGAATGTAATAACGCGAATGTCGGTTTTTTGAATAAAGGCCTTATCTTTTTAACGTACTCGCGCGAACTGTTCGCACAGAGGGATAAAAAGCTGGAGCAAAAACGGATATATACAGCTTACATGCCAACTACGACGAATGTTCTGTAAATTATTAAATCTGCATTGTATGTGAAATAGTCCACACAAACCATGTAATTAATAATTGAAAATAAGCAATTTCAATATCTAGTCGCGCAACACAGCGAATTATAGACTATCCGCGTCTGGCATACGAGAGGACCAAAATGCGTAGTGTTGTGCGCTTGCAGTAACATATCATTCATAATATCACATCACAGTAAAACCAGTTTAGAATACGATCCGTCGAAAATATCCGCGCTTTAATAATTTCGTCTACTGTAGGTATATACCGAGTGTTTTTTACGCGTATCAGTGTCATTGTGATTTAGAGTTCTTGGACAATGTAAGGGCAGATTCAACATGGATCGAACATGAACAACGACTTTTATTTTTACTTTTTTGTTTACCTTTTTTTATTTTGTACTTTTTGTGGAGGACTATAAATTCTTCAGATAAATCTAAAGTCACAAGACACGTGAACAGTCACGCCTCTTCGAGTTCTAATTCGATCTATTTAAGTAAATAACTTTTGAGCACAGTTGGGCTACCTATTGTAGCAAAAAGTGAATTTAATGAGTGAATAGTAAGTTGGGCGATTATAATAATCAAAAACTTGACAATAAATTTCTTAATTTGTTTTTGTAACTACTGTGACTACTGTAAAATGTGTGAGTTTCTTCAAATTGAGGATTATCCAGCTTAATATTACAAAAACAAATCAACAATCGGCCTTCATCTAAAGTCATGGCACAAAAACATTGATTTAGGGAAGAAATTTTTGACAAAATTACAAAAGTGACCTCGAGAACCAAAACACTTTCATCCATATTTGGTTTTTGCCACATGACCAATCAGACCTGGTTTCAGCGCCCTTTCGGCTTGACGTTCCTTTTTGACCCTATTTTTTTGATCTACAATGCTAAAAATGTATTAAAACGTTCCAGTTTGATTCAAGTAGACCCAGAAAAATTAATTTATCTCGTTTTGTTAATGGTTTTAATTTTTTTTTACTCAGTTTTTCAGAAAACTAAGTTTATATTTAGACAAATAAAAAATTAATAGGAGCGCCATAGTTGAAATTGAATCGCAAAACATTGTTGTGTGGTCTTTGTACCGTTCTGCATCAAATAAATAATATGAGTTATCGCGGTGCACATTCGATCAAATTGTCGACGATAATTATCATTTAATTGTGAATACCGGAACATTATTTATGTAATTATCCCGTGAATATTTAAACCACTAATTATTCTCGTTGCATTTGAAATTAAATTTGAGAATTATAGTGCTTTGCAAATAATTCTTTTGACAAAAACCTGCATATTTAACAGTAACACTAACAGTAACTGTAACAGTAACTGTGCCCTTGGCTGCTGTAGAGAAAACCTAAAATTGTGCACATTTATTTTGTGGCTGTAGCCGTGAACGCTTCAAGAGGTACAGTCTATTATCTTTTATTTGTGAGTATTTATGGGTATCGCCATTTTTGCGTTTTGTTCAAGTAAGAGACATGCGGTTTTTAACCCATAGTTTCGCTAACCCATAGGGTTGGTTTTAATGCTCGGATGTTGCTTTCCTGTGACTTAGACGGTTAGTTGAATGGATGGATAAAACTACAGGATGGTGTAAGAAGGACGCTGTTGGGTAAAAACTTCATCCCGGCACACATTAAGATCTCCTCAATAAGTTATATGTATTTGGTCGCTATCCCATCTTTTAATGCTGCCTAATAAATTTGTGTGGGGTACCACAACTCGCTTTCACCCTTTGGCATCCCTCCAAGCCACACCTACTTCTACCCCCCACTCACCCCCTCTGGTTCCGCCCATGTAGAAGGCTGTGTAGGATGTCTATTTGTCTCGAATTCATGTCATGGCAAGGCTTTCATTTCCATTCATCCATTCATTCATCCATTTCATTTAATATCATCTCCAACCCACCCCCCTGAAAATTTGCTACGCTGCGGGGTTGTAAGCAGGTCTTGATGTATGGGGTGACTCTGAAAGCTTACCTGAGGATGTTTGAACACTTTTCGGCCCATCTCGAATCGTTTTCTTTCTTTGACTCCCTCCAGAAAGCTTTTGGGTGGATAAAAATTCCTGAAAGAAGGTTCGTTGTGTAGGCAGAGTCTTCCTTTGCAATTCTTTGAACTGACAATCACAATATTCGCTAGAGATGCTTTGTACGCGCGGCAAGTGCTTACTATGACTTGAGCTCAGGAGGCCTCGACTAGGGTATCCACCTCAACCATCTGCCAGTCGAGGGTCGTCAAGTCAAACTCCAACAAAACTGAGAAAATGTATTTTATAAAATGTCCCATATCTTTTTAATTACTGGACTGATATTTTAGCGAGTGGGACACTTTTTTTAAGATGCTTTAGCTGGCGGTATCAAAATATTTCTCGGTTAATACCATTAACTCTGATTTTTCTTATGGGCGCTATATTGGATTTTTATGTAGTTAAGGGGGCAGTACACATTTATTACACTTTTTCTTCAAGATTTGTTTTATAGTACCTAATATTTATTTTATTATCCTATTTTTTTTTCATATAAAAGTCAAATCTCAAACTATATAATTTTTTTTTTTATTTTTTGTAATTTTTAAGCCACGTGTGGCCGTGATATGTCTGCCTGAAGTTAACCATCTAAAAAAACGGTTGGCAAAAAATCTCAGCTCTAGAACCTCTGAAACAAAAAATTCAAAATGGATATTAAAATATAAGCCAGCAGCTATCGTCTGAACTACAAGCAAGTATTTTGAGTGAAAAAAAAAACAAAAGGGCGGACTTTTTAATTTTTTAACACCTTTATTTTAGTGAAATAAGGGTTGAAAAGGAGTTAAATATCAACGGATTTTAATGATTGTAGTTCATACCATAGCTCCACATGTGTAGAATAAGCCCTCAAAATTTCAGCCCGATCAATAGTTTTTTAAAAAATTGCCAACCAGGTCAAAAAACATGGTTTTGAGAAGTTTTTTTGCTTTTTTTTTTTAAATATGTATGAAACTATGAAAAAAAAGTACCTTATGCTAATCAGCGATACATGGTTCATACATTATACCTTCCTCTTCCTCATAAAACTCAGATTGTGTCGATCTAGCCTTTCTAAGCTCTGACCTCCGTTCTTTTGAAGTCTACGATTGCCTTGCCGTCCCGCAACTGTTGACACGCACTATATATTTATTGAACGTTTTGGCCTATGTAACATATTGTACACTATTTTTGAAGGTATTTTCTATAAGAATTCGATGTTTTTGGAAAATCGATTTTTTCAAAAAAATAAATGTGTACTGCCCCCTTAAATAGTGCTTGCTTTATATGTACTTCCTTTATATGTATGTATATTAGGGTGGCCCAAAAAATTGGAATTTTTTTATCGTGTCTTATGTGAAAATGTATTAATTTATCATGTTATAAACGCCCCCTTGAAATATCAGATCAAAAAAAAAATTTTAGAGGTCGCGCAAGATTTTTAAAAATTTCCAAAATCGTCAAAAATTGAATTTTTTGTTTTTAATTTTTTTTCCTCATGTTATTATTTTGTAGGTTGAAAAAAATGCCGATTCTGACAATTTTAAATCAATATTTTAATTTCTAAAAGGTCACTCATATTTTTTTTACTTTTCAAAGTAGTGTACCTAAAATGTTTTCGAGCAATCTCTAAATATAAATACTATAGAACTAATTTTTTTTTATTAAATTTAACGTACAAAAGAATAGAAACAAAACACGACAAAAAAAATTATAAAAATTGAATAAATTAAAAAATTATAAATATTTGGTATTTACAATGTGGTAGTCAATTTTGTTTCGAGAAATTTTTTTAGTGTCGTGTTTTATTTCTATTCTTTTGTACGTCAAATTCAATAAAAAAATAATTAGTTCGTTAATATTTATATTTAGAAATTTGCTCGACATTTTAGGTACACTACTTTGAAAAGTAAAAAAAAATATGAGTGACCTTTAGAAATTAAAATATTGATTTCAAATTTTCAGAATCGACATTTTATTCAACCTACAAAATAATAACATGACGAGGAAAAAAATAAAAAATAAAAAATTAAATTTTTGACGATTTTGGAAATTTTTTAAAATCTAGAGCGACCTATAAAAAATTTTTTTTGAGCTGATTTTTTAAGGGGGCATTTATAACATGATAAATTAATATATTTTCACACGAGACACGAAAAAACAAATTATTCCATTTTTTGGGCCACCCTAATGTATATATTTTCACAGTAGACTCTTTTTTTATTTTCTTCTTTCATTTCATTTAACTCCAATTTCTCATTCTTCTATAGATACAAGATTTCTACACCACCACTGAATATTTCAGCTACTGTTGAACATACTGTCGGTGCGCGATGAGGACCTGATTTCTCATACCTTCGCCGATTTGTAGGACGTGATTTGCGATGACCATTGATTGCATTATTATTTGTTGGTTAGACCTTTTCGATAAGTTTTGCATTAAAAAAGCGAAATATTTTTAATTTTACAAGCTTTTATTTAACTTGCAATGTATGTTTGTTTGTATGTATATTCGGGTCAAATCTTGCAACTGAATTTTAAAGTAGTTATCCTCAACCGATTGAGATGAAATTTTGCATACACGTTTAGTTTGGATGACAATGTATGGTTAGCTAAGTTATGTCATTATAAATTCAAAATGACGGACGGTCTAAGATGGCGGAATAGTTATTTTCTGTGCACTCCCATGATATGGGTATCAAATGAAAGGGTTTGCTGAGAAGAAATAAGAAAATAAAATGAATTTACTCTAAATCCAATATGGTGGACCGCCCAAGATGGCGGACTAGTTATTTTTTCGCACTCTCATGATATGGGTATCAAATGAAAGGGTTTGCTGAGAAGAAATAAGAAAATAAAATAAATTTATTCTAAATCCAATATGGCGGACCGCCCAAGATGGCGGACTAGTTATTTTTTGTGCACTCCCATGATATGGGTATCAAATGAAAGGGTTTGCTAAGAAGAATACAAAAAATAAAATGTCCCCTCTAAATCCAATATGGCGGATTGCCCAAGATGGCGGACTAGTTATTTTTTAGCACTACCATAATGTGGGTATCAAATGAAATGGTTTGCTAAGAAGAATACGAATAAACTGACGTCTACGTTCAACCCTTCGAGGAGATGGTGTACTACTGCCCGGCTAAACAGTAAGACTTAGCGGGGTCGTGTCTTAACTAATTTCAACCTATACCCTAGGCAAATTCTAGAGGTGAAAAAAAATCAAAATGGTGAAAAACCAGATGGCCACCATACCAATTTTAAAGAGTTATAACTTGGTATAGGTTAGGGATAGTATGAACAGGTTGAGAAACATTTAGATACAAAAAAATGCGACGGTAACTAAAAAAATAAAAAATAAATTAATAAAAAAAAAATTTTTAAAAACAAGCTTTTATTTAAATGCTATAAAAAGAAGAAATTAAACTTTAAATTGAATCAAACCCATCAATTTATTACATTATACAATTTATATCATATAAAAGCTTGTCACGAGATTTACTTGTGTAGATAAACAAGAATGTAATAATTATGTAACTTGATCTTGACAAGAAAATCTAAAAAAAAGTATGTATTTTATAAAATAGGTAAATACATCTACACAAGTAAATCTCGTGACAAGGTTTTATTATTTTTTTTTGTTTGGTTGGATTAGGTCCAGGAATAAATAACAACTATTCATTTTTGCAAGTTTCGGTGCTTTTTTTTTCCCTTTAGGGGGGCTGAAGGAGAAAATAAATTCCCCACAGACGCTTTATATCATATAAATTGTGTAATGTAATAAATTGATGGATTTGGTTCGATTTAAAGTTTATTTTCTTCTTTTTAGAGCATTTAAATAAAAGCTTGTTTTTTTTTTAAAAAATTATTATTAAAATATTATTAAATTGAACACTGTTGTATAAAGTCCCTCTAAGTGCCTGCCGCACACCTTTTTCGTTATTGTGAGAAGCCGCTTCTATTACACTCAAACTGCACTATTATGGACCGGAACACCGTCGCCATGTGTTGATCCTTGAAGGATTTTATATTAGGAGATTGCCATTCGCAGTATTACTTTGTGCATATAGTCGCCGTTGTATGGAGTGGAACGCAGCTGTGGAAATAAGAACGGAAAAAGTTTAAGAGGCAGTATTCATGGGAAAGTGCCGCGAGCATCTTGAAAAATAGAGAGGTTTTTTATCAGCGATGAAGAAGAATGGACTGATATGATATGAAATGTAAAATAGAATACCTGTTGTAATGATAATAACAAAAATAAAAAATATTCCCACGGAATTTGTCAACTGAAATAATTTCTAAACATTCATCAATATTTTTAAGTTTACATTAGGTTGGGGGTAGAGCAAATTGCAGTCCTAAATCAAAGTCTTTGTACCACGGCTTGAGATGAAGGCTGACTGTTGATTTATTTATAATATTGAGCTGAATATAGTCACGGTAATTACAAAAAAAAAATAAAGAAAATAATTTTAAGGTTTTGGTTATTACGATAACCCAACTTACTTACTATTCACCCTTTAAACACATTTACTACAATAGTAGGGTTTCCGATTTCTCGACTTATTTTTTTTCCGGAGCTCGAGAATTCTCGCCTGGTCGAGATTCTCGAGCTCTTCTCGAATATTCGAAAAATATTTAAATTTAAAAAAAGATAGAATTTCATTAATTAAATGCAAAATAAAACTACGCTTATTATGCAATAACCATCAATATTTATTAATTCTTCAGTCTTGTGAGTAGTTACACATATTTTTAAACAAAATAACTAAATTTGAGTATATTTTTCATTAAGCAAATAGTAAGTAATCGGTTGGGGATATTGAAACTGCGGGGCAATTGCGCCATTTGGCTATAACTTTCGTTCTATAAGGTTCATTAATAACGACATTTATTTAACGAAATAATGAGTATTTCTTCTACTGAGACCTTATAGAACGAAAGTTATAGCCAAACGACGCAATTGCCCCGCAGGTGCAATAGCCCCAATCGACTTACCTAAGTATTATTTTAAAATATCGAGTATCTTCAAACAAACCGTTTTAAAATTAAAGTTGAATACTCACAGTCTCTTTTTTTCCTACAAATAATGAGAACTTTTAATCACAATCATTTAATTAAATAAAAAAAATTATTATCTACTAAAGAAACGTCATCATAATCAACTAAAGAATTTACTTTTAGTCTACCTAAAAAACCTACCCATAAACGGAGAGAGCACGGACCCAAACAAACACAAACCCCCAAATCCCCGTTTTCTCGATTTCTCGATTTCTCGAATTCTCGATTTCTCGATTTCTCAATTTTTCATTTCTTCGATTTCTCGATTTCTCGATTTCTCGATTTCTCGATTTCTCGACACTTTTTTCTCATCTCGAGTAGAGTCAGATTTCCCAGGAATTGTTGCTTCGAGAAGTCTCGACCAAAAACCCTATACAATAGATAGCACTTCTATGCTCAAATGTTGGCTCTAATCTAATTCAGATTTCAAAATGGTAATAAAATAATTATAAATAAAGCTTTAAGTAATAAAATAATTAAGTAGTTAAGTAATAAAATAAGTAATAAAATAATTAAATAAAGCTTTAATATAATTATTAAACAAAATATTGCTATTGAACCACAGTGTTACAATATTACTTTCTCTTTGAAACAGTAGCTGAGGCGGCGCGTGACAAAAAAAGGAGGGGGGGGGGGCAAGTAGCTGTGTTCGCGCATATTCGAGATAGAGCTTGAGAGATCGTTATGACCCGACCGATCTCATTCCTTGGTCAGTACGTTTCATTTTCATTTAGATTGTACAATGTTTCCGTATTGGTGTACTTGTACTACCAATCTGGCTTTGTTATTGTATTATTCTTACGTGAGGTCAAAGCTTGAATAGAGCAGGTTCAAAGAAAATTTTTAGTTTTTGTGTTTCAAATCCATATCCACATCGACAGGGTACTATACCGAAAGGGGTATAGAAAATGTATAAAATTTTATATATCAAGGTCAATTTCTCGTCAAAATCATACTTTTTTTTTGTGAAGGACCTAATACAAATCTGTTGAAAAGTCCAGTATATCGTATGTGTACATACTTTAATAAAATAAATTATTTATGTGATTTAAATGTTTGTTCAAAAAATTAAATTGTGAGTAAGGCGAGATAAGGTTTTTGTCTTGTAATTTTTGTATAATTTTAGTTTTTCATGAATATATTACAAAACATGTGACATACATGTTTACAAAAAATATGTTAAATTGCTATATATTTTACTATATGATGTTCAGTAAAATATGAGGAGAAGAGATTTTATTATTATGTCCTATATACAAACAAGTCCAGATTAAAATGTTATAGTTTACAAAAGTGAGTATATCTCGATTCAAGACACTTTCAGTACTGTACTTTTGTGTAATATAGCTAGTCAGGCCATGGTCTTTATGTCCCTCTCGGCTTGACGTTAGTTTTTGGAACACCCTTTTACATAACATATGTACATTTGTTAAAACCGTGGGGAATTTGGCGACCTTCCTCTTTATTAATTTTTGGTTTGTTGGATTTTGGGTCAGGGAATAAACGACTATTTGATTTTTATTGATTAGTTACTTAGCTGAGATTCTTGAACATTACAAATACGTTGTACCTTATTCCCAAATCAACCCCGAAAGATGACAAATTCGAATACACTGGCAAAAAAAATTTCCCCAAAATGGCATTTGTCAAAAGTACAAATAGGAACAAGTTAGGGTCAGTTCCGGTCAAAATGAAGAGGGTATCCTGCTTTAGGAGGCCTAAAAAAAGCATTTTTGTGTGAATTTTTTTAGGACAGAAAAAAAATAAGCAAGTTTAACGAACTTTTTAGATTACTTTATTGCATATTTGAACATTCGAGAGAAAAATATTCAAACGCAGCCGATTTATATGCACATTTGTGCAACACCTTGTAATTGCAGTCTCCAATCGGCGGGAAAGATGGAGCTCGTATTTTTCGTCTGACAAAAAAAAACAAAGAAAATTTTAATTTTCATATATTTTTCTTCTATATGAACTAAGAAAAACCTAAAAAATTGTGAAATTTAAAATCTTTCTCAGGTTTGAAAAAAAAGTGCTTTAAAAAAAAAATTCATTTCAACTTGCTTAAAAAAATTGTTTAAAATTTTTTTCGTACAATCTTTTCAGTTCAAATAGAAGAGAATACAAAACTGAAGCTAACAAACCTTAGTTCGTTTTGATTGAACGTCTAGTTTTCTTGCAATCTCGCCCGCCAGTTTAGAAAAATCGTAAAACCAAAAACTCGAGAAAACGTGCTTTAAAGTTTACCATTGAGAGGACCGGTCTTATTCCCTCACTACCTTCGATGCGTGTGCGGTTGCTTCTTATCCGTCGTCTCACTTCTGTTTGTTCTTTTTCATAACAGGCCGTGTCGGCTTTACACACAGGGTATAGTTTGGAGTTATTCGACCGCAAGGAGCGCGCGCTCCAACTGCCCGAGCGCCCGTATACCGTCTCGACACACCACTGCGTTTAGTGCTGTATCTATAAAAATATTGTAAATTGGCCTCTATAACTTTAGATACATATTCTTTTAAGCAATAAAAAAAAACGATTTATTGAGCCTCCTAAAGCAGGATTCCCCCCTGAAAGTGACTAAAAGATGATTACAATGTCAGTAAATATAGGTTTATGTCTTCTGTCCAATTCTGAAATTACGTCATTTTATTTCTGAAGACAAAAAAGATATGGTGAAGAGCCACATTCTAGAATCACTCAGTATGTATTTAAATGTTTCTCTTAAAATCAGTCCTTCATTTATAATATTACAATTTGGAAAAAAAAAAGGGGTTTATTCCTTCCGCACCTTGGAGAAATTCCGTTTTTTTTTTTGGGGACAAAAAAGATAGGGGGGCGAGCCACATTCTTGGATCACCCAGTATGTATTTAAATGTTTCTCTTAAAATCAGTCCTTTATTATAAACACTCTTGTGTTTCCTTGCAAATACAAAACGAAGCAAGCAAGTACGACAAATGCATCTTGACCAGACTTTCTTTAAAAGGAAACCATAAAATCGTAATTTTTTGACGGCCATTATCGACAATTAGTGCCTCTTTAACCGTAATTGTTTCGCGTCGCTGCGATATTTATTATTTAGACCGACCGGTCGCGCATTGACAGATCGAGTGGCGCTGAATAATAAATTGCCTTGTCAGGCTCGTCGGCCGGTCAATTAGCCAACAAAAACAAGGTAGGCTATGATGGGGAAAACTAAAAACACGGCCCTCCATCAAAACGTGTGGCACCGGTTGAGCCGGCGCCCTGTCATTGTTGCAAATGCGGCTCAGTTTTTCGGAGTAATCGAATTAATTGCGTACACCTCCGTTTGAAATAGTGTCGGTTTTTGCTCGCGCACAGCGTCCGAGACCTGAAAACCGGAATATTTCATGGAATGGAACGAATTTGTCTCCTTTGTTTGTACACTGAAAAAAGGTTTAATTACTGTACATATGGGGCATTTCACGCCAACTAAGTGAGGTCAAAAAAAATTGTGTTTGAAACATATCAGAATCGATAGTACTTGCTAAGAAACTACCTTCCCTAAAATTTTAGATTTTTTGAGCCACAAGGAGAGGGATGGTGAGGGTGAGAAAACACAAATTTTCGTTTCGACTCTAAACTTTCAATTGTTCTCGGTAAACAAATGAAAAACATTAAAAAAAAAGGTTGCAATGGTTTTCGATGTGTTCTTTTGCGTAGAATACGAGAAAAATATTTTCAAAATTCTTGGGGGTAGTTTTCACCCTTATTTTGAGGATTGAAAATTTAAAATCGAAATTTCGAAAACTATGACACGATATTTTTTCAATTTTTTTTTTGTTTTTGTACTTTCGATTAATTTTTAATTCATAATGGGTGTCGATCAGGAACTGTAAACCCAGTTAAAAAGAATAATTTAAACTTACGTTTACAAATAGTAGAATACGGTATTACCAACATTTCAACTTTATGAATTTTTTCTTGATAAAAAAAAGGTTTTTTTAACCAAGGTTTTTGGCTCTTGCCAAAAATTCGTCACAATTTTCGACTTAAAATTTCCCGTAGAATACGATGGTATTTTTTAAATATCAAAATTTAGCCATTTTTTAAAAATTGACTGTCATACTGGATCCGCCATTTTGTTTTTTGAAAATTTGACGTTAGATTCGTAATCAGCGACCCCAAAAACCTTGGAATATATTATTCACTTGCCACTCCCACGTTTTTTCACCTTTGGGCCGTTTTTTAGGCCAGTTCCTGGTCGACGCCCATTATGAATTAAAAATTAATCGAATGTACAAAAACAAATAAAGAAATTAAATTAAAAAAATGGAAAAATATAACTTGTCATAGTTTTCGAAATTTCGATTTTAAACTTTCAATCCTCAAAATAAGGGTTAAAACTACCCCCAATAATTTTGAAAATATTTTTATCGTGTTCTACGCAAAAAAATAACATCGAAAACCATTGCATTTTTTTAATGTTTTTCATTTGTTTACCGAGAACAATTGAAAGTTTAGAGTCGAAACGAAAATTTGTATTTTCTCACCCTCACCATTCCTCTCCTTGTGGGTCAAAAAATCTAAAATTTTAGGGAAGTTAGTTTTTTAATAAATACTATCGATTCTGATATGTTTCAAACAGAATTTTTTTTTGATCTCACTTAGTTGGCGTGAAATGCCCCATACATATTTAGTTATCTGTGCTACTACACAAAATAACACATTTACAAAAAGAGGTAAAAAGCAAGTTGCTTTTATCACAAATTGTTATAACACCATTACGATGCTTTGTCTACACTACTCACAAAAATTAAGGGAGTAAAAAAAACCTAAACTTTCCTCGATTCTTGACAAGCCGTATCTAAGTGAAAAATGGTCGTATTAAAAATTTAAATCAATTTAAAAAAAGCGTTTTGAAGCTCCAAGACTATAGTTTTCGGATTTGTGGACCAAACAAAACTTTAGGTGAAAAAAGGAATATTGAAATACGGAAGGGGTACAAATCGCTTGAAAAATGAGTACTTTTTTTAATCGGCTAAAAATGACAAAACAATTTTTTTTTATCTTTTAAATTTACCAAGTAACTGATGGAGAATTGAGAAAAAGGTGGAAAAATTTTGCTTTTTACATTTTTATGAACATTACATTTAAGAATAAAAATCTTGCTCCTTTAATTTTTTTCAAAACTTTAAATAATCGGCCAGGAAAAACCGCTCAATGGATCGATCTGCAGATTTACCGGGCTATTGAGAGTACATTGAGGTGTAACAATTCCTAAAAAGTCCTAGCCTTCCCATCAATATTTGCTAAGATGCAGTTCATTTACCAAAACAAGGGAAAAAGTCACTTTTTTTCAACTATTTGAACAAGTCGATATTGAGGGTGGAAAAGAATTAAATATCTTGACAGGATTTTATAGGAACTTTATTTCAGTTTCCGAAATTGCGCTTCAGTTTCCTATAGGATCATTGATTGCTGAGATATCGATGGTTGAATACAAAAGGGTCCTTCTTCGTTCAATGTCGGATATCTCCGCGACAAATGGACGTAGCAAACAATTATAAAAAGGAAATTTAAGCTGAATAAACAGGCTATCTGGTTCATAATATGGTCGATTAACCGAAAAAAAAAATTCCGAACCCGTGGAGTGAGAAAAAGAAAGCTAAAAATTTGAAAAATATTTTTATTCGCGCTATCTCTTCAAATTGCGTTAAAACCGTGGCTTCCAAAAAAATTTGCAGATCCAAAGATCCAAAAAAAATTCAGATCCGAAAACTAGAGTCTTGGAGCTTCAAAACGCTTTTTTTAAATTCGCGATACGACCATTTTCCTCATAGATACAGCCCGTCAAAAATCGGGGAAAAATTTAGTTTTTTGCTTCCTTAACTTTTGTGAGTAGATTATAATAAACTGCTAGCAGTCTTGACTCGATTTTTAGTTTCAATTTTTTACCGCTCTAATTCAAAGAATAACCACAGGCCGACAAAATGTAACTGAACTTCTAAACAAGAAACCACACTACACTTTTCCGAATGTTTTTGCCGCGCTGAACTCAGAATAGCTCCATCACATCGGGTTTTCGAGATATCCTAACTTAAAAGTTGCGTCTAACACACAGTTTTTAATTATATTTAAGTTATAGCAAAGTACAATTACTCCGTTCAAAATCCAGTTTTAATCGTCCGAATATCTTTATACATTTCCGCGAAATCAGCAGTTGACTTTTATTAGTTTGGCATAATTGTCAATGTTCTGAAACTGAGTAGCATCAGGTGAGGAGAATCAAATTACAAACACATAATTTTCCACAGTCTTTCCGGGTTTTCGGTGTCACTTATCGCGAATCTGAAGTCCGAATTACAAAATTTTAAATTATACTTAAAACTAAGTTGGAATTAAGAAATGAAAAAAAATTGTCGAATCGAAAATTCATATTAAGCGACTCCAGCAACATAAGCATGGTGTGCCCGATTGATCACTTTGTTTTTGGTGAAGCTGTCACAAATAGACCAAACTAGGCAATACATTTTTGGAGAGCAATTATTATATTCGAATGATTCAAACGGGATTTTGAATTTTGAGGAAGGAGTTTTAGTTTTTATACAAGTTTTGTGGAGAACAATTAATAATTTATAATAGGATATTAAAAAGTAATTTAGAATATATTAAAAAGTACATGCTGCAGGTAAATAGCCATGAAAAACATGGGAAATTTGACCAATCTATGTAATTTAGATTCTATTTGTCAAAATTTATATAGTTTTAATGGAGACCACTTTATTATTTCACTTTAAAGGAAAATAAACAAAAGTGATGCTACCGATCGGTTCAGTTTCCAGTACACAGATACTCAGATTCGGGCAGTATCGAATGTAGAAGTTTTGATAAAAACTAATCTGAATCTTAACAATTTTTGTATTGTAATACGTGGTGGACCAGTTAATAAGAATTTTTATCGTTTAAAAATTTATCATTAATTTTACATTATGCGACAACTTTAAAAATAAATTGTTTAATAAATAAAAAAATTACAAGGGTGTCCTACCTGTATCTTAATATACTACACTGTATGCAGAGCTAAGATTCTACAATTCTACATACTTTATACAACTATCTTACTGACATGATCACAAAACAACCATATTATAGAGTATCAAGAAAATCACTAGTAATCTTGATAGTAAAGACTCCTGTTGTTTGCGTGTACACTATATCATATATTTTTTTAGCTTCATTTGTTTGCAACTTCCAAAAAAAAAAACATTTACAAGTATATCAATAATACATAAACTACATATTACGTATGTAGATCTTTTTTTCTGTGGGTTGAAACAGGTAGTGAAGATTCAGAACATATAACTTTTTTAGCTCCTAGATTTTGCATAGAATTAAAACAAACCTGCATACAAAAACGTACTATTAAACGAAGGGAATTAATAACATATAAAGGCCAAATAAATACACGTATATCTGTACATATATTTTGATTTGCCACACACTCTCACCTCACTAATATTAATTAGTTTAATTAAAATGGACTACATATACATTCGATATATGGTATAGTTCCAGTTGATTAACTGGTCTTGTTTCGATTATTATAAAGAGTTGTCTAGCAATCCAATTTTTAATTTACTGCCAGCCTCCGTATCATACAGCTGACATGATTCGAATATTGGACTACCTGACATGCACACTGCTCTCGCAAAAAATCTATTCTGTTTGCAATTCGCTTGGTTTATATTACAGGGTATTTTATTTTCATAGAGGGATATCTGTTCTCAGTAGTCACATATGAAAAAGAGCCTAGGTATTTGCTAATTTGTTTGTCGTGTGCAGCAACTGAATAATTGATATATGTTGCCGATAGGCACAAAATTAAATTACATTGAACTTTTGGGAAAATGAAGGTGCAGTTTTGATATTTGCGGTACCAGGTACGCTTTTCAAACAGATAGCTTGTTTGAAATTTATTGCGAAAATAAGAAATTTACTGAGACAAGACTAGGTCTGGGAGGAGTTTTTTGGGTCGCTAAATCCGATGGATGGATGGAAAGATGGATTTTGGAATCCGTTTTGTACCATCAGACCAAAGTTTCCTGTAAGTTGCACTTTGTGGTAAAGTAAAAATGTCCCAAAATTATAATGTAGGTAAAAAAGTGAGTCTAGAAAATGGACACTTAAGCCTAAATTAAGGCACTATATTGAACTATTTTTAGTCTATTTGATTTCCAAAAGAACAAGAACCTACCGAAAATGATTTTCAGATTTTGATTTGAATTTTGCATGTCGGTGTTAAATAAAGGCCACCGCGATCGCCCGACTTGACTTCATTGGATTTCTTTCTATGGAGGTCTGTAAAAGGAATTGTTTATAATACACCTTCAATAACACCAGATAATATGAAGGAATGCATCAGAGAAGCTTTCCGAACCACAAGCCCACAATGTTACCAAATGTGCTGAAGGTTTTGAAAAGAGGATATGTTTTTGTTTAGAGTCAGGCGATCTTAATTTTGAGCACTTGTTATAAGAAACTAGTATTTGTTGTCTTTTATTTTCTTCTTTTAAACTAATCTATAATTTTTAATTGCTGTTAATCAAATTTAGCAATCAAACAAAACAGCAAGTTTCTACTTTAAACCTGCTGTTTTTTAAGTGATTCTGACTTGTCATATATGACTTGATAAATATTAATTTTGTTAAAACAAGTTTCCATTCTGAAAATGTGCGTTTTTCATGAAAACATGAATAGTAAGCTATAGGGAGGTCTAATTCGATAGAGAATTATTACTCTTTTTATTTACAACTGCCGATGACATAAAATGCAAGGTGTTCTATTTAAAAGAAATTGTTTTTCTTTTAAATACAAAAAAACCTATTGCCTTATAAAATTGATTTAGTCATATTTTTCGGATATCTTATTCACAAGTGGTAACAACTGTGCAATTATTGCAGCAATCCAGACAAAATCAGGTAATATGTAAATACAGTACACGAACGAGTTAGTCATTCGCGACAAAAAATTGTTTTCAATGTGGCGGTCGATCCGTTTACACCGCCGCACCGGCAGGTCGCTATCCGAATAGCTCGCCGTCTAGGTGTATTTAAGATGGATGAAATGTTTGAGGAAGAATGTCTGTCTGCCAGGATACGGGTCTGATGTATTCAGTGAATATTGCTGCATTCCATATCGGTAAAATGTTCTCATAAAATGTTAAAAAAAAGAAAGACCCATGGGGAATTTTGGACAATATTTAAAGAATTGATGGACGATGAGCAAAACTTTTACCAATATTTTCGAACGCCTCAATATCTCAGACGCATATCGTGGCCGACAAACATTCTTCTCAACAATGACGGACGGTATGTGTATGACACGCAACGTGCCTGAACGGAACCGATTCGCTAAATATAAATACTTGTATAAGAAATACATATAAGAATGTTTCCGCACCGTGTCTGACCGGATAATATAAATAGACCTTTATGGAGAAAGTGTATTACGGCGTCCCAGGTTCCCGCGAATACTTCATTTGGGATAACATTATACGCACGGACAGTGGCGTGGGTATACAGGGGCAAGAAATATGCTCTTAGAAATACGGTTTATAGTTTAATTATCATAGAGTTGTATAGTCCAGGCTCTGCGTGACAGCATACTCTCCCGGACCTTAGTCATTATCTTTCGTGTCAAATAACGTGAATAACCCTGTATAATGAGAAAAGCTGTTCTAATTAGATTTGAACAAATTATATATTTACACCGCACCCTCTTACCTAGCGAATTTGTTTGACTCTGTACCCCAATATGCAGCTTGTAACAACCCAACCGCTCTTTTCCATATTATGGTTTTAAGAATACTATCAATATGGGCTTCGTCAGAACTTACGTGGGCTTATCGAAAAACTTACGAGATTACACTCGTGAAAAAAATAATCCTGCCAACAGGATAGAGAAAACTGAAAAAAAAGTTTTATTTTTGCTTTAGGACGACGCAACGTATTATTATTGCTATGCTTCAATCAATTCAACGACAAGGGGTTATCTATAAGGAAATACCTCTGGTATTCTCTGCATAGCCAACACTATATCGTATTTCGGTAAATATTGCTAGCGAATTATCTTCTTTCCTTGTGTGTTACGAACATTTCTTGCAATTTCACGTATTCTCCAGACGTCATTTCGCTCAAAATATGAAATTTCAATTTAACAACGTCCCCGTTCTCGGGAGACCGTCCGGTCGCTCGAGTGACCCTTCGAAAAGGTTAAAACCCAATAAACCGGCGACTTTTCTCACGCTCTAAACCCATAAGACGTAAGTTATTTCCCTTAAGAGATTATCGATTGATCCTGAACTTTATCTATTATAACTTTTTAATAAAATATTGCGGCGGAGACGTCGGAAAGAAAGGGATAATTCAATAATGCAACACGCCGGCCGGGGTTATTGCAGAATTTATGGGGTCAGGCGGACGGGGCGGTTACCGCGAATTCGCAGTTATCGGCCGAAAAACGCCTTTACAATAACTGAGGACAAAGTCGTTCTTTGGACGTATGAGTTTTTATTTGTTCATCATTATTGTGAAAACAGTCGAGAAACTACTTCCTTCAAAGGTTTTAATGAGCTCTATGACATGTAAACATATGTATGTACATATACATGTAGATGTAGTCCATACCTAGAGTCGAAACATGTGGACCCCTTACCTTACAGAACCGTATTAAGGCGAGGTCGGTGCTACTTTGCAGTGACAGTTGGTGAAATTGAAAATGCTATACCTAACAGTAAAAGAACAAACTCAATGAAAACCACAAATGACAAACAAACTATCATAAAAAAATAAATTAAACATTCATAAATTATTAAAAAATCACTGCCTCGCCAGAAAATTTTGGAAACGATTTGCAAAATATTTGCGAATTCTCTTTCTTAAAATCACCAAGTAAATGTAGAAGTATTTTTGTCCTTGTTACATCTGAAAATTGCCTTCAACAATAAGAAGTGTGGAGTCTAATTCCTATGAATTCAAATTTTCATAAGCATTGACAAAACCGCGGCATATGAAATTATTGACGCAGCCTATAAACTCAAATTGCATTTCGTCAGTAGTCTAACTACAAGTTTAAGGTGACAAATAAAGAATATGATATATGGAAAAAATTCAAGCAACAAGTTTTTAGTTTTTGATCTGTACTTCCAAGGTTACCTAAAAACTATATAATAGTTTATTAATTTAAGTTAATTAATAATTAAAATAATTAATTTAAGTACAAGTTAAACAAATTTCATATTTTAACTACGTTTGGCAATTTTTCTTCCATCAGGTGAAATGTATTTATTATGAAGCGCTTATGAATGCTAAAAATATATATACATATTCTATGATATTTGTTTTATTAATTTTACATATTATATTTTTAATATAAGACTACTATTTCGATTTATCCGAAGCGAATATAATTCGCGTATATTATACAAAACTAGTTTTAAACCATTTTTTGCGTACCAATTTGATTTTGTAACACATGTACGACGTGTGGCTATTAAATAACCGAACTGATGCTGCTACCAACGCGCTGCGAGCGTGTCGCGACAAGTTTGAACATAACTGTGTCTGGTGATACTTTCTCCACACTGAGCTCGCTGGACACGCCAGTAGATCGCTCACTTTGACTGTAGCAGGCATTTGAATTAGTCTACGCACCAGTGACGCGTCGAAAAAATGTTAGGTGTTCAGATAGAGCAACGGGTTAATCTCAAGTTTCTTGTTAAACTGGGGAAAACTTTTACAGAAGCTTATGCAATGTTAAAATAAATGTACGGGAATGCATATTTATCCCGCACACAAGTTTTTGAACGGTTTAAACGATTTAAAAAGGGACGTGAAATGACCGAAGACGATCCGCGTCCCGGACGGCCCTCAACGTCAAAAACGGACGAAAACATTGGTAAATTAATCCGCGAAGATGTAATCTCGCATAAGTCTAAGTCTCGTCTAAGCATCCAAGGGCTTGCTGAAATAACAGGAATCGACAAAGAATGTATTCGCCAGAATTTGCATAAATCGTTCAACATGCGCAAAGTTTGCGCAAAAAATGGTGCTAAAACTCCTCACTCCCGAGCAAAAGGAATCAAGAATGAACATTTGCACTGACATTTGAAACAACGTTGACACTAATCCAGGCTTGTTAGACACGGTGACACTGAAGGCGACAAGATTCGAAAGTATGGAAGCGGTTAAAGCAAAAGCGACGAAAGCTGACCAACCTGACAGAAGCGGACTTCCAGCACTTCTTTTAACAATGGAAAAGTCGTATGGAGCGGTGTAGAGATCGCCAAGGGGAGTACATTGAAGGCGAAAAGGTTCCTACTTAATTGGTAACGAATAAAAAGTGTTATAACAGCAGTTCGGTTATTTAATAGCCATAGCTCGTATATCTACATATGTATATGTATATGCTGTACCTAGTACTTAACTCACTGCTCCACTTTTCAGAGATAATGGCAGAGGTATAATCGACAAACGTACTAAACGTGTCAGGCAGGTCGTTTATGAATAATAAAAACAGTGTGGGTCCTAACACACTACCTTGGGGAACACCAGAGAGTAAATTTGTTTCGCTAAACCAAAAGCTCACGCCATCGCATCTAATAATGGATTCTTTGTGTTCTGCTTGAGGTATGATTTAATCCGAACCTAGAAGGTTATGTAACAGTTTTTTGGGAATATTATAAAACTCTTTTCTAATATTTTCATACATAACGATAAATATATACATGTATATAAATGTATAATTCGAAGTAGTTATTTTCTATGCAGAACTGGTTAAGGAAAGATGTCGCAATCACCCACGCGCCGGCAAAATTTATGGATATAACTTTTACTATTAATTTAATGAAACAGTAATTATTCATTGCGAGGCAAATACGACGAGACGCGAAGCGAGGGTGGCGCGACTGTAAAAACTCCCTGAATATATAAAGAGGGTCGGATTGCTTAAGACAATCTGTAACTTTCACCGAAAGCTGGAAACCCTCATTTTTTACCGACGACTTGTGTTTCATAAGCCTGATGAGCAAACGTATGGCCCCGTTGTGAATTATTTTTTGCAATTTGTTTAAGTGCAATCTTATGCGAAACAAAGTATGAACAGAGCGGGTATTAGGCGGCTAATTTCGAGTCTTTGCACGGGAATAAATCATTTTTAATAGAGAGGGGGATGCACATTTTTTTGTTTATGCACCAGTACATAATTGTAAATTAGCAATAAGTACTATAACAAAAAAAAGACTATATTTAAGTATGCAACAGAATGGAGGGATTATATTTTTAATCACGATATAAGAAATATAATAAAGGCAAGTTCCCTCCTTGTTTATATCAATATACAGGGTGTCCCTAAAGACAGTTAACAAATGATGTGAACGATAAACAATTTTAGTGTATAAATTTTTCCTTTTGGGAATTGTCTTGCTTGAGTAAGTTATTTTTTGCATTTTCTTGACTGAAACATCATGCAGGCCCTGATGGTAACAAAAACAATTTTTTTTAAGTAATATGCTTTAATTACTGTAAACTGAATTTTCTATTATGAAATTACTATAAACACTTTTAGTTTATTGACCTTTTTATTCCTTTGATAGGGAACATTGTTTTTTGCTCAAGATATTAAATGAAAAAAAAAAAAATATAAAACAAAGACAGCTGCCTCATATTTAAAATTTGTGTACCTACCTACGTGTCCAGAATTTCAGGACAATTAGAATAATCATGGTATTAAATTAACGTATTAAAATGGAAGAATTTAATTGATTGGTATTTCTAGTGAGAGCAAATTAAATTTAAAAAACTGTTCCTCTGCTTCATCTCATCTACACTAATAGATCTCTAGTTGACAAAATTCTTAAAGTAGGCCGACGGTCTTAGAATTTTAATCCTGAGGAACTTAAACTTTTCCCGTTGTTCGCACAGCAAAGGAAGTTTAGTTTACCTACTAGAAAATGAGTGTTTTCGAAAACAAAAACAAGTTTCTATTGAAGCTGGACTTATTCCCATCCAAAATGGCACATTTCAACTGTTCAATGTTATATCTTTTACACCTATCATTTACACCATCTGGGGACGTCTGGAAAAAGGGAGTACGAAAATGAATAAAAAATAGCTGGTTCCATACACCAAACAGAGTTTAAATTGTTAATACTAGGTAAAACAAATGAGAATAGAACATTTTTACCTATAATAATTCTTTGTTTTTGACTTTCTACAGTCGGTTTTTTGCCTTTTTCTACCCGGTTGTACGTACAAAAAAAAAAAACACTTCATCATTATGTGCAGGGTCCACTTCAAACTACTTGGAGATTGGAACTTGGACCCATATAGTTCAGTTAAAAATAGTGTACCTACCTAAACTTTTTTTTCTTATCAATGTATTTATAGACAAACATGATCTCTATGAAAAAATTGTATTTGTTTTACAGCAGCACTTGTAATAGCTGTAAAACATGTAAAACATAAATAAAATAGCCCCCTAAATAAATGCCCCCTAAATAAAATGCCGTAAAATAGCCACCTGACACTATCTCAAGGATCAGTTGGGTCTTCCACGTAGATAGCTGCAATTATCCCTAGCAGGGGAGTATCAATTCTTGTGGTGTGATTAATTAAAAATATAATTAAGATCTAAATCCTCAATGAAACTACACTTATGTATACTCTTATATTTTCTCTGCAGATCTATAGACACTGAATAAACATACCTCTATTCAATATACTCATATTTGAGAAGATACGTTACATCAATAAATGCAAAATGGACAACTGAACTCTTTTATATTCAGGTAACTTCGGAACGACGGGATTTGCGACATCGGATTCGGATGTAATTGAATCTCGAAAAGAGAAAAAGCATGTAACAGTGTGGACCGAGAGGCACCAATAAAAATATTGTATCAGACAGTGGTGGCTGCTTCACAGGGGATCAAGGGTTAGAGTCTCCCAGAGACGCTAAGAAAAAAAGCGACAGCATTAGTTTTATAACTTTACAAGCACTTTATTTCAACTGCAATTTAATAATAATTCGTTAATAAGCGTATAACGTAACTCGTTCTTTCACTGGAAATTGTTCCGTCACTTTAATTTATTTATCATTATTTTCTTAAAACATCAGTTATCAAAGTTGGCCGAGCATTAAAGATTAATTTCTATTCTTAATCTTAAGTTTACAACCTTATTCAATTGTCAAGGCTGTCACATTATGTGGCCTTATTTATTTTTTCACTTCCAGCTTCGCCATATTTCCATCTCTCTCGTCCATAGTCAGATTTGATTACGATTTTTTTTTAATGAATTTATTAGTTTAATAAGTATATTTTTTATAACCACATAATAACATTTAATATTTTAGCACAAAAATTACTGGTGAAAATTTTGACAAGTACTGACATCTCAAAATCTTGTCTAATTGTGTTTTGAATCTTTCACTTTACAGAAGTTTAATGGATGTCTGAGGCATAAAAATATTATGTATTATCTGTCTGCGTGATAATTATTGTAAAATTTAAGGGAGAGCTAAAGTAAAAATTGTGTCCAAATCCCCAGTTGGTTCGAATTGAATTTTGACAGATCGAGTAAGTAATAGCGCTATTATTAACTCGTCTGTCATTATTATTCAATCGACGGTAATAAGGAATGCCATTACCTCTCAAAAAACACCTAAAGTAATAAACACGTAAAGTAATAAACGCATATATAAACCAATTTTTTAATTTCCAGTACAAATCTTTTTTTCTAATATAATACTTTTTACATGAGACATTTCTAGGTATTCCAAATTTTACCAAAGCAGTACAAAATTATTGCCTGATGTCAAACTTATCTTTCCAATGTGTTTAAAAAAATCGTCGGTAAAAAATATGTTAACATTTAATATACATATGTTTCGGAAATGTGTGCTACAACGCAGGCCTCGGCACTATAAAACTCTATGATGATGAAAGTATAAACCGTGTTTTTAAACACCTTGTAAATTGTATAGGTGTATATTTCTTGTCCCTGCATACGTCCCCCACTGACCGATCCTGCCAAGGCGCCAGGACCCGCGTAATACGCCATACCGGTGTTGGAGGGCAGAATATTTTAACGCAGTTTAACAGGCGAGACGGCAAACATTCCGAATCTTAAATATAAAATTGACATATTTGTGTACAAATAACTAAATATTTGACTTTATTTAAGTTTTTTATTAAAAGGTTACTTACATAAAAATCTTACTAAATCATACTTACTTATCTTACCTTTCTTATAACAAATAATCCTTAATTTACCTTTTACCGCACTTTTTGTAATCAAAACAATAAAACCTTGTTTTGAAAATATTATTAACGAGCAATTACAAGGCAGAAGTTCTATGAAAACAACTGAACGATAACTACACATCATTTATGAAGTAAAGTAAATGATAAGTTTTGGCTTCAAAAATGATATAAATGACGAAATGAAATAAACTTCGTCATTTTTGCATTTTAATTATTCGTGATTAAAACGGATTACTGTTACAAAAAAAATTGGAAAACAATGAAATATGTACTAGACAATCGCAAATTTGGTAGGTACTTAGTAACATAAAAAAAGAAACACTTTTTCCTTTGATGTTCTTCAAAAGTTTAAAAAACGGTGCCAAAGTGTGTAATTTTTTGAGAAAGATTTCAAACTTTGCAGTTAAAAATAGTCACGAAACTTGATCATTTGAGAGAATTTTTTTAAGCAAAAACTAACAGCGAAAGCAACATTTTTCGTCACTGACCAGGAAAAAATGTTACATACAGGTATTATGCGGAATTCCTGTACGATGTGGACTTTTTGTGTGACACAGTAGGAAATGGCAGGCCTAATGTGGACCCTTGTGGTGCATCTCCTGGCCCTTTAAAGGCCTACTCAATAAAGATGAAATAAAAATTGTATGAACCGCCACTGGTATCGCAGTGGAATTTAGAGGGCAAGAGCAGAACCCAGCATACGGGATGCACACATACACACACATGGTCAGTTCGCATCAGATGTGGGATATGGCCCGGTCCGCGGGTCAGGGGTCGACTATTGGCAATCACGGAGTTTCTCTCCGCCGTGGCAGCCTCTTCTTCATCCCGGTCTCGTATCCAATCTGTTTAGAGCGCTTCATTGAACGCTATGCGCCATTGATTCGGTTTGCGAGGTAATTTTTTTAGTTTTCTTATTATCTGAGAAAAGCTATTTGCGGCGGTCCTTTCGAGATTATGCGGAGCTTATTTATAGGACTCGAAAACTTATGCGAAAACTACGTTGGCTCGAGGAATTTAACTAATCCGGAAACTGATAATGGGTTGGGCGTGCAATGGTGGTGTTTTTATTTCGCTAAAAATATCGACATGGCTTTGGAAAATACTTTACTTAAATTACAAAAACGTTTAGACAGTATATATATAGATCGGTTTTATAGCGTTCTCCGACGTATTTCTATAACGTTTAGACAGTCCATAATAAAAAATGATAAATGAGAATAATAACGAGCAATCGGGAATTTACGAAATATGTTGATTCTGAACAAAAGTATATTGGGTAAACAAAGAGATCAATTCTAAATAGATTCAACACACATACAAACTACGCTGCTTCATGTTAACAGATAGTAAAATAGTGAGTAGGTGTGATTGTGGTTAGGGATAATCTTATTAAATAGTGACTTCTTTGACGAGTCTCCCGCGTTCTCTCGACGACTGGAATGGGGATAGCGTACTACTGCGCATACGGCATTACGCGGGCTCTGGAGAGTGTTAGGGAAGGGGTCAATGCCGTATGTAGCACAGGAACGAAATACGTGCGTATATAATGTACAAGGCGCTTAAAAAATACGGTTTATACTTTCATTATCATAAAGTTTTATAGAGCCGAGCCCTGCGTTGCCGGCCTCATTTCTGGACCCTAATAATGACGCAATGTTCAGCAACGTGCACTTTCGAAAATTCGTGTGGCAATTGGTTGACTCACTTTTAATGGTGAAGATAAACTTAAGTTATTGGTGTATGTTGATTATGCATCACTCCTATTTTCTAGAACACATACATTTTGTATAACGCTACATGTTTTTGACAATAATCATATGATAGGCGTTAGTGGTTGAAAACTAACAGCAACTTCTAAAATAAATTAGAAATGTCTATTTTAAAAAATGTATGCCTGTTATTCAATAAAAACCTACAAAGCCTTATAGTCATGAAAAACTTCTAGAAAGAGATTTTTTTACAAATTTTTATGGATTAGGGCCTCTGAACCAAATGATGCAATGAGTAACTATGAAATGATTTTGTTCCTTATTTTACTAGATAATCTCTATAAATACGTGGTGAACTTGAACTCATAGTTTAAGTTAACTATGTTTACTACAGCGTCCGTATTCTGGCCATAGGTCACAAGTCTCTGATTACGTCACGGGAAGATCGCAACATATTCCCAAACCCAGAATATTCTAGGGAAATTATGTAGTGATACTGTTAAGTAGCACAAAGCAGTATTTGTTTCTAACTTTATCAGGGATATACGAGGTAAGTAAATTAAATAATGAGACTGGCAACGTAGCGCCCGATCTAGCAACACTGCGGACAGGACTTGGACGGGCGGTAGGCTAACATGCAATGCACCTTTAGTATAAGTTTGAACTTGTTACAGTCATTTGTTTGTTCTTTGTGACTGTTTTCGTAAACCGTTTTTTTCTATTGCGTTTTAAATATTACTGACATTAATTTTGAGCAACGGTGTGCTATCAGGTTTTGCTTCAGACTTGGACACAGCGCAACGGATACTTCTACAAAACTTACACGGCTACGGAGACAGTGTTTTTTCAAAAGCCCAGTCATTTTATGTCAAGGGGCATTATATGACATTATTAGATATAGACAGTTATTATTTATTTTACAGTTGTGACAGTCCCTTGTCAATAGTTTGACATACCGAAAAGCTTCGACATGACCGCTACCTCTCTCGTTCATAGCCAACTTTGATGACGTTTTTTTTTTTTTTGGATGTCTATATTTTCTAAAATTAACTTCTAACTAACGCACTAATAAGCATAATGTATCAGTGGGTATTATAGTGCTCTCAGCATTAAAGCAGACATAAAATGGCCGATGTCTTTTCAGATTTTCAGATATCAGTCTCTCTTCGATTCAGATTTACGTCTCTTTTAATGTCTATTTTATGTCTCCTTTAATTTCATATGTGGAATACAAAACGTTGGCGTTTTGTGCATTTCTTAAAGTTTTTACTTTTAGTAGTCCACTACAAAAAGTAAAAATCGTTGCAGAAAAATGAGAGATTTACCACTTGGTGAGCCGCAATTAAAGGAAATTCAGTACAATGGTAAGAGTTCTCGCGATGTCATATTTCCAATTATAAACTTCATGCATATTCATTGAGACTTAAAATAACCTTAGGCGGGCGAACTAGTTTTTTCGTTCATCTCTAAAGCGTAAATTTCAGTGATAGTAAAAAATATTCACATACATATGTACTGTACAAATGACAAATCTTATGATATTGAATACCTAAAGGCTACTCCCATTTTCAGTTTGTCTACTTTTTTTCTAGAGTAAATCTAAAAGTAAAATATCAGATATGATATTTAAAATTCCCTTATAAAAAAAAACTAAGAAACCTCATATCTTGGACATTTTATTTAATTTTAGAGTTTTATTTATCTTTTCGAGATTTTAAAGGAGCTTTTATAATTTAAAACTTTACAAGGGGGAATTAAAAAAAGCTGCAGAACCTTCAGAAAGTTTGGGAACAGCTTACCAAATAATTATATATATATATTTTTATAAATACCATGTATACCATGTATGTAAAGTTATAGCTATTACAAATCTCAGAAACTGCTGATATGGACTAAAAGATTCAAATATCCATAACTTACATAACAAATTTCGAAATTTCGAAAGACAAAATCATAAAACTACTTTTAGTTTACTTGATGATCTGATCAGAAAAAAAATATTTAGCCAACATTTTGCTGCCCGTTCAAAGATTTTCTGGGGTAGTTGCAATTTTTTGCAAATTTCATTTGATGTTTTTTTTTGCTTTATAGCCTTACATTTAGGTGTAGTAAACACCTCTGAAAATCTAGTGCGAGTCTCATGCTTTCTTACAAAAATATGAGAATTTCAAATTCCACCAGAAGCTACTGCTTGTGATAAAATATGTCACGTTTTCAATACTGTTATCCAATATGACTGATTGCACGGAAATATCATCACTGACAACCATAACGTATTATTTTTTCAAATACCTCAAAATTGATTCAAACTGTGTAAATTTCAACCAAAAAAAAAAAAAATCTGTAAAACTGAGCCAACCATCGATTTTCCACTCGGCGAACCGCATTTAATAGAAATCGCGCTCTACGGGGAGAGTTCTCGCGGTGTCATCTCTCCAATTATAAACTTTATGCATATTCATTGGGCCTTAAATTAACCTTGACTTGGATGGAATGCCGGCGCGAGGTTGGAAAAAAGTAGTTCGTGTCGCGTTCCGGTCCGGAACAATTCTTTCGGTCTCATCTGTTCGCCTGTCAGCCCCCGATTCGTATTCAAGGAGAGGAGTGGAGTCCAATTATTGGGTTCCCTTTCTATTTCTCCTTCCCGGCGCATCTCCTGCAGTCGTCGGGGGCTGGCACAGAGGCGGAGTAGCTAGCGGGTAACGAGGGCCGTAAATTTGGGTTAAGGTAATCGCAGAAATATAATGTGTTCAACGTAAGGCTTCGATACAACTAGCGAGCTGGAAAAGGATACAAGAGAAAAAAAATTGACTATTAAAATGAATGAAGACCCTATTAAAGAAAAGCTTCTAATAAATGCATATTATACGCATACGGTGGGCGTTCTGAAATTAATACGAATTTATACACTACGTACTTACAAATAAGACCACCCACAACTGCTTTCCACACCTAATTGTTATAGTTTACGTTTTGCGTCATCAGATGTCACTACAAATAAATAAGTTGCTGTAAATATTTAAAGATGTGACATAAAATTGTTTGCCACAACAAAGATAGAGCCATATTGTTTCCTTTTGATAAAATTGAGAAAACATTAAAGATTTCTCTTCGCCATATTTAAACGCAAATGAAGACTGTCAACAAAAACAAGGTAAATTAATTTTTAATAAATAGTTCATCGATTTTTTTTTAAATACAACACTTTAAGGTATTCGAACTGTTTAATTAAAAAAAAAAAAAACTCTTACTGTTTAATTTTAAATCTCGATTTAGACTGTTTACATGCCGTTATTTTACAATATCAATACAATACAACTATTGCATTGTTTGTGCAACAACTAAGTGCTCGTGGTTACTTAACCATTTGATAATTTAATTCATGACACTCTTTGGATATATTCTATTTGATCCGATATATTCCGAAAACATAACTAGATATTAACTAAATATTAACTATGCTTATATTTTTCATAAGGTATATTTTTCTATTTTGTGTTATTCATTTTATTTTTCCAGAAAGCACATTCCTATAGCTTGTAAGAATAAATGCACTAGAAGTCGCACTAATTATGAGGAAAAAACCTGTACATACGATTTTCAAATTTTTACAGAGGATAACTCTAAATAAATAAAGATAAAATAAAATGAAGTAAGTAGTGAGTTTTCGATTATGGTCGTCAGAATGACAAAGTACGTATTTGCAAAACAAAATTATGTCTTTAAGTTATATGTAGCTAAAATGATGAAAAAAGATACACAATAGGGTGGTCCAAAAAAATGTGTTCTTCCGGCCCTAGACTTAAATCATAGTATTTGATTAGTTATTACTAATTCCAGAAGATTAGCTCATTTAATTAAGTTTTAGAGGTCGCCCATTGGTGTTTTATTTTCCCATTCAAATTACATTCAACGCTGCCATTAGGATAAAAAATTCCAATAGAATACAAAGAGACCTACATTACCGACACTGAAAATGTTTCATACGATCCCCGACTACCAGAAAATAATATGAGCTGCCATAAATTTCTTTAATTGTTCGCGAAACGGCACCACGAACGAATAATGACGCATTTTACCATGTCATTTGAATGGGAAAATAAAACACCAATTAGCGAACTCTAAAACTTAATTAAATGAGCTAATCTTCTAGAATTAGTAATAACTAATGAAATACTATGATTTAAGCCCAGGGCCGGAAGAACATTTTTTTTTTTTGGACCACTCTAATACACACACAATTTATCTTATCTTTCTTGAATTTTGAAGATGATTTTGGGAGTAACAAATTTTGAGATGTCTTCTCTCATTTATATGCTCGACGTTCAACAATAACAGTATGTACTGCCATTTTTTGAAAAATGGAAATATTTAATAAACTATTATGGTATTTCTTTGAACACTTTTAACACAATAGTAACGATATAAAAAAATTATAGTTAGCCACTATATACAATATGATGAAAAATACATCCAAATATTTCACCCTGTTAATCGTTGGACTTTGAAAATAAATGTAAAAATATTAGTTATCCCCAGAAAGTCATACAGTTTGAAAAAAAAATGTTTTGTTTTTGTTTTAAATGTACTACGGCACTGGAGTTCGCCAGTTTGTAAGCTATAGCTAACTGCGAGGCAGTGTGCACTGTGCAGTGTGCAGGTCATGGTTCGGATTGGTTCGGCGAGAGTCGCCAGTTGGGTCGAGAGTCACGTGGCTGTCGCGATGGGTGATGCCGATGACGACAGAACAGTTGCTTTTCTTCCTAGTGAGTTTGCACACCTACGTACCTGCTGAACGAACGAAAAATCGTAATTTATTTAGTTTTAACCGAGGTTTTAAGTTTTAACCATGCCGAACTTTACTAATCAAGAGTTAACAGACATTGTTCTTTGTTATGGTGCATCTGGAAATAACGCGTTACAGGCCCAAAGAAGGTATCAACAAATGTTTCCAAATCGCCAAGTTCCAGACGTTCGGACATTTGTGTCTACAGTACAACGGTTAAGAGACTATGGATGTATCGCCCCACGGGTGCATGATCGTGGTAGAACACGTTCAAGAAGAGTAATGGATGCTGAAGAACAAATTTTAGAAGCCGTTGAAGATGACCCATCATTGAGTACTAGGAGGCTTGCCCATCAAGTTAGGGTTTCACAGTTCACTGTCTGGCGAACACTGCGTGAACAAGGACTTTATCCGTATCACGTCCAAAAGGTACAGGCATTACAACCCGGGGACGAATTCCAACGAATGCAATTTTGTGAGTGGTTACTGGAAAAGTGTAATAACCAACCTTTTTACGTTACGTACTTTTCACGGACGAAGCTGGTTTTACCAAAACGGGGGTTTTTAATATGCACAACACGCATGTTTGGTGCGATGAAAATCCACATGCCTATCGTAATTTTCGGGATCAACGAAATTTTTCGGTGAATGTTTGGTGCGGCATTGTTGGTGATGTTTTAATAGGACCCCACATTTTACCTGACAGGCTGACCGGTAACGGATATTTAAATTTTCTGCAACACGTGTTGCCAAATTTATTAGAAGAAGTGCCTTTAGGCATTTTAAGACAAATGTGGTATCTTCACGATGGTGCTCCACCGCATTTCGCTCGGCAAGTGAGAGACTTCCTTAACGTGGAGTATCCCAATCGATGGATAGGCAGAAATGGACCGATTCATTGGCCTGCCAGATCTCCGGACTTAACTCCGTGCGATTTTTATTTATGGGGACATATGAAGCAACTAGTATACAGTGAACCAGTGAATTCTATCGAGGAGTTAACAGCGCGAATACGGGTAGCCGCTGAAACTATTCGCGAAGATCCAACTGTCTTTGGTCGAGTTCGGACTTCCCTAGAACGTAGAGCTCGGGACTGCATAGACAACAATGGGTTGCAGTTTCAGCACTTGCCATAATCAGAAATGTAAGTGTTTACAATGTTTTTTTTTGACCCGTTTATGATAATTGCTAACTTATGGCAACGTCGCGCGTCGCTCCGCCTCCGCCGAGTTCTTCGCCTTAACCGTAGGTATAGGGGGGGCGAGAGGTTTCACCTTAATAAATTATTTTCACTTCAAATTTTATTTAAACCCAAGAGATATGCTTACTATCTTGTTTTTAAATATAGGTTTAAATATTTGGATGTATTTCTCAGTCACCCTGTATATAGTTAGCCACAAATATTATGGCCACGCCTTGAACGGCCCGAATGGCTGAATCCGTCCCTGTCAACCGCCCGTGACTCGCGTCTCTCCATCGCTAAGACTTCGACAACTCGTGACGTGGGTAACATTACGGATTCTACGGCTCCTTCAACCTCCTCGTGTTCGTTATACATTTTTCCGTGAAATATAAATTACATCCGCGGCGAATTTTAAAGGAAAATGGTGGAGGACGAATCGCGATATGTGGGGAATTTTAATTCCGCCATTCTAGAAAGTAATCGAGATATCGCTCCAATTCCACGTTCGTCTCTGTGCATTGATTTTACGTCAGTAATGGTAAAATATTTGACGATCTCTTATTTTCTGGGTAAAATACACTTTCGGTAAGCTGTTGCGGAGGTTACAACGGAGTAAAAATTTGTGAAACGTGTCACGGATTTTCCAACTATTTAGAAATTTGGAATTATGAACAAAAAAACGAAAATTTATTTTCGGAGTGGCAGCGACTTAAAGTTTTAATCTCTCCTGAAGATGCCAACTGGTGGGCGAAGGTCGAGAATGGAGTAGCGCTTTTCAAAAAATCGAAAAATTTTATAGGACAAAAATTTTTTTCCGAAAGGACTACGCGAAACATTGTACTTTTTGGAAAAAATTGTTAGAACCTTAAAAATGGTTAAACGGATAAATAAGTATTGTTTATAATAAAAAAATGCTAGAATTCAATGTTCTCCATCACTTATTAAAATTTTCTCTTTTTTAAATACTCGTTATACATTTCCAGATATTTAGAAAAAACAAAATTTTTGGGATCGCTGTTTGCAAATAAACTGCACGCTGTTTTGTTGGACGTTACGCCCGCGCGCGGTGCAGCTCGCGCGGTATACGCGTTTACTCTTGAAAAAAACATGTGATTTGTCGTTTCTCAACTGTTTTATTGAATGAGTTAGCTTTTCTAAGCTTATTGCAACCATGCCTCTAGGCAATCGTTGTTACAATCCTTTAAATAAATCGAAACATAAATGTGTGTATAAAAATGTGATGCAAGTGACGAATAATTGGAATGCAAAGTTTGCTCATTTGATTGGAAACTATGTGTGTGGTTCCTGTAAACGTTCAATTAACAACAATAAACTGGATTCGACTACGAAAGTTTTTTGTAAATTGAGTTTAATCAAATTTTAACGATGATTATTATTTAACATTAAATAATAATCTTATTTATTATTATTTAACATTAAATTATTATTTAACATTAAATAATATTTAACATTAAATAATATTATTTAATGTTAAATAATAATCATTGTTAAAATTTGATTAAACTTAATTTACAAAAAACTTACGTAGTCACACACATTTATGTTTCGATTTATTTAAAGGACTGCAACAACGATTACCTCGAGGCATGGTTGCAATAAGCTTAGAAAAGCTCATTCAATAAAACAGTTGAGAAACGACAAATCACATGATTTTCAAGTTTAGACGCGTATACGGCACGAGCACTGGCACCGCGCGCGGGCGTAACGTCCAACAAAACAGCGTGTAGTTTATTTGCAAACAGCGATCCCAAAAATTTTCTTTTTTCTAAATATATGGAAATGTATAATGAGTATTTAGAAAAAAAGAAAATTTAAATAAGCGATGGAGAACATTGAATTCTCAGCATTTTTTTATTATAAACAATATTTTTTTTATTTGTTTAACCATTTTTAAGGTTCTAAAATTTTTTTCCAAAAAGTTCAATGCCTTTCGAAAAAAAAAAGTCCTATAAAATTTTTTGATTAGAGCCTTCCATTTCGAGATAAAAATGTTTTTTTTTAATCGCTGCATAAAATGGCATTTGTTCATAACTTTTATAATAATTGTTTTTTTTTTCGAAAAAAAATTTAGGCAGAGTTTAGTACCATCAGGTACTTTGAAATGCGCCAACTCATTCCAAATTTCTAAATAGTTGGAAAATCTGTGACACGTTTCACAAATTTTTACTCAACGGTAAACAGAATAAAACAACACTTCGAATCCTATTTAAATGTAATAGAGGGCAGTCCTTATATGTCACCGCTTTATCTTCCTGAAGAGGAAATAAGTCAAGACTCTCGTTCACTCTTGTTCATCGACAGATATATCACACTGACGAAACCTAGTAAGGTCGAAATCTGGATCTGAGATTTCTGTTTGAATAACAGAACGCGAATTATTCTTATTATACATATTTGCTGTGTTCAACGAATTCACAGAGACATGCTTCACCTAATACCTTCCAGAGTAAATGTGAGATTCCATTCCACTGTACTTGTGCTTTAAATCTACAACTTTCTTAGTAAATAGCATGGAAATTCCATTTCATATACAATGACAACATAAACCCTTTGTTATCTATGACAACTTTGAGAAAAATAACAGGAAATTGACGTATCAGTTTCAAATTTCAAAATAGTATGTATTATACACAATTAATTGAGAAGAGTTATGAACTCCTGAACTTTTGAACAAATCGAATTCGACAAAAATCGTGTGGATACGGAGCGTAACTAATAGCACTGACAGTACCGCAATATTATTTACACATAACTACTACCAATATGTAAATGACATACATATGAGGTATGCAAATTAAGTAATAAGACTGTTTTTTTTTATTTTTTTTTTATTCAAATACAATTATAATAACTTCCTTGGGAAGCCACACAGCGCTGGAGATGGTTCTTCCATTCCTCATGGCAGTGTTGGAACTCATATACTGGAATAGTTTTCAGCTGGTCGATTACAGCCGTTTTAATATTTTCTATGGTCCCAAAATGACGTCCCTTGAGGTAATTTTTCAATCGCGGGAAGAGAAAAAAGTCGCAAGGATTTAATTCAGGCGAATAAGGAGGCTGAGGAGCCACAAGAATGTTTTTACTGGCTAAAAAATTCGTTTATTAAAATGGCTCTGTGACAAGGCGCATTGTCGTGATGCAACATTCAGTTGTACTTGATGTTTGGTCTCACACACATGACCCATTTTCGAAGTTTTTCAAAAACCTTTCTGTAAAAGAGTTGATTTAGTGTTTGGCCTGGAGGCACAAACTCTTTGTGGACTATTCCTTGGCTATCAAAAAAGCAAATCAGCATGCATTTGATCTTACATGCATTACGACTTACTCATTCTTGCTTGTTTGAGGAGAGCTTGAAGTGTGCCATTCCATGCTTTGCGTTTGGTTTCTAGGTCGTACTCAAACACCCAAGTCTCCTCACCAGTAACAACACGTTCCATAAAATGGGGATCATTTTCAATCAATTCTAAAAAGTCAAGACACCTTTCTCTCCTGATGTCCTTGTATTCCTGTGAAAGGTTTTTTGGAACCATTTTTGTGCAGATTTTCCTCATCCCCAATTCGTTAGTCAAAATCTGATGAACAGGGGTGTGATTCAAATTTAACTCTTCCCCGATCATTCTTGTCGTCAACCGACGATCTTAACGCACAAGATCCCGTATTCTATCGACATTTTCATCGGTTCATCAAAGATGAAGGCTTTCCGTTGCGTGGTTCATATTTAATCGACTGTCTTTCTTCTGAGAATGCCTTAAACCACCGAAATACTTGGAAAAACAATGTCTCCGTAGGCGTGTTGAAGTTTTGCAAAAGTATATGTTGCGCTTTGTCCAAGTCTGGAGCAAAACCTGATAGCACACCGTTGTTCAAAATTAATGTCAGTCATTTTTAAAACGCACTAGAAAAAAACCGGTTTACGAAAACAGTCAGAAAGAACTAACAAATGAATCTAACAAGTTCAAATTAGTAATGAAGGTGCATTACATGTTAACCTATATACTCTCCTAATCCCGTCCCCGCTGTGGTGCTAGATCGAGTGTTACATTGCCAGTCTCATTACATAATTTACACACCTCACATATTTTTCTCGAAAATAACTAATTCCGCATTCTACAAGCTTAATCACATACTTTAATTCGTTTTATTAAATTTCACTCTTTATTATTACTATTTTTCTTTAAATTGAGTGTTTAATTTCCTAACAGCAAAGTAAAACTGGTAACAACGATAAATCGACCTAGCAAATCAATCCTGCAGGAATCAAATAGTTTTCCCGGACGTATTTACCTCTGTTCCCTTATCTTCGTCAGAGAACTGCACGTTGCAGGCCATGAGGACAATTACAGCAACTATAGTAGTAAAACGGTCACCACGAGCTCTCTCAACTCTTCCAGGATATTCGAAACGGGATAATGGATAATCCTTACAGTATTGCCGGACGCAGTAAACAAGTCCGAGGTCATATGGGTTTCGAATCATGAACAGTGGCGTAGATAGCGAATAATTCGGAGGGAACAACTACTTAAATATATTAAATAATATGGTTGGTTTTTTACATGTTTTCTATTATGTAAAATTTTTAACTTGTTATTATAATATATTATTTTTATAATTGTTATGACCAAACAAAACAAAAAAAAATCAATTTTGATGAATGTTTGTAGTGTCATCCACCTCGACAAACTTTCATCGAATTTGAATATTTTTATTGTTTTGTTTTTGATGAAGACTGTTTTTTGACGCTCTCATTAGAAATACTATATAGTTGCTCAACTATTAGAAGAATTCCTGGTGATTTTAGTTTAGTTTAATATAATGTTATTGTATTGTTATAAACTCTTGACAGTTGATTTTTGAAATGCATTTAAAGTAAACTAAAGTTGGAATGATAGTCGTCTTCGTGGTCACTATTTTAAGACAACCCGTGAAAACTTTGGAAGTTCTGTCAACATTTCTTTTCCAATAGACTCATTCAACGTGACAATTTTCACAAATAACACAGGTCAACAAGGGTCAAGAAGCAGACACACTAATATGCATTCCCGAAGGATTTTGGTGCGCTGAATCGGAATCTGTCCGCAGAATTGCTCTATCACGTCAGGTTTTTGAGATATCCTAACCTAAAAGTGCAAAAAACACTGTTGCCATATATTCTTAAAAAAAAAAACATATAATTTAAAAGTACAAGGCTTCTACTTTCGAATGCCGTTGAGTTTGCTCAAATATCTTTTTTTTTTGAGATATCACATGTTGAATTTTCTAAGTTTATCAGTTTCTTAATATGCGAAAATCTACTAAGGATCCCTTAGACGTAAAACAGTTGATTGCAGTTCAGAAACTTCATACTCAGAAACCTTCAATACATGAGTTGAGTGTTTTAACTTTTTTTATGTATTGTTACAGACAATTAGATTTCCACACAGTATTTTTCACGCGTTTTTTATTATGTTTCACAATTTGGCCTCCCTTAGCAATTTTTATGCTTTTCAATAACCAGATAGATCTGAAAAATAAATGGTAACTTTCGTTGTTTTAACTGGAACACCTAATTTAATTGGAATGCTAATGTTTTAATACAATATTAATTCACAAATTGTTCTGGGTAATATTTTTACTACAATTTTTTTTTTCAAATGCGTTGTCATCTAGTATGCGTTGTCGTAATTTTTGTAAATTTTATGGCTTAGATTTTGTACATTTTGAGATAACGCCACAAAAAATAATCAGGTGGACTCAATCAGGATCTGACTGGGGACTCAATGTACCCTTTCAACTTTTTCCATGATGCATATTTATCAAACTTCAATGCCTCAATTGTATTTGACCTTGGAATAGCCTTGAAGGTCAAATCCAAAGAGTTAGTCAAGGTCATAATCGATTGTAAAATTTTCCGCTCTTTTCATTTCCGGTGTCAAAAATAGGGAGTCCTATTTGATAAAAAGGACTTGACGTTGACATAACCTTTAAGGTCATGGTCAAGACTAAGTCCAAGGTCACCATTGGACTGCCAGGGAAAAAATCCTACAATTTTTATGAAGGTCATTTTTCTCTAGGATGCGTATTTCTCGAGTTATCAAGTCGTCCCCGAACTTTTGACACGTACTATATATAAAAACACAGTTGTGTTATCATTATCTGTGATGCCAAGGTTGACTGCAATTGTACTATTTGGTAATAATAACCTGATTAATATGTTTTTTCCTTGTTATACATTTTGCATAATTTTTCAGTTCAATATTCCTATCAATCGATAGTATTCGAATCAATCAAGAAGGACATGTTAAACAAAACCGCCACTGGCACCGAGCACATCTGGACATCTGAACCACAGGCGTACAGGAGGAGACGAATTTGGCCGGCACTCCAACCTTTTCCTGGAAAGTTAAGCCGCGGCCATTGTCCTGCGTCCTGTCCGGTCCCGACCCGGAGCTGAGATTATGTCGAATCATTTACTTGATGGGATTAACTCGTTGAAAAATGTTTGATATATTAGATTACTGGGTTTAGTGTGTCGGGGGGTCATTTCGCCGCCATTTATTATAGTTAATTTTGCGACCAGTGACAGAGGGGCGTTCGTACGGACCGTATAATTTGCTAATTATTTGTTTGTTCTCACTGTTATGTTAGATCATACAACTCATCCAGTCTGTGAACCGGGGAATTAGGCCAACTAAATAAGTTTGGTGTAGATACTCGAATTCAAAAAAATTGTTTTTGCATCATGTTCTATAATCCTCTAAGGTCATTCGTGACTATCAACCAACTTGGCACCCCCTCTCAGACCACCCTATACTATAAAACACACTCCATTCTCACCCTCATTTTTAGAGTGGTATTTAATTTTTGAAAAAATGACAATTAAGCATCGGAAGTGGGTTATAGGAGATTTTTTGGGTCGCTGATCATGAATCCGATGTCATTTTCCGGAAAATTCAAACCACGGCCGGGAAAACTGGAAAATTGGTTCACTTTTGCGGAAATTTAATCATTGTTCACGTGATTTGCGTTTTTTACGTCATAAAGTTATCCAGCAGCGTATAATGATAACGAATAACGAAAAATCATGTACATTTTCTGGAAAACTGTGAACATTTTCCGGAAAACATGGAAAGACAATTTTTCAATTTTATGAAAATGATCGTGTGATAAGGCGCTATTGGGATTTCTTGGGGCGCTAATCATGAATCCGATGTCACTTTTCCGGAGAATTCACCACGGCCGGGAAAACTGAAAGACTCTTAATCATTATACGCTGCTGGATATCTGTATGACGTAAAAAACGCAAATCGCGTGAACAATGATTCAATTTTCGCAAAAGTGACCCAATTTTCCAGTTTTTCCGGCCGTGGCATGGATTTTCCGGGAAAGTGACATCGGATTCATGATCAGCGCCCCAAGAAACCCCAATGGCGACTTATCACACGATCATTTCTCATAAAATTGCCTTTCCAGGTTTTCCGGAAAATTTTCATAGTTTTCCAGAAAATTTACACGATTTTTCGTTATTCGTTATCATTATATGCTGCTGGATATCTTTATGACGTAAAAAAACGCAAATCGCGTGAACAATGATTAAATTTCCGCAAAAGTGACCCAATTTTCCAGTTCTCCCGGCCGTGGCTTGAATTTTCCGGGAAAATGACATCGGATTCATGATCAGCGACCCAAAAAACCTCCTTGAACCCACTTTCGATGCTTAATTGTCATTTTTTCAAAAATTAAATACCACTCTAAAAATAAGGGTGAGAATGGGATGTGTTTTATAGTATAGAGGTGGTCTGAGGGGGTTTGCCAAGTTGGTTGATAGTCACGAATGCCTTCTTCATGAGTATCCCTCCGAAAGAGACGCTTAAAGCAAGAATGCCCTTCCTAGGCGCCTATGCGACTACGGTAAAAAATTCAAAACTTTTGTTTTTCTGAAGATTATAAAAAAATTTTGCGGGGATCGTTAGCTTAAGGATAAAGGAATAAAACCAAAAAAAAAACATCCTACCTAGCCGAGAAAATTGTTTAATTTACCTTTGTTTATTAAAAAATAATTTTTTTTAAAAATAATATTTTTTTTTCATAAATTGAAAATACTATAGTATTCTCCTTTTTATTCGTGTATCTGCCATTAAATTTTCGTAAAGTTTTATAAAAACACTCGCTGAATAATCGCATTTTCAAAAAAAACCGTACCTAAAAAGTAATTTGTTTATAACTTTTGCAAAATAAAAAATTTTGCAAAAAAATTTTAGGATATTAATTTTGAAATATAAACCTTCAATATCCCTAAAAAAAGAAATATAAAACTCAACACATCGATTTTAAGTGGACCACTTCAGGAATTTTGACTCATAGTGAAATACGCAATACTAGTAATTTGACTTATGAGAATCGTATGAAAATATTTCACATTAAATCCTTTAGAAGGTGTGACAAAAAAATTCAAATACCTACATATTATTTGTCACTGGTTAATATATTTTAGAACTGCTGATTATTGAATTTTGATTATGTCTCCACTCTGACATGTCATAAGATATCAAATGATTAAAATAGTTACAAAATAGTTAATTAGAAAGTATCGGAAAGTTCACTAATTTCCCTTTATATTGGTACTAATCGAGAATTTTTTTGGCTGATGATTTTCGTACGTATCTCATTCTACAATTGCAGATTGCATCTAAATTATCCTTTAAAGTTCATTGTAAACTATCTTTTATACAGAAAATTTTGACGCACAAAATTTTCAAAAACAAGTCTGAATAAACTAATAATTATTAATATAAGAGTATACCGTTTTACAAATTTTTAAGATGGATTACAAATATTCGTATCAAATAGACATTTTTATAAATTTATGTCATATACAAAACGTATTAATCAAATATATGTAGATTCCAAGAAAACTGAGGCAAAGTGTCTTTATCTATTCAGGTTTTTCTAAATGAAGTTTTAAACCAGATTTTAAAACATCCCGATTTTTTTCTCGCTAATCAAGCAACATGCTTACAGATTATTAGTAAATCACTAGCGACATCACCCTTCAACATTTACGGCCAATAATAGACTCACCTCAGAAAAAAATCGACACAACGACCTTCTTCATGAGTATCCCTCCGAAAGAGACGCTTAAAGCAAGAATGCCCTTCCTGGCCGAAGGCGGCGGCAAAAAATCCCTTTTCTCTCCTGATTCAATATTAGGTACATAAAATAGCGTCTTAATTTGAGAGGCCCCTATCAATCACGGGCTAGGCAGGAAGTTGGGACGAGCATTGACACTACCCTCTACTTCCTCAGAGACTGCGAATGAAACCCCAATCAGTCCCAATTATCATACTTGCCACAACTGTAGGGTTGATTTGTAAACGGGAGGCGTCGAAGTGAAAATCAAACCTTTTCATTTAGAAATCAGAAAATTCCGACAGTGGTCGTCAGCTAACTCCAGGTAGAAAACAATTTCGGGTGATATGGGAGATCTAAAAATGTTTTACAAATTTCAATCTCATGCTCATAATAAGTTAAAAGTGGAGTTTTATTAAACCTAAGTTTTAAAAAGAAAAAGCAAAAAAAAGTTTTTCTGAAAATTCAAAGAATTCTTAGAAAAAAATGATGATAGAAACTAGAATGCCAGTCACTGACGGAAAAATATTTGTTACCGTAATGTAAGGTCCTAAAATACATGTTTATTTTGTGAGCCTTTCTTGAACTTAACCATTTCAGATTTCAAGCATAACTCAGGATCCCCATGAGGATAGATACTCATATCTTACCGAAAATGTCGGGAAGTTTTTTCATTACACGAACAATAAGACATTTGAAGATGAGGGAGATGAGGAAAACTCAAGGAAATAACAAGTAGACATACAAAGAAAAACACCCATTACAAACGACAGACGGAGAACTCATAAAATGGATTAGGCCCAACCTCACAGTAGTTCTCAATAACAGAGCCGCACAAAAAAAAAGTTTCTGACCTGGAGGTCTCACTATGTATACTATATGTTTTTGGGATCGCTGAATCCGAAACCGGGGGCAGTTTCATCCCAGCACGTCTGGGTTCGGCCATAACCTCAAAAAAACACCCTCAAATTTGCTATATCCGTTAAAACCACAAACTCTATAATACAATAACCAACTGACCCCACAACCTATAACTCCATAACCCCATAGCCACATAACCATATAACCCCATAATCACATAACCCCACAGCCACATAACCACATAATTACTTAACCCTATAACTCGATGCTGTAGTCAATTAACGCAATCTCTCATTGATTTTACAGTTCTCAAGCAAATATACACCATAAAAGGATCTATAAATAAATAAATCTGTAAATAAATTAATGAATCTGGGAATGCCAGAACTACGACTGTATATGTACATGTACATGCCGTAATCCAACGTAATGTACAACCATTGGGTTATTGTATTATATCATTATGAGGTTTCGGAACCATAGGGTTTGTGGTTTTAACGGATATAGCAAATTTGAGGGTTTTTTTGAGGTTATGGACGAACCCAGACGTGCTGGGATGAAACTGACCCCGGATTCGGATTCAGCTTCCCCAAAAACATGTAGTACACATAGTGAGACACCCAGGTCAGAAACTGTTTTTTTTGTGGGGCTGTGTAATTGATAAAAAGTTTACGTCATAAAAATAGATAGACCTACATACATCATTTTCTTCTGTATGATGTGATGTAAGTTACGTAACAGGACACAGTCGAATTCAGGGCAATGAAAAACCAGATATTCTATCAAGATAAGGATCTGAAAACGAATTCACAGAACCAGAACCTGTTTTCGGCATATACCAAAAGCCTTGGTGCGAAGCTATGTGACAAGGTGGGTTCAAATACAAGCGAATTCACTGGCAAAACATTCCAAGTCATCAAAACTTTGATCAAAGTACAATTAAAAAACTTACCGCTGATGTACAGTTAAATATGAGTCAGATCAGATTGGTTACAAGAATTATTACACAGCCACACAAAAAAAGTTTCTGACCTGGGGGTCTCACTATGTGTACTATATGTTTTTGAGGTCAGTTTCATCCCAGCACGTCTGGGTTCGGCCATAACCTCAAAAAAACCTCAAATTTGCTGCATCCGTTAAAACCACAAACCCTAAGGCTCCGAAATCTCATAATCCTATAATACAATAACCAAATGACCCCACAACCTAATAACTCCATAACCACAAAACTCCATAACCACATAACCCCATAATCACATAACTCCATAACCAACCCGATAAAAAAGTTTCTGACGTGGGTGTCCAACTACGTGTACTATTTGTTTTTGGGGTCGCTGGATACGAATCCGGAGTCAGTTTCATCCAAGCACGTCTGGGTTCGGCCATAACCTCAAAAAAACACCCTCAAATTTGCTATATCTGTTAAAACCACAAACACTATGGCTCCGAAACCTCATAATGCTATAATACAATAACCCAACGGTTGTACATTACGTTGGATTACGGCATGTACATGTACATATACAGTCGGAGTTCTGGCATTCCCAGATTCATTACTTTATTTACAGTTTTATTTTTTATAGATTTTTTTTAGTGTATATTTGCTTGAGAACTGTTTCATTGTGATAGATTGCGTTACATGATTACAGCATCGAGTTATAAGGTTATGTAGTTATGTGGCTATGTGGTTATGTGGCTGTGGGGTCATTGGGTTATTGTATTATAGTATCATGAGGATTAAGAGCCATAGGGTTTGTGGTTTTATGGATATGGTTAATTTCAGAGTGATTTTTGAGGTTATGGCCGGACTCTAACGTGCTGGGATAAAACTGACCACGGATGCAGATTCAGCGACCCCAAAAAGATACAGTACACATAGTGAGACCCCCACGTCAGAAACTTTTTTTACCGGGTTTTAGGGTTATGTGATTATGGGGTTATGTGGTTATGTGGCTATGGGGTTATGAAGTTATTAGGTTGTGGGGTCAGTTGGTTATTGTATTATAGGGTTTGTGATTTTAACGGATATAGCAAATTTGAGGGTGTTTTTTGAGGTTATGGCCGAACCCAGACGTGTTGGGATGAAACTGGCCCCGGATTCGGATTCAGCGACCCCAAAAAACATATAGGACACATAGTGAGACCTCCAGGTCAGAAACTTTTTGTTTGTGTGGCTGTGCTATTGGACACTGGACCCTAAGGAAACATTTACTTATCGTAAAATGAGAGGATATAATGACGAATCTATATGTAGATTACATAATGAGGACGACGAGTCAGCCTCTAATGTCATTTTCGACTGCGTTAGGAGATACAACCTAATGGGGACTAAAAATTGCAGAAAGCCTTTCTGCAACGCAAATTTAGTGAAGAGTATGTTGAAACTAATAAAGGCAAGCAATATATTCGTATAATGTAGCGAAGCTGATGACACAATAAACTAAGAGGCAGTTTAAACCCGGCCAGCTGTACTAGTAATCAAACTAAATCAAATCAAATTAAGTTACTAAATATTTCTCGTCCCATGATATTAATTCTATAAATAGCTCCAAGGCATGGACGCACTGTAATTCTTGACCTTCTACTTAATTTTTCTATTCCTTCCGTTCCAATTTTCCTCTCCGAAGTTCCATTACACGACGACTACACCGCGTAAGCTGTTTAAGGGAAAGCCAATAAGGCAGAGAAAATGTCTAAATAATGAGTAACCGATCAAGCAGACGGCAACTTTTAAGAGGATTAGTTTATGAAGACTCCGTAATACCTCATTTCGTATTCTCCCGCAAGAGAACAAACCCTTTATGTTTCTTTAAATGATTAAAATTTATCAAAGGTAACCCTTCAGGCCCTTTCCGTTAATAATTAAGAGTGGAGATGATTTAGAGAAGGACTTTAATTAGCCTGTGATCCTTTCTGTTCGCCACCCTACTAGCAACGTATGAAATTTCTTTCATTATACAGTGTTTCCCAAAAAGTAAGCACTGTACGAAAAAAATAATCTTTAGGTGAAAACTAATTTCAGAAGAACGTTAGGACTGTTTTTAAATTAAGAAACGTCTGATATAGACGTTCTAAGGCTATATCAGTACCTGTGAAATTTGAGATTAAAAAATTATAAGTTCATAAAAAAAGTATTTATTTAAAAAAATTTTAAAAATAATTTGACTGAACACCAATACCTTATACTATCCTTTATGAATGTGTATAATATAAATGTTATAGACGCAAATTCTCAATGCATAATATTTATAAAGAAAAAACTTACCTTTCCAACACCCGTAACTTCTTTAACTCCTATCCTCCTGAGGAGGGCGGGGGGGACAGGCGGCGGAGATCTCTGCAGAACTCCGCAGAATCCCGTGTTATCCACATCGTCCGAATTGTACCTCTTTTTTCTGTGAGGAGATGCAGATAGGTTTAGTTTCTGGGCCGCCCTGTAACAAAATACGAATTACAATACCAAATAATAATATTTAATCAAGACATTTTTTTTTTTTTGTGTTTTTTTAATGAAATTTTTTTTTTGTCCTCTTAAAAATAAAATATTCAAAATGTCCACAATGACATTGATAAATTAGAAAAACGCTATAAGAAAATGTCATTTTTTTACTATTTCCCTATTTTCTTTTCCATCCACATAAAATCTGTGTTCTACTAGCAGTAGAACAGGAAGTTTTGAACTAATTTGTTTTTAATATTACTATCAGTGGACAAAACTACGGGAGTTAAATTTTAACACCTTTTCTTAATCAGCTTGATGATATAGAACTACGACAAGGGAATTTTCAACAAGATTTTCAACTAGAGCAGAAACTGTGAACTTTTTTCAGGGATTAATCGAAATATTAATTAAGTAGTTCAAATGACAACTATGAATTTCCACGAAGCTCATGCTATATTATTCCATCCGTTTTATTTTTATGGCCTCATCTCAGAAATACAATGTTTGAAATTAATATTCTTGATTTAGTGTATCTCCAAGCTAGAATTATAGAAAAAAATTCATTAAATAAATGATTATCCTCATATCTTACACAACGTTTTCAATTCGATCATAAGGAGATGCCAGATTGGACTAAGCTGGTGGATATATTCACCAAATGCTTTAAATTGGAGGTAATTGTTTTTTTGTAGGAATATTAACAAATATTTTCTAGTATTTGAACCCTTACAAGACTGAGTTTGTCAAGTAATTAAGTATAATCTATGAATTATTTCATAGATAACAATATGCAATAAAAGTTGCTTTCGCTCATGCTGAACATACGTGAACATGAATAATTTAATTGACCATTTTTTGAGATGGGCTACTTTGGGTTGAAACTGAATCATGTTTAAAATGTACAGCACGAACGAAAGCAACTATAGTAACAATTATGCTACGCTCTACGTTCACACCATTGTGACCGTCTTTGACCTATTTTTTTCTTGAACGCGCGATACAAGTGCGTTCTAACTTTGACTAACTGTTGCAATGTCTGCGAGTGTTAAAATTTTTGCAAGCTTTTCAAATTTTTCCTACGATCCCTCGCACTTTCGCGCCCCCAGCGTCGCAACGCCTCGACTTTAATTTATATTCACCGCCTCCCCAGTTCGGAAGACCCAGTCAATAAGCCGCAACAATAACACATTAGGTAGTTCCGAAAACGTAATATTTTGACAGTGGCCTCCGCAAACACGAGCTCCGGTAAAGGATTACGTATGGACGTCACGACCGAAGCGACTGTGGGGGGTGGAACGCGGGGGCGCGAAAGGGAGAGAAGCAGGGGGCGGGTGATTCCCCCCGTCACGTGGCCAACCTCGTTCGTTTCGCGGGCAGGCGAGTGTGAAATTGGAAAATCTTGGGATACTCTCGCTTTTGCCACCTCTTTCTTAGAAGAATGCACTTTTTTTAAATCATGCCAGGAGGTGGAATCCATCGCTCATCCGTCGTTCAACGAATGTTTAGTAGGGTCAGAGCTGTAACATAATGGAGAGACTTAATATGCTCCACATGGCAAAATAATACCCACCTACAAGCTGGATCATCATAATCTGGATACAACCAATGTTTAAATCCCAAATACAATCAAACTAATGTTCTTATAAAAGTGAGTTATATACCCACTATCACCACACTATATTTTTGAAAATAGCTTTCAAAATGTTTGATATTGGTTCCCCAGTTCTTTTAGTTTATAACTCAGGTTATCAGTTTTTTTAGATTATAAATATGGTCGAATAATTCTTTGGTCGTTTAAGATAGTGTAAACAATTATTATGGTATGACCTACACAATCTGTTCTCTCGTGTCGCTTTTTTTTTAGTTAATTCTGGTCATTATCGAGGTTTTTACCATGTTCCACATGAATCAAATTTTATTTGTTACAAATATGCTAATGTTTGTGTTTACGAAATATTAAAATAGTTAGCGTTTTCAGTCTTACTCCTGAATTATTACTGATAAGCTACTCATCTCACTGAGCTCGTAAAAATATTGCCATACTTAATTCAAATACTAATGGCTAACGATGTGCCAACCATATTTCTGGAAATATACACATAATGTTAACACAATGTATAAAAGCATCTATCAATTTAGTAAAAACTCTTCGATCATATAAGTCGAGGGAAAGTTTATTCTGAAAACACAACGAGTGATGTGAATAGACCCGACAGATAACCTCAATCTCAGAAGGAAGTAATTTTAGTTACTATTTTCGTTATATACGTGTAAGCTGTCCTCTTCAATACATATTAAACCAATTTTCACTTTCTTTGACTCTTCGTATTTTCGTGGCAGAACTTGCGGGAAACTTTATACTGACGCTGTCAAGATGACTGGAAACGTCTGGGAAATTGAAAGATGGATGTAGTTTGAAGACTCGTATACTTAAAGTCATATAAGATTTTTCTCTTCGCAAGATGGCAGCCTACCGCATTACAGAGTGGATTTGTACGTAGTTTAAAATAAATAAAGTACATTTATGTTTTCTGTTAAAGTACCAGTTTTCAATTGTGTGCAGGTGAATATTCTGTTTTATTGTTTAGATACATTATTATCTAGTCTGTCAATTGGTTATTCATCCACTCGGTTACTGTTGGAGATAGAAAGATAACTAAATAGGGAAAGTCTTAAAGGATCTTATGACGTTTTCGATGTTGTTTTCAAAATCGTTTTATCTCAAATTGTTTTCGAGATAATTCTAAAACACTGAAATGTTCTTCCATAGAAAACATTTGGCTCTTTTTAATTAGACGACTTTGTAATAAAATTGTAAGTAGTTATCAAAGTTAATGCCATTAATTTTGATTTTTATTTAACTTCTGTTATTAAGTGTGTACATATGTAGATGAGAGAAAAAACTTTTTTATATCAATGTTGAAGTGCATTCTTTTAGTCCAATTTCATTCAAATGTTATTGAAATATTTAAAAATAGAGTGTAATATCGTGTCAGAATTGTTGGGCTCTACACACATTTTTTGTTTAATTAATGAAAACGCCGAGGGTAAATTTTATAAAAAAAATCAGAAAAGCTGACCATTTGACGCTTAAAATTGAAAAGATAAAAAAAAAACAAATACCATTCAAAAATTTTGATACGAAACCAACTGCCAAACGATTATTTTCTAGATGTAGACGTTACTCCTTCCAAAAAATGCGCAATATTTTTTCGTATCAAGTGTATCCAGAGTAAATTGGTACATTAGAAAAAGAGAACTTCTATAAGGAGTCCGTAATATTCTGGCATACCTATTTAAATGTGTACATCAAATGTGCAATATTTACCGACCCTACTCATATGAAATCCATGTGGACTTGACGGAAATGTTACGTCGTGTATAGGCGGGTCCACAATCTTCAGGCGTTTAGTTGGTCATTGGTCTTTATTCAGAGGAGGTGACGTCTCATGTGCATTGGTGGTGTCAGTGGTTCTGTTTCTCTCCCACATCTGCATGTTTGTTTACTTAGTTGCTTCGAGACAGTGGCGCTGTGGCAAATTGTAGCACTATTATATCTTTCCGAATAAAGTTAGCAATTTGTTTCCTCATTGAAAGTTATTTTTAATATATAGGACCTTATGAGTCTTATCAAAAATTGTGAAGTGTCACTATTGTATCTTTCCGAGTAAAATTAGCAATATGTTTCGTGATTAAAAATTACACAGGTTTACAAAAAAAAAAAAAAGTCGGCTGAATCTGGAGTCAAACCATCCGTTTCTTGTATTTTTCGACGCTGAATTCGAAACTATTTTTAGTTTTCTTCTATCACGGTAGGAAACAAATATACCTACATACGTAAACAAGTTGTTCAATACAATACACAACATAACAAGTTATTCAACAAGTCTGTCTCGTCAAAGACACCAGTCTTGCCGACTTTTTTCATCTGTTCAGATTTACTTTAGACACACTTTTACCTGTCTGTCTTACAGTTTAAAATTTATCAATCATATACCTTGTATACTGTTTTAATTGTCTTTTCACTGGTACATTGTCTCTGTAATTATCCAGAATGAAAGTGGTACCCATAAGAATAAATAAATAAAATAAATGGGCAAGGTAAAAAATCAGTTCATCCACGAAACCTAAAATTCCCCGATATTCGCTTGTTTTATTTCATTTTTATCTTGCCCTTGCACGAGTAAATATTTCATAAAAACGATAAACTACTAGCGTTATTACAGGATTTATATTAAAATTGATTAAAAAATATCTGTTGCATGCGTATATGCCGTGACATCGAAATACTCCAGAGAAATAAAATGGTAGATTATGTCTTTTCAATGGGGCGATATAAATGATTATGAAACTTTTATTACGTAAGAAAGGCACGCACGCAAAAAATGTTGCTGACGTAGCGCGGCGTGGCGTGGCCGCTTTCAGTGGGGGAGCGAACGCATTTTAATATAAACAAAAAAGGTAGACGCTCGTAGAACCAGCGATTTTTAGATTATTTTCGTTTTACTTCCACATGCACATATTGATATGGAAGCATATACATAAATTTAACTTCAAACTAGTTGTTTCTTGTTATTCTCGCAAAGAGGATCAATTGAATGGCTACATACATACATAGGTAGGTCTCCAGATTTAATTCCTATAGATTTTTTCTCTGAGGATAGGTATTTAAAGAGTATTTACACAAAGTATATACACAATATAGTCTATTAGTCACAATATAGTGTATATACTTAAAGTATATACACAATAGACCACAAAATCTAGTAGAGCCAAGAGAACGCACCCAAACGGAGATGCCACTCCTGAAATTTTAGAAAAGTTTGAAGAAGTGCTTACTCCTTGTCTTTCTTATTGTATTGTAGGTGAAAATTTTCAGTTCGAACATTTGACATTTATTCTTGTTACAAACAGTTAGGTAGTAATGAATATAAATTAATGAAATATAGCTTAATACTTTTTAAATAAATTTTTGCTAACCTTCTTGTATTTTTTACTGGTCTAGTCGTCAATGGCAGTTGCAATCCATTGTCGCTAACTACTTTTTAAATAATAATATTTTTAAATAAAATACGTCGCGACTTGCTGAAGCAAACATGTTATATATTTTTGGAAAGGGATATTATTTGGGAAAAATTTGCGGAATAAGAATATGCAAAAATTTACAGGGTGAAAGAAAGGACACAACCTAGGTTTAGTTTCATGGTTTCTGATGTTCAAATGTTTTTTCTCATAACCTATTAAAAAAACGTATTCAAAAATGTATGTGAAAAATTCAAACTTTCGTTCTGAGAAACTCTTTTTCTAGTCTCAATAATAAACTTGCAATAGCTATTTTGTTTATCTTTAAATAAAATATGTTGCGACCTGCTGAATCAAATGTAGACATATTATATTTTTTAATAGAGGAAAATTCGATGAATCAGAATATGCAAAAATATACAGGGTGTTCCATTAAAACCATACGTGGTCGACAATATTCACATTAGACGTTTTTTTGGCAAATATGTGTCCGATTTTCCATTGCCCACTAGTGATACGTTGCTTAAAATATATCTACAGAAGTCATAAGTCAGTGGACGAGACAACAGATTTTCCTAATGTTTTAGGTGTTTCCGATATTTCGCCCCAATGTTGATAGCTAGTAAACGAATTTTACAAACAACGGCTACACGTATAGAAATAGTAGTGACACGGGAATTGTCCTCTGTAGTGTAAAACTTAATAATGTACGAATGTTCAAGTGATAACAGACTGTTAGTGATACACACAACTGTGAAACGAAATTCATGAAAATCACATGCGTGGTGTGTCGTCCTCTGTCCATGTGGACTATTTGTAATTTGCACCTTTAACTTCAGTAGATGTGGAACGATCATTTTCCTTCTACAAACATATATACAGGCCAAATCGCTTACGTTTAACGATAAATAAATGCAGAAAGACTGGTCATGGCAATGTCCGCTCAAGTAATGAGGACAGTCGGTGTTTCTGAATGATGCAAGCAGTAGGTATGTAAATACATTATTAACACATATCATCTTTCGTCAATAACATGACGGATTACGAGTTCGGCCCTGCTTACGGCACACGTCCCGAACCCTGGGTATTCCATATTTACCTAACTTTTAAAAACGTTTGGCAAACGAACATTTTTACTTACAGTGCCATTTCAAATACACTACCTTAATTAAAGATAAGGAAATCCCTATACCAATACAATTTTTTGATAATTAAGTATTTTTCATTCCTACCGCCTCAGAATCATTGCGCTGCGCTCTTCCGCGCTCAGGCAACATTTTAATTAATTCGGTGAAAAGCGACACCAAATTAAAATTTTTAATTGCGTTTTCTTTTCCGCTCAATTTTCGGCGGTAATTGTATAATTAATGTCATTAGTTTAATCTGTAATTAGAGGCAGGTCAGTGAATGCGTGCCTTGATAATATGGAGTTACGATTCGCCGCGTGATTTCGTAAACCTGGTTAAGCCGTTGGAAGTGGAACTTCATCCTGGAAAATGAAATGGATACAGTGGCTTCGCGCTCCATTAAAATGTTGCAAAAAACGTGTATCCGCGTAATCTCCCCGTTTTATGGCGTATGCGGCGCTAATTTGTCGCAGTCGGCGTATATGAATAGTGAGACATTGTTTCCTTTTTTTCAGGTTACTACCAGAGATGATAATTTTGCTAATATTTAGCACGCCAGATTTTTTTAAATAAATCGTTGTTAGCAGAATGTAAAGTACATTGAATATGAATAGTGATAAGTAGGGTTCGCAGCAGCGTTGCCAACTCAAAATGTGTCAAGGTAGGAGATTGGATTTTAAAAGTTAGTAGTTTCCACCAAATCCTACCATGAAAAGTAGGTAGATCTATTACCTTTATTTTTCAGGTACGAGTATTTTAGAGATCCTCGAGTAAAAATCTGGTACTCGAATTTATTTTTCGTAAATCTATTTTCATCAAGGAACTAATGATAAAGCAAAATTACACGTCGTCAGGACAAAAATGAAGGACAAATCATAGGTCAATCATATCATATAATATAATAATTCCTGATTATAAATATTTAAGCAATTAGTTAATTTAAGTATACAAGCATACTTTAATTCCAGTGCAGTTTATATGTAGGTATATTATTTATGGTAATTGATTTACTTGGTCGGATACTGTATGTATTATCATTATTCGTTTCAATTTATGCGGCAGCTTAGGTTCGATACTTTCTGAGAACAACTTTTTTTTTCAAATTTTTGAAAGTAAAAACAGGTTTAATTAAACTTTGATAAAACTAAATAAAATCAATCTTAAAATAGAAGATTGGACAGATTTAGATGTTTAAAAGTACCTATTAAATAAGTTCGAACCCAGAACCGTAGCTTTAAAAAAAAAAGAACTGTACCATTATAACGTTATAGCGAACCAGAGTTGATAAAGAATTGTGGATATGATACAAATTGAAATTGAGCAGCGCGGAATATTTTATCGTAATGCTTCTTTAATCTCTGAGGTGGAGAATTTTCATCATTTTCACTAATTTTAGTAATGTTATAGACTGTTTTACACATACCAATTTACTTTAAAATAAATTGTAGAATTTATTTTTAAATAGATTATCCAATTTTAATAACTGTTTACACTTTGCAATATTTGTAACTATAATTGGTCAATTTCAACACTGCCAACTCTCAATGACTAAAACCTAAGAGTTATCATAGGTTTGCCCCTAAGAGAAACCGTTTAACTCATTACTAGGTTGGTACAATTAAATAAATGTAAAAAGTTACTAAATATTCCTATAATTTATCGCTTACTAGAATCGACAATTGGTAACATCAAACGCAACATTTTGATAGTTGCACCTGGAACGCCATCTATTATCCATTACATTCACTAAATACATCAATGGATAAAAAATAAATAGAAATGTTGGTACAATAAAAAATATAAATCATTAATATCATTTTTATGGAGATATGATTTAAATTTTCGAAAAATTCAAAAAGTTGGTAGATTTTTGGTGCAAGGTAGTAGATTTGAGCAAGACACTAAAAGTTGGTAGATCTACCGAAAAGTAGGTAGAGTTGGTAACGCTGGTTCGCAGGTTAATAATTATAATAGATGCGTACTTTACCAGTGGCGCCCCAGGATACCAATATCCTTATCGTTACGAAATATTAAACAGGTCTTACCTTATACATGTGATGAGGACATAAATTATTATCAATAACTGTTCCATATGTTAATATGGAACATCCATATGTACAGTAAGCAACAAAAGTCATCATACACCCACTTTTTGAAGTTTGCTTAAGGGGGCTTTCCCGCTTTTCGGTTTGAAAAAATCATTTTTATTTTACTGAAATCGATGCGTTATACATTCAAATTTATTGTCCTGAAATTTTAAAGTGATCCGCATATTAGATTTCGAGTTACAGTCGGATTAGTGACGACGGTCCCGGCACTTGAAAAGAGTGACGCAGGGAAAATGGAGGTGGACAGTGTAAAGGAAGTGTTTCAACGATCCGAAGAAATGCATAATGTAAAATATGCTCAGTATATTGGCGACGGGGACAGTAAGACCTTCAAGGCGATTTTGGATTTGGACCCGTACAACAACGATCCGAAAGTAATGAAAAAGGAATGCGTCGGTCACGTTGAGAAAAACGCATGGGAACTAGGCTCCGTAATGCGAAGAAAACAAACAAAGGACTCGGGGCAAGAGGTACAGGTAAACTGACCATCAAGGTAATAGGCGAATTGACAACTTATTACGGTCTGTTACTTATTATCCGTATTCGGCGAAATACGGATTCAGTGGAAAAAATGGGTGACGCTATGTGACGTGAAGCCAAAGTGAGATCTACAAGGCAGAGGAGGGGGTTCCTGTACGGGCCCCGAATTGATGACGAACTGTAAGTAAAAAAAATCATAATTATATGAAAAAAAAAACGAAAAAAAAACTTCAAACGCATTTTTCTCAAAATAACGTTTTTGAAACTGGAATGAGATTTTTTCTCTGACACTAATTAACCGATTTTAATGATTTTTCTTCTGAAATGTTCACAAATGATGCCATTAGTGATCAACATAGGATTTTTTTGATATTGCAAAAATACGATTTTTAATAACAATTTAAAGGTAGAAATTTAAGGTGAAAATAGAACTTTTTTTTCAAAGTTGCACCAAATCGCGTAAAATTTGAATTTCAAAAAACCCCTATGATAAACACTAACAACAACCCTATATTTTATAAAAATGTTCATTTTTTTGGTTTGAGATGAATATGTCCGCCTGAAGTAGCTGCATTGGAACAAGGATCGACGGCCGCCATTTTGGTTTAAAAAATAAATAAAAAATTAAATGTAACCTACATTAATTACCTGATCTTTTAATTAAAAAAAATTGTCTCCATCCGTTTTATACTTTCTTCAAAAAAAATTCCCAAAAAAAAAACTTTTTTTTTTCAGGCGAAAAAAAAGCGGGAAAGCCCCCTTAAATTCTGATAAATTGTGTATTACAGCATTGATTTTTTTATTCTGACAGGATTATAGCTTGTGATATTCTGCGTCTAATAAGCCGAAGTTGAAGGCGGTATGTCGATTGTGTGAAAATATATCGCTAAAAAAAGTAAAATTTCAATGTTTTCAAAGAAACGTAAATAACTTCGAAAATCGTAAATCCCTTTAGAAGTTATTGGACTCGTATTAAAGGGAAATCTTCAGTGTATCTATTTCACTAACTGAGTCATTTTGAAAGAAAATTTCCTAGACGTGAACAAAATCTAAAGTTGAACCAAAAATATCACGAAAATTCAAAATTCTACCATCCTTAGTATCGATTTCGTAAAAATCACTGTTCCTGAAATTTTAATAAAACACAGAGATGTAGAGGGATATTAATCCCAAATTTTTGTTGGAGTAATGTGTGGCGTACAGGAGGGCTTTTCTGAATTTCATGATATTTTTGGTTCAAATTTAGATTTTGTTCATGTCAAAATGACTCAGTTAGTCAAATAGATACACTGAATTCGATACCTTTACGACTCCAACAACTTGAAAAGGGATTTACTATTTTCGAAGTTATTTTATGTTTCTTTGAAAACATTGAAATTTTACTTTTTAGCAATATATTTTCACACAATCGACATACCGCCTTCAACTTCGGCTTATTAGACGCAGAATATCACAAGCTATAATCCTGTCAGAAGCAAAAAAATCAATGCTGTAATACAAAAATTAACAAAATTTAAGCAAACTTCAAAACGTAGGTGTGTGATGACTTTCGTTGCTTACTGTATATATGGCACCAGGAGTTAAGTTCTGGTGCCTGTCACTTAAAATAGATGCCTGTACCCATGCGCCCCAACGAGTCATAATAACCTCCACTGGTAGTGGTGTCCTTAGTAGAACGTCCGACAACTGTGTCCTTCCGGATGGTGTTTTCACATAATATACTTGTCTCACATTCGCCATAAGTCTGTCAACATAAGGACAACAAGTTTCGGAAAAACATGTACCATTCATTAAAGTAGTATATGTCCATGAAGCTGTCAAATGCCAGCTTTTGCCTCATCCAGTGCCCCAACCACTATGTTAGGGTGTGTTATGTTTACGGTTGAGAATGTTTGACATAACGTGGGTTAAACTGAGTTTAACTATCCTACTCTCTCGCAACGGAACCGCGTACTACTGCGCATACACGAGTGCAGGCGTGTTGTCGGGGGTGGTCGGTAGCGTAAGAATTCCGGAAATACACGCGTATATAATTTACAAGGCGCTTAAAAAATACGGTTTATATTTTAATTATCATAGAGTTGTATACTGCCGCCCATGCGTTATTTCGCACATTTCCGGACCCTAGTTATATCCTTTAACATCCGTCGATTCGTCAATACTAAGCCATATAAGTTTATCGTGAAATGCCGAGAGTTGTTTTATGTCCTCACACAGATATATTATGTATAACCATCATTTAAGAATTGTTTCTGCAGGCAGACTAACTTTGCCGTACTTTCCACTCACAGAGTTCTAGACAAATTGTCTGATATCGAGGTGAACTGATTTGTCGAATTAAATATTACACGCTACCATCATTTTGACTATATCTAAGTTAAATTGTCTCTGTCTGTCTGGCGCACTCACACTATCACTTACAGGAGCTTTACGTTAATAGTAACATGCTGCAAAACAGTTGTTTTTACGTGCCACGTCAGAACACTGTCACACACGGTACAACAAAGTTCACTGCTATTAAAGGTCAGTTCCGCAAAATTGTTTATTCAACGCTCCACTGTATCATGGACGTTCTCCTGACATTTTTACAAACTTATTTGACGTTTTGTGCACACGAACCATAAATCGACAAACGCAGTTCAACTAATACTAACAAGACGTCTAAATTATGTTCCCGTTCGCGACTCAAGCTTTGGCACGTGCCGTAACTTGGTTAGAGTGGGGCACAGAACACGGCAGATGGGGTATATTCCGGAATATAATGACATTATTTGATTGAACTACTATTGAACTATGTACATATATTTAGTTGCTTTGTTAATGTGGCACATATAACACTATTCCAGTCGCGTTAAAACCGGTCGTGGAATATATTATTAACCTACGGGTTCTAATACTTATAATAGACTAACCATTTTTTATCAGTGTAGTTCTCATCTCATAGTTTAAAAAACCGTGATGTGCATATAACAAAAACGCAGATATCAATATTCTGTACTTCTGGTGCATTACGTAAAATTATACAAAACCACTAAAAGCATTTTAGATTCATAGCAGCTGGATTTTTTTCCCAATAGTGCTTTCAGCGTAATATCGAATACGAAATTAACATAAACCTGCCATTAATCCGGCAACGGTATAGACTAAAATAAACATTTCGTGTGAATATTTTTAGGTCGCGCGGCTAAATTTCCCATTATATTCGTGTTTATTCATTTAGGGTCCTGCACCGAGAGACAGAAAAATATAATGTCTCTTCTCGTGCGCAGAGGCGTAGTCTAAATTATAATACGATGCAGTATTTATGCAACCACAATTACACAAACAGTGGTTGTATGGCAAATCCCGACATTCGATGTAAATGAACAAAATCCGATAAACGGCTGTCAGATCTGGGTAGTATATTCGTAATTACTACTACATATTATTATTTTTGTGATCATTAACCCATTGACGCCCAAACGGACACAATTTTTCGTCCTTTTTGGAGCGTCAATCTCGAAAGGAAATTAATGAATTCACTCAATAAAAACCACTTATCCTAATGTTTTCAGAATTGTGATTAAATGCTATAGAAAAAAATATGGCTGACTATGGAGAAAAGTACTGAACATTTGGGGATTTTTTTTATATTTTTTTTAGTCCAAAAAGTAATCTGGTTAGGATTTTTTTTGCCGACCTCAACTGACTCTAATATTTTCAAAATGGCGGACACTGCATAAAACTTCATGAAATATGATTTTTTCTCTACTATTAACGAGAAAATAATGTTATTGTGAGTTTTTCTTGATCCACAGTCATTTTCCTCAATCAAACAACACTACAGAATATATTTGACTAAATTTTCAATTTTCAATGTAGGCGGATTCAAAATGGCGGCCGGATTTCTAAAGATATGGCGCGTTTTTCATTATAAAGAGTAAATAGGAGCTTGTGAATTATACTTTTCCTATGTCATTTCATGCTTTAGTAACATTTTGAGTTATTCCAGGTGAAAAAAGTCTGAAATACAAGATGACGGACATCATTCTTGAAAATTCAAAATTTGAAAACGGAAAAATGGCCATTTTGAATCCGCCATCATTGAAAATTGAAAATTTAGTCAAATATAATGTCATTGTGAGTTTTTCTTGATCCACAGTCATTTTCTCAATCAAAATAATACTACAGAATATATTTGACTAAATTTTCAATTTTCAATGATGGCGGATTCAAAATGGCGGCCGGATTTCTAAAGAAATGGCGCGTTTTTCATTATAAAGAGTAAATAGGAGCTTGTAATTATACTTTTCCTATATCATTTCATGCTTTAGTAACATTTTGAGTTATTCCTGGTGAAAAAGTCTGAAATACAAGATGACGGACATCATTCTTGAAAATTCAAAATTTGAAAACGGAAAAATGGCCATTTTGAATCCGCCATCATTGAAAATTGGAAAATTTAGTCCAATATATTCTGTAGTATTGTTTTGATTGGGAAAATGACTGTGGATCAAGAAAATCTCACAATAACATTATTTCTCGTTAATACTAGAGAAAAATTCATATTTCATGAGATTTATACAATCTCCGCCATTTTGAAAATATTAGTCAGTTTAGTTAGTTGAGTCAGTTGAGGTCGGCAAAAAAAATCCTATCATCAACTCCAACTATTGCCTCCACCTCCCTCCAGAATCCGAGTAGGTTAGAGTATGTTTTGGACTAAAAAAAATATAAAAAAAAACAAATTTTCAGCACTTTTCTCACATAAAGTCAGCCATATTTTTTTCTAGAGCATTTAATCACAATTCTGATTAAACCCCGGAAATCGAAAGATCACATCCGAAAACATTAGGATAAGTGGTTTTTATTGAGTGAATTCATTAATTTCCCTTCGAGATTGACGCTCCAAAAAGGACGAAAAATTGTGTCCGTTTGCGCGTTAATGGGTTAATATCAAACACACTGCCTTTTACGGTATCACTCACAATGGTGATTTTACCGTGGTTTACAGTGGTACACGTTGTTGCGTGTACCATCATTACGATGGGTACAGAGATCTATTTTATATCATCCATTTATAACATCCTAAAAACCTTTTTTTCCATATTTAATCAAACACGACCTCTAAAACATTCGTTTGTACACATTTTAAAGCCTTGAATTTAGGTATAATCTTTATGGACTTTGTGACCTTCACAGTCTTTATGAAATATATGATTTTTATGACCTGACAGACCCTCGAAAGTCAGATATCTGATTTTCCACGAGCCGTCGAAATCGGAATATTTTGGAATCTATTGAGTTTAGCAAAAATTATCTAAGAACAAAAATGTCTTAGAATTAGTCAAAGAATACCCTCAATTTTCAGAATTTTTAGAGATGATTTTTGAAATGACGAAAAATTGCAATTTTTCCGATTTCCGATTTCGACGGCCGTCGAAAGTCAGATATCTCGTAATTCGCTTTGAAAAATGTTTTATCAATCGCCCCCGATTGTGTCTTATAGAGAATGTTTTGCAGTTTCCAAAACCCTACCTCCATTTTTTGTATGATCATTAGTTCCCGAGTAATTGATTGTCAAAGTTGAAAAGGACTTTTTTGCTTTGATGGACAATAACTCCGCGGCAAATCATCGTACGGAGCTCGTTAAGAGGTCAAATTAAAGCTGATTAAATTGTCTAAAAGAGATTAATGGTCGCATGATGAAAAAAAAATAATTGAAGTCCACATACCATTTTAAAGACGAGCAAAAATTTGGAAAAAAATGGAATTTTTTTTGTTGGTTTTCGGATGATTACGTGAGAACTGCTCCCGCTAAAAAATGTTTAAGTCCAGATCTGAACTAGACACTTGAGGCTACAATTTCCTTTTTTTTATTTCCTGTACGGCCATTTTTCTCAGTTATCCCTTGTTGAAAATCGCCCAATAATTTGGATTTTTTTTAATATCCTTTTAATTTTTGTTACTAGTGTATATAGGTCATAACTATTATATTGGAATGGGCGCAGTAGTAAAAATGAGAGTTGAGGCTTATTATTGTATTATTTGAAATCCTCTACCTCAAAACCTATTTAACGACATGCCACATGAATATATCTCTTAATTCATATTAAAATGGAATCCCCTTGCCCCACCCCTACCGTGGGACAACAAATAACGAAATCAGCTAAATCAAAAATAGATGTATAATTTAGCTTGGCCTTTCATATACATTTTTACATTTTTTTAATAATTTTCTTATATTCTGTATTATTAGATACCTTATATTATTTTCTTATATTCTGTATTGCACGAGGGGTGGGGGTGGAGTAAGTATAGTATTCTTTTTAATGCTCCTTCTACTGTGTAATTCTTTAATGTTAATGTTAAAAATGTTTATTTGATTTATTTTAAATACTTTATCCCTCAACTCCTTATCCTATTAAGCTAAAAACGTTTAAATTTGTAGATTCTTAATCTCAAAAATCCGATTAAGCTCAAAATAATATAATAACCTCCAGACCTAATCATGTTAAATAAATGGTCCAAATTTGAAGTTGATATCTTAACGCACTCTCGAGTTATCGCGTAAACAAAAAAGGCTAACAGGGAGACATGCAGACCAAAAAAATGTTTTTTCGCTTAAACTTAAAATCTCGACGGTTAAGAACATTTTATTTCCACTCACTAAGTGGATGTGGAAGAAAAAAAATGTTTAATAAAATGTACTTAATATCAAATATGACGTTTATAATAAGAAGAACAGTATAATTAAAACCACACTAGTTTTTACCTATTTTTAAAAAAGCCTACAAAACTCACAGAAAAAGTATAATAATGATAATATATTTCATAAAAAATCCGGTCATGCATTCCTTTTCATGCAGCAAACGTTTATTTCTAGTACTTTTAATGTAGCCACTTTTTTCGTAGGAAGTAACGTTAAAAGTTCTTGCTTTGCATTATGCCACGCGCTTCCGTCGACTTCAAAACATCCTGCAGTGTTAAGATAATATTATATTTGCAGGATTTAATCTAGCGCTCGTTTTGCAAGTTTATAAACGGAAATGTCAAGCAGATGAAAGTGTCTGCAAGCTGCCGTTTCACTTTACGTACATATTTCTTTAATTGAGAGTTTTTAAACCATTTCATTTTTATAAAATTGCTTCTCTCATGGGATTTAGCGAAGAAAAACTACTCGTTACTTTGTTCTCAATTAACGTCAGCATTAATAAAAATGTACCTATGTTATTAATAAAAATTTAAATAGTTCACGAAGCTACGCACGTGAGGCCATGGAACATTCTATGTCTTTATTATGAAAGAGGACCCAGAAAGAGGACCCAAGAGGCAAACCATCAAGATCCATGACGTCATGCGTCACCTACATGATGCTCGATAGAGTTTTTCCTACCCCAGATTTTGCCCTTCAGGTTAGGCAAACCATCTTTACCAAGCGTGACGTGACGCAAAACCATGACGCAGATCCCAATATTTTCCAGGGGCAATCCCATAATAAAGACATAGAATGTATTAATACTCGTGTCGGCGACCAGATGTAGTAACCGCGTGACGTGACGCAGATCGCAATATTGACCCATAATAGAGACATAGAATGAGACATGTCAAAATGTCTGTATGTAAGGTAATAATAAAAATATCTTTGAAACCATTAGGGTTCTGTACCTCAATGCAACATTGGACTAATAGTTCAATCGACTTACTTCGACATCCTGATTTACTGGTATCTTTTAAGCTACTTCATTTAGAAACACCCTGTATATGATGTATATACTCGTATTTACATAGTTATAAATAAATCACACTAATTTTTGGTCCACATAAGACACTAATTTTAATAGACAATACGGTCTTAAAATGGCTACAGAAATATACATGGGACTATAAAATTAAATACTTCATGTAGTAATAATTGTTGTCTGTATTTGTTATATGCTATTTTGGCGATTGGTGCCAAACACTCATTAAACTGGTACGCTATAAATGCGCATTGTCTGTATTTACTTTCTTAAGAACAAGACAATATCCATTGTTCTGATAAAGCATTTTGTTCTAATTCTTTGGCGGACATTTTTGTAAAAGATTTTATAATTTCCAATCGGTACATCTCTCTATTGAATGCCCTATATAAAAAATATAGGGTTACTTGATAATGTCTACTTCGACTAACAAAAGAACTGATGACAATAATGACAATATCTTTCGATTGTAAGCTCCAACTTTCCTTCTTTCTCTTTTATTATTTTTAAGACACATTCATTCTACATCCGAGAATAAGACCGATATCACCTACAGAACTAGATACGTTCACCAGAGTAAAATTGTCAGTAACAATGGTAACCAAACGAAGAAATTCAGCGAAAGTAACGAAACTTGTAATAAACGTATTGAAATCACTGACCAAGACGGTTGTATAGAATCAAGTTGACGAAAATATCATTGCATGTAGTTACTGCACAGATATGTAGTTACTTTTTGTACTAATATATTTTTTTATTTATTTTATTTATTTAAATTATATTGCTCTACAGGCACATACCTAATTACAGAGCAGGGATAGACAGAACAGAAATTTCAAGAAGTTAAAAAGTAAGAATTTATATCGCTAATTGTACACGAAAATATGTCAATACTAGCACCAAGAGAGCTTGTTATGTGACACATGGTATAAAGCGGAGAATTTTTCAGTATATGTGTTCAGGGTGCATATATACATATATAAGATGTCAGAACTTCTCGACGCAATTCTTGGAACATAGATATGTATTGAACATCTACAATGAATTCGGCGAATCAATTATACTGTGTATTATTTTAAACAACACAGTACACAACACGAGTACACAGCAATAGTAATCAAGTCTCGTAGATAGGCTTGAAAATCCATGTTTAGGTAAGAGCTGATCATGTGGTATGCCTACTGGAGGATAAATACCATCAATTTTCAAACTAAGCAACTTTAAAAACCGCCTTTTGTATAGCTTCTGTGCGATCAGCATGATATTGGTAGAATGGACTCCACACTACTGAAGCATATTCTAGCTCGGACCTTATAAAAGCGTAGTACAGAGTTTTTAATGTTGACAACTGTTTAAAATCTTGACTACAACGTGCGATGAATCCGTACATGCGAAAATCAATGTGGCCATTGAAAGAATGTGTAGTGTCAAATACTACTCCAAGATCTGTAAAAGTATCAGGTCCTTGAAGAGAGGCATTTTCTAGTTTATAATTAAAACGTAATGGATTCGTTATCAGCGTCAAAAGACATTACTTTGCATTTAGTGGGGTTGAGCGTAACATTATTTTTCTTGCATCATTCAACAATGTGATGCAAGTTTACTGAAAGGTTTTCACAGTACACCAGCAGAAGCCGTATATTCCACAGACCTAAAACCGTTAAGCTGCACGTATTGATTTCGACCAACTATGTAAAACTGAAAGATGGTAATAATAGAGGGAGATAATCCAAGAAGAGTGAGTTTGTTTAGTAAAATGCCATGGGTCAAGTCTACATATCAAAGGCTTTTGAGTAGTAATAAATGACATCTGTTTGCACTCTGTCTTCAATAAATTCAGCAATGTATTGTGTAACAGTTACAAGATTGGTTACTGTCGAACGACCTTTCATAAAACCGTGTTGGCTAGTGGAAATATAATTAACAATATGAAGATACAACACCTGTTCCATTAACATTTTAAACACTTTAGAGAAATTGCATATTATGGAGATTGATCTGTGGTTTGAAATGTTTTGTGTATCCCCGTTTTTCCAGACAGGACATACTTTAGAGGATTTCCAAATTGCTGGCAGTTTACAATTTTTTAAGCATAGGTTTATGAGAGTAGTAAAGGGAAATGCAAGTGAAGAACCACAGTCCTTTACAATAAAAAGCATGATTACGGATGATTACTGGACCAGTAGTCAGTTTTTATTTAATGGATTTTAAAACGTTGAGAACTTCTTCCTCAAAACTAGTGATATTTATGTAAGGGACATTAACAGAGATTGAGTTCAGATTGGATGTCGTTGTATTAGATTCGGAAATCATGTGATTTACTGAAAAAGAAGAGTTTAAAGGGATAAAAAAAAGAAGAGATGAATTACCAAGAAGAGTTAGGAAATGCATATTGAAAGACACGAACCTGATCATCAACATCTAGAGGTAGCTTCCTCCTCTTTCAGCCCCACTAACAGCCACTTCAGCTGTTACCCCAATAAAATTAATTCCATTCCCTCAGCCCCTGATTGTTCCGCTACTGGTCGTACACCATTCCGATCCACGTGTCAGTGATTCAGGTGGCGATAGTGTCAAGTAAAAACTGATGGATCACTTACTCCCTAACCTACTACCTAGTTCTCGGCATGGTGTTCGAGGGTCCTTCCAGCCATTTACCACCTCGTGTATTATTCAAAACAATTCCTACCTTTCATTCATAAGAGTTATATTGAGATTGAGCGGTTAATCAATGTCTTGACTGATTGGGGGAATAGTGAATAGACGTGGGCGTGTATATAAGAGAGGCCGGAGTCACAAAAACAGTATCGGAATCCGTGTTGTCGGGAGGGCGCTCACCTACCTATATACTTGTCGCAAATTGGATATTGATTGCGTTTAATTCGCCTTTACATTATCCGTTCATGATTAGGTGCTTAAGTCGGGCGGAATTATACGTTGGTGATTTCTATTCTCCATATTATCGAAACAGACAGCAGTTGGTACTATTAGGATCCATCATATTATGTATTTTTTCAATGAAATCTGGTGTACCCCAAGGTTCCATCCTACGACCTCTACTATTTATCATCTACACGGGTTGATTTAACCAATGATATTAGATCTACCTCCATACAAAGTTACGAAGATGATATCCAATCAAATTATGATTTTGTTCCATAAAAAATATCACGGTGAAAGCAGGTTTCGGTCAATATATTGACTAGTCACAATTTAGAAACAAATGCTGATAAATATTGTTGTTCTCTTTGGAGGTCAAAAACTGGAGTAAATGAAAAACGACTGATATCAAATTTAAACATTAAAGTATTTGTGTTTTTGAAAAGGTTCATGCTAATAAAAAGGCTGAAGCAACCTCAATGTTGATGTATGTCATCATCTACGATTTTCATTTGTCGTAGGATATCTGCTATAGGATATTTTCTTTTATGGCTTTTCAAACGAAAAATTCCACATATAGACCCGACAACAACGGGTGTTCAGCGAATTTTTGTTGGTTATAGTAGGTTGGGCAGTTTAGTTATAGACAAGTTAATCTTACAGCGGTGACCTAGAGGTTTGCCCTCTAGTGTGCCTAAATGGAACTCTACATATTCCGATGGATCTGACAAGGTCAGCAACTACCAGATGTCGTTCCCGGGAACAATTCCCTGTGAATGAAAATACGCCGAGTTCTATTTAGACATACTAGAGGGCAGCCCTTCTATGTCACCACTGTATTCACATGGCAAGAAAATATGCCAAGACTCTCGTTCATTGTTCGTCGTCAAGGTATATCTCACGGATGAGACTTAATAAGGTCGAAATCGGGATCTGCGATTTCTGACGACGAACAATAGAGAGCGGAATTATTATCATTCTAAATTCATTTCACTTTTTCTGCAAGTCCGCGAATTTAATTAAATGATAGTGGTAGTTACAATGAGACATTACCTATTCACTTATACACACAACTATCTATATCGATTTAGAGATCACATTTAAAAACATTTCTTGTAATTTTTAACTATGATACTCCAGCTATTTCTATCATGCTTAAAATGGTTTTATTGGAAGACCTGCTTTGTCTACAAATACATGCACACATACATATGTACGTATGTATATATATGCATTTTTATTATGTCCGAGTACATTTTGTCCATCAAAGCAACATGGGAATTACAAATCCCCTTTCTTTCTCAACCTATTTATTCAGAAAATAATATTCGTTCTAAGTTGTGTACTTCACAAATTAAATATTATCTGTTTAAAAAATACACGTCCTTGGTTCTTATTAAAATAACAGAAAACTTATTTATTTGACGGGAACATAATGCAGTGTTTGTTATTGTTGGAATCGTTGGATCAAAAGATATTTTGGTAATGCCTACACGCGCTTGCAGGTGCCGAAGAATATTCAGATATTTCTGTTCTAACTTAAATTTCTTCCCACATTTAAAAATACTTTTGTGCTGATTATTTTATTGTAACGATTGTTGTTAACATAATTTTACAAAGATAAATAAGTACTGATGATATTTAAAGAAATGTTATTTAATATATCACCAATGCCATTACAAAAAATATTTTATAATATAATTATAGAATATAACCTAGTATTTCCTCACCCATTTAGAGAACTGTATTCAAATTGTATCAATTTTTAATTGTATGTAGGGGATTTGGGTCAAGAGTTGTTAAGAAAAAATTAATTAGTTTTTTTTGTTGGTTGGATTATAACCAGGAATAAATAAAAATTATTCGATTTTTACAACGTTTCGAGCTTTATTTCTCCTTCATCAGGGCTTAATCAATGTTCCTATTGCTGTTATGTAAGGTGGTTAAATTACAGACATTGGCCGTACTGTCTATATACATATATAGTAAATGTATAATGATAAAAACAAAACACTATTAACAGGACAATACACTTTAAAAAATTACTGTAGTAATGGTAATATAATGGTAATACGGTATAATTTTTAAAGTGTATTGTCCTGATAATAGTGTTTTGTTTTTTACCCTTATACATTTACTATATACGTATATGTCTATATACGTATATAGTAAATGTATAACAATGTTGCTATTGTTGTCATGTAAGGTGGTAAATTACAAACATTAGCGGTACTGTCTAGTACCGCTAATGTTTGTAATTTACCACCTTACATGACAACAATAGTAACATTGATTGAGCCCTGATGAAGGAGAAATAAAGCTCCGAAACGTTGGCAAAAATCGAATAGTTGTTATTTATTCCTGGACCTAATCCAACTAACCAAAAAAAAAACTGACAAAGAAGAAGGTCGCTAAATTCCCCACAGATAAAAAAATTAATAATATACATATGTATATTGTTAATTCTATAGCAACTTCTCTAGATTCTTATGAAATTAGTAAACAATTGTCACTTCTAAGACCATTTAAAATTATTTATAAATCCCATTGTTAATGAGATACTACTAAATCTTAAGTTTACTTGGATACCTGGGAATATCCGCTGGTACTGAAATATGGAGCAATAAATATGACCAATTATTTTAATTGATATTCTTTATCTGCACTGGAGGTGCTCTGAGAGAAACCAATAAAATCCGAGCATATTTTCTACTTTATGGACTTCGCATTACGACAGAAATGCCAGTATTAATGATGAAGAATCGGCTCTAAGATTTTCTCGCCATAAATCCATATCGCAGACAGAGTAATAGGCATGTTCCACGAGTACCAAAGCGCAAATATGCGCGCTATCTGAATTCACCTTTGCGCACGCACGAACACAAAAAGATTATTCAAAAACGGGATTAAACGCTATTTCTTAATCAGAAACCCGTAATTTATTGCCCGTTGGTTTGCATTATGGCCGGTTTTTTGCGTTTCGTGTTTGTACAGGTAACATGCTGCAGACACCGTAAAGTATTCTTACTGTCGACGGGTTTAACAAATGGAATTCGCGCGACGTCTGCATAAGGCGGAGGATTTCAGATTTTTAAGAGGATTCCCGCACAAGAATGAAATACGATGTCATCAAGCTGGTACGCGAAACAGCTATCCAATAGCTGTATCGTTGCAACAAAAGAGAAATTTTCGAAATATTCGTGATCAAAATGTAAAATAATCGTGGTATAGATATCAAGTATTAAGCATTGGCAAGAGATTTTCATTGGTTGATGATATTGTTTGACAGCTAACGGATCGAAAATCTCCAATGTTGTATGAAACTGGTAATATCCACAGTGCTGATCATGCTCACAGCCACAGGAAATTCTCTCTCTGTTAATTTAATTTCTCCAGAAGCGTTCTAAAGGCAATGAGGCAAATAAAATAAATACCTTCATACCTGCCTTGAAACTATTGAATTTTTTGAATTAACAGAACCATTGATTATGGATGTCTCGTCGATGTTATTCATGCGAATTTCAAAATTTTTGACTGACTGGCTACAAATTTTTGATAAATTTACTTAATTCTGTTGGCGTCAGTTCAACATTATTAAAATTCTTGAACACTTATCTTTTACACCAAGAGTTGTTCAAATTTCTGAGGCAAATCTGTTTTGAATTCACCCAAACATCAGGAGTATCACAAGGTTCCATTTTCAGACCATCGTTTGTCTGTAATCGTTATAAACGAGATAAAGTGTAAGAGTAGTATTTTTGTACCAAACTTCGCCCGTAAATAAAGACGTTTATTATTATTATTATTATTATTATTATTATTATATAGGTTTAAATTCAAATGTGCGACACTTGCTGTCTACTGATGATATTAATTTTTCTGTCGTAGAGATATCGGAATTGATGTTTTGAATCTCCAAGATAATCTAGATCTATTAAATGTTTGGTGTATTGAGAACAAACTGCCCCTAAATGTTTTTAAATAAAACTTGATGATTTTTTATGGCTTTATTTGTTCAACATTTTCTCTTATTTCGAGATTGTTTCGTATTCAGTAAATTATATTCTAGTGTTATTGAAATGTAGTTTAACCTTATCCTGTTATTTGTTATGGAGTCTGTTGCTACGTTATAGGTAACACAAAGGATAAACACACTGTAGATTCGGCACAGTTTTTCACTCAGCGTTTTTATTTAATAATATAAGCATAAACGAAATGTCACCTTGATCTTAATAATGTCGATACACTGATTTTTTTAAAAAAGTCAACATTATTAGACCATTGTGATTTTGTATTTAAATTAAATAAATATCTCGTACCCGTTGCTTCGCCATGGTACCTCACAATTTCTTAAACAGGCGATAAACAATTATATAATTATATTCAACACGAGAACAGTGAAATTGAAGAATGTCGAGACAATGGGTGTTCATCACTCATCACCGATCCCAGAAAATTTTAAATCCCCTAATACGATTTTAATTTTTTAGGAATTTATACATTATTCCAAACTCTACGAGCTCACTGCACTCAATTCCAGTATTTCAATTCTACCTTTAATGTTTTCATTAAACAGTATTTTTTTGAAACGTAGAAAATATACAACGAGCTACAAAATTCCATTCGAATACGCTGCCGCCGCCCAAGAAAATTACAGTTATGTAAAAACTAATTATGGAACTTTTTGTTGTTTGCTTTATGTGGGCCAGAACGGCGCTATGAAAGCGGGTATAAAGAGAACAATAGAACGGCTTTCGCAACGTGAAAAACCTTTATCCTTCTACTTTATAGATGGCAAATTACAACAAAAACTCGATACATTAATAACAAGGCGGACACTTCCGCCGTAAAAAGATTATTCTTTATTATACAGTATCACCAATAAAGTCTATATTTATCGGGAATTTTGATTGATCAGTTTCAGTAGAAGTCAGTTTCAAAGAGAGGTAACTAATGAATGTTGTTTCATCACAGAAGTTTGTGTAATACGTATATGGTCTTTGAAAAATAAGTAACTAAAGAAACAATTTGCGTTTAACGTTATTCACAATTTGAAATTACAAAAACAAAAAAAAATGCGTTTTTTTAGAAACAAGGCAATTTTGTCTTGGGTATAAAAAATGAAATGCATTTAATGAGAAACCTCATTTTCTACTATTCTTTAATATACCAACGCTGTCAAATTTTTCCTACATACATATGTACATTGAATAAAAGAATCTGCAATAATTTTATCATACTTACTGTTGGTGTACCTCAGAGCACTGCTTCAAATAAACGTATTGGACTTATCTACTACTCTTGATGTTAATCTCATAAAACTTATTCAAACAGTGTACACTTATTTCATGCACATACACGAACATCTTTTTGTAGTGTACGACTGTTTTCAAATCAACACATTGAATTATTTAAAAGATGTTATATGTATTATACATACATGGCCTCTTCACCTCGTCTTGACCTTTTCAACTCTTTAGAACTTCTTATGTCAAATGATAATGCCTGACTGCCATTTATTTAGTTAACTTATGACTGATTCCTTCGCTGAGTTAACTTTATTTGGCACACAAAAGTTCTTCGGACACAATATCTGAAGATCATGTGAAATACTGACATCAATTAATTGCATTGTGACCATTATACACATAGATTAAACAAAACTAACAGGTGGTAAAATAAAGGTCGAAAAGTAACCAGTGTGAAAAAAAAAATAAAAGCTTGCAACCACAAAAAGGTAAATTTTTGGTTAACTCAGTTACTACAACATAAAGTTATTGGCTATTTAACTAGAAGCGAGAAAAATTCCTCGTATTGATGGCGAACGACGCAGAACTAGCCTGTCGATTGTATCCAGACCAAGAGAATACTGTAACGTTATCGTCGCAGTAACGCCTTCTAGTGCATTTTAATGGGACTAGACATATATATATTGGAAGCCCGACAAGGTCTGCAACTATCAAATGTTCTTCCCAAGTACCTCTCTAATTTAAATCACTCTGTAAACCCATTTAGTTCATATTATGTGAGAAAGATTCCTCATTCTTCATCATCCGCCGCCAAAATTCACAGACCTGAATGTCGATCTCATCTTATGACACATTGTCTTCATATCAATTTGTTGACGTCTTGACGATAATTTTTGACGTATTTTGATTAATATTTTAATTTTGACGTAACATCTTTGTTGTTTTATATGAACTTAATAACGCCCATATAAGGGAATTACAATTGTCAAAAAATCGATTTTTTTTTTTTTCTTTATTTTTACAATATATTGAAAGTATACTGGAAAGAGGAAACAATCTAAATATTAAATAATATTTAATATTTAGATTTTTATGCGCCAGGCTATAAGTCATGTAGCCGCATCGCTTGGGGTGGATTAATACCTTTTGGCTGAAGAAAACAAACTCTTCGAGGAGGCTGAAGGTATATTATATGCACCTGGAATCACTGATTGATCGATAGGTCACTAAAACTAATAGTTTTAATGTAAAACTGCTAGTGCTGAACTCCAAAAAAGTTATTGATCGATTTGGCTGAAATTTTGAGAGATTTGTCTACCATTATCGAAAGGATGTACATAAAGTTTTAAAGATATCGCGTAGTTACATACTTTTTAAAAATTGTCGAAATTTTGAACATTTAATTAAACAGCCTACTTAATTTCTGTTTTTGTACTTTTTTATAATTCTATAGGGTTATCCTTCACTCTGCACATGTTAATAACTGAAAAAAAATGTTTTTTTGTTTTCCGATCATTAAAAGAATATGACAAATGTGGCACTTTCGATGTCACGCCAAAGACGCCTGAAGAAATAACCTATAAAGCGGCCATTGTGTTAAAAAAGGAGATGTTTTTCTACTCTTCAAAGTTGTAATAAAAAATTATGTTAAAACTTTAAAATGGTATGATTATTTGCATCGCTTTCAAAAAGTCATAAAAAGAGGGTAATTTTCGGGCGTCCAAAAGAGCTTTCTACCCTTAATGAGCCTCACGGTACACTCTAGTTAATTTACCGGTAGAGCTTAGGACAGTTAGCAGTTGCGACATTGTCGGATCTCAAAATATGTCTAGTTCTATTAAAACGCATAGATATTGCGAAGGTAATGCCATAGTAGACTTAACTGGAGGTGAAGAAACTGGCCATTATTAAAATATATTTTCCCAATCACATTTCGTTTCCTATTTTTTGTTTTTTTATTTTTCCTTCGGCAGAAAGAAACGTGAACCGCCGCGTCACTAACTCTCCATACAAAAATGACCTTTGAAACGTCTCCGATGCGAGACGACTTCTTAACTCCGAGGGAGCGTCGTCGACTTATGAGGAGGCCCGCCCTTTGGGTTCCCCGTCTGTACCGGAAGGTCAGAGGAGAGAATTAGACGTCCGACTGCCGGCTGACGCGTGTCACCACGCTCGAAGACGACGCCGACGTCGCCGACGCCTCTCTCCTCGGCCCACGTACGACGAAACAATAAAAGGGACGTGTTATTGTTCTCGGAGATTATTTATTATTTGGAGTTTTCTCTCACAAAACCTCTCTCGTATACATGGACATCCTGTCGTGATATTTATTTACCGTGGTTTAATTTTGATTCTTTTGAAGTCGGAAGAGAAGGCGACGGAGGAAGAGGCTTGTCAGTTTAGACGGATAAACAGTTGAATAATAAGCGTAATTTTGTTTTATGGCGTTCGTAACTTTCAGAAATAGAAGATATACTTTTAAGTAGGCGTTATGTAATCAAATTTTATACAAATTGTTATTGTGCCCATTTAAGATTAATACTCGCATATAACGAACCATCCAGAAAAAAATTCATCAAAGTTACAAGTTACATTACCTACATACATTACATACAAGTTAGATTTGAGTTTTGTTTGTTAATATTACTACCGCATATTACTGTTTTTATTATTATTTCATATTTAATTTTACTTTACTTTCATTTTTGTCTATCTATATATGTAGGTATATATATTTTATTCCTTTCTTTCTATATATTTCTTTCCTGCTATATATTATATTATACCAGTTATAGCTATTTTTGTTTATAGTAATCCACCATTTTGTTTTCTTTTATATTCTTTAATCAAAATAAATATTATTATTAGGTATCCATTTGTACACAAAATATAAGGTTAAGTATAGTAACTTATAGGCTAAACTTCGCCTTAGTTAGTGTAAAATGTATATTATTTTACATTTATAAGAAAATATCGAAGTCGATTTATTATTATTATTATTATTATTAAAGTTAGTAGAGCATAGACATATTTCTATTCTTGAATATAAAATTTAAAATCTCATTTCATTGTCAAGGCTGTATCATTATGTGACAGCCATTATTTATTTTACAATTTGCGATAACCACTTGCCAACAATTTGACAAAAACAAAGCTTCGCTTCAAGCCTCGACATAACCGCTATTTCCATCTCTCGTTCATAGCCAGATTTGATGAGTTTTTTTTTCGATTAATCGTTATAAAGGGTGTCCCCCCAAAAAAAGGATAATCCTTGGGGGTTTTATATAGGAAATTTAACGTTGAACAAAAAAGTTCCTATAAACATGGGTCCGCAAATGAAGTCTTACTAATGAAAACCTCAAAAAAGACACAAAAAAAACGTGTTTTTTTTACTTTCATTCAAGAATTACTGAAATAAATTTGTTGATTTAAATTTTACTTTAATGACAGTATTTTATGTGGTTTTTTGAGGTTTTCATTAGTAAGACTTCGTTTGCAGACCCATGTTTATAGGAACTTTTATTTAACGTTAAATTTCCTATAAAACCCTTATTATTATCATTTTATTTGGGGGACACCCTGTATACCTAAGTTTGAGTGGATTTATGATCGCTTCAGATAAATTGTTTTAGAGAAAGTCAGTAGAAAATATTAAACTTACCTTTGACTCTTTATCGATTATCTTCGCTGTGGAGCAACTCGAACAAAATAAGATGTTGCCTATATAGAAGAACGTTCATAAATGAAACACTTACAAATCTAAATAATAATAAAAAAAGAAATGCGTCGAAACCACATTTTCGAAATTAATATTGTAACGCCAATAAGAGGACTTGTATTGCATTGTCTTCTGAAACCAAGAGCCTTTCCATGCATATATGGTTTTTTCCAATGCCAGTCCTCACTTACCACACTGTATCTGATTCTTTGCTATACCATTGTCTTTCCCTGTTTTTTTTTATTTATTTAATTAACATCACTTCCATGTGTAATAGATTGGTACCCCCTTAATGGACCCGAAAATTTATGTTACAAGTGACTAAGAGGCACTTATGGAATAGAGAGAATTTGTTGTTCAGCAGATAACTCGTCGCGTGTATCATTTCATATTTACTTTTTCGTGCTACTATTTGACTACGTATCATAATCTTTGGATTTGGAAGCAAGTTTGAATGGTATTATCTGACAGATGGACAGCTCCACAAGGATTGGATCGAACAAATGTGATATGATTCCTCAAAATTTATTCTTAAAGACAGTAACAAGAGTATTTAGTCAGAATATTAACGATCCATGAGAGTTAACCATTTCAGATCAATCTAGTGTTTCCATGTTTCACATTATATGTATATATAAAAGGTGTCGATTCGTAGAGCAATAGAGCCATTTGACTTGAGATTAAAGTTTAAAAAGAAATTGTTTAATCAAATCATATCTTATCATATTATTATAATACATACTGACAATATATCATATATATATTGTCATCACATCATATCATATGGTATTGTCCATTACAACAATATAGTATATTAACCATTAGAACTATGTTAACCATGTAGGTTTCTAGAGGAGCCTCCAAAGACTTCAGAAGAATGCATTAAAGTTGTACTAAACCCGACGCTCAGATTATAATACAGACGTGATTCGTCGGTGACTGTACTTGGAATCATGGCTACGATGATCAGTGTCATTATCCCATAGATGAGCTATCAATTATTTCAAATATTAATGGCATTTTATGAATTTTTCTTAAACTCGAATCTGTCAGCATTACCCAAGATACACATTGCCGATATGGGGTGTTGATAAAACTTGCTCTCCTAAACACAACCCTAAGTTTTACATCAGAAGTGAAATACCTTTGCGTAACCTTTGGTGCCAAAATTACGTCAATTATGGGATGAAAAAAGCAGGTGCTAGCTTACTAGGGAGCTCCCTAGTAAGGGGTATTTTGAAAGCTTTAAAGTACCCCGAGAAAGGAGCGGCAATAAGTTCAGTTTTCACTGATTATTATCGGCTAAGAAAATATCTCCACAACTTGAAGTGTAATAAATTACCCCCTTTGTAAACTGGTGTCAACAACAAGAAGACACCGTGCGACATATTTTATACGACTGATCCATCGTTTCATCAAAGGAATCCATAGTTGGTGAACATTGACCATCCTTGGCCAACATAAGTTAGATTTCCCTAAACAACGTAGTACCATTTTTAAAGTATTTGAATGATATCTTGAACTAATACCTTAGACTTGTTGAACTCCTAAGGCACATGGGACATATCCAGAATACGGTTACTTCATTGATAGAAACTGTCACAGTGATGATGTTGATCACCCTAGCTGTGATTCCAATTGCAATCATCACGATCATGACTGCATCGCCACTTTGAACCTTAAGTCTAGAGCAACTTTGATGCGCAAAAATATACTACGATAGGTCAGATCCATCATCACCTCTGAACTCCTTGGAGGGTCCCCTACAAACGTACATACTCGTAGATGACGTGACTACTTCCTTCAAAATGGTAGTAACAGAATGTTCCAGAGGGCATTATAACTAGAGTAAAGATTGCAATATTACGCAAATAAGACAGTACTTGTGATGAGAGTTTCATGAATACTGCACCGTTACTTCTTGTAACACATCTTTGCATATACAAGTACCTTTCAATGCGATTATCTACTCTATGAACAGCTCCACAATACGACCGTAAAATTGTTTCCGCACGCAAAATTCAGTGAAAAATATCCAATATCAAAGCGGAATAAATCAGCAGCTGGGGAGGGCACCCGAATTGCCCCCCTATCTCCGAGGAGATAATGTATTCCTATAACTATAAGCAGGCAGCATGAATATTTCCGAATGTAATCTCTCTTTCGCGCGAGTCGAGGAAGCGCCTCCTCCAGATATCCAGATAGCGTCGACCGTTGGAGGGCGTCGGGAGGAGGACGGGGGAGAGAGGGGCAGGTGCGAGCAATGCATCAAAGAAGGCGCCCAGCGGCAGAAGGGCCGGGAAGGGCGGCGGCAGTGGTAGAAACATCAGCGGAACTTTGCATAATGTCGGCGGAGACAGCAGCGACCCGCTGCCCATAAATCACCACAGCTGCAGAGCCGAACGCCAAGGAAAAAGGAGCCGACGACGACCGGTCGTAACGGTAGCGGATGTGCGAATTGACGAGGAATAGACTCGTGTTCGGCGCTCGATAATGTTGCACAGGGTGATGGTCATAAATGCACCGTTTGAATAACGTCAGCAAAAGTATTTGCGCCAAGGGCCTAAAGGATGGACGTCGACGCGTAGAATTTTTTTTGTCGACTTTGACACGTCAGCAATACGTCGAGTATGTCAACAATGTCTACAAAGGTGGCAATGAGTAAATAATAAATTGTTGTATAGAATTTCCATTCTAAATTGAAAATAGGTACTTATACGAGGTAGGATAAGTATATATCAGTTTACTAACACTTTGTATGGAACTAAATACGCGTTTCTATACTGTTCTATCTGCCCGTATACACCGTATCGTAGTCCACGTTGACTTGACGAGGCCTGTCACGTGCGAAGTGGGCGGAATCTACACTCCATTGGTCATTGTCGCTACTCTGGTAGGGGGGAAATATGCCACCAGACAGTCGACCCAGTCGATCCAGTTGATTACCTTGGCGGTAAAACACGGGTTATAACCACGCTATCTTTGACCGACTGCATACAAAAAAAAACGTTTTTTTTTGTGAGTGTTTTGATGTCTTCTACATTAACGACGAAGTGGGTTTTTAAAAGATTTAAATTATACAAACTTTTATTTTATTTGCGTCATAATCATTAAAAAATCTATATTTTTAATCAACACCTCTTTCATAAACATGGCTTTCTGGAGGCCTTTCGAAACGGATGAAAATAACGTAGCTTCAGATCTAACCAGCGAAAAGTCGAAACGGTCGAGTACGATGAATTTAAAAATAGAAGAACTTACATTGTCAAAGTCAGCGTATTATTTTAAACATATATGAATGCCTATAAGCGACGTTAATTACTTATTATTACCTATCCCTAAAAGTTATTATTCGAGCACGCCCATGGAATCATAAAGTTGCACCGCTTTTTTTGTTCCCCAGGCGTATTTATCATTTTCAATTCAGAATAGTTGGACTATAAGTTGGGTCATTTCTATTTCTTGATATTTCGGTGTTGCTTGTCGTATTTCTTACAGTTATTATCATACCTTTATCGAAATGTGTTTTTAAATGACAAGTGGTCGAAAGTATAACAAAAAATTTAACATTCTAAATTTGATTTAATAAAAATAAACGACATGCATGCCGCTACGAATAATTTTTTGCACGACATATTAAATTAGAGTCTAGTGCTCAACGTTTTGCCATTCCTTTCTTCAAATTTCGGTTGTTATTTGGCATAATATATCGGCTCTGGACTATAGATATTCTGGTCCAACGTTCTGTGGCTCTGAAGTGTTGAACTACTGATATGAAGATTGTGGGTTCGACTCTTGTTATATTTTTTGTTTTTTTTTTTTTGCAAATTAATGGATTTTGATTTTATATAATATGGTATTAGGTATGTATTATATTACCATATTTATTTTATTTTGGAAAATTTTGTCTATATTATTTGCATTTTTACATTCTCAAATAATACACATCGGTCTATACAATGATAATTGCCATGCCTACTTAGAAGAGCCTCAAGTAGGCATTAGGTATGGCCCGTGATGTTGTGAAGACAAAAACTCGACTAACTCCAAGGGCAATAAATGCTTATTACGTCTTTGATACATAGTAAATAACTGTGTCCCTAGACTATGGGGTATGATGTATATGGGTATATACAGTATGTGCCCTTTGAAATGGAATCACACTCTTATTTTGGAAGATGACCGATTTTCAATAAAAATTTTTTTTCAGCAATATAGTATTCTAAAAGTTATTTTTAGTTATATACCTAGGTCGTTTTAGAACTTGATTAGTCAGGCGGCTTTTTCTAATTTCACAACGCAATTGGTGTGAAAAACTGGATTTGACAATTAGCCATTTTTTGTTCTTTTAAATGAATAGTGCTTTCAATTCAGACATGATGAAATACGTGTATTTGATCATATTTGAATTGAAATCGCTATTCATTTCAGTCATTCAGTCATTCTAATTTTAAATAAATTGCAATTTCAATTAAAACATGATTAAATACAGACAACTTTTCAAAAAATGGTATCTTTGTTTGGCTCTGTACAATTCATACTTAGATTTATTGACACGATTTTGATATATAATATGTTGCTTGCAGTGGCGGCTGCTGGAATTTTAAATTCTCACAATTTCGTAAGGAAGCACAGAACACACATCATATTTCACGGGATGATTACTAGATCTAACTAGAAGACTATAATAGCAAATTTCAAATGAAAGTTGCAGAAAAAAAAATATATGCCCCACCAGATCTTGGAAACAGCTTGCAAAATATTTGCAAAATATTTTTTTTTTATAAATTGCCAACTGAATATTAGCTCTATTCATAATTTTTTACGAGATCTGTAGGGGGAAAGGGGGAAAAAAAAGTGGAGAAAATTTTTTTTTTTGAATTTGGGAGCTGAATATTGGGTTTGGTCATACTTTGGTTTGAATTATTATTTGACCCCAGCATTTCGTTCTTGAGGTTTTACAATATCTCTATCTTTAAGCAAAATGAAAATTATGCAAAAAAACACAACAATTAAAAAAACATTTTCACTTGGTATATATTATATGAATGAATTCAACTACTGAAAATGTCCATGCATGTTTCCGCCGTCGCTTTGATATACTAATTTAAAAAAAATAACCGCAATCATCTAAAACACCCGAAAATTTCCAAGATATAAAGCCGTATGCGCAACGCCCCCTGTTCCTGTCACCCTTATCTTATCGCATATTCAAATATTTGGTAAACAACACCGTGTCCCAGTACGAAGTGAAACGCCGTCGTTACGATGTCGGCAGTCGGCTTATTTCATATCCCATTTACCTCCTTAAAATCCGTGAAATAAAAAAAGCGCACTTGCTTTAGGGTGCCCGGATTTATGTTCGGCTGGTTCCGGTCCCCCTATTCCCACTCGACCAGCCGGAAAATATTATTACCGTCAAAAAGTACACGAGATAAACTCCGGTTTACTTAGATTTTGATGACCCGCGAGAGGTGTGGGGGAGTAAAGCGTTAGACGTCTCACTAAAACCTAAAGGGGGCACTATAAGCACACCTTCAGTGTACAATACTTGTAACTGCTTCATAACTCATAAGAGTCATTCATAATAAGTGTTAATAATAATCTTAAACAAAGTCTTTCAAACGGACAATTCTGGCGTGTTTATGTTTATAGATAGTACCGCTAACTCCTTCACAGTTGACCTCTCAATACACAAAATTACTCATTCGTTTTTCTTATAGTCATTTTTAAATATTTAAAAATCTAACAATATTCAAATATTGTACAAATTTTTACCGATGACAATGTAATATATCGCTGACAACAAAACTTCAAAACTTCTATCAAAATCATGAATCCAATATCTCAGTGACCTGAGTCTCCTTTCACGACTTCTATCTGCGTCAAAACTTTTAAGTCTACCACTCATATCTAATTTAATAGCCTCACATTTTGTATATACACCATAGGAAATTGCACCATTACATATTGGCGATACATGTGTAGAAGAGAATAAGTTAAAAAACACCAGTAAGGACAGACAAAGACAGTTAGATGAAACAGTGTTTCACTCTTGTGTACGTATTAGAAACGTATGATGTAAAACGTTACCTGCGCGTCAGAAACTGGAATGTGGAGGTGGAGAGACACCGCCCATTAAATACCGAAATTGAGTGAGTGGGACTCAGTACTTTTTTCGCAGCTGTGAGAGTGTACATCGACTTAGCTGTATGAAACGAAGTTCTTACGTAATTCTGACTTTTACAATTATCCCATTCATTTAAAAGAATTGTACGAACGAATTGTATTTATTTTAAAATATTTATATTCCTTAACTAACCGGTCTGCAAGAAAATAAAATTGAGGTTCAATAAAAAATAAAAAAATAAAATTAAATTAACCCGGTTATAAGACGAAAGAAAGAAAAAATACCTATTGAATAAGTGGTTCAAAATGTCGCCCCTTTGTGCTTCGCAAAAACCTAGTCTATCGTAAAACTCAGTTCTTACGCGTTCTAACACTTCAGGGGAAATATTATTTAGGACTTGTACAATTCTGGCCCTAAATAATTTAAATTTCGTGGTCTTTCATGTTCATGTCCGTAAACAGTTTGTTTTATTTGTTAAATATTTGTTTGCATTTAAGGAACCGTTTATAAAAAAAATGGCCCAACGATGGAATCGCCTAAAATACCAACTGCGTACGCAAGGAATACTCAAGTGCTTATTTTCCGTAGACCAATAACGATATAATAATTCAATTCACACGTGCGCATTATAATTTATGGGCGGGGCGTCCCGCCTATATATTTTATTGCTACCCTATCACGAAAGCCAGAGAATAACGCCCCTAAAAGTTTTAAAATGACATGTCAGCCTGGCAACTATGGATATAATATTTCTCTGTCAGTTCCTCTATCTATCAGAGTTTATTCTTTTCTTAATGATGCTCGGCTTTGAAATCTTGGACGTTCCAATCCTGTATATTCAGTACGATGACTACAATTTTTCGTCGATTTCTGTTAAAATTTTCGAAAAATATTTAGTGTGTCCAAAATAGCCACTGGTAGCTGATAGCCACTAACACACAAAAAAACGTCCCAAAAGGTTTCAAATTAGAGGCATTCTTCAAATTCCGTTAAGAATTAAAGAAGAACCAATAATCCTATTACCTGTCATATTTATGAGTTTAGTTTTTGTATACTGAATGTTCTACGTTTTTTTTCTTGAAACATATGGAAAATATAATTCAAATATTTTAGTGTTACGACCATATACAGAGTGTCTCTCTTATTAAGACTGTAATGTCCCTTTAACTGTTCTGTTGTTAACCGATTTCTTCGAAACTCATTTTCCAAAGGTAGAGGACATTAAGATATATTTAACACTGTAAAGTTATATAAGCTGATATAATATATCTAGATAAAATCCAATTAAACATTTTTTTAATTCTATTAATTTTATCCAATTAAACATATTTTATATTAACTTACGTATTACAAGCAAGGTTTTTGGAAAAATTTGAGTTTATTCCAATTAAAAAAAAAACTCAACATTTTGGTAGCAAAATCGAAAAATGTCGTTAAACTATTTAAATACACGTGGTTTGATTTGAATCCATGATTTGGTCTTCCACAAAACAGGTCTTCGTCTTCTCATACACTCACGAACGGTCATCAGAACCTCGATATGATAATGTTGATTGACCGTCTGACCCTCAGGAACCCAGTGCACGCAAAAAATGCATCGAATGTCAAAAAAGAGAATCATCATCGCTTTGAATTTGGATTTGCTCATCCTGGCTTTTTTTGCCTTGGCGAGTTCGGGCTCTTCCAATGAATGGATTGGCGCTTTGTTTCGGGGTCGTAAATAAAAAACCGCGCTTCATCACAAGTAATCACCGTGTCTAACAAGCCTGGACCAGTGTCAATGTTGTTTAGAATGTCAGTGCAAATGTCCATTCTTCTCCTTTTGCCCGGGAGTGAGGAGCATTTTGCTACCATTTTTGCGCAAACTTTGCACATATTCACGCAAAATTTGACGAACACATTCTATGTCGATTCCTATTATTTCAGCAAGTCCTTGGATGCTTAGACGACGATCTTCGCGGATTAATTTATCAATATTTTTAATGTTTTCGTACGTTTCTGACGTTGAAGGCCATCCGGGGCTCGGGTCGTCTTCGGTTGTTTCACGTCCCTCTTTCAACCATTTAAATTGCATAAGCTTCTGTGAATGTTTTCCCCAGAAACCTGAGATTAACCCGTTGTTCGCGACCCACTGGCGAATGTTGAGCGACCCACTGGCTTGCCCAACGAGGTCAGAGTAGGGAAAGTATCACCAGACACAGTTCTGTTCAAACTTCTCGTGACACGCTCGCAGCGCGCTGATAGCAGAATCAGTTCGGTTACTTAATAGCCACGCATTTAAAATGTAATTTTTTTAACTCCATAAAATTATTTTGCTTTAACAATTCCATTTTGACTTATCCTAATATTTACTTAATCAAATTCGGTAAAACTTATTGGAGAACGATTCCGCCTAATGTAAACCCCGATTTTCCAGAATGTTTCCCCCCAAACTCAACTTTTATAAAATACAGGAAACTTTTTATCTCCTGCGGAACGCCTCGCATAAAAGATATATTACCATCGCATATCCGCGCAGGCATAAAGAGATTTTCATGTTAAAAAAGTAGAAAAGAATGTTAAATGTTTAAATCCGAATTACAAATATAAAAGCTTGAAAGTGAAAATCGAAGTCGCTCAGCGAATAGGCACGAGGGAGCCAGGATTGGAGTTAGCTTTTTCGGAATTAGGTACAAATAAAAATGAAAGAATAACGTAATAAACAAAGTAATTTCAAAATTAGGTCGTTTCGCCCGTCCATCTAGCAGACTCTAGCATTTATTATTAGTATGTTCGAGGTGTTTGTGTCGTCGGCGTCAGTATTACCTTAATAATAAAATGTCACACATATGTCAATGTAAATGCCTAAACAATTACCATTTGCTGACAAGCGAATAAATTCATCGGTGATTTAGCAGGTTTATTTTATGATGGCCCGACCATAATGTGCTGTGTAGGGATAAACGCGATTGTAGCCACCACAGAAATAGTGTGAAACATAAAAATAGTGTAAAAGATAATAGTGTGAAAAAAAATACATTGTCAACATTTAAGCAAACTGACAGAAAACTGACTACATATCTGTATTCAAATATAAAATCTTGTTAGTTATCGTTTTTTTACAAACCGTTGATGCGCTTATTGAAATATTTATATAATTTTGATGGTAGAAAGGAATAAAAACATGAATATATGAAGCGGTGTTTTACATGGTGGTGAAGGATACATGTCAACACTAATTTTGAATTACACAATCTTCTTACTAAGCACAATGCGAGAATGATGCATTGACACAATGCAGATGAATAATTTATATAGAAACTCTTCCCATATAAAAGGGTTTCTATAATACAGTCACATACGACATATGACAATTCATCTACGTGGAGAGGGCAAATGATATTTTCCATATTTGTGAATGATAAAATATAATGTTAGTAAACAACGCTTTAATTCAATAACTGTTTTTCATTATCTTGCAACTATTTTATTCACTATATTGATACGCAATTTCATGACATTATAATAGCTTTGTTATGCTCATGTTGAGCAAAACTCGTTTCATTCCTATTTTTATATGTTAGTATTATCTTGAATGCAAACTTATATATTATGTACCTACTCCACGAATCCGTCGAGAGAGTTCCAAAGTCTATTTTTTTACGAAGATAAATCTTGTTATAAGCCCGTATTTTCGATAGGGTTCCCATCGAGTGACTGGGGCGACCAATCCAATGTGACTACCATTTTGCTCCTTCGACTGGCTGCACATTTTACTTCGGTGTATTGAGTAATTGTCCTCCTGAAGGATTCAATTGTTTTTCGCACTAGGTAGGTGCCACACCAAACGACTCACGACCCGGGTCAGTCGTCGACATTTTATGACTCCGAATATCGTTGCACTCACTTTCCGAATTTCCCATGTACTTTACTGCTGTAGCGTAAGTCCTTTAGAGTCCTTTGGGATGAGAACACAGAAAAACAGCCTCAAAGCGCTAGGCATAAACAAAACTAATAACGTTTTATGTGCTTCTTGATATACACATTCTACACTCACATACAAAAATAAAGAGCTATTCCCCATTGGTTAGGAAATATAGCATTCTATGTTGTTGCTAGACAGACTATATTTTCTAAGTAAATCAAAATTATTCTAGGTATTTAAACTGCAGTTTTAAACAGTTTAAAAATACCTAGAGTATATGAACAAAGTTATATTCCTTTTATTACAACTTTTGGTTTAAATTTAAATGTGACATGTGACTATAAAAATATGGCATGTAAAGGTACATAATAAAAACGAGGTAAGCACCGTTAAGTTAAAATATTTCCCCTAACTCCGGCCCTGGAGGGAGTGAAAAATGCGAATCGGCGATAAAGCTTCGAGAAAGGATTGCAGAAGTGGGGTTATAAGTTAGTTTTCCAGGTTCCTTTTCAGCCAAGTGCTCGACACTCCTCGGGGATATTTTTCAAACGTAGCCTGAATTAGGATCCATGCGCCGGTATGACATGTCGGGGGATTTATAACGGGGACCGATATATCTTCATTTTTTTATTATTTAAATCAAAGGTCGCGAACGACCTCTCTGCCTTTTGTCATACCGTGAACGTATATGCTGTGGGACTTGTTTTGAATATTTCAGCTGCCTCTGAAACGGATAACATTGCCTGAACGTGAAGTATCTTGAGACCGGCTACATTAAATAATGCTGACAAATATAGAATGTCCGATTCTTCATTTGCTAAATAAATACAGGATGTCCGTAAATTATATCTACAACGTTTAACTCAGTATTGTTGCGAATTCCCTATTTCACAATTCAAGCATTTATGAATTGCTAGTCCAGTAGGCAGGGAGCTAAAATCATCAAAAAGTGTTCTTGAAACATATAGGGCTAATTGTGACGGTTTCCTATGTATTTTTTTTGCGTAGAACACAATGCGCGGGGTCCGTAGAATTGAAAAAGTATGACAAGCCCCGCAAATTTTTAAATTAACAATTTGTGAAAAAAGCAACGTATTTTTTTCACATTTTCCTTATATCTCCGCTCCGTGGCATATTTTATGTAGCATATGCATCTAAGAAGTTGTAGCCTATTGAATTTCCAAAATGTTAAGCTCAACCCGAAGTCTCCTTCTTTTTCACTATTTTTTTACTTCGAAAGTAGGGCGACTATGATCAAGAAATTTCTTGAAATATATACATCTCGTCAAAAAAGGTAGTCGCGTAGAAAACGTTATAAAACTGGCCCAAATTAATATTTTTCAGAATCTTAAAAAGTCTCGCAAACTTGAAGATATTTATGATTTTTCTAGCCTAACCCGGTCAATATCGAAAAATAAACAAAGAAATGGCGTCATTGTTAATTAAGACTTGCAACAAAATTCGATCGTTAATTACTCGAAAAGTTATTAACGGATCGAGCTGAAATTTTGTTGTAACTTCACACTACAAATAGCGGTTCCTCCAAAATTTCATGATCATAGTCGCCCTACTTTCGAAATAAAAAAATAGTGAAAAGAAAGCACTTTTTTAACTTCAGCAGTCATTTGCAAGTTAACAATAGCACTTGGAGACTTCGGATTGGGCTTAACATTTTGGACATTCAATAGGCTACAACTTCTTAAATGCATATACTATATAAAATATGCCAAGTAACGGAGATATATGCGAGAATGTAAAAAAATACGTTTTTTTTTCACAAATTGTTAATTTAAAAAATTAGCGGACGGTTTCAGCTCAACGGACCCCGCGCATTGTGTTCTACTCAAAAAAATAAATAGGAAACCGTCAAAATTAGCCCTACATATATGTTTGAAAAACACATAAAAGTCTCTGCCTATTGGACTGTGCGTATGAACACCATCAGAACAAGTCAGGGTCATTAGTTGAAGCTACATAGTCATTCATAACAGACGTCTCGTCAGTTGCAACTTAGCTTGCGTTGTTGCAAAATTCGAGGATAATGGCGAAGAACGATACAAATTATCGTGTTGATGCACAGATACTAAATACGTTTGTCGATAAAACAACGAAGACTGACTTAGGATACCTCATGTGAAAACTGCTAAAACCGTGATCTCAAAAACAAGGTTTGGGAAGATGTAGCCGCAGTAGTTATTTCTGGTATTGATGAACTGAATCTAGTATTAATGATGAACTAATCTAGTAACGTACAAAGCGACAACGCGTTGGTCATATGTTTGAAGATACATTGTCGAAACTGATCAAAAGACGTCTTGTGAAAGCACGAGTAGTGAACCTGTTGTGAATCGGTCTGTTTCATCAGGACTGATCACTAGTCAGTTGTGAAACGGCACTAAAGATGACAAATAAATGCGATTTTTGGATAACAATCTAAGAAAAAAGGTTTTCCTGTTTTATACCTCCAAAGTTAACCTAGAAATAATGCTTTAATAATATCTCCATGACTGCCTTGATGGTTTTGATAAACTCGTCATTAGACTACTTAGAAGCAAGTTGTTAATAAACGTTTTAACAACAATTAGTTTTCAATCAAACACTATAGGATAAGGTAGGATATACAGGAGAAGGTATGAACAAAACAAAAAACAAGTAAACACAAAAAAATATAATATGAATATTTAGGTGTTTTCACAATTACGTACCTCTTTTCTACTGTCCTGAGGAACTTATCTTTAAAATAAAATACCAATGAAAAATTCTTCTACCTGCATTGTGAATTTCCACTAAATAACTACTTCCTCAGGAGAGGCTAGTTCCGCCGACTTATATTCTTTATATATAGATTTTTATATAATATATTCTCTCAGAGAATAGAAAATTGGCAAAGAGGAAAAATAAGACATCCACTGGAGAGCGCATCAAAAGAGACAAGCCACGCCGCAAATTCAAAGCAATGCCAGAAAGAAACAGGAAGCGAGGATGGCGTAAAACAATTGGAGACATCAAAGTGGATCTGTCTCGGTTCATCTAAGCGGACCTTTTCATGTTAATTCGATAAAACAACACAGAAACAAGGAGCGTAAAATAAAAAATAAAATAAAAACAATTAAGAGGTAATTTCTTCTGCCAGATCTCCTATCTTCATTATTTAATTAAATTGAATTATTTTGGAAGTTATATACAGGATGATTCACGACAAACCGTACATACTGTGTGAATACAAAGAATTACTGTACTTGGTATGAAAAGGGTTACTGTCTATTTTTACTTTATATGTATTAGGGTGATTTTTTTTCAACTATTTTTTGTTTTGTTTTTCAGTCCCCACTTGAAATTTTGTTGAATATGCCAAAAAAAATCCCGGAAAGTTACAGCCCTTAATATTAATTTTAAGTACTCTCCCAAAGTGTTAAAATATTTCTATTTAAAATACACATAAATCGATTTCTTTTTTCAAATTTCTATAACTCAGTCGAATTTTATGCTATCACATTGGTCTTGGTCTCGTTTTACTCAGAATAAAACACTCTACAAAGGCGCCATTGCAGAAAATGTAAATTGTGCTGGTGAGTTGGTACGGGTTGCTGAAGTTGATTTTTACCCAAAATTCTCGTTCTTTTGCTGTTATCTCCGAAATTATTAATTTTACCAAATAAATGTAAAGGAAAATTTGTTGGAAATTTAATTTACTATAAAAAACGGTCCTATAGACGAAATTGCTGGGATTAATATTTCTTGAGATATTAGACTTTAATTTATGAGTAATATTAATCTCAGGTGAATATTAATATCTGGTCTATAGGACCTTTTTTTGTAGTAAATTAAATTTCCAACACATTTTTCATTTACATTTTTTTTGGTAAAATTAATAATTTCGGAGATAATAGCAAAAAAAAAAACGAGAATTTTGGGTAAAAATCAACTTCAGCGACCCGTACCAACTCACCAGTACAAGTTACATTTTTGCTGCAATGGGCACTTTTGTACAGTGTTTTATTCTACTTTAATTTAATTTAATTTAGAGTAAATCGAGACGAAGATCAATGTAATAGCATAAAATGCGACTGAGTTATAGAAATTTGAAAAAAAAATTCGATTTACGTGTATTTTAAATGGAAAATCTTTTCACGCTTTGGGAAAGTACTTAAAATTAATATTAAGGGCTGTAACTTTCAAGGACTTTTTTTTCGACATATTCAACAAAATTTTAAGTGGCGACTGAAAAACAAAAAAAAGAGTTGAAAAAAAAATCACCCTAATATATATAGTTAAGGTCTGTAAGTTGAAATGGCCTTTCTTCTATTGAGTTGAAATTTTCTATTGAGTAGAAATGGCCTTACACCTTTCTAAGTTCCAGAAAATCTTTAGAACTAAACGTATCCAGACATTGGCCTTTCGTATAACAGAAATATGTCATGTACTTAAAGTCAAGTCTTAAAGTATTAAAGATGTATTTAAACAAATTATTATTTTTTTATCCAAATGTTACACTCTGCTTGTCACCAACTCTAATAGAATTTAATGTACTTACTAAAGATATTTAAAATTTAGTGGTAAAGAGAATTAATTTTCTGTATGTAGAAAATGTAATAAGATAAATTTATTAAGGAAAGTGATCAATAAAAGGCCAATGAAATGCTGTGAAGTTAAAAACTTCTGATAAAAAACTTGTTCAAATTTTATATTCAACGCTGCATTTCCACTCATATTAGCGTAATTGGTGGTAAGCTGTTTGCCCCTGCAGTTTAGCAAATCTAGACAGGCTTTCCCGTTAAGTTATTCCATGCAAAACAATCAAATTACTGTTATCCGTACAGACAAAAGCTATATTTCTCGGGGACAAATTCGTATTTTCTACAGACGCAAACACACATAGACCCACACATACGTACAGTGGCGGTCCTAAAGAAGGGGCTAGAGGCCCCTCTCACATTTCACAAGGTTACAATTGTTTTATATAGTTCATCATTTTTGTTCAGTTTTTATATTGGTTATGAAAATCATCATCATTCCTTGAGGTAATCATTAGAGCACATTTATGAGCATTTCAGTATTTTTCAGGTAAAATCAATTTTTTCAATTTAAAGAAAATCGGGTATGCATGAGTAGGAAAAAATACAGTTACAAAATTTGATTGAAGTGGAATTCATAGGTGAAATTTAAGTTCTTGAACCTGCTGTCCAAAAGAAATCGATTGACCATACAATATTGAACAAAAAAATGTTTTGATAACACTTTTAGAATAGTTCTTTTTGTCTCTGCTCTTCATTTTAAGATACATTTAAACGCAGATTGTGTTCTCGGAATAAAATGAGCTAGAAGTTTCTTAGATATTTTTGCAGTATCTGAAATAAATAAATCCATCCATAAATCCAAGTCAAAATAAGTAACCTTGGTTTATGAATATTTTTAAATTTTACTAAATATACTTCCTCTTTCAAGCAAACTCAGCATGATAAAATAACCAATGGTGCCTACTAGGAAAAATTCCCGTCATACTCATTTTGCCTACCATTTCATATACCTACCGATTTATTTTTTGAAGGATCCAACAATAATAACGGCAAAATGTCAAAATTAAAACCACTGAAGAGTTTAATATACATACCTCTACAGTTTGTGTAGAGGTCGTAGTGGGAGAGATAACAAAGGAACACGACGCGAAGAACCTGAACTATCATGTTGAAAAATGGTAAAACATATCTGACTACTACAATATCGCAAATGAATTCTTGTTATATTCCTGTAAATAATTTTTCGCAGGAAAAAAACTGTATTGTAAATGATTGACTCTATTACAGTGATAACATAACACATAAGAAGTCAAAAGACAACATTTTTAACGGTAAAAATACTAATAATTTATCTAAATAACACGATTGTCATTTTTGTAGTATACCAAGTAAATATTGAAATGAGATATTTGCATAATATTAAGTAAGCAGTCGAAGTTTAATATAGTTTGATGTAATTACTAGGGTTCGCAAAGCCTGTCTTACCGCATGTGAAACTGCATTTAACTATCCAGTGCTCCCGCAAGAGATCAGCGTACTACCGGGCAGAAGTGGGTCCCGGCACATGGGCAGGATCGGTCAGTGGCGTAGGTACGCAGAGGCAAGAAATACACGCGTATATAATGTACAAGGCGCTTAAAAATTACGGTTTATACTTTCATTATCACAGAGATTTATAGTGCCAAGCCCTGCGTTGCAGCTCACATTTCCTGACCCTACTTATTACAAAACAATAGTGGATAAGGTTGCAATATACTGGATAACACTGTCAGTCGACAATTGAGACATGACAAGTATGAAATTAGCGAGGAAATTAGGCACGATTTTTTACTGCGTTTTATTGACATTTGTTAGGTGTGTATTAGTGAATCATTCCGAGTTGTAAATTTTCTATACCCTGTGTGTACACCAGACATCGGCGTGAAAAAGGACAAATAGAAGTGAGACGACAGAAAAGAAGCAACGACGTACGCATCAAAGATAGAGTGTGGGATAAAACCGGTTTTCTCACCACCTGCCCTAGAGCGTTAGAGCTAGGACAGAACAGAACTTGTAGCATTTGTCTTTTTCACAATCGGCCGGTATGTCTGCTGTATAGATACTAGGGCTATAACGAAATTGTACATGCCATGATCGAACTTGAGCATGCATGCTGCAGTGAATAAATAGTGACTTACTAAGTAATATTGTTTTCTCTTACTTTTCCCGCATCTGTTGTCACACTCTTACACCTCGTCGTCCTCATATAGGAATTTCCTTCTTGGGATTCCATTTCTTTTTATTTTCTCGATGTTTTAGCGACTTTACGTGCTTTTCACATTGTCCTTTTCTGTAAACATGTAAGTAACACTTGCATATTTCACACAGTGGTAGCTTTAACACTTCAAATCTGGAAAACCCTGCACATTTTTTTTAATTGATAAGCAAATAGGGCTGGCGTTTTAACCATCGTTATAATATCAATTAAGTATAACAATCAGTAATGCACAATTACAGGCGCGAGACCTCCAAAGGACTAAATAAATACGGAACCTGTTTCGCGTCGCAGTTGTCCCGCCCCCAGTATGAGGCAGGTACGTATGACATTTCTTTAATCGAAAAATTGTTACAATTAGAGGATATATGGCCTTCGCCCCGAAACGCTGTTTTTGTTCCATCGCTTGCGGTGAGCGTGATATTTCGTGAAAGGCTCGACGGAAAATAAAAATAAAAGAAAAACAACGTTAGTATATAGCATCAATTTAATGAAGGGTTTTGCAAAAAAAAATTATTTTGAACATGGCGACGATTTTCTCAAAAACGTCGATTTTCGAGGTTTCTCAGATTGTTTTTTTTGGCACTAGAAATAGTGATTATGGTTTAAATTAAAATTCCTTCATTAAATCACGAGCTGTTGTGATTATAAACAACACCTAAAAGTTTCAGATTGGTCGGTGAAACGGTATTCGAGAAATCTTGCTCACCGCGAGAGTTACTTCTCGAAAAAGTCAATTCCGAGATAATCGCATGTAAAGGTAGAAGTCTAAAGATAACACAAAATTGCTCGAAGTTTGGAGGTATGGAACAGGTATCCAAAAGTACTCCACGACTAATGTGTTTCAGTCTACGGATTCCAAAAAATCGATATAATACGGTCTGTGGTTCAAAGAAATTGCACCTATCTTGCACCGACAAATGCGCGCGGAGACTTGCCCTTGAGAGGTAGCGCGCTATTAATAGCTGTAACTTTAGTTCTAGTGCTCTGATCTTTATGAAATCTTAAGGAGACATTCTTGAGGATATCTATTACAAAAATATGAAACACTTTTTTTCCGATTTTTAGGCGCACCGCAACATATATCCTTAAATAAAGCTGCTTTCTACGCAACGACTGAATATCTCAATTACTGTGGAAGGATATATCGCAAGTATATGGGGAGCACGTGATTTGCAATGTATTTGACGATTTATAGTACATATTTAGTGATGATTTATGACTGATTTGTTAGTTGTTTGTTACACTGTAGTATTCCCGACCCCCAAAACAAAGTCCTGGGTCCGCTGCTGCACACATACATATATCCGAAACGCATTGTCTGCGGCGGGATCACATTAGCAATTACTGGATGCGCTAGTTTATGAACCCATTCGTCGTGTTTTATGTGAACTCCGCGTACACATGTTGCGGTCGGTAATGTCGTTACCTACCTTGAATACCTGGAATCGTTCATGATTCCGGACCATTACCCGTTGTGTACTTATTCACTTTGGATCTAATTCACTCTCGTACGCCATTTTATAAATACCGATCTGTGTTCCACGCCCCTGTGAGCGATATTTGAAAAACTATTTGAGATACGACTATGTTGCACGAGTATTTCAATACTGAATATGAAAGGACGAGAGAGGTGGTATCGATTCTATTTTGTGATGAAGTACATGTTGTTTTCGAGTTTCCAGTAACACCTTCCTTGAACACAACTAGCAATATTTAGTAAGTGGTTAACCTTCTCCTAGGTCATCGAACTTTTAGCTGCTCATGCTGTCAGATTGTTCCGAGGGATTTTTAATGACTACTGTTTTGTCTTTGTTACATTTATCATCATCTTTGATAGTATTATCATCAGATTACTTAAGTTTCAGATTGATTAGTTTACAGTTAGTTTGTACCTGTCCTCTATGTTGAAGTTTGTGCCTCTTGATTGTGTTACAAACCGCAGATAGTATCCCGTAAACCACCTCTACTTCTTCAAAATTAATATTGTGGTTATCTCGTTGATTAGGTGATTTGCAACTGCTGATTTTTATTTATTCTCCAGTCTTGTGTTTCTCTGACATTATTTTATTTTGTATTCTATACTTCGTCCGGTCTGACCTATGTAGTATTTTTCGCAGTTGTATATTATTCTGTATACTCCTTTTGTTCAGAACTCCGCTATATCCTAGCCTTATAAAGCAATAATTTTATTACTATCAGATGCACCATACAGTACAGATAAGTCTATAGGACTCCGTAAGAGAAATAGTTGCAAGAGGATATCCGCAAGTTGCTATTTTTTTACAACTACTATAGTATGCTTGGTTCTACATACCCTTCTGTGTCGTCTCAATTTTGAAGGGTTCTACACAATTACTTACGCTAGAAGAACTCCCTACGAGAGACTGCAGTCAGCTGTTAGGATAGTATAAGAATGGTGCAAGGAACAATATCTAAACCCCAGGAAAACCAAGAGATCGTTCCCTTCACGAACAAAAGGAAAATAGGACCGATAAGGGTATCTGTTCCCCTAAACATAACTCTTCAGTTACATAAGTTCAGAATCAAAAGTGAAATATTTTGGCGTAACCTATGATACCAAACTAACCTGGCACCTGCACCTGGATTGGAGAATGAAGAAGGCTTACATCTCTTATGAAGAGTGCCGCAGAACCATAAGGAAAACCTGGAGTATGAAACCGAAAGTGGTCATGTGGATCATGTAGTCATGTACCACCGTTCCTTTTATCACAGGCATTCCCTCTGGACATTGTCAACTAAGAAAACAACTCCACAACTTGAAGATAAATTAAACATCTTTTGTAGAGGATGTCAGCAAGAAGAGGAGACAATAATAATTATAATAATAATAATAATACTCACCCTATTAGGAAACCCAGAAAACTCAGAACATTACCAAATCTGGCGTATAATATGCGTATATGGCGTATGACCATATACGCATATTATACATATGGCCAATATGGCGTATAATATGCGACTGCTTCGCCACCTCACCAATCCATACTGGGAGAACGTTGACTATCCTTAGCCAATATAAGAGAGATTACCCAAAGCAATGTCGTCATCTTTTTTTAAACAAGACTGGCAGTTTAGATGTGTTGAACTCCCAAGGAAGGAAGCACAAGGGTTCGATGGGGCCTAAATTCTGCAGTCTCCTGGCGACTCACGCAGAATATAGAATAACGCAGACAAAGTTACAATCCGCACAGATCCCTGAGAGGGACCTAAGGGGTTACTCTTCGGAGTAATATATAGGGTGAGTATTATTATTATTATTTCTAAGCGTCATATTTCCAACCCCCATCGAGTTTTTTTTCTCTACACACTTTGTAAGCTAACAAAGTAATTAATTTGAGTTTTACTTTCTAGAAGAGCAGGCTAATAAAAATTAAAGACAACCATTTATATGTCGCGTACCGGCCATGCAATGGGTTTATCCTCTAAAATTATATAACAGTCGTACTCCAAGCAGGCATATATCTCGGCTGAAAACACTTTATGTCCCTGCAGTAAAACGTAATGAAAAAGTAAAGCAGCCATAGATTCTCTGTTGAGTGCATTTAGGCGCTGAAACTGTTCGCAGGAAATGCAACTCTTGCTTTAATTCTTTGCCTTTTGTTTCCCGACCGGATTAAAGTTAACTTTAATATCAGGCGGAATTAATTAAGAGATAGAGGCGAATGAAATTTGTAATCGGCGGGGAGTCGTAGCAGCAGATCGTTGCGACGCATGCAGCGCACTGCATTTTCTTTAAATGCACCACTTGTAAACATCTTTGTAATTCAGGAACACAGTGTTGTAAATGTCACGGTTTGGTCTTGATGTTTTACCCTTGACTGTAGCACAGAAAATAATAAACATAAGTCCACTGGAAAGTGACCATCGCTACGGTAATCTCACTGACTTGTATTGTAAATAGTATACTGTATGTAAACTAAATTATATTCTCCAAATGTAAAGAGAGGGGTTCATCAACTGAGATAGACGCAGACGTTACCGATATGTTACACAAATCAGAGCGAAGTGGCCTCCTTGGCTTCCGCCGTGCGGGTGCTCGGTTCTTAAATAGGGAGGGTACAAATCGAGAACAAATGCGAATCGCCCCACCACGTAATCACTGACCCGCCTACCGAGTAGGACTAGTATTCTATCCTTTAAAGTTCCTTTCCGTTTCCTTCACTTTCTACTGATTTCAGAATACATACGATATACTCTACATTCAAAAATAAGTTAGAGCCCTTTGAAGACGATATAATAAAAATGAATTTATCAGAATATCTCCAATAACGTTACAACAACTTGAGATTCATAATATTGGTTATATTTATTGGTCTTTCAACATTTTCAAATTGTTTAGTTAATATTTAAAACAATGTCTTGCCAACGTATAGTATGGCACCCGGCAATTGTTTGCATCATATTTCCCTGAAAAATTATTTACTTATAGTGAAATGGTGTATTCATCATGTCCTGGAGCGAATTTGAAAGAAATGTTAGTCAAACATGCAAAAAAAAAACGATTTAACAAAAAATAATATTTACAAATTCAAATCAAAAAAAAAAAAACGGCTCCGGACATAATAGTGAATTTAATTCAGGGTGTGTTTTGTTATAACTTTTTAAACGGAAAAAAATGTATGGAAAACAAGATCACATGGAAGTTGCGACAGCGTATGTGACAAAAAAAATACATTGTTTTCAAAAACTACTTATTATATTATCAATATATTTAAAATGATAAAGTCTTTTTATGACAAAAAAAATGAAAAAACTTTTGGCCAATGTTGCGTTCCCTCAACAGTCAAACTTTTGCACTAATTGATGTGATGGCAGAATTTGTTTCCTACAAATCACGGAATATTCCTATCCCAAAGTACCAAGGTAACTTTTTTTTATTAATTCTACTTTTGGCCGTAAATGGGTTAATATCGTTTTCATAATATTAAAATAAAATAATTTGAGACTGTGAATGGGAAATCGGTATTACACTATTATTCAAATATTTTTGTTAATTATTTTGCTATTAAAAATAATATCAGTTAGTTTGTGTATCAATTATATTATAACATTGAATTATTTATTTAAACCACGTTAATTCGCAAATTAAATACATTTCCTAAAATAAAAAAACATTCTATATTACAGTCGTTGCAGGTTCATAATAATAATAATTCAGTTGTCAATGCTAATAAAACGGAACAAGTTTATTTGAACCGGTCGTTCAGATCACGTATGTAATTACGATTTATAGCCGTATTTATATCGATTTTATTTTTTGAGCCGCATTTGCAATACCCATTACGAAGATAACTGTACACCATACAGTTTGTTGTGCGCATATCGTTCATCAGCCTCGAGGAGTGGGTCATATCGGACACTACAATTATTCAGTGCGAATCGAACTGAGATTTCGCTAGTGGCGGCACTAAATCGCATTAAAATTGTTAGGTTTTATGACCTTCCACTCTTATGGTAAGAGCAAGAACACTTGCTCTTTTCAAACGGAAATGAGAGTTCCCTACTCGTGATCTGATGTCGTACCTACCTTAGTGGTATGCTGCTAGGAACGACATCTAGTAGTTGCTGACTTTGTTAGACTTCCTGGAACACGTCGAGTCCTATTTATGCATGACCAGAGGGTGGCATAAGGACTTTATGCCACCGATGTATTCTCCTGGTGAGAATACGTAGAAGTCATGGCTCTCATTCATTGTTGTCCTTCATTCTTATTATCTGAGTCATTGTCTCAGATATGTATATTATACTGATGAGACCCAATAAAATCGAAATCCGTATTCAAGATTTTATGATTTATTTTTAGGTGATTCTTTTGCAGATATTTGGTTAACTAAATATGTAAATGTTACTTGGTCTATATTCGCTAATTGTATCTATATTATTTGCGGCTTAAACTTACAGTCTGTGAGTCTAAATAGCATTATATTTCCTTTCATTGTTAATGCAAAGTTATGTTAAAAATGTAAATTACGTAACTGATACTTATTTAGCTTCTGGAACTTTCTGAGCTTTTAGTTGTCTAATCTAATCTTAGGCAAAGGAATGGTAAATTGACATCAACAACAATATGCTAAAGTAGGTACTTCTTTTCTAAAATAAGATATTTTCAAAACCCACCTTATTTTCAAAACCCACCCACACCACCAGTGACCGCAAAGGTTTACGTCAAATGAAAAAAACACCTATGATTTTTTAGACAAAAATGTAATGCTTGTCTAAATCCATTTATTCATTGAAGCTGCCCGAAAACTGAAGCGATTTTCATTTTGGAACCGAATTTGCTAATATCTGTCCTATATTGGAATTATTTCTTGGGATTTATTTATTGGCAGACACTGTTCACCTGCAGATACATGGAAGGACATATACCAATATGCCAGCAAATACAAATATATTTAAGGAAATTGTGCTATGTCAGATGCAGATATTCTACAACCTATATTGAAAAATATCTGGCAGAATTAAGAATTTCCAAAAGAACGGAAAGAAGGGCTCATAGTGAAACTACCTAAAAAAGGGAGATCTAAGAGAATGCCGTAATTGGAGAGGGATTACTCTTTTAAACAATATTAATAAAATTGCGACAATCATCATTAATATCCGTCTCTCGGTAGCATTAGAACCGTCACTTAGAGAGGAGCAGACTGGTTTTAGGCCAAACCGGTCATGAATAGACCACATAAATACCCTGCGAATAATCACTGAACAGTCCCAGGAATTTAACTCCGCCTTATTCCTCACATTTGTCGACTTCGAACGAGCCTTCGATACCCTGAAACACGCTGCTATTTGGAATGCTCTGGAACACAAGGGTGTTCCAAGTAAAATAATTGATTTAATAAAGGCTTTATGTGAGGGAGCCGGAAGTCAGGTTATACACAAAGGCAAAATAGGAGAAGAGATTGCATCATAAGCGGTACGAAGCAAGGCTGCGTACTTTCACCCACCCTTTTTAACGTTGTACTCGATTGCGTCTTGCTTAAGGTAAATCATGAAGAGAGGGGTATCAACTGGGGGCTCACGGGTCGATTGGAAGACCTAAAATACGCCGATGACATTTGTCTGCTATCACATACATACCAGGATATGAATCGAAAACTAAAACGTCTAGAAGAAGAAGCCCGGAGAGTAGGACTTAAGATTAATATCAGCAAAACTGAAGAAATGAGAATTAACACCCATACTCACAGAGACCTAGTTATAAATAACCAACCAATTCCGAGGACTGGTCAATTTACATATCTTGGGAGCATAGTGGACCACACCGGGGGAACAGAGCAGGATATTCGTCAAAGAATTCTAAAGGCCCGAACGTCCTTTGGACTGCTTAATCCAATTTGGGGATCCAGAGCCTACAGGGATGAAACAAAAATTAGGATATTTGACGCTTGTGTTAGATCAGTGCTACTCTATGGCTGCGAAATATGGAAAATGACCAAGGCAATCGCTAACAGGCTTCAAGTATTTATAAATAAATGCTTACGCAAAATTTTGCGTATATTCTGGCCTCATATAATACAATCACCAACGAAGCCATGTGGAGAAGAACAAAGCAGAAGAAGATTGACCTGGAAATAAGACGACGGAAGTGGAATTGGCTGGGCCACACACTTCGTAAGGAAGCCAGCATAGCTAGGAAAGCACTCGATTGGAACCCCCACGGCACAAGAAAAAGAGGCAGACTTAGGAATACCTGGCGGAGAACTATACTTGAGGAGGCTCAAATAATGAATAAAACATTATTAATTAAACTGTTAGCACGTAACCGAGTCAGATGGCGCAACTTCGTTAAGGCCCTATGTTCCACTTAGGAATAATAGAAACATATATACCTATATGATATGCCAGAGTGATCCAAAGCGTTTCTTTGTCGCTCCTGTTATGATTATTTTAGACAATTCGAGACAGTTAGAATAGTATGTGAATCCTACAAAATACCTTCTTGTATTTTTGAATATGTTGTTTATATTGTTTTTTTATCATAGACAGGTCTGGTCTACCTCAATACACTAAAATTGATTTTGTTCACAACAGCCAAACCATATCACTATCTTGTTCTCCAGTTGTTAAGTATCTTGGGATTTATATTGATAGTCATCTGCGGTGGGATATACATGCAACTAAATTAGTTAACAAACTGAGGTATCTTCTTTATAAATTTAGGTACCTAAAACGATTTTTTAACATCAGCCATCTAAAAACCATGTATTTTGCATTAGTGCAAACCCACTTGAGTTATGGAATCATTGCTTGGGGAGGTGTAGCAAATTGTTATTATAAAAATCTTGAAAATATTCAAAAATGGATTTTAAAAATAATATTTAACAAAACCTATACTTACCCAAGCGATGATCTGTTTAGAGAGGCTGGACTAATGGACATGCGTCAATTATTCGGTTTATCATTGATTTTATCCCAACGAAAAAATATATCGAATAGTCAAAGTATGTCATACTTATCAGACAAGGTACAAAAGTAAATCTGTGTATGTCCCTAAAATGACTAAAACAATTGGACAAAAAGGGATCACTTACTGTTGAGATTCGCCAACCAAAATACTTTCTCTATTCTCTTGGACCAAAAATATACAATACCGTACCTCAGAGTCTAAAAGAAATAAACTCCACATTTATGTTTAAAACCAAAATAAAACGGTGGATATTACAGCAGCCAAGAAAAAATTCCATCAACACATGTAATTTTTAAAAGTTCGTTAAAACATATATATTTACATATAATTATGCAGATGTAAATGTTAAAACTAGTCTCTATATTTGTCCTTAACTCATTTAATTATTTATTTATCTGTTTATTACTATTTATTTATCTGTTTATTATGTTTATTACAGTTTTGTCATTTCTTTTGTTTGTCAATTATACCTGTATGTTACATTTTCTGTGTTTGTTAGTCACGCATTTTAGTTTATTTTATTTTTGAATTACGATGTCAACCAGTTCACTTCTGCACACCTTTTTTAAGAATGTAAATTATACATATATGTTTAACCCACTTGCAGGGTTTCCTTTGTGGGTCTCTATATGTTTATTTTACAATGCTACAATAGTGACAATTTACAAAATTTTATTTTAGTACGTATTTTTCCTTTTTTATGTGCAAATTTTCCTTTTTATGTGTAAATATACATTATTTATTATTATTATTATTATTTAGACAAAACTAGAACGATACTGAAAACATATAAAATAGATGCCCCTCCTTTATTAAAACAAATCATTTCAATAGTTTGTAAAATGGCTAGAACCAAGATAGACTTCAATTTATAAAGAAGAAAATGTAAAATTTTGCCAGCTTTCGATTAGGTACTTAATGATCTGCTCGTATTATGGTATTTAGTTGTAGGTGGATAGATTATTTAGATCCATCCTGCTAAAACGTCGCTTAAAGCCATTGCTAGAGGGTAATTTCGGATTTTAATTTTACACGGCGGCGGTCTTACCCGCAACGCTTAAACTTATACCGAGGATCAGCCGAACGGTGCTCGAACATCCGCCAAGGCATATAATTATTCGGCAGCTCGGCGGCGTGCCCTTCTCCGACTAAATCGCGGGTTAAATGGCCCGGCGAAGGAGTAATATCGCCGACCCGGCATTGTTACGCGTTCCGTACGACGAACGGGAACGGTTCCTCTTCAACTTTCGCACCTCCGAAGGTAATCTGCACAGCAGCGGCGTACTTTAAGCGGGGTTTTCACGACGCGTCCCCGATCGCCCTTTCCCGTACATGGTCCCGATCTCCCTGCCACTGTTCTCCCCTCTCCTCGACAGAGCGTTGTATTTTCACGACCCGTTAAGGCGCCCGACCTCAGTTTGTTGCTGTTCTTCGTTCAAAAACATTTTTGCAGTTTTTGAAATTACAAAAAGTTGAATTTTTTTTTGATAAATATAAAAAGTTAAGTAAGCAGGCAAACGCTTTGTTTCTCGCATCTTTATTAAAATATAAAGCTTGGGAAGTCTCCCACAACAGTTTGTAAGATTTGTAGGTACACTTCTATTATTTCTGTCAAAACGTCTTTTTCCGTTTGTTGTGGAGATTCCATTACAAAAATAATAAAATAAACACAAAATGCACGAAAATAAAAACAACACAACAGTCAACAGGTAGACAGCGCTGAGCGATCCGCCTGGTGGAGCATTTCACGTCCCTTTCACGGTGGAAAGCGGTGGGGGCCTGGTCTGTCCCCTACCCTTCCTCCCGAAATCGGTTGGAAATCTCTCCCGGCCTGGTGCCTGGTCGCCCCGCCCCATCGTGACCAGGAGCACAGATTTTCACCATCGCATTTCAGGGCCGACGGCGATCGGGCGCGATTTAGGGTCCCGAAATCAGGTCGTGAAAACCCCGCTTTAAGGAGATCAGGGGGTCCCTAATTCCTTTTCGACAAATCCTATACAATTCCTAATAAAGGTGAGAATGAAACCACCTTACAAGGGATAATCAACATATTCACGGACGGTTCAAAGAGGAAAGAAGCAATAGGCTGTGGGATACACTCGGGAAGCCTGCACATGGTTGCACATGCATGGGCCATGGATAAACACGTCACCACGCCTCAAAGCGAATTGGCGCTAATAACCATTGCAGCTAAAGAGATTACCTACAGGTAGATAACGGCTAAAATATTCAAAACCTTTTTAAAAATACATTGTCTTGTCATTGTTAGCCTAACTACAAACTACAAAACCACGAAAGGAGCAGTAACGGACATCAAGGAATGTTTGTTCGCGAAATATTTAAACGCATATGTTTACAGGCTGTTCTATGGGCTGGTTTCTGTGAAGCGGACGACGTCGTGTTATTTTGCAAGTTTTCTTCAGTTGATTTTCGAATCGAGATGCTTGCAGAGTTCTGGCGCCACAAACTAAAAAAAGGAGGGGAGTAGGAACGAATTTGTAGGCCCTCTATTTCCGTATAACACAATTTTAGGCGCGAATATTCAATTTAAATATAAGAAGTATATCAATACAATTTAATCAAATAATCAAGAACTTCCGGATGCAACTCTGGCACTATTTTTATTTATTAAGTGAAAGGCTATGTCCAATGCAGAGGCAACAAGGAAACTGACAGGTTGGCGATGAAAGGATCCTCCTAGCCTACCTATTACAGCAATAATTCAACAACTTAAAGAATACACCCGCGTGACATGTAATGAACTATAGAATGAAACAGGTAGCTGCTAACTTGCTAGAGAACTTTTAAGGTACACCAGCAAAAATCAGCTTTGGGATATCTGGCGATAATCAGGAAATATCTTCGTTTTGTAACAGGCGTTCTCACTGGACATGATTGGTTAAGAAAACAGCAATACAACTTGATACATGAAAAACTCCTTCACAGAGGCTGTCATCAGGAAACGGAGACCCTGCGACGTGTACCATGCGACACTTTCGCTGTCTCATCAACACAAAACAATCCATACTAGATGAACATTGGCCATCTTTGGCCAACATAAGGCAGATCCCCCCAGCAACGTCACCATTTAAACATATTAGGATGGTTAACGTCTTAGATAAATTGCTTCCAGTATTCAGAAAAGGGGTCGGAATTCACCGCCCCTCCCAGCAAAGCTGTAGAAACAGCGAATGAACTTCCTAAGACCCTGCGTTTGATAATACATTTCATCAAAACCGAGTATAATTTAGACGTCCAATGACTATTTTTGAGAAAAAATATTGTTTCATTCTTTTTAATTGATGAATCCATTGATTTGTAAACGTTTTAAACCGTAGCGGCCTCCACAAATATAAGTCATATATACCTGATCCAAGTTAAAGAGGGTTTGAACATGCTTCACTTCTTTCGAATCTCTAAGAACTGGATAATACTCCTTCAACAGAGTGACATCAAAATCTCTTTATTGTTTAGCTATAAATTTTCTTTAATTGAAGCTATTAAGATCACAAAAGTTGCATACTTAAGGGGTTATACTACCCAGGCGCACTGAAGCATGGTGTACGCTAATTTGAAAAAATTAAATGTAGCGTCATATTAGCTTATCTAAGATTGAATAACGTCATATATACCTATTTCGAGAAAGTGTAACTTATTTGTACCGACGAAAACTATCAATGGAACTGTAATAATTCAGTAGAGCTGCTTTTTCGAACGTTCTGGACCGCTGAGACGTGTTCGAAAAATAAACTGTAATTTTTTTTAAAGCGTTTTCTTTAAAGCTCCCCAAAATTCTTTTTGAATATCATTCTTAGATAGTTTATAAAGGGTTTGTCCGGAAAGTATTGGTTCTATGTATACAAATCTTTATAAACTTTCAAAATACATTCCTCCTACGTCCACACATCGGTTCCAGCTGGTCTTTCACGCATCAAAAGCCGCACGGTAGTCGTTTTCGGAATCGCCTTTAAAGCGTCGGTGCAAGCCTTCTGTATGTTTTTCACCGCCCCAAAATGCTGTCCTTTCATTGGGGTTTTGAGGCGAGGAAACAGAAAAAAGTCTGGGGGGGGGGCACATAAGGGCTGTAGGGAGGCTGGGGACCAACGGTGGTGCCTGCCTTGACGAGGTAATCGGCCACGAGGAAGCAGGTGTGCGAAGGCGCATTGTCGTGGTGAAGCTTCCAGGATTTTGAGATGTCTGGGCGGACGCGATTCACCCTGCGTTTCAGCCGCTTCAGCACCTCGAGGTAAAACTTTAAGGTTACGGTTGTCCCCCTGCTGAACGAACTCATGATGGACCAATCCCCGGCAATCAAAAAGACAATCAGCATTGTCTTGATCTTTGACCTGGACATCCTGGCCTTCTTGGGGCGAGGGGAGTTCGACGTGTGCCATTCCGCACTTTGCCTCTTCGTCTCCGGATCGTATTCAAAGACCCAACTTTCGTGCCCGGTAATGACGTCATCAAGGAAAGCGGGGTTGTCTTCGCAGGTGTCCAAAAGTTCTTGGCACGCTTCGACGCGCCTCACTTTTGATCGTCCGTTAGCACTTTTGGCACGAGCTTCGCGCACACCTTCCTCATTCCTCAAGACTTTGACACAATTTCGTGAACAATGGTTTTCGTAATGTCTAATGTTTCGGAAATTAAACGGACACTTAGACGACGGTCAGTGTTCAACAAGTCACGCACACGTTTCACATTGTCGTCGGAACTGGAGGTTGATGGCCGTCCAGCGCGGTTCTCGTTGTTGACATCTTCCCGACCTTCTGCGAAGGCCTTGTGCCACCGAAAAATTTGCCTGTCCGAAAGACAATCGACGCCGAAAGCCTTCTTCAACATTGGAATGGTTTCCGCAGCACTCTTCTCCAGTTTCACACAAAACTTGATCGCCATTCGTTGCTCAAGCGAACGTTGCATTTTTTCTTGCACCGGGTCACTGTAACGACTCTCAAAGAACGAGTGATGCGACCGCTACAACGACCGATAGCCAAGTGACGCTTGTTGGATCTTGTTGCCACATCCCCCCACCACAATCCCAGCACGTGAAGTACAGTACCGGGAAAAAAATTCACTGACATTACTCTCCGGACAAACCCTGTACAAAAAAAAAAATGGGAAAACATTTGCTGGGTTGTATAATCCCTTAATTATATTTCATTGGCTCACTATGAAGTAAAATGTGGTATTTCAAATTGGTTGCTATGTTTGCATTTTAAATTCTAAGCACTTTTTCAAACATTTTTCTCTCATTTCAACATCTCACATTACAGCTGTTTCGTGGTTTTTTTCATCCCGTCCACACCACTGATCACGTGACTAATGTCAAAATACATTTTTAGGTACCCGGCCTTGCAGAATCAATTCTAAACTTCGACCTATTTTTTTACGATACCTCAATAAAAAGAAAAAATACATCTAGCAAACTTTATGGCGGACACTGATGTACGCGCTGCACAGAAGTAAGGAAAAATATTATCAAATACTTTTTGCATTCTCTCCAGTTTTTAAAACTGGAGAGCATGCACCCGAAACAAAAGACATTGGCACGCCACCGCCCGCCGGCCTCCGTAATCGTTCCGTGTGTCACTCCTTCGCCCCAAAACCGGTGATCTACGCCCCAGCTTTATTAGATTATAAATACAAAAAGTGGAAAGTTCGCTTATGAGAGTAGAGAAGTCACGTAAAATATACCGAGCAAGTTCTTTGCAGCTCTAGGCGATTTATAACTTGTTCCATTAAGAAGTTAATAATATATGACACTATATATTAGCTGCAATAACAGATTTTCGGGAAAGTTCCTTGAAGTTCAGGGTGCACAATGTGTTGGTGTCGGAAATTTTGACCGAAAAATATAATATTGTTCAGGATGTCCGATAGATTAAACAGATGTATAACTACCGCCCTCTAAGAGGAAGGTCTAATGAAGAAGGTCAAAAATAGTTCGTAGTGGCAAATTCGTAAATGTAGCACCAAGAACCTTGAAAATTTCAAATAGAACGCACTAATTTTTAGAATGAAAATTGAAATAAAATTTTAACTTTTAACACCCTGCATTTTTTAAACTGTTAACATTTAGATAAGGCATATTTGACATCTAGTATATCAAGGTCAAGTAATTTTTACATGACCATTTACATTTTCTTCATGCATCACCACCATGTACACTGCAGTTCCAAAGTAATGTAGGTAATTCAAATACGCCACGATAGGCAGTAAGATGTAAATTTAGATTCCTATGGGTCAACACAGTTGTAAAAATGTGAAACATATTCTTAGGGACAGGTAGTAATCAAAAATTTCATTTGAAAAGATTACAATTAGATAAATTAATTTGAAAATTAATACGTTTGATTTCATGTGCTGGGAAAGGAGGAACTATCGGTTCACAGATGGAGTATGATAGAAGGAAAATATGTCACTAATATACTGCAGTGTTGTTTTTCCATATTTAAAGGAATTTAAAGAATATAATTTTGCATGATAATTCTGTCACATATGTGAGTGCATCCCATCGAACACGTTTTTAGTAAAGGTTACAAAACCACTGTATCTAACAAAAACAATCAAACCATACGTTGCCATAATATTAGAAAATTTTGACCTCATCGTCATTATCTCGCAAAGAGAAAAACATGTTATAGTAAATTATCCACAGTCAGAAAAGTTAAATTGCATTCACAAAGGTATTAATTTCCCCATCACGAAGCTTCACGAATCGTCTAACTTTATCTAAATATAACTTGATTCACTTCATTAAGCAAATAAAAGCGATGAGCACTGAAACCGTTTCGGTGTCTATGTCACGTACGCAGATTTCAAAATGCATATTATTCCAGGCATATTTAGCTGCAGGAGGACGTTCTGACAAACAAAATGGCCTAGCTTAATTGTTCAGATTTATGTTGGCATACTCATAATTCTCATCAGATAAGTATGGGTAAGTAACCATACGTTTAATTAAATTTAATTACATAACTCAGCGTAGAAAAAGAATTTGTTTCTTTTAGTAATACGTTTATTGAATATTGTAAAAGAGTAGATTTATTAGTATGTAGGTTTCGATGGCCGAAGTCATTGTAGAAATTTCTTCAGGTTTTGCCATGGTCGCATCGTCAATGTTTCGTTTATGTGTTGCTGCTTTTGATTGCTAGCTTCTTCAAAACGATTGGTAGAAGATGAATAATATTTTCTGTTCATAAATGCCCCCTCCGCAATAAGCGATAGTGAAAAACGGTTAAGTATCTCAAGATATATCAAGCTCAGTTCTATCGTATATTATTAGTGTTAGGGAAGATTGAAAAAACACAGCCACACAGCAGTGGAAACGGTTCTTCCATTCCTTATAGCAGTGCTGGAACTTATACACTGAAACAGACTTCAGCTGGTCGGTTACAGCCTTTTGAATGTTTTCTATGGTCCCAAAATGACGTCCCTTGAGGTGATTTTTCAATTTCAGGAAAAGAAAAAAGTCACAAGGACTCAAGTCAGTCAAATAAAGAGGCTGAGGATCCACAGGAATGGTTTTACTGGCTAAAAATTCGTTTAGTGAAATGGCGCAGATGTCTCTTATCCCCAATTCGTTAGTCAAAATCTGATGAACAGTGGTGTGATTCAAATTTAATTCTTCCCCAATCATTCTTGTCGTCAACCGACGATCTGAACGCATATGATCCCGTATTCTATCGATATTTTCATCCGTTCCTGAAGATGAAGGCTTGATACTGCCTGGTTAATCTTCAATCGACTCTCTTCCTTAGTCTTAATGTAATGTCTTAATGTATTAAACCACAGAAAAACCTGGGCTCTTGAAAAAACACTCCGTAGATGTGTTGACGTTTTGCAAAACTATCCGTTGCGCTGTATTCAAGTCTGAAGCAAAACCTGACAGCACACCGTTGCTCAAAATTAATGTTACTCATTTTAAAAGTCTCTAGAAAAAAAAACAGTTTACGAAAAACATTACATATTACCTACCCGTTCTTCCGAGTCCCGTCTCCGCAGTGTTGCTAGAACGGGCGCTACGTTACCAGTCTCATTACTTAATTACACACCTCGTACAACAATTTTCGGACTCTTCGGATTTTAAATTATAAATAAAGTGTAAATTCAAAAAATAAGCTGTAAATTCGATGCGTTATTCGCCGAACCCTTTGTATAAAGCGATTTAAATGTATAATATTTCCATAGGTTTTACGGAACGTGCAGTCGTGTTAAATCCATATAAAGGAGGCTAAAGGAGCCAGGTGATAGGCATAATGATAAGGAGAGATAAGGCTGGAGACGGGAAGAAAGACTGATGGGGAACGTGACCCAAAGACCGAGCGGGTCCTCGATCCACGCGGCTAAGGCAGAACGTCGATACGGCCACGTGTATATGCATGGGATATTTATATGGGGGAATGCGGGAAAACTACTACAAGGAATTACAAAGAGTATAGCAGAAGTACGTAACCCACGTACAGATTTGATCGAAATGTTCAACATAATTGACAGTGAAGTGAAATAATGTACCCCAAAATACACTAATCAAAACGAAAAAGTCACTTCTTCAAGGAGAAAACTTCTTTCTTTTTTATATTTTATTTGTGCCACCAAGTACAAAGATACAACTTTGTGTCCACTGAGAACGCATATTCCAGTTTAAAGATTTGTAGCAAAACATTTATTCTTATCAACAATTTTTTTATTGCAACAAAAAAACTGAAATAATGTATGTTTTTTCACCAAGAGAATGCATTTATCAAGTTGCTTGTTTAGTTTCGTGTCAAATATGAGATAATCAAAATGAATGTTGATGTGTTTGGTAGACTACGAAGGCGTGTGTACTTAACAGATATTCAGATTGCTAGGGTCATCCATCTAATTCAAGAAGGTCACTGAAGATGGCAAGTAGCCCGAATGTTAAATGTCAGTCGCACTGCCATAAATAGGGCCTAGAGAAGGTATCAAATTTATGGTATTGTTTAGGAGGCAACCTTACCTGCATCGTACAAGGGCAACTGCCGAGAGAGAAGACCGTTTAATATAACTTTGGGCCACCAGAGTACGCAGAAGTACCGCTACAACGCTCCAAAATCAGCTGGTTGAGAGCACAGGAACCAGAATAAGTACCCAAACGATACGTAAGAGGTTTCACGAACGTCAGCTTCATGCAACAAGAACAGCTAAAGTACCCCCTTTAACCCCCGAGCATCGTAGAGTAATAAGATTGTTTGCTGAAGAACATGTTAATTGGAACTTGGAGCAGTGGAGCAACGTGCTGTTCACTGACGAATCGAGATTCTCTTTGAATCACATTGATGAACGAGTTCGATTCTGGAGACGCCCAGGAGAACGTTATTTAGACTGCACTGTGGAAGAAAGGGTTCCATTTGGAGGAGGGTCCATCATGGAATGGATAACTTTAACCAATGGGAAATCCCGCCCAAAGTAGAAACAAAATTTTGCCACAAACATAAACAAAAATATCATTCGTAAACATACCTATCACTGAGTTCCCTAAGTTCTCTAAGTAAATCTGATCATATTTTAGCCATTTGAACGAGATTCAAATCCACCCATTGTAATCTGACATTTATTATTATTATTATTCTGTGCTCTATTAGTATACGAGGTGTTGATATTAAATAACCGACCTGATGTTGCTACCATCGCGCTGCGAGACCCCCCCCCCCCCCCGTGTCGCGACAAGTTTGAACAGAACTGTGTTCTGAAAGTATACCTTTTCCCACCCAGTTCGTTGCACAAGCCAGTGGGTCGCTCAGTTTGACTGTAGCAGTCGTTTGAATTCGTCTACGCACCAGTGACACGTCGAAAAAATGTTAAGTGTTCAGATGGAGCAAAGGGTTAAACTGAAGTTTCTTGTTAAACTGGATAACATTTTTACAGCTTATGCAATGTTAAAAGAAGTGTACGGGAATGAATGTTTATCCCGCACACAAGTTTTTCAATGGTTTAAATGGTTTGACTAGGGACGTGAAACGATAGAAGACGATCCGCCCCCGGACGGTCCTCAACGTTAAAAACGGGAGAAAACATTGAAAAAATTGGTAAATTAGTCCGCGAAGGAATAACAGGAATCAACAAATAATGTGTTTGCCATATTTTGCATGAATCGTTCGACATACGCAAAGTTTGCGCTAAAATGGTGCCAGAACTCCTCACTCCCGAATAAAATGAATCAAGAATGCACATTTGAGCTGATATTCTAAATAACATTGACACTGATTCAGACATGGTGATTACTTATGATGAATCGTGGTTTTTTACTTACGAACCCAACAAAGCGCCATTCCATGCATTGGAAGAGCCCGAACTCTCCAAGGCAAAAAAAGCCAGGATGAGCAAATTCAAATTCAAAGCGATGATGATCGTGTTTGTTGACAATCGAAGCATTGTTTACGTTCACTGGGTCCTTGAGGGTCAGACGGTCAGTCAACATTATTACATCGAGGTTCTGACGGCCCTTCGTGAGCGTGTGAGAAGGTGACCCGATTTGTGGAAGACCAAGTCATGGATGATTCACCAAGACAATGCACCGGCCCATTCTGCTTTGTCTATGAAGGCGTTTTTTTTGCAAAATACGGCATTACCGTGTTGGAACATCCACCAATACTCGCCCGACATTGCCCCTGTGACTTTTTATTTCCCAAGGTCAAATCGGCACTGAAGGGGACAAGATTCAAAAGTGTGGAAGCGGTTAAACCAAAAGCGACGGAGATTCTGAAACAGCTGACAAAAGCGGACTCGGACTTCCTCAAAAATGGAAAAGTCGTATAGAGCGATGTAGAGATCGCCAAGGGTAGTACATTGAAGGTGAAAAAGTGGCTACTGTAATTGGTAACGAATAAAACAAATGTTGTGACAGCAGTTCGGTTATTTAATAACCACACCTCTTACTCTGGATCTGCGAAAATAAAATTCCACGAATTTTTTAGGTTATACGAGATAGAAAATTAAAAAAGTAACAATTTGCCTCGTCTACTGATAAGGACATTTATTTTTCACTGTATTTTAAAACTCATTAAACGAACACTACTTTACTGCAGAACTAAACACGTGTAATTGAACAATAAGAAAATCTCATCAGAAAACAAAAGAAAACGATTCTTTGTTTAAAGATTATCTTACACTTTTTAATAGTGTATGTAGCTATGTAACTGTGAGGTGAAAATCAGTAAGCGCTGGTTTTTGTTTTGTATTGTTTCGTTTTTTTTTTTTTTTTTTCGGCTACCTAGTATCGAAACTTGAAGACCTTCCTATTCACTCGCTTATCCTTTAGTACGTACTGAGAAAACTACACTATGCTTCCTAAAAATTTATTTTTCCACGTTTGCCTCTCAAATAAGCTTACATAAGAACGGCGTAGATCTAAATACTCGTTTAGAGATTTTTAAAAGCTTTCCGCGTCCAATTTACCTTTATACAATCTTTGCGAATTTGTTGCAGAAGTCAGGTAAATAAAAAAAATATTTGATGATTACTCAAAGGTTGCAAAAGGGGCTCTGGAAGCTTCATCGGATACATTTTGTATTATATGCGTCTATATAAATTTTCCCTAACAATGTCACTGAAATAACATCTGTAAAACTTCGAAGATACCTTTGTAGGAAAGGAAATACGTTCAGAAAAAATAAAAAGTATATCCTCCAGATTTAAAGTATTCTTTTGAAAGATGTAACGTCTTTCATGTATTTAACAAGCATTGTAAATAATTGAAAAGAGTTCATTTAAATAATTAGCTATCCATTTAGGTAGATAAAGATGTTTAATTATGAAAGGTTTACTAAAGGTTTGTATAATGACTAAAACTGTGTAGATCATTACGAAAAATTAAGTCGAAACCTTGTAAAAATGTAGGTATTAACAAAACAGAACTTAGTTTAGGAAATTTGGACTTAGTTCAGTACGTTCAGGATCTTTCGCTAAAATCTGAAAAAACACCTTATAAAATTATGGCTTTTATAAGGTGTTTTCAGATTTTAGCGAAAAATCCTGATTTGTAGAATTCACTAGTAATAAATTTGAGTTCAAGTGATAAACATTATGAGTGTATAACATTTTTGTGTTAATGCTATAATCAGAAACTAAATATAAGTAACTTATGTCAGCAAATAACTATTATAACATTATAACACAGAGCAAAAACAAGCATGGAGGAAATCATTGGTTCATCAGCTTAAAATTATTACGGTCCATACAATTACATGCCATACAATTCTACAAATGTATTTTTGACTCCCAACTTTTACTTTGTGGGTCTGTGATTAGTTCATTTTGTTTCAGTATACTTTGTTTCCCATTAAAAGTTAAACTTACACTTATATTCCTCAGGGAATTAACAGTCGTGTAATGTAGTCAAACCAATTATTTTCGAATGCATTAAAATTACCATTTCTTCTAATTAAACAAAGAGAAAACATGAAGAATTAATATTTAATAACGTCTTGTGTACCATTAAAAAGAATTATAGGGGAAGCTTTGCTGAATTTATGTCATTTAGGCATGCGTTGTCAACCCTATTTTCGGTATCAAAAGCACCATTATTTTTATTTATTGCCTTATTACAAACATATTAAGGTTTCAGTCGGCGTTTTTTCATTTACACGCACATGTACCTGAGCCGTTTCATCAGGTCAAGGTCTCTTTGTTTTAAGGATTTTACAAAACTGAATCCAGTGCCTTAAAACACAATTGAATTCTGACCCTAACGTCGCTTCAAAGATGCAGCCCTGTGGCTTGCCACGATTTTTTTATACTCGAAGTTCAATATGACCGTTTAGAGACTTCACAATCCATAGTCCATAACGTTAATCAGCACTTAGTCCAGGCTAGATAGTTTATTTTTTGAAAAGAGTCCTGAATAAGGTTTCTCGGCGCGATAATTATATATTAAGTAATAATTAAGTAAAAATAGTAGAAATGGATTGTGTATGTTTTGGATAAAATCGGTATGTAGGAACCTTAGTAAAAAAATCGATAAAAGTTCCGAAAACCGTTTTTTTTTTGCGGATTAAGGACGAAAAATATTTTTTTCGTAAAACAAAAAATAGCACGTTGTAGCGCTTGAAAAAACGAAAAAAATTAGTTTTAGGTGATCAAAATCGGTTTAGAAGTTTTTACACAAAAAAATAAAAACCGATGAAAAATGCCCATTTTTTTGAAATCGAATTACAAGGGTGGTAATGGTCGCAGAAACTTCGCTTCAGCTTAAATTGTAGCTTTTGGTCGTGCCCATCTGCAGTAAAACTTTCATGCAAGAATAATAAGAACTTTTTGCATAAATCAAAAAAATTAAAAAAAGGTATTTTCGAAAAACGTCTTGAACAAGCCGAAAAATGGTCGTAGAGCATTTTTCCTGGGCTTAAATTACTCGTCATTAAATTCCCTTACAACCTACCTGACTTGGGAGGGGGTCATTCACCGGCTGAAAAACGCGTTTGAAAATCGAGCGTCGCGTTGCTTCGAGCGCTCGCAAGCGAGGAAGGGGAAGTGGACACGGTGGGGGAAGCCTCTCCCACCGCAGACGCGCTGACAGAAGTCTGCGGCGGGAGAGGCTTCCCCCACCAGGCGTCCACTCGCTTACCCGAACGCTCGAAGCAACGCGACGCTCGATTTTCAAACGCGTTTTTCAGCCGATTGAATGAACCTCCCCACAAGTCACGATAATGGATTTGTAGAGAATTTAATGACGTGCTATTTAATGGTGTGCTATCAGGTTTTGCTTCAGACCTTGACACAGCGCAATGGTTGCTTTTGCAAAACTTCAACACGCTTACGCATACAGTGTTTTTTCAAGAGCCCAGGTTTTTCGGTGGTTTAAGGCATTCTCAGAAATAAGAGACTTGATTGAAGATTAACCACGCAGTGGAGGGCTTTTATCTTCAAGTACCGATGAAAATGTGGATAGCGATACGGATCTTGTGCGTTCAGATCGTCAATTGACACGACAAGAATGATCGGGGAAAAGTTAACTTTGAATCACCCCACTGTTCATCAGATTTTCACTAACTAATGGGGATGAGAAAATCTGTGCAAAAAATGGTTCCAGAAAACCTTTCGTAGGAACAAAAGGACATCAGGAGGAAAGGTGTCTTGACCTTTTGAAATCGTATGGAAATAATCCCAATTTATGAACGTCATTACTGGTGATGAGACTTGAGTTTTTAAGTAGGTACGACCCGGCAACCGCGCGCCAAAGCATGAAATGGCACATCAGTTCTCCAAGACCCAAAAAAGCAAAAAATGACCAAGTCGAAGATTAAATGCATGCTGATTTGCTTTTTTGACAGCCGGTGAATTGTCCACAAAAAGTTTGTGCCTCTAGGCCAAACAGTAAATCAACACTTACAGAGAGGTTCTGAAAAGGGTCGTGTGTGTGAGACCAAACATTAAGAACAACTGGATGTTGAAATCACGCAATGATCCTTGTCACACAGACATTTCAGTAAACGAGTTTTTTAGCCAGTAAAAAACTTTCCTGTGGCACCTCAGCCTCCTTATTCACCTGACTTGAGTCATCGTGATTTTTTTCTCTTTCCGAGATTAAAAAACACCTCAAGGGACGTCATTTTGTGACCATAGAAAACATTCAAATGGCTATGACCGACCAACTGAAGGCTATTCCAGTATATGAGATCCAGCATTGCTATGAAGAATGGAAGAACCGTCTCCAGCGCTGTGTGGCTTCCCAAGGAAGTTATTTAGAAGGAGACAAAACTGAATTGTAATTCTATTCAAATAAAAAAAAAATAAATAAAAAACATTACTTAATTATCACACTTCGTAGGACTAAATTCTATGAATCCAAATAACATTCAACTGTTTTGACATATTTCGATGACACAAGCTGGTTTCAAATTTGATATTTTGCTCAACTTTGAGGTCGAATAGAAAAGCAACACTTGTATATTTTTCGTTGAAATGTCACAAATGGGAGTTTTGAGAAGTCCTGATTAAAGCTGTAGATTCAGATTTTACAAAAAAAAATGGTCGTATTGAATTTCGGGGGGTATAAAAAATCATAACAGACCATGGGGATTCATCTTAAAAGCGACGGAAGGGCTGGGGGATGAAGCAGTTTTTGATACCCTTTAAAACGCAAAAAAAAATGACCGATTAATGAAAATGAGGATTATATGGATTTGTTAACAAATAAAAATAAACGCAGGTTTTATGTATGTCGAATACCAGATATTTTATTTAACAAATTTCAACAAACATTAGGCAAAATACTTAAAAAAGTTGATATTTTAATTCTTCTACTTAAGTTTTCATAAGTAGAGGAATTTTACGTTTGTAAATTTCAAATACAATAATAAATAAAAGCATGTGTTACACTACAATAAATTATATGTATATGTACAGTGAAAATAATGAAGGTCATTTAGCAATTGTAATTATGTTAATGTAATCATCATTATTTATTCTTTTTGAATAGCTAGATCAAGCTAGATCTTAGTTAATTAGAAAACGTATTTTACCTGATTATGGTACCGCATTGTGCTTCCCCTTAGCGAAGGACAAGCTCCGGGTGAGTGACAGACATTACCACTAAACACGTGAATCTTTTATTACGAAAGAGTTTGCTCTTGCCGCTTAACAATACGTTAATTTAAAAATAGTAAGGCGAAATTAAATTTGTTTCGTGTGCACACCAATTAAAATAAACGCAGCTTAAGGCACGAAAATTGGATTTTGTCATGGTAGAAACACAGTCAATAATTTAATGTCAAATTGCCGAAAATATATATATATGTATGTATACTACTATTCAGTTTTTTTATTTTTTGAAAAAAATATGTTAAATATTATTTAACTATTGGTTTTTAAATCATTAGTTTGAAAATACACTGTTCTAATATTTATTGATACTTTTTTATGCTTAGTCACTAAATAAATAAATTAATGGCTACAGGATTCAGAATTATGGTGCAAAAGTAATCACAGAGAGAGAGGTCTTAAAATAAAGAGACACGTGTATTTTCGTTTTGGTCAATTTCGATTTTTAAGCTCGTACGGGCCTACAATGGGACGTTGGGAAAACAGTTTTTTTGAGATATCTCGATAAGTACTTGATCGATTTCAGTAAATTTGGAGGGTAGTCTCAGATAACCTTTCTAATAGAACCTTTAAAATATTTTTAAACCTGCCGCAAAGGGGGGCTACAGAGAGTCACACTACATCGAAGTTTTTCGCTTCTATTCGCTTCAAGTATCTTTATTTCTTCTTTTTATTCTGACGCACAATTCATTTTTACACTAAAATGTCGTGTCTATTTTTCTCATATCAAGCACCCATTTCGAGGAAAAATGCGAAAAACTATTTCAATGACATGACTTACAATACTGCGAAAATACAAATGATCACAATTGCTTGAAACAAACAGGTGACTGGACGAATTAATTCATTTAGCGTAACAGTAAACTTTACTGTTACTTTAAACAGAATATTATTATTCACTCTTTCGCGTAAATCATCAATGTTTAACACTTGGCGAGCATAGACACTTTGCTTTGAACCACCCCACAAATAAAACCCCAAAAAGGATTAAGTCGGGGTTTCGGGAAACCAGAATTGTGAGCCTCAACTTAACTCTGCCCAATCCATCTTTTTTGGGTATTTTCCTCCAGCCATTGCCAAACTAGCAACGCATAATATGGTGCAGCGCCATCCCGTATGAATCCACATATTAACTTCTTGTCCTGAAGGGGGGCAGCATCCAGTAATTCAAGTCCAACTGCGCCTAGGATGTTGTTTCCTAATATTCCAACCCAATAATTAATCTTAAATCAAAACTGTGAATGTCTGGTTACTGTAGCACGCGGGTTTGCATCTGCCCAATCATGGTGATTCCTTAAATTAAAATCCTACATTTTGTGAAACACGATTCACTCCATAAAAAGGATCCTTTAAAAAACAAGGATCATCTCTCTGTATGTGCAACTATGCTTCTACAAAATTCTAACTTTTTCTAGAAACTGTTGGTAACAATTCCTGAACCTTTACAGAGCGCAAAGGATGAAACTTTGTTCGTGCAGTATTCTCCAGACGCTAGATTGGGAGATATTCCTGCACATACCTAACCGTCTGGTACTCAATGTAGGGGTCTTCCCAGACTGAATTTACTTGCTCTTCTACATTTACAAACCGTTCTCGCAAACTGTTGTCTTTCCTGCATTGCGATTAGTTTTATAAATGTATGAGTTTCCCAAGCGTCGATCAATATTATCGAACATTTTTCGAGGGGGTGTTCTACTAATAGAAAACCTTTGTTAATATCTCCTAACTGCAGCACTTGAGTTGTTACACCAACCATAAACTAAATACATGTCTGCCATTCCAGGAAACGTAAAACGCTCAACCATTATAATGGTAAATAAGGGTAAGAAAATTTTTAATTAAATAATTCACAGCACAATCTAATTGTCAAATAAAAATAGTAAACGTCCTCGACATGATTTTTGGGTAAATGCAACCCCATGGCTTGTGACCCTCATTGTAAAGTTAGTGGAAGAGGAATTCAACGCACTGATAAAATTTTAATTTTTAGTATGTTTGTAAGGTTGTATACAATTAAAACAATTTAAAAAATTAAATTTATTTTCAACGTAACAATTGTTCAAAATGTGCACCATTCACTTGTTGCAGCATCCCAGTCTGTGCAGATTTCGTCCCTTACATTATGCAACATTTGCGGTGTTATTTTCCGATTTCCTCTCTTATCCTTTCCTGCAGATCTGCTATGCAAGTTGCTGGGCTTCGAATGTAAACCCTACTTTTAAGATGTACCTACAAAAAGAAAAACCAGTGGTGTAAGATCTGGAGATCTTGCTGTCCACTCAATATTACTCGCCTCCCAATCCACCTACCGGGAAAATTCTGTCCAGATACTGACGAACAATGGCAGCATAGTGTGTGTGTTCCCATCTTGCCGAAACCATAACCTCTCGTCGGTCAAGTTAGGGTTTAAGGTGTTTGAAATAAATGACATAGCACTGGCATTAGTTCGTATGAGTTCACGCAGTTCTTGCCCCATTAAGAGTGTCACCAGAGAAAATGGTCCCACAATTTATCTTGTATTATTCCGCCCACACATTAGTTTTCTGGGGTGCTGAGTACGTAAGTTCCCTCATCCAATGGGGTTCTTTCTTCAGCCCAGTAACGACAATTTTGGCGATTTACGTGCCCATTTAATGTAAAAGTAGCCTCGTTGAGAAAAAAAAAAAAACTATCCACTCTAAAGATAACTGGTTTTGATCAATACAAGTATCGATAAATCGCAAACTTTAGCTCTTGAACGGTTTGCATTTTAGATGGGCGTTTTTTCTCATATTTAAAAGTATTTTTAAAACTGTTTTGTGATTAAGATTACTATCACGGGCCAGTTGACGGGTTGAGTGATTGGATTTTCTTCTAGAGCAAGTAACAAATTCAACTTCGTGTCGTCATCAACAACAGCTTGCCTCTTACCTGTACTTTCCTGATATGACCCATCTTTCGATATTGTGCCTCAATTTTACTAATGGTACCTTGATTTAGATGTGGAAAGTCAGGATGCGTTTCTCGAAACATGCAACAACTTCGCATTGAGTTCGCGCCCTATCACTATATCCAATCATCATCAAAATTTCGATTTTTAGTGATTCAGTTAAATAAGACATTTCGCCAATTTGGCATAAAACTTCGTTTCAATCTCTGAATACAGCATACAAATTAAACCACCATTTTTTGCGTCGTAAAAACACTAGCTAGAAAATAACAAATATCAGTTGTGGCAAAAAAATTGCTTGGAATTTTTGTTTAAAAATTGCTTGGGGTTTTTGTGGGGACATATGAAAAGTAAGGTTTACATTCCAAAACTAAACAACATACATTTTGAGTACGAAATTGTTGCGTTGAAAATAAATTAAACTACAAAATTGCTGCTCTTAATTGTATAACCCTACAAACATACTAAAAAATTAAAATTTGATCAGTGCGTTGGTTTCCTCTTTCCACCAGCTTTACAATGAGGGGTCAAAGCCATAGGGCTGCATTTAAAAAGTCATGTCGAGGGTGGTTTCAGCCACCCCCTGAAGAACTATATTTTTCACATTACTTGCAAATGTAGGTAAATACATTTAAATGTTGACGTGTCTCGGGGAATTTTTTGCAAATCATTCACCACCCCGCTAGCGAATATATTCCAGTTAAAGTCTCCACCGTATATATAAGACCTTTAATTCCCGACACATCACATTCCATTTATTTGTGACGATAGAAATCACGCGATCAGATTTCCGTGCCATAATCCCCATAGCGAGTCACCAACCCTGCCCATGTAAGCGTCGGTTAACCAATGAGTTAACCAACAACGGTTGACAACAATTAACGCAAAGCCCGCAGACATCCATGAAAAGCCGAAATAACCGTACAGACATTTCACCTCAACTATGACAATTAATCCTGAAAGAAGTCGCGCTTTCTTCCTTTAAAAATAGAGTACCGGCAGAGCTACGACAATAATCCCCCAAAAATTTACTAACATGATAGAACGGTTGGCCCTACGCCGATTAAATTTAACAAAGTACGAGGTGTTAAGGCTATAAAAGTGCATAAACGTGACCACCGAACGTTACGAAATGCAATTGGAGTCCATAAAGCGGCACTTAAGACGCCTTAAACAACGCGCAGCTTTGCAACAAATCATATTCACGTCAGCTGTTCGAATGCCGAGCTTTCAGCGTTTAAGTGAGGCAGAGTAAAGACGCGCAGATCTGGTGTCTGATAGAGCCCTTCATTAGCTCTTCCGGAGCCGTGTGGTACAATCTGCGCCAGCTTAAAGTCACCATTCGCATGAGAGCTCTCTGTTCAGCATCGTTAAAATAAATAAAGGTAGAAAAGAGCGCATCCGATAACGTCAGCTGATGCGGATCATGCGCATCCACACTGCGCGTCATTTGGAATGAACGTATAGTAAATTCTAGACTACCTTTTAGGGCTGGGGCCGTTACGAATTTTTAATGCTGAAGAAAAAATTAATAGCAGGCAACGGCCGGTTGGCATATATAGTTGAGGTCATGAAAAATGAAAAAAAACTTTGAACTTGAGACGAAGGGAAGTAGTGAAATGGGTGCTATTTAAGGGATGAAACCATTTTTCGTGATTTGTAGAAGCGTGACCGCCTAGAGAAAAGCATTTCACACAAAAGTTGTAGATAATAAAAAAATCTAAAACTTTTTATTCCAAATATTTTTCAACATAACCTCAAATTTGCGAGAAATGACGAAAAAATCGATTTTTTATGTTTTTATTTTTTTTTCGCTTCAAAATTATTTAATTTAAATGAAACTTTATGAAAGTACGAAATTATGTATATAATAAGTATGAATTTTTTTCAATTATGGGAAATAAATATTTTTCGAGATTTTACCATTTTTCCGAAAAACGCCCCTTTCTTCGGTGAACAGCTTTATTGATTTTAATTTTTTTGGATTTTAACGTTCTACTAGTGCTCATTTTTTTCGTCGAGATGTCTAATTTCAAATGGTACGTCGATGTTAATCATTTATTTCATTTAAGTAGCTTAAAATTAAGGAAAACCTCCGAATCTCGAATTTCTCGATTTTTTCCATTATTTTCAATTTTTAGCATATTTATGTTAATAATTCATAATATTTTAATGAAAAAACTTACTTTGGTATAGAATAAATAAAGTGAATGAATTTAGTTATTGAAATCACGCTAAAATTGAATACAAACAAAAAAATACTGTTACGTAGTCAAACAAAAAGATGCAGACCACATAACCATATCAAAAATGGATTCAACTTACAGGTAGCATTTATAAAAGTAAGAAAATTTATAACTCATTAAAATCAATTACGAGTTGAGCTGTATCAGCAAGCTACAAACAAATCCACTTTTAAATTGGAAAACTCCCTCCAACTGAAGAAGCAGCTGCACAACACTCCTACAGAGTCTGTTACCAATTGCAAACTTGGTTGGGTAATTTTGACAACGATCAGGACAACAAAAAAGCAAAAGGATTGAGGTTGGAACGAAAATGTAGGAAGACTCGTGCCGAAATACATCTCTGACAGTTCCGACTTGATTCCTCGGAAAGTTGTTAAAAGGCGTTAGCTGTACTTGTGAAAGTGGATGCAATGGTCAAAGGCGTGGCTGCTGAAAACACGGCTTAAATGTACCAATCTATGCAATACATGCACCGAGAATTGTTTAAATAGAGCACTGAGAAGTATTCGTAGATTTAAGTGATTCTGAAGATATTGATGAAGAGCCAGCATTACAACAATGGATATCGAAATTGAAGAGCCTGAAAATGCCAATGATTTTGGAAGATAATATAGAATTTGAGAGTTTGACCGATGAAGAAAACGAACCACAACAAAAAGGCTCTAAAATTGATTAGATTTTAACAGTTATTTTATTCATTTTTCTTTTTATAAGCTACACACAACCAATATTAATAAAGGAAATATTTGTAAATAAATTAAAGAATTCGTAGCTTCTATAAATAAATTGTATGTTGTATTTTTATATGTATTTAGTAATAATTGAATATGCATATAAAGTTTTCGAACTTAACTGTAGCTTATGAAAATTAATAAAGTACTATTGATTTCACGTAAATGTTAAGTTTCATGAAGTTTTCCTTACCCTTCATCACGGCAACGTGATGATTTCATTCAAATTTATTTATTTTATACCAAAGTAAGTTTTTTCATTAAAATATTATGAAATATTAATATAAATATGCTAAAAATTGAAAATAATGGAAAAATCGAGAAATTGAGATTCGAAATTTTTTTTCGGTTTTTCTTAATTTTAAGACAATAAATCATTAACATCGACATACCATTTGCAAGTAGACATCTCCGACGAAAAAATGAGCACTAGTAGAACATCAAAATCCAAAAAAAATCAATAAAGTTGTTCGCCGAAGATAGTGTTTTTTTTCGAAAAATGGTAAAAATCTCAAAATATTTATTTCCCATAATTGAAAAAATTCATGCTTATCATATGCACATAATTACGTACTTTCATAAAGTTTCATTTAAATTAAATACCTTTGACGCGAGAAAAAATAAAAAAACAGAAAATCGGTTTTTCGTCATTTTCTCGCAAACTTGAGGTTATGTTGAAAAAATATATAGGACGACAGTTTTAGTTTTTTTTATTATCTACAACTTGTATGAAACACTTTTCATAGGGAGGTCACGCTTCACCACAAATCACGAAAACGGTTTTCACCCTTAAATAGCACCCATTTCACTACTTCCTTTATCTCAAGTTCCAAAGTTTTTTTTTTCATTTTTTATGACCTTTAACTATATATTCCAAGCCTTGGCCGTTGCCTGCTATTAATTATTTTTTCATCTCAAAAAAGGTAACGGCCCCTAGCCTTATTTATTTTGCATGAACGAGTATTTTTATATGCATTGAATGAAGTGCACTAGCCACAAATAAAAATATACCTATACATACATTATTAGGTTGTCGGAAAGTCATGACGTATTATTGCAATAGATGGCATTACATGTATTTTTACAAAAAATGTCATCACGATCGGCTCGAGTGCTATACTATGTGACAGCTGACATTTCAACCTTTCATTTAAGAACAAAAGTACCCTATTTGGTCGCGTGATTTGGTTTTTACATCAAGTTGAAAATGGAAGATCAAACTGCGCATTTTCGGCATATGTTGCTTTTTTTTTTCCGCAAGGCAGACCTGTGGAAAATTGAGTAAGTTTTACGGTAAACAGTGGCCTACAAGAGAGTCAGTAGCCAGATTGTTCACTGCAACCGTGCTAGTGACTGATGTCACCAATGCTCCTCGCTCCGAAGGCCCATGGAGGCTGATGATGACCAAATAAAGGCACTGATCGAAGCAGACCAACATTCGACCACTCGTGACATTGTGGAGACACTAAACCTACATCATTCCACCGTTCACGATCATCTACGGAAGCTGGGATTCATCATCAGCTCGATATATGGGTTCCTCATGAACTCAAAGAATTTTTTTGTTTATTTATTTTATCCTGTCTGAGCTACATCATTTATAAGTAATTAATATGAAATACATGTTCACATATCACTCCAATGCCTATCGCCGTATATCACGGCATTTTCATTACCGTCCATAGGTCCCAGAGGGTACATGGATCTTGTAAGGATTGGCACGCCAGGAGGTGCTCCAATTGTTTGGGGATTCTCCGCATCCATGCTTCCTCTTCCGCATATCCCCCACTTCAGAAGTTGAGGGTTTTCCAGGTACCCCGGTCCAGTCCCGAACCTGCAGGGAGTTTTTCTTAGGATTCCAGGTTGGGATATCATTGTCTGCTAACTGCTGCTCCCATTTTGCCTCCCCTTGTTGCAGTTTTAGAGGCAGTGAGGCTGTGTGGACTGTATAAAGTTTCGTCTTCGATTTTAGTCTGGCCAGGCGGTACGGTAACAGACGATGAAAAATGGATTGTTTACAACAATATCGACGGAAGCGATCGTCGTAGTGGAAATGAGCGAGCCAAACACAATCCAAACTGATCTTCACAAGAGGAAAGTTATGTTCTCAATATGGTGAGATTATAAGGGCTTGTATTTTTCGAGCCCTATCGCGGAACCAGGTGATCGATCCCGATGTGTACCGTCGCCAACTGGGTGATCTTAATACATCTCGCGGAAAAGCACCCAAAACTCATCAATCGCAAAGGCGGTGTTCTTGACCATGACAACGCGAGACTCCATACAACCTTGGTGACTCGCCAAAAGTTGCTGCAGCTTGGATGAAGTCTTGTATCATCCTTCTTACTCAACGGACCTTGTCCCATTAGATTACCATTTGTTCCATTCCTTGCAGAACGACTTTGATGAGACCATCAAAGAGCATTCCACCAAGCTCTTCGCTGGAAAAGAGCTGCCCTTCTACGAGCGCGGAACGAAGTTTCCCAGAAAGATGGCAAACGACCATGATCAAAAATGGGCAATATATCATTGATTGAACTTTTTTATATTATTAATATATGAGCCTTTGATAATCGCCTAAAAATGCATGTGTCATTTCCCGACAACCTAAATTAGGCTATGTTGTAGCTTTTTATTGCGGGTTTATTTTTGACCATTATTCTAATTCAGTTCGGTGTTGAATAAATAATAATTAATAAAAACACTGTTAACTTCCAAGGGAAAAATTAATTTGCTTTGGATTCAGGAATAGGAACAACGAAGTAACTACTGACAATGTTGCTTTGGGGTATTGTCTTACTAGCGCACAGTAGCTCAACATAAACAAGAAAATATGTTCTAGGGTTAGTTTCCATCATTTGAGGTTATTGGGAGTCTATTATTGAAAGTTTTTATGACAAGAAAAACAATTGAACATAAGAAATACGAAACTGAATAAAATTTGTATTTTTTATGGAACTCTGTACATTATTACATATTCTAATTCATAGAATTGTTGCCTTATCAAAAATATGTGTAGGTTTGCTTCAGTTGTTCAAGACATATTTCATTTAGAAAAATTATGGTAAAGTGTAGATAGCGATAAAGGATTTCAGGTACCATTGATGACCGGAGGCGGAAGAACAAGACATTAGAAGAAATGCTATTTGCTAAAGTTGAGCTATATTTGAGGTAAATGGGAAACTGAAAACCAGTGACCTCTAAACAGCTCGTATGTTACCCTTTGGCTAGTTGGGCTATTTGATAGACGTAGTTTATAACGAAACTAATGCAAACTTAGATGGTTTAAGACATAATCGAACAATTAATACAAAGTTTATATGAACTTAATTTAGCCAAGGAACTAATATGCAAGAATTAGAATGTTAATAGTGTGTTTATCTATAAACAGATACTTGCGAATTTGTTGTATTTTCTACTAACAACCTTTCAAAAAATATTCGAGAAAAACGCTCTTCCTATTAGTTGCATTTTACTGTTATGATTTGCTTAACTTAACCACTAGAAGATAACGTTATCATGGCAAGTGGCAATTCATAATGACAAATAAAAAAACGACATCATAGACATTACAAATTTTCATGGCAACTCAAAAGTAGGTAAGTTAATTTCACTTTCACAGTTATTGTAGAGCAATAAAAATCAAATAACTCAACGTTTTGACTGGCGCAAAGTGATGACTCTGTAAAAAGTAAATAGATCTCATTTACATAGATTAAATACAATCATGATTATTTCAGCCCTAATATTCCAGGTAGTATTTCAGTTAAGTATTGCTGTTTCAGAATTCCTGAAATCTGTAAGAAAATACACCTGTTTCAAAGCGAGAGCGAGTAAATAGAAGAGACTTTCAGCGTCGCAACGTATTTCCAACTAGATAAAATTCGTGTTTACACACTAACATCTTCTCCGTTTGGATGGGAGTATTTAGGTATCGGTGTTCTGCCTTTGTTGCCTGATAAATGACTTGATGACATTCCGAGTGTTGAGACGCGTTTCAGGCTCGCTAATAGTTTTATTAATTCCTTTCTGTTTATTAATCAACACTCCCGCTGAATAACACAACTTAAGACTCCGAGAAGTGAAGACGTATAACCACGGTAGTAGTGGGAGGCGAAAAATATTATGTATTATTATTATAAATACTTTCTTAGTACCTGTAGAATAATCGATTTAAAATCTTCATTGTGTTCTCTTCCATATGCTTTTGCATAGTAACAAAATACGTGACAATAAATATATGGAATCGATGAACTTGAATACAATTTAGATAAACACTTTCAAAACACAAGGAAATTTTGAAAGATTATGATACAACATATTTTCTTAAAACGTCACCTAATCTTTCATAAAAAATACATTGAGCTGTAATTGTTATTGTAAAATTCAATTTTGTGTTCTGGAAAAATAGATATTAAATATACAAATAAAAGATATAAATACACATAATACTGACTTTTATTAGTTGTTTTCATTATTCTCTACAGATAATAATGAAAATACTGAAATGATAACTCGAAAATACTTACTCAGAGCGTATGTCTTATATCTGTTCAAGCTACCTGTAAAAAGAAAAATATTAAGATTAGATTAATAAAATTATAAAATTGATTCACGTTTTAAATAATATTAATTATGTATTGTACGCAAAGACAAATTACAAAATTATTCAATTACATAATCAGAAACGTAAGAGGTCAAGCGTAATGACTGATTGACGTAATTTGTCTACACTGAAGCTAAACACAATTCAATCTGAATTTTTCTCTTAATTAGGTGTGACTGCTATTCCTGAGATGTTTTATATTTTTGATTAATTCTCTGGCTTGCTTCAGCCAGAAAGCCAGCACCGTTTCCAGAATTTTTTAGCAACTTGTTTCCAGACTATTTAAATTTTCGATATACACATGATGATGGGTAAAAGTGTGACACCACGGAAATTTCTTTGAAGTTAATAGTGATCTTGATACGACATTTAAATGTGAAATTGTCATTAAAATCCATAGCGAACTTAGCTTGAACTATATAAAGCATTTCAACAATCGATGACAAACAATTTTTTAAATGAAATTCCGTGTATGTTTTTCGCATTTTCCAGTACTGTTTGATGAGCTGATTTTAACGAACGAACATACTTTGTAGCGATAAAGTGAACATTTTGGTAGCTACAGAGAAATGAAGTTGTACTTTTTGCATCACTCTTTTAACGGAGAATAAGATTTGACATACATTCTATTATTTTTTTTTATTTTTTTTTATCGATTTTTTGGTTTTTTGTGTCGTTAGATATGAGGGGTGGATTTAAAATTGAGTTTTTTTTTTTTTTTTTTATCTTTTTTATTTTTGAGTATTTTGTTTGTTGATATTTTTTGAATTTCTGTTATTATCCAACCCTTTATGAAAACCTAAATACTTTGACATCGATAACCCCAGAAGAAATAATCCAGTAACTAAGGTCAGTTGTTCAGGCCATCAATTTTACTAATTTTTCGTCCAGTCCATCTTGTGAAGTATTGATTTAGTCGATCTCGAACAATACGATCTAATGAGGATGTATTCCATCCTGCTAAACCCGAAATTATCAGGAAGATGTACTTTTTCTACTGGTGCATGAAAAAATATGCCTAAGGTAAATTTCTGTAAATATCACCTCGAACGTTTCAGCTTTTTAAGCTGCGTATAAACTCTTGCATTTAGTGTGGAATCTTGTGACCTATAACAACAATTGAAGAAGGGTTCTGTGACACGGGATAAACAAAAAACGTATTATTTTTAATATTCGTCAAATGTATTAGTCAATAGTGAAACAATTTTTTGTCGCGAAATTCAATAATAATAGTTAGGGATTTTTATGTAAATTCTTAGTCACCATTAAAACAAATGTATGAAAACTATGAAATTACTAATCCATTTATCGTAGCACTCAAAATACCACTTTAGATATTAAGTACTCGTATGTACTTAATATCAGCTCCACAATCAGCTCCACAAATAGTATCGTAAATGTGAAAAATATACAGAGCATATTATACTATAATAGTATTAAAAAAATAACTTGGTACGTCACAGTCTTTGGAACACACTTTATTGTTTCATATTAAGTATCAGTTGTCGCACTACATAGCTATTAACTTCGAGATATTTACGTGGTTCCACACATTTGCTCAGGGCTGTAGTTTTTTCCGCTAAAAGTATCTGTGCCGGCAGATGAAGTCAATGTTTCCAGTTAATTTTACTAAATAAAGCCACTTCATTGAATGTTCACTGTACTTCCAATATTTCCTCTCTAATCTTTACAGAAGTAACCACACTGTAATTACAACCGCGAACCGCCGGGTTTATATCCCGAAATCGACTTTAAATCCAGCTTTGCTCCCAACGTCCAGCTTTGCGTCTCTAATTAATAATCAACGTTTCGTACACCGCGAGGCATGGCACTTAATACTTTTAGTCTTTGGAAATTATCATCATGCGACGTTTCGCTCAAGAAAAAGATTACCGTGTCACGGCCTCAAAACAAACAGGCGGGTCTCCCTTAGGAACAAGATTGCAAAAGAGAAGTTGACTCTGTCGCATGTGGATACTGCCGTGCCCGAAAATGGGAATACGGCGCGAGGGTGGAATTACAACGTATTGCTTTATTACATTTTTCATTTCGCCGTTCTTGCAATAAAATTCTGGTGTCTGATAAAAAATTTGTGTAGCGAAAAAGTGACCACTTGGGGCAGAAAGCCGTAAAACTGGCATTAAATACATTTTTAAATTTTTTTATCCGAATAGAATTACAATCAGTATTGTTTTCCTAAAATAATCTCCTTGGTGAGCCACACAGAGCTGGAAACGGTTCTTCCATTCATCATAGCAGTCTGGAACTCATACACTGGAATAGCCTTCAGCTGGTCGGTAACAGCCGTTTCCAAGAATGTTTCTATGATCCAAAAATGACCGCCATAGGTGATTTTTCTTGGGAAGAGAAGAAAGTCACAACAACCGACGTCAGGTAATAAGGAGAGGCTGAGGAGCTACAGGAATGTTTTTACTGACTAAATGCTTCCGTTTACTGAAACATCTCCGTTGCAGACGCATTGTCGGATGCAACATCCAGTTGTTCTTGATGTTTGGTCTGACACGCATGACCTTTTTTTCGAAATTTTACAAGAACCTCTCCGTAAAAGTGCTGATTTACTGTTTGGCCAGGAGCTGCAAACTCTTTCAAAAGGGCTCTTGAAAGTTCGCTGTCTTCGTAGGCGTGTTGAAGTTTTGCAAAGGTATCCGTTGCGCTGTGTCCAAGTCTGAAGCAAAACCTGATAGCACACATAGTTTTACGAAAACAATGACAAAGTTTGTGAATTGACTCTAACAAGTTCAAACTTTACTGAAGGTGCATTACATGTTTACTTACCGCCCCTTTAACAAGGAAGGGACTCGACCTCGAACTCTTGATTTCAATGATTTTATATATGTTGTAGAACATGAAAAAATAAGAGACACGTTTTTTATGTGCCGAAAATCATACTAAGGGGTGAAGATTAATTAAAGTTTACCCCCAATAACAGTTTTTTTAATATCTCGAATTCAATTCAATTTTTTCGATGAAAAAAAATGGACATTGTTCCTAATAAAAGTACTATTATTCCGTTTTGTTTTTTTTTTTATATGTTGAAAACCCCCTTTTTTTTCAGGGGGTGTTTTGATATTTTTTTTGAAATTCTCGATATTAAATGTAAATTGTTTGAAAAATAATATTTTTGTATTTTCCTTAAAATTAAATCTCTTGGTAACCACCCCCAACACAATTAAATTTTCCAGGCATTATATTTTCGTGAAAATTGGTATACGGTGGTTTTCGAGGGTGCTGATTACAAACAGTAATCGGATTGTTTAAATTCTAATCTGGCGATACAATGTGGCTGACCAATTATTTTCAAAATCCTGACATTTTCTTAATTTTTTTTACGTTTCAATTTCCAAGGTTTCTTGTTAAGAATTAACCACTCACTCTGATTAAAAAACGTGTTTCCAGGTTCAATATGGTATGCAAATCGTCAAAATCTCCATTTCGCAAAAAGTTTACGAAAATTAAAGAATTTTTGAGATTTTATCTGATAAAAACTTATATCAATAATAATAATATGGTACTCCTATATAAAATATCGGATTAAAATGAATAAACCACATTGACACTTTGTATGTTTGTTAAGAGGGTTGTGTAAATGGCTATTCAAATTCTACTTTCTTATCTTGATAAAAAGAAATCATATTGATCAATAGACATTTTACAAAAGTGGTTAGTAAAATTTCGTTTTTTGTGCCGCGTTGACAGCGTTGTCCAGATTAATTTTTGACCTATCTAATTCATCCAAAGTGGATATTGTCGAAAAAATGATTTTCTATTACGTGACGTGACGTAGGGTAATTGAAAATTTTGATAAGAATAAAAATGGCGACCGTTGTGTGGACGGAAAATTTTATGAAAAAAATTGTTTTTGTATTTTATTAATCTTATTTAATAAACGTACCAAGTTTCATGTCGATTGATCAACTTTGTTTTCTTTTATAAAAAGAATAAAATAGAATATGAATTGCTTACGACCACTTAAACAAATTAATAAGTATAAAGAAATTTTGATTTGTTTTTTTTCACACAAATGTTACAATATGGCTTATTAAAATATAGGCGATTTAATACAGTCGTATAGTGATTTTTTTTCATTAGGAAATACTACTACTTTTTTGGCTATTATTACTCGCCTACCGCGCATCGTTCGCAGTAGGCAGACCAGTTAATCGTATTCCCAACGTTGTTCAGTGAGCATTGGCGGTACAGAGACGTATCTAAAATTTATGAGACTATTGCGAATGTAGAATACTCGGTGGGACCCTTCGGCCGAAAACTAAAAGAACGCTCTGTACGTGCCCGAGTGACTGGAGCTGTCTACTGGAGCAATTATATCCGTAATTTTTTTAGGGACGTGCTTATTAAAGATTTTAGTAGCATAAAGGTCGCAAAAAAGTCAAAGCTTATTAAAGATTTTAGTTGCATAAATAAATAAAAATTTAGTCGCATTAAAAAATTTCAAGTTTTTTAATTGAAATCTAATTACAACACTGCAAACTTTCAATATGATATGCGCGCGAATTTTGGTTTTAATGTAGTTAAATTATTGAAAAAAAAAAATTACGAGTGTAATAAAATCGGTTTTCAAGTTTTCTTAATTTCAAAAAAACTGGGTACACAAAAATGAGCTTACAATCTACAAATATAGTTGACATCATTCGTAATTAGAGTCGTTTCCGAGCATTGCTGATGCAGTATTGCTGGGCCTCTCTTCATCTTCACTTATATCTTGTTCTACCATACTACTATAGAGGTGCTTAAAGTGGTCGGAGCCGGGATTTGAACCCCTGCCCTCTAGACTGCAATGGAAAAAGGCATACTATAATACCATGGAAAGTATAAAAGTAGTTGCAAGTATGCATATAGCTACCTCTTTCATAAGTAAGAACTACGTTACCGACTGCATAGGAAGGTAAACAGATGAAGAGGGAATTTCAAGGTACCAACTGTAGAGAGGATGGTAAAACAGAAGAAGGGGGAATTTGAAACATAAATATTGATTTTTTCACGGCGAAAACCCTCATACATATTTGAAAATCTTACAGCTTACAAACGAATCAGCTATCGAAAACTTGAAAGTGGAATTATATTGTTCTATTGCATTAGACGTGTTTAAATTTTTGAAACTGAACTTAAGATTCTTGAATCAGCGACCCCGAAAACCCCCGAGAGATGATTTCCGAGGTGAAATTTGAATTTTAAAATGTTTTATCACTTTACTATTGGGAGCTATGGTGGTGGGAAAACTACCATAATTTCATAGCAAGGCAGATGTTAGTGGTGATGAATGTTCCTGAGGGTATAAAGAACACATACAAAAAATATTTTGAAATCGGAGCTGCTTATCAATTTTTCCAGATTTTACAGTATTTTCCGGCTTATTTACTGGACTAAATAGCGATAAATTGTTTTAAAATGCTCTGAGCTGTGTTTTTGAGACGCATGTGAGTCGACATGCTAGCCTTCAGATCGTAAATTGCATCAATAATAGCCGCGTGTTGTTATTGCTACACAGACGCAACAAATTCGGGAATTGAAAATATTTATTGAGTTATTCATTAACGAAATTCAAACCATGCAACAAGCATGAAATGTGAAATTCAAAATTATTCTAATAATCACATATCGGCACAAATTTGAATGCGAGCAATGATGTGTATTAAAAGAATGATGTGTGTATTGATAAATCTGATTATGGAGTAGATTCATGATGTTATATAAAAAATTTTTTGTAATAATGAATGTAAAAATGATATAGTACTTCTTTATAGTGTATTAGAATTGTTTTTTATTTATTACATTAGCAGATGTTTTATTATTAAAGAAATCTCATTAAAGCAATTCAAAGTATTTGTCATCAGATCTCTATTTGTCTATTTTACATGTTAAATATTAATGAACAGTATATTTTCATCCACGATTCATTTCATGATTCAACAAAATATTTTCATTACAAGAATAATTCAGATAAGATAAAATGCGTTGAACTTGGCAAGCGGAGAAAAACTAGCCATTTTTTCAATTCTATTTTTAGTTGACAATCACAACAGTTTTTTAACTTCAAGACAATTTCAGGGACGATGAATTTGGATGATGAATGATTTTCCTAGGATGATGAATGATTTTTCGTGAATAAATTGTCCTTACCTATGAAATTTTCGTCCCGACTTTTCCACACCGCAATACGGTGCACTTAACCATTGCTGTTTTTCAATATGGTTTTAGCCAAGTTTTCATTTGGTGATATTTACGTTTACAAACATTGTTTACAATATCTATAAGCACGAACAGCTGATTGCACTGACTCAGAGCTCCTTACTAATCACAAACTGGCTGCTGGTCAAATCCACTCGAAAAAGGCGGAGTGGAGACTATTCAACTGCTTATATAACTGCTTACATAGTATAAAATAAAGTTTCTTCCTGCTGTCTGTCTGTCCGTATGTATGCTTAGATCTTTAAAACTACGCAACGTATTTTGATGCGTTTTTTTTTTAATAGATAGAGTGATTCAAGAAGAAGGTTTATATGTATGCATATTATACATGCATAATATAGTAGACAAACACTGATAATTTTAGAGGTTTCAATGTGATGTCGTAAGTCGTTCGAAGCCGGGGCGGGTCGCTAGTACATTAGTATAAAGATCTTTTATGGTTGGAAATAACGGAGCGCACAATCTGAATTGTTTGATAAGTTTTTTTTAGTGTCTATTCGCTAATTCTATAATTTTGTTACGGAACTCTTCAACTTCTTGCATCCACATATACACATTTAGTTTTTAACTGATGTTTTCAATGGTTAATGTACCTACAGGTAAAACGAGCTTAAAAAAAGTGAGAGTATTTAATGTACTTGATTCGTACTTGTATTGTAGAATTGATAAACATTTAATTTTTTAGTTATGTTCAGAAGTAGATCGAGTGTTAAGTATTTTATTTTTAATTAGTTGTGAAAATGTACCAGATGTCGGAAAAACTGTTTTTGGGTGGAGGTCAGATTTCCGATAGAGCATAAATTTCGCTTCATTTTAAAAAAAAATGAAGTATCTAGAGTTAATATAGCTCGAACCAAAAGCAGGTAAAGTTTCAATATGTAAAATCGAATTTTGAGAAAAACAAGTTTTGGAACAGCACTGTACAATTTGAAATTTTCAATATCTCGTCTTCTCTATTGCTCCAATCCAACGACTTATTTCTACTGTACATGGTTGCCAGATATGTCTAGCACCTATACCCGTTGAAGTATATAAATGATAATTTAAAAAATATATTTAAGTGCTTTTTGTATTATGAAACGTATTTAATGCCTTGTTGCAGGCCTTTGGCCCATTATGCGACTTTTTTTTATTAATTAGTCAGTTAAAACGCTTCTCATGTAGTTTTTCCACATTTAATAAGGCAGTTAAATCTCTAAAAGCATTAGGTTATGTTGTCAAAAGTGGCCCTTCATGACCGATATGAGCACTAGGACTTTTATGACTTTGTACCTTACGTCTGTTACCTACATACATATGTATATGAGGTTTTTGACCCAATGTTTTCAGTGTGATTGGAAGTAAAGTATAGATAATTTGTTTTTTTTGTAGGCCCATAGGCCTGGGTGTCTTGAAAACTCAGATTTCAAGTTTCTGTTTGTGTGTTTGTTTTTTTGGTACACGATAACCTGAGAACACTTTGAGATATAAATTTGAAATTTGAACGTCTTATAATGATGATTAAATTAAATTAAATTACTTAAATTTTGAGCTTGACTGTATAAGTTGGGGATATATTGGATTAATACAGTTTGTTCTGTCTACAGGAAATTCCTTAATGATACAAAATATACATCAGATTTGGATACACATGTTCATAACATAACATTAAGATAGTTTCAAGGGTTTTTGGCTTAATATGAAGAGTAATTGGGGGAGGGGGTTAAAGAAGTGTAAGTATTCAAAATAAGTCAAATGAAATCTTTAGCATAAGTTTTACACAAAATTTCAAGCTCTTCTTTCATCTAGACTCCCCAGGAGTACAAAGAAAACTAAAATAAGATGTAAGGGATATATTAATTCATTTGTAAACGTATTACCTTTATGTATGGCCAAGATAATCATGACAATAATACTAGAGGGAAGGGAGGGAGTATGTTGTATATATTAATGCTATTCTTAAGAAAGATAATCACGTTGTTGTTTTATAGACCTTTTATTATGCAAATATATCTTACATAATTTTTACTACTAAACCTATAGAACATATAGAACAACAGGAAGCTTAATTGCATTTCTAAGTTCAATGAAACTTTTACAGATTAGAGCTAGCATTGAGATAATATTAATAAGAAGTTATAGTCCCTCGGCTTGTTTGATGAAGTGGTATAAATACTAACTATAAATCACTAGTTCGGAACTATTACATATGTATGTCGATGTACTGCAATGGTTTCAGAGAATTTCATATAGTCTGATGATTATAATAATGTCTTTTTTGAAATTTGCTTCACAACACTGTTTCTGTTCAGTTTCTATAGTTATAACATTTTAAGAGAGATTACAGAGTTTTCTAATTCAATGGGTTGAAAAATATGTTTTATTTCTCATTGTTTATTTTCCTTAGATGAATAAAAAGGACTATTTTTTTAGATAAATTTAAACATTTTATGTATTTACCCACTGACTTATATATATTTTCCTAAAAATAATATATTTTAGGATAAAGTTATTTATTAATGAATAAGTCAAAATAAAATTTATTTGCTTTTCGACTAATTTTTGTGCCATCACGACAAATTTTATATATTTATTTTCTATATTTGAAATTAGTGATTTTCAGCATGTTGTTACCCTCTTTGATCCTTTCATAGTTTGCAGTAGATTTTTTAGTATATTTTGGATACAGTGAAGTATCCATTGATCAACATTTTGTGGGTCACTTAATTGGCTAATTTAAGATTAATTTTGCAAAAGCAGTATTTATTTATTGTTTTTATTATTATTTTTTATTAAAATACGTAATATTGTATTTAAAGTACGTTATGTATATAGCTTTATAGTGATTTTCTCAAATCGCAGTACTGTTTTGCCATTACTAAAATTAATTGTATAAAAAAAAAAAAAGTGCTTGCAATTTTCTTTTACAATAATGGAGTATGAACATGAAGTTTTCTTGAATTTAAATAACTTAACTTGATACTGTTTAAAAAATATGAAAATGAGTTTATTATAAAGATTAATGAGGATGAAATTTGAATTAAGTGAAATTTACATTTGCCAGGTACATTCAACGAGATTTTTCACAGTTTTTCTGGTGAATCATTTAAACATTATCTGAAAATGTATAATTTTTTTACAAACGAAGGTAAATAATAAAATATGAACATAGCCACCATTTTTTGAAAAATGTGCATTTGAATGCCAAGGATTTTCTGATTTATTTTACTGATTACTATTTTATAAGGATTTACTAATTTTAGTGTATGAGTAAAACATGCAGGAAGTGAATAGTGTTTTTTTTTTTCCGCCACTACGGTGCAGGCAATTTAATTAGCAGCCGCGCTCATTACCTTCCATCTGTTTCTCGGAGAATCACTTTTGAGGCCATGTTGCGTCGATTCCGTAGAACTAATTACAAACAATAATAATTAACTAACAACAGTTAACGCCGCCTGCTTGCAAAACAGTACTCAAAACATTACCTCCAATCCTGAGTTTAGTGAAGGTTAAAAAAGTTCAAACTTTTCGGACAACAAACATAACGGTCCTTAAAGCGAATCGAATAAAACGAGCCGACACAACCGCAAACTTAGATTAAGAGGTAAAGGTGATGAAACGTCATGTCGGCGCGTATTTTTTTTGGCGTGTTTCGCGGCGGTGTCGTGGACTTTTCCATGGGGAGGAGGCGTACAGGCGTTCCGACGGTGGTCTACAACTGGCACCCCGAGCGTCGGCATCCGTCGTCGATTTTGAAGGAGGACTGCGTATCAGATGCGTTTCATTTTTACTTCCCATTTTAAAGGAGGTTAACTGCCCCCGTACGTGGGACGAATCGGCAGATACAAGTTTAGTAACCCTACCAGAAAGTTCATTCGATATTTGAAAAACTGTAGATTAATAGAATCCCCAATCTGCCAAAATACTCCAGGCAAAGAGAGCTCGAAAAAGCAATCTGTTTAAACAAAAAATGTCAACCGGGATTTTTCAACGGGAATGCGTACTTCTCAATACGTGGAACTATTGTACCTACATTTCAACAGCTGACAATTCTGGGGTGGCAGTCAAAAGGTAATAAGTCAATTTTGGAAAAAATGGGATAAGTGCATCGGTGTATATTAGAAATGTTTATTAACAGTCTGACAAAAGGAAATAAGTCTAGAGTTATAGGTTTTCCCCCGATAGATGGAAGTAAAGTTCACTTAGTGATTGTAGTAATTTGAACAACATGGATAACTTTCTTTATGTCCCTCGTTTCTGAAATCAGGTCAGTCAGAACTGGCTTAAGTTAAATAATATGACGTTTTGCTATTGTTATGAGGGCTAGAACTGTAGTTTGTTCGCACAAAAAAAGTATAAATCAAGATATGTTTTTTTAACAGATTTTATTAATACATATTTAACGGTGCACTTGACTTTTTGCTTTTTTTGTCGAGAGTGCATGTCACAATAGTCGAACAAATTAGTGCGGATGAAGAAGTAGTTAAATAGGTAAAGTTTTCAAACCAAAAATTGTGTTTCTGAAATTAAACATATAAAACCAATAACTTCATTTTTCTCAACCTGGTATATAGAATTTCCATTCTAAATTGAAAATAGTAAAAAGTAAGTTGTCAGATATTTTTCTAAAGCTGTAGCTATACAATTATACTTCATTCTTCATAAACTGTTAGTTCGTGACGTTTAGAAAGCTAGTTTGAAAATATTTAAAAAAAAATAAATATAAATTTATTAGTTATCATTAAAAATAAGCGTCTAAAGTTGCTAGAAATAATTATAAATTAAAAACAACCTTATGTATAATTTTATACTCTAAGAAAATTTGGAATAGCCGGCAACGCTTCGCTATTTCCTAACACCGGTCTAACACTGGCCAACGGTTTCCAGAGACCCATTAGAGTATTGTGCTTTGCATCGAATACATATCTGTTAAATACTTATTCGGTCCACTAAAATTAAACATTTTTACGACCGACGTCGTTAAAATGATTTACATTAGAATTCTTACTTGTTTACTATGCCAGTGACATGTATTTCATCTAGGTTTATTAAAATGACAATTTTTTGAGATTGTCTATCAAATGAGCATTATTTACAAACAATTATATTACAAATATTAAGAGTTTTGTATGCAGGCTAATTTTAATCTCCTATATTGCTTGATGAAAAAAATTATTTCACAATTTTCGAATTTATAAAATAATTATGCACGCCCATGGAATCATAAAGTTGCACCGCTTTTGTTGTTCCCCAGGCGTATTTATCATTTTCTGTTAAGATGTACTTTACATTAAATGTTGTATTTTACTCTACAATTTCTCTAATAATTTAGCATGGCAAAACAGCATAAGTTAATACTGGAAGGTTTTTGACGGACTGTATTCAAATATTTCAGAAAATCCCAAGGGCATAAGTCATAATTTATTAATTAATTAATAGATTTGTTAGTTAAATTTTGTTACCACGGGAATAAGCAAATTTTACTGTATGCCAGCATTAAAAAATGTTACATAAATACTTTGAAAATTTGTGATGATTCTCTTGAATTTGAAACATTTCTGTGTGTTTTGAGGTTAACTGATTCCTATTACCTTGTGACAGCCAGCCACAGAATTAGTGCGTCATTTTCTGAGTAACAAGAGGGGTTAGAAAAAATGAGTTTTTTGACTTATATAAATTTATCCTTCGATTTTACAAATATACGTCCGTAAGTAGTAGGTATTAAAAATATCTACAAAATGAGCCCGACCGCATGAAAAAATCGAATAATTAGCCTCCAGTTGTACAGCAAAACTGTAAAAACATGGTATTTTTTAATTATTTTTTAACATTAACAATAATGAACCTAGACGTAGTAAACGTTGATATATTATAGGTTTTGCCGTGTACAACAAGTGTTTTTTTTAAATGTTTCGTACAATTGTTGCGAAAAAGCATTTGTTTATAAAAAGCAATTGTTAATAAAAAAGCAATTTGTTGAACATAATTTCTACAGCTAAGGGATATCGTAGCGTAACGGGGTTCTTGGTCATTTTTTTCCTAAAGAGTTATACTTTCAATCTCTATTTATAATATATAGATTTAGGGACGTTCCGCAAATACAATAACAATAATAGGGCAAAAATACGTGCGAAAGACAGGAAAGTTAAAAAAAGGCGCGGACTAAATTTTTTTCGCAAGGATATCAGATACCCCCCCCCACCCGATGCGTGGGGAACTCTCGAGCTTACTTTTCCGCAAGCGCCCGCTGGCACTCATCCCCACTGAAACTGAACTCGGACGTTCAAAACCGCGCGCGCGCTCGCAAAATCATTGATATCTCGGCTTCTGTGACGTGCAAGCAAAGGTATAACCAATCGATTTGGTTATAACTTAACAATCGATTTGGTTAATAACTGCTCGACGAGATAAACCGAATATCGCATTAGTTTTGCAAAAAAAAACAGTTCAGTCCATAAAATACGCCTCTTTAACTTTCCTGTCTTTCTCGCATGTATTTTTGCCCAATTATTGTTATTCGTATTTTGCGATAACCACGTTGCAAAATCGATATACTATAATGAGAGATTGAAAGTATAACTCTTTAGGAAGAAAAATAAGCCCAACCCCGTTACGCTACGATATCCCTTAGCTGTAGAAATTATGTGTTCAACAAAGTGCCTTTTTTGATAAACAAATGCTTTTTCGCAACAATTGCGCAAGGAAACGTTAAAAAACACTTATTGTACACGGCACACTGATAAGCACTATCAAAGCTTACTATGTCTACGTTCATTATTGTTAATGTTAAAAAATAATTAAAAATAGCTTTTTTTAGCAGTTTTTTGCATTTTGTTAAAAACTGATTATTCGATTTTCATGCGGTTAGGCTCATTTTGTAGATATTTTTAATACCTACAACTTCTTACACAGACGTATATCGGTAAAATCTAAGGATAAATTTATATAAGTCAAAAACCAATTTTTCCCAACTTCACTTGTTAATTAAACATTGACGCACTAATTGTCAGCTGCTCCGAATTTAGGTACAATAGTTACACGTATTGAGAGTACGCATTCTTGTTGAAATATCCCGGTTGGCATTTTTTTTTTTTGAACCCCCTTTTTGCCTGGAGTAAATGATTACCGAATCAGCGAGAAAATTTATTGCACAACATAGTTTTTCAGCACAAAAATTCAATAGATTTTCTTATCAACAAAAATAATATATTCAGGTCCATGAAGATCAAATTTTTTATTTTAATATACTAGATGTCAACGAAAGCATTAGACAAGCAACAATTTTGACTTGAAATTGAAATCTAAATATCGCAATATCTAGAAACGCCAATTTTACCTTTGATTTTTTTTCGCTCCGCTTCGAAAGCGGGGTTGTCTTCGCAGGTGTCCAAAAGTTCTTGGCAGGTTTCGACTCGCCTCGCTTTTTGATCGTCCGTTAGCACTTTTGACACGAGCTTCGCGCACACCTTCCTCATTCCTAAAGACTCCGACACAATTTCGTGAACAATGGTTTTCGTAATGTCTAATGTTTCGGAAATTAAACGGACACTTAGACGACGGTTAGTGTTCAACAAGTCACGCACACGTTTCACATTGTCGTCGGAACTGGGGGTTGATGGCCGTCCAGCGCGGTTCTCGTCGTTGACATCTTCCCGACCTTCTGCGAAGGCCTTGTGCCACCGGAAAATTTGTCTGTCCGAAAGACAATCGACGCCAAAAGCGACGTCTTCAACATTGGAATGGTTTCCGCAGCACTTTTCTAGTTTCACACAAAACTTGATCGCCATCCGTTGCTCAAGCGAACGTTGCATTTTTCTTGCACCGGGTCACTGTAACGACTCTCAAAAAGAAAGAGTGGTGCAACCGCTACAACGACCGGTAGCCAACTGACGCTTATTGGATCTTGTTGCCAGATCCCCCACCACAATCCCAGCACGTAAAGCGCGGGCTGGCGCGTACAGTCTCGGGAAAAAATTCACTGACATTACTTTCGGACAAACCCTGTAGATCTCCAATAAACCAGTCAACAATAAGCCGACTGGTAAATAAATTCAAGGTAGCGTTAAGGATTCTGCTAAATCAGATAGATGTAGAATTGCAACCGGAAGATATAACGCGTTGGAAATCTTGCTCTCAGTGCGCGAAAATCCAATCCACTCTTCCAGGGTCTTGGCAACTTCCTTGATGTTTCTCACCAGTATGTTAAAAATTTATTTATGCGAGAAAAGTTACGTCCGTACAAACTACAATTTGTTCACTAGTTAAACGAGGATGTCTTCAACATAAGGGCCAATTTTTTAAAGGCATGATGGAAAGATGCAATAACAATAATAACTTCGTAAGAAATATCTTTTTTCAGATGAAGCACAATTTAAATTGTGGTGTTAGACGACATTACAGCCATTACTATTAAATTCAGACCCTCATTGGTTCCAAGAAGCCCATACTCAAAATGCTAAAATATTTACTGTTTGGGCAGGCATTGTAGAAAGTTCAATTGTTGGACATTTCTTCATTTATTGAAATTTAAATTCTGAAAAATATTTGAATTTGCTAAGAAATCACATTACTCCCTCTTGCAGACGGTTGTTTCCGGGTGAAAATAATTTATTAACCAACAACTATGGTTCCAACAGGATGGGGCACCACCACATTTTGCGGCTAATATCAGGAAGTATTTAAATGTAGAGTTTCCAGGACGCTGGATAGGCAGAAGAGGTGCAATTGCATGGCCAGCGCGTTCCCCCAAACTATATTCCTTGGATTCTTGTCTGCGGGGGTATTTAAAATATAACGTTTATGTCAATTGACTAGAAAAGAATGAATACTTGAAACAGACAATTTCAAATTAAATCCGGACCATTCCTAAACACTTCCTAATAAATGTTAGAATTGAATATTAGTTTCGGGACCGGCTTGGACATTGCTTAGCGGGAAATTGAGGTCATTTTCAACTATTATCTTATTCGCTAACTATTGTTTTAATGTTTCATTTTTAAAAAATACATATTTAAATAAGCAATTCTTTGACAAAAATTAACGTTAAACAGTTTTTTTTTGCGAGAATTTTTTTACTTAACCATATAAAGTTTTTAGTGCACCGTAAAGAGAAAAAGCTGCTATTTCAGCTATTGATAGAAAACCTACAGGTTGTTAACAGAAACATGGCAAATAAACTGACGAAAAACTTTTATTCAGGACACTTTGTAAATAATATAAAATGCAAGATTATTTTAAAGTCAGGCATTATGTGCGACTTTTTAACCATGCTGTACATATAATATTCTTATGTAGAACTTAGTGTTCCACGCTACTTGTTAAGTATACACGGTGTTGAAAAAAGGGCGGTACCCCGGAATAACTCTGTTGCAACGCATCGCAGCGGAAAATGTCAAATGGAAAAGTTGTTTTGTTTCAAAAGGGGAATAGTTTGCAATTTAAACCACCCCCACCCCTCTACCCCCTCTGCGGGGGTGGGGGTAAGTTAGATAGTTAGTTTTTTAAATGGAAACCATATTTTTTATTCGCGGATGGTGTTCTCCGATAAAAAATGAACATCTTTTATTTGAAATTTTTTTTTCCAAGTTCATTCTTGCCCAATATTTGCCATAAACAGCCGAAGAGGAGAGCAGATATCTCTTGATGATGCGAGGTTGGGGAAATCAGCAGCGATCTTGCAACCAAGTACGATATCTGTTGAATCACATTTTCCGAATCCATCGAGGTCTCGTCTCAAAAATCACCGTGAACAGAACAATTTTGTGATTTAGGTTTTGATTTCTTCTTGGGGATTATTAGTAAAGGATGGGCCTGAACAAGAAAAAGAGACAAAAGATGTTCGCTTTCCAGCTAACAACATGATGCGCTAATAAAAAATTGGTGTTTTCATTTGAAAATTCAAACTCACCCCGCACCCCCGCTGAGGGGTTGGAGGGTGGGGGTGGTTTGATGTACAAACGTTTTCGCCCTCGAATACAAACAACTTTTTCTCTCGCAACTTTTCGGTGCAAAAGAGAAAAACAGAGAGGGTTTCCCCGGAGGGGGAAGTTAATTTACGCACAGTTTTATTTTGGCTGTTTAAGGCAAATATTGGGCAAGAATGAACTTGTACAAAAACATTTTTCGAAAAAGATGTTAATTTTTTACTGGAGAACACCATCCGCGAATAAAAAATATAGGTTTCCATTTAAAAAACTGAACTTACCCCACCCCCGCAGAGGAGGTGGAGGGGTGGGGGTGGTTTAAATAGAAAACTATTCCCCTTTTAAAACAAACAACTTTTCCCTTTGACATTTTCCGCTGCGATGCGTTGCAACAGAGTTATTCCGGGGTAACCACCTTTTTTTCAACACCCGATATATAAAACGCAAAGAATACTTATTTCTGGCGCACGGGTGTGAATTCAACACTCATTAACAGCAATTTCTTGTATAGAAATTCATTCATTTCAAAACGCGTTTCATACGTTATTTGTTAAGATCAAAGAAAGAACTACGCCTATTTCTGAACCAGGGGTGTGAATAACAAAATTATAGGCCACCCCGCATTGATTATACAATAAATTAGTTTTTTGATTAATGATAATTATTTTGGCGTCAAAAAACGTATCGTGTCAAATAAATAACACAGCCCATTAATCTAAAATTACTGGAGATTTACAAGATTCGCACGAAAGTAGGAAATTATTAAGCACAACGATGTAGGCCAGAGCTGCAATTTGAGGGAGCCTACTTAAATAAACCGATATTATAACAAATCGTGCTAGACCAAGGAATTAGGACACAAAAACAATGTCATATCACTGATGTTTTCTTTATTTCTCATAAACATCATTACGCACGTTTTTTTAGAATATGTGCTGTAGTTAAAATTGAAAAATGTTGACTAAGTAATTGAAAAACTGAAACTGAGAAAAAATGCCGACACTTTACAAAATTAGGTATCTACATATAATAAACAATTTTAAAGAGACATTATGAATCAAAATTAAAATATAGTTTATTTACTTAACACCACTCGTATTAAAGTTTGGACTATTTATTTTTCGCGATTTATCAGCTCTTTATTTTTTCTACTCAATTTTTGAAAATTGTGTTCTTTTCTTTTAATCACCATAGTTTGGAATACGAATGTTTCATTTTTATCAATAGGTATAGGGTTGAGAGATATAATTGAACCATATTTATGTTTTTTTTTATTAGATTGCTGCATGCTAAATTTCACAGGTCCTACTTTCAAAGCGACGGAATTTCAGGTCTATGGGTTTGAGATTCATGATTGGATCATATTCACGTCTTTTCATCACGTTGTTGTGACCCAGATTTCGCAGTAGAGATTTCACAGATGTAAGGGTTTAGAGGTTATGAGGTTATGGGATTACGAAGCTTTAGAATTTCACGACTGAGTTAACATTTTCAGGAATTAACTCCAGTTTTAATCTTCCCTGAAGATGCCATTGGTTGGAGAAAGAGAAAGTGTAGTAGTTCGGTTTTCGTGGAAAACGTCCAGTTTTTGTTTCTAAAGGTTCCGTACCACCCCAGGATGAAATTATGAGTCATGATTGCTAAAGTCCTCCAGGTTTTGATTCAGGGTGTTGAAAACCGTAGAAGGGGATTGGGTTGGGTTTCCTCTTGTTTTGTGTGCCTGTGTAATCAAGCTACCGTGTAAAATATGTTTTTTGAGGTTAGAAAAAAAACTAGCAGTAAACGAAGAAAATTGAGGTCTGTTTCGTAATCAGCGATACCAAAAACATGAAATAGACCGTGTCTGTACTTACGTGCATTCAAAAAACTTTTTGTGGCCCTGTGTGTTTTATCAAGGACATTGGGTATACCTGTCTCTGTGTAACAACGTTTATCATTTTTGTGATTTTACAAGAAGGCCATGGCATCATTTAAACATTCAAAGTGAATTTTCGCAGACCTTAAAAAGTGTTGAATTTTATCAACCTTCCTAAGTAGGTAGCATAATACTCATACATTTGCGTCCATCATAATTCCTCTGAACGAAAAATAGTGGTCATATACACTCAAACAAAAATGGTACATCAATTTCCGTACGTCGCGTCATCAGAACAAAAATTGTGGAGGTTTATTTGAATTCAATTTAGATTTTTCTCTTCAAAAACAGGAAAACAAAAAATCTAGTGTCTGAAAAACTCTGGTATTGTATTCTAGTGTATTTTGAGGTGCTGAATTCGAATCTGGTATCAGAACTGCTCCGTGCTGAAAATCTTCTAAAATAAATCATTAAAATATGATTTGAACTCCCTAACACGAGTCCGGTTTCACCAGTGATTTGGTACCAATGGGGTTTCCCTTGGTGTTGTGCAGTAATACAGCTTTCAATCTCCGCTTGGATGAAGCCATAAAGTCGCCAATCTCCTTTTCTCTGTGTATTTGGTTTGGGATCCATCATTAGACCATTTTCATTATAGCAATATACCAAATCACCTTTCACATTTAGACAAAATAACTGAATTGTTGAAATAACGTAACTGAATAGCTGAGTTCAAGAAGGGAATAATTATAATTTCAGGCGGATTTAACCTAATATAGCCTTTTATTTATTTTATACACATGAGAATTATTAAATCGTGACATTATAAATTTTATAAAACTAATGACCAAATCTATTTCAAAAATATATCAAAAAGTACAGGGTCGCTTAAAATAAACTTATCATCATATTACTTGTCAGTTGGAGGACAAGGGGTACATATGTTAATGCATCAAAATTTATTGACTCATTTACAAAATCTTCTTTTCGACTAGTAAAGTACGAGGGAAGTAGTTTATACATAAGAGAAAGCTTGCTTCGGAAAACTTTCAATAACATATATTTCTGATGAAGGAAAAGCATTTACCGTACCGAATTGGCATGGGCAGCCAAAGATAAGGAACCAGGTAGCAGACTTAATATTTTAGTAGCAAATGTAGTTTTTTAATAGAAATCATTTTTCAATATACACTTTACAGTTTCTTGATACTTTGTCATTCTTATTTAATACTGTTATAGATCTTGTTCCATTTTTGATTCCCAGTTTTGCAGTTTATAATGTTATAAAAGGAGGGCCAAATGATATCTACTTTTTAAACATTTTAAACAAGGTCTTTCAACATTAATGATCGAGTACTAGTATTGTGACGAAAATAAAAGAATTGAGTGAAAAAAGGGAACAATTTCCTCACTTTTGACCTTTAGTATATCAAAAAGGTTTACATAAAACAAAAATCTTGTAAGTTTAGTATATCATCCATATTTTGATCTACAACTTTCCAACAACTTTCCAACATATGTTTTTTCTTCAAGAGAAATAAAAGAAAGTTATAAACTTTTTCTATTTTCTCTTAAAACTACATAATTTGGAATGATTTCCTTTTTCCATCAAAGGAATCAATTGTTATATCTTTGGTAATACCTGAAAAATGTATCTACAGACCCGCGGTATGCTATACACCCTAGGAAATTGCACCTTTACATATTGGCGATACATGTGTAGAAAAGAATAAGTTAAAATACACCAGTAAGGACAGACAAAGACAGTTAGATGCCACATTGTTTCACGCTTGTGCACGTATTAGAAACGTATGAGACCTGCGCGTAATATAAATTTGAAGTGCGGTATTACCTACACGCCTATCGCCGAATTTGAATGCAACTCAGTACTTTTTCGCAGCTATGGATATGTACATCGACTTAGCTGTATGAAACGAAATTCTTACGTAATTCTGACTTTTACAATTATCCCATACACTTAAAGTGTACGAACATAATTGTATTTATTTTCAAATTTTTGTATTCCTTAACTAACAGGTCTGCAAGAAAATAAAATTGAAGTTCTATAAAAAAATGAAAAAAATAATGAAAATAAAATAAAAATGTTGCCCCTTTGTGCTTCGCAAAAACCTAGTCTATCGTAAAACTCAGTTATTGCGCGTTCTAACTTCTAACACTTCAGGGGAAATATTATTTAGGACTTGTACAATTCTGGCCCGTAAATCATTTAAATTTCGTGGTCTTTCATGTTCATGTCCGTAAACAGTTTGTTTTATTTGTTAAAGATTTGTTGGCATTTAAGGAACCGTTTATAAAAATGGCCCAACGATGGAATCACCTAAAATACCAACCCAAACATTTAACTTCTCGGGATACTGCGTAGTGCGTACGCACAGGAATACTCAAGTGCTTATTTTCTGTAGACCAATAACGATATAATAATTCAATTCACACGTGCGCATTATAATTTATGGGCGCCCGCGTCCCGCCTAGATATTTTATTGCTACCCTATCACGAAAGACAGAGAATAACGCTCATAAAAATTTTAAAATGACATATCAGTCTGGCAACTATGGATATAATATTTCTCTGTCAGTTCCAAAGGTAGTTTCCACCATTATAAAGCTCGAAGAGTTTATTCTTTTCTATCTTTTAATGTTCGGCTTTGAAATCTTGGACTTTCCAACCCTGTATGTAGATTTCACTATAACCTACTTGTGGTGTCGTCTACTCTCTTTCAAGTAAACCGACCCATTCTCTCCGCCATTATAAAAGCAATCTGGTAATAGAACAGGTGCCGGTTCCCGCTTCTTGGCTCATTTCGCTCCGGTATTTCTTGCTGGTATTGAAGGGCCATCTTAAGGGCGATAACGATGCTATCGCCCGGATTCATTTCCGGGGCTTGTTTAAAATCCCGGTCCATTGTGCGCGACTTAGGAGATTCCCGCGCGGACTTATCTATCTGGCGAGGCCAACTAACAAAGTTCTCGCCCCTTCCGACTAACTTTTTTACAGGGGCGTTTAATTTTTCGGGGATGGGCTTTTTATTCCGCGGCCGTACGGAGGACAAATTTTTTTGGCTGCGTTTATTGTCTGTCGATAGTGTCAAGGGAATTGAATTGGACATCGACACGTCTTGTGGGAAGTTGCGTTTGAAGGGTTCCCCTATAAAACTTGTTAAATAGCACTTCATTGTCCTAGAGATATACAGGGTCAGGCAGATGTCTGGAATAATGCCTAAAAACCTGATCCTAACTTTATCAGTGCTTTAATAATGCACTAATCTAATCCACTATTAACCACTTGTTTTACAGGAATCCTTTTCAAATAGAAGTTGTCATAAAGTCAAAAGTTATTTGACTTAGTTTTGTATGTTCTAGCGATATTCATTTTTAAAGCCTAGTCCTCATGACGACGAAATGCGGATTTTTTTCTGCGGAGTGAATCTGATTGGTTACAATTATTTCAAAACTGAAATGGCATGAAAATCTGGCGATCATTTTATCTTCTTGCGATGCCGCCTAAAAATTCAACTTGTTAATTATATTAACTTTTCAGTGGATTTTGGATATTGCTTATAATTACACTGAGCAACAAAAATATTCGGACACCATTATTATATTACGTTTTCATGTGTTTTTGTAAGGAAAATGTTAACAAAACAAAAAATAACAACCAGTAGTAAATACTTTATAGTCTTCTAGCTATTTTATATAAAAATGAAGGGGTTACCTCATCATAGTGTTAAGAAAGCCACAAAATTATTAACTAAACCGAAAAGTAACGCAACAAAAATATTCGGACAATCATAACAAAGGAGACGCGAAGCGCTGCGCCACGCGTCGGGACAATACGTATATGACGCCAACTTAAAAGCTATGGCATAATGACTACTTCGGTAGTTCCCACGAAACTGTAGCGAAATAGCGCCACTGTAAAGGGAGAATAATTGCGAAAATGGGCCGTAAAAGTAAAAATACAAGCTTCGAGATTACACAATTAGTAATTTATCATTATGAAAAGGCGAATACGATCCGCAACATTAGTAACATATTAAATTTGAAGAAAAGTACAGTTGGAGATATTATTAAACGTTATAAAGACGAAGACAGAATTTTTTCAAAGGTGCAGAGTGGTCTTAAGAAAGCTAATCAAAATAGAAGAGAGATTTATTGTAAACAAAGTACTTGAAGATCCAAAAATTAGTGGCCCAAAACTCAAGCAGGAACTGTTTGATTTGTATGGAAACAAGTATCTTCACAAACAATATGTTGATACTTGCACTCCTGTGGATATCGAGGCCGAATTGCATGAAAAAAGCCGTTTTTAAGTGAAAAAAATATGAAAAAGATTGGAGTTTGCACATGAATGCAAAAAATGTATTTATGTGCAAACTCTAATCTTTTTTTCCTATTTTGTTCACTTACAATCGGCTTTTTTCTTGCAATTTGGCCTCGATATCCATAGGAGTGCAGGTATCTACTCGTACGTATTGTTTGTGAAGATACTTGTTTCCATACAAGTCAAACAGTTCCTACTTGAGTTTAGGGCCACTAATTTTTGGATCTTCACGTACTTTGTTTACAATAAATCTCTCTCTATTCTGATTAGCTTTTTCTTGGGCGACCACTCTGCACCTTTGAAAAATTCTGTCTTCGTCTTTATAACGTTTAATAATATCTCCAACTGTACTTTTCTTCAAATTTAATATGTTACTAATGTTGCGGATCGTATTCCCCTTTTCATAATGATAAATTACTAACTGTGTTATCTCGAAGCTTGTATTTTTACTTTTACGGCCCATTTTCGCAATTATTCACCTTTACAGTGGCGCTATTTCGCTGCAGTTTCGTGGGAACTACCGACGTAGTCATTATGCCATAGCTTTTAAGTTGGCGTCACATACGTATTGTCCCCGGCGCAGCGCTTCGCGACTCCTTTGTTATGATTGTCCGAATATTTTTGTTGCGTTACTTTTCGGTTTAGTTAATAATTTTGTGGTCTTCTAACAGTATAATGAGGTAACCCCTTCATTTTTATATAAAATAGCTGAAGACTATAAAATATTTATTACTGGTTGTTATTTTTTGTTTTGTTAACATTTTACTTACAAAAACACATGAAAACGTAATATAATAGTGGTGTCCGAATATTTTTTGTTGCTCACTGTATATCTCATTACAATATCATAAGCAATAAGGATCTCCTTTATTGTCAGGTGTTCATGGCCGACACATATCACATAAGGCACTATCTAATAAGATTATTACTAACCGGAATCATAATTACTATGCTGTCTGTCAATATTGACGGCCGCAGTTTGTATACATAATCAGTTCCCTTTCTATGTTTGTTTTAAAATTTGTTTAGTTAGGGGTAATCTTAAAAAAGTTACTAGAGAGATTACAGACAAAAAAAGCGAAATCCGCTTTAGTGAGGAAGGCCCATTTTATGTTTTGCGAGCTACTGCCACGTGTAAAATGTCGTCTTTCGCAATTCGCCCTCATATTGTAGATGTCTTTCTTTCTAGATTCACCTTTAGAGGGCTTGATGTCTTGAATTATTTTTCAGCTGTGGCAGCCAGTTTTGTTTTTATTAACACTATGTTTTTGTAGTCATCCAAGTAATCTAGCCACTATAAAAATTCGTGAAGTCACATACCAAGTACTTGGAAAAACATTTTTTAGCAATTTGGTTCATTTGGTGTCATCCAAATACAATCAATAATTATTTAATACTTGCTTACAACTCCTTGCCTTCATCACGTTTGTTGCTTTTGATGTTTTTTGTTGTTGTTTTTGTTTGCAGTGATGAGACTTGATAAGGTCGTAATCGGTAGTTTCGCTTAACGGACCTATCGTTAGTACTCCAGGGAACGACATCTAACGGTTGCTGACCTTGTCAGACTCACCGGAATACAACAAATACCATTTAACACCCTAGAGGATAGTCTCTCTATGACACCGCAGTATTCTACTGGCTAGAAAATAAGCCGAGAGTTTCGTTCACTTTTATTCGTCATCAGCTGTATCGCCTTTATGTAATGATACCTAATTATTAAATAAAAAAAATTATTATCATTCTACTAATGATAATAACGTCTCTAAATATGTTGTACACTCATGTAAGTGTGTATTTTAACAACTTTCTTACATATGAAATAAGACATTGAAATATTTACTTGTTCTACTATTATTTATTACACTATTGCTGTGTTAAATAGAAATTTAGAAAGATTACTTATTAGTCATATGTTTTACAGATGATGTGTTTAAAGGTTACTTTTACAAACTTCAAAATGAAAACAAAATTGTCAGATGATTGATCACCGGGAGTAAATAGATATCTGTAAAAAAGAGTTATTTTATGTTGTGTCGGTTGTGTTTTCAAAAGAGGTCGGCTTCCAAGTTTCAACTAACACAGGAATCAAAATTATTAACCCTTTTAATAATGTAAAAAAATATTTGACTACGCACTCGCGTACAAATTGCGTCGATTCGAATTCACAGATTTTCACGAAAATCCGAAATTATCAAACACGACGGCGGAGCAAAGCCGAACTTTTCAATGGTCCTCGAACGCTACTGAAAACATTTTAACAAATCCTGCGAGCTTTCCTCTTGTCTGGGTAACGATTGGCTTCGTTTGCAGGCGAGATCTTCCTCAGTCTCGTGCGTTCGCGACGGCGACGGCCCTTAACAGGTAAAGCCGTTTCCTTTGCCTCATTTTTCACTGTTTATTCTTTTTGTAGCGATGCAGCGATTTCTTCCTTTTGCGGAAATTCTAGGCCCGCAGGACGAAAGGCGTTCGTTGTTATTCAATCGCCGAGAACAAAGGTGGGACTATCTCTATGATGCACTCTGATTATTCACTTTTTCCGTTTGTTCTTGTAGCCCTACTTTTCAAGCACGAAATAAGTCAATTTTTTTCTGAGCATAACTACCTATGTAACTATTTGTCGTATCTAAGATGAACCATTGATAATAATAATCAGCAAGAAAATTTGTTTGCATTTCTTTGGTAAAAAATTGTGATTTTTTAGTTTAAAATTAAGTTCACTTTAAGTTTAATGAAAATTAAATCAATATATATATATATATATATACCTACCTATATTTAATATATATAAAATTACAACAACATAAAAATAGCCTTCAAAAATAAAGTCATGTTAAAAAATTGGTTTTCAAAATTAAAAAGATAGAGATGAGATTCAAAACCAATCCAATGTAGTGTATTGCATACCATGCACACAATGTGAACAAAAATATATAGGACAAACAAAAGGAGAATTAAAGACCGCATAACTTCACACAAAAGTGATATTAGACTCAACAAACAGACATGCACATTAGCAAAACTTGTAATAATACATGATCACAGACCCAACTTTGACGAAGTGATATGAATATTGGAAAAAGAAAATAGTACTATGAAAAGAACCTTCTTAGAGATGATACACATCTATCAAGAACCAAATACCATGAACACACGAACTGATATTGAAGGACTTAGCATTATATACACATATTTACTCAGTCTACAAAATGGCAGCCAAAACAGGTCAATGGACAGATCTCTTAGTGGAATTTAATGTTCAAGGTTCACACAGGTGTCACTAAAGAAGTTGGTAACAATTATAGTCTCCCACCACATAACAGTTTTTCAATTCAAAAAAAGTTATCAAATGGCCATTTCTTTGTCAGACATAGTTTAGATAAAATATTTTAATCCAATTGTTAGTAAAGTAACATGTAACAATTTTTAAGAGTAGATGCAGTTATTAAGGTTTTATAAACCACACTATGTCACATAAATAATACTATCACAATCATAATTTAGTCTTGTGCATGAGATGTTTAGTTTTTATATAAAGAAATCAACCTCACATTACGTAAGTACCTGTCTTTGTACATCAACAATTGTGTTATTTAAGCAAATTGTTAACAACATTTTAGGGAGTTCCTGAAGAAGAGCCAATAAAGAATCAAGCTTGAACAGTAAAAAAGAGTTTTACTTGTGTTTGACTTTGACTGCTAACCCGAAATCAAAGGAAAATTTTTTCTTAACTTAGACAGTCATCTAATACCACACTATATATATATATATATATATATATATATATATATATATATGTGGGTAATATGTAGTTTGAAGTTGTTTCGGAACCTACTGTTTTGATCGCCCCTTAAAATATAGTATGGGTCTCATGCTCCCATACAAAGAATAAGTAATAATAAATTCTACCAAATAAATAATCGTCAAAGGTTTGTGTCTTTAACACAGTTACAAAGTATTCGAGAGTAACAAAAATTCTAGAGGTTAGGTATTCCTTTTGTAAAATTTCTGTGATGAAACCAAATCTGGCAAAATTGCCCTATCACGTTAGTTTTTTTTTTTGCTATTTTAGAGGTTATGTATCACAGTGTGACATTGTTTTTAAACTATGGATGCAATGGAAATGAAATGGAATCTAAAAGTACTATCGTTCTCCATCAAAATGCTTTTTGATTAATTGAAAAATATGTTTTTACCTCTGAGAAATATTGAGGCGTCTCAAGTAGATGAATCTATTGCACTAAGTCTAGCAAACACGGCGAGTTTATAAGATAACATTGGTGTTGTAGAGATGTTGAGTACGAGTAACTCAAAGTATGCTTCAAATTTTGAGTAAAATTTGTTTATCCATTTACAGATTTTCTACAAAAATTGGTATCCAGGGGTTTTTGAGGTTGCTGATTATGAAACCCCTATCTGATTTCAATATTCAAAATGGCGAACAAAACTTTCGCCATTTTGAATTCTGAAACTCATAATCGGAGATCACAAACATGCCTGTTTACTCATTTTTATAGAATATTTATAGATAGAAAAATTCGTGCTTCAAAGAGTTAATGACTGTTTATGTAACCTTGCCAGACTTGTTAGATTCAGCGCTCGATTTTTTCAACTTTTCAAAATGGATTTTGATGGGATAATGTATAGTACTTCCAAATCTTTGCTAGTAGACTAGCTGAACTTGGCATCAACATATCAGCTTAGCCTTCAGAATCAGCGGATGTCAACCCAATAGAAAATGTGTCAGCGTTAATTTCCGTACGTCATGAGAACAACAAAATGTGGAGGTTTATTTGAATTCGCTTTAAATTTTTCTCTTTAAATACAGAAACACAAAAAATCTAGTATCTGAGAAACTCCGCTATAGCATTCTTACGTATTTTGAGGTGCCGAATCCGAATCTGAATACAGAACTGCTCAATGCTGAAAATATTCTAAAATAAATCATTGAAATATGATTGACCGGAAATGTTAACACTGAAAGAATGAAACTATTGTACAAGAAGGGCCTTTTGACATCAACAAAGATGTGATTTGGTAGAAACAGTGATGACTGGATTCTACAAGATGATCCCAAACATCATAGTAGACTTTGATAGTAGACTAGTTGAACACGGCATCAACACATCAGCCTAGCCTTCAGAATCATCAGATGTCAACCCAATAGAAAATGTGTGAGCGTTAATTATTCAACAGATTCGTAGAACATGTATGAATTTATTAGGTAAGTGTCTAAGTAAGAGATTATAACAGTTCTTTCACAAAAAAAAACACTTAATGTTGTAGGTACCATAGGTTGGACGATATCGGTTGAACTTATGTGTAACTGGATTTTTATGTAACATACTGAAAAAATACTATCCCCTATTCCATTTCCATACCTCCATGGATCATTTTTAAAATATAGCTGTCCCCGAAATAGTAGTCAATTAAAAATAATTGGTTTGAATCCATTTTAAATTTATAAACCAATGAAGATTTATTTATGAGCAAACAATGCTAGAGTTTTAGAACTATCATGCATCCAGTTTCAGTAATTTCTAATTTATTTTATGCTATTTATATACATATGTATTAATTTTCACAAAACAGTTGAGCATTTATCCTACTAACAGTAGTTCAAATTTCAATGTACATAAAGAGAAGTTAATTTATCATAACACAACAGACTTACTGCTTCTTTCGAACTACGTGAAACGCCCAAAAACCATAAACAGTATAATCTCCATTTTAATCCATTCTGAAAGTATGAAACAAAGCAGAGCTTTTCTTTGACGTGTTCTTGAGACTATAAGGAAGTTTTCATGAACAGGTGAAGGGAGCCGTTGTTGATCCCTCGTCTGCCGTTAGAAGGGCCTTGGAGAAGAGGGTGAATTGTAATATTAATGAGCGATAGGAGGTGCTAATAAGTGGGAAAAATTAACATTAACAGAAACGATCAATTTATTTCGTATCGAAGATTTTAAGTTAAATGCAAGTGATAGTTTTTCAGCAGATAATTTTGTAAATCAACGACAAAAATGTATATATTCGGATATACAATAACTGAGACATTATATTACAGTGTATGTTTCAGCAATCATGTTGGTATCATCAAATGTAAAATTGTATAAAACTAGTTTGTGTATTTCTGGTTCGAATGTAAATGTTCTGCTAAATGTTCGGTCAAGATTCTGGTTGTTGACCAACCTAAGAAAGTCATTAAATCGTCATTTGTTTATCAATATATTATATCATTTGTTTATTCAAAACTTGGTTTATTCAAAAATGTGTTCTATTCAAATATTTTCTTACATTCAAAACATAACAAAAAAAAGTTTTCGTAAAAAATCACTGTTCTTGAAATTTTAATAAACCACATTGAATTCTAATGGATATTAACTTTTATGGTTATGGTTATGGTTGAGTTATGTGTGGCGTACAGGGTTTTTTTTGAATATCTATGATATTTTTGGTTCAAATTTACAAATTGTTCATGTCTAGGAAAAAATTACCAATATGCCTCAGTAGGTCAGATAGATAAGCTGAAGATTTACCTTTAATAGGGAACCAAGAGCTTTGAAAATGATTTAATATTTTCGGACTTATTCACGGTTCTTTGAAAATATCACAATTTTACTTCTATCTTTCCACACAATCGACATATCACCTTCAACTTGGGCTTATTAGACACAGAGTTTCACAAGCTACTCGGATAATCTTATCAGAAGTAAAAAAAAATCAATAGTGTAGTTCAAAAATTATTAAATTTAAGCAACCTTCAAAAACTGAGCGTATAATGACGTCCATTGCTGATTGTATGTCTGGCTATCTTAAGTTAAATCGTGCACTTGGACACAGCGCAACGGATACTCTGGAAAACTTCAACACGGCTACGGAGACAATTTATTGAAGATGAACCACGCAGGGGGAAGGCCTTCATCTTCAAGAACCAATGAAAATGTCGATAGAATACGGATTATTTTGCGTTCAGATCGTCGGTTGACGACAAGAATGATCAGGGAAGAGTTAAATTTGAATCACAGCACTGTTCATCAGATTTTGACTAACGAATTGGGCATGAGAAAAATCTGAGCAAAAATGGTTCCAAAAAACCTTTCGCAGGAACAAAAGGACATCAGGAGGGAAAGGCGCCTTAATTTTTTAGAATCGATTGAAAATTATCCCCATTTTATGGAACGTATGGAATGGTGAGTGTTTGAGTACGACCCGGAAACGAAGCGTCAAAGCATGGAATGGCACACTTCAAGCTCTCCATGACCCAATAAAGCAAGAATGAAGAAGGCGAAGATCAAATGCATGCCGATTTTCTTTTTTGATAGCCAAGGAAATGTCCACAAAGAGTTTGTGCCTCCAGGTCAAATAGTAAATCAACACTTTTACAGAGAGGTTTTTGAAAAAACGAAAAAGGGTCATGCGTATGAAACCAAACATCAAGAACAACGTACTAGATGTTGCGTTATGACGATGCGCCTTGTCACACAGTCATTTCAGTAAACGAGTTTTTATCCAGTAAAAACATTCGTGTGACTCCTCAGCCTCTTTATTCACCTGACCTGAGTCCTTGTGCCTTGTCTCTTCCCGAGATTGTAAAATCACCCCAAGGGACGTCATTTGGGGACCATAGAAAACATTCAAATGGCTGTAAACCACCAGCTGAAGGCTATTCCAGTATAAGTTAACCTTCTTTGGGGCTATGTGGCTTCCCAAGGAAGTTATTTTAAGAAGAGCAACACTGAATTCAGCAATTCTATTCGAATAAAATATTTTAAAAAATCTGTTTCATCACACACATATTTTACACACCTCGTACATATTTCTGATTTGTAATTAAAGATAAATTTCTTTTGACCCTCAGTGGATTGTGAATGCCGATTCGCGAATTCGTTCGATAGCAATTTACAGACGAAGCGAATTTTTAGCAAAAACGCCGAACGATACAGTTATTCGAAAGCAATGCGTATTAACGAAGGCAATCGTTTTTAAACATAGAGCAGATGGATGACTTTTGCAATAATATTTAATTGAAGCCCTATTCAGACTTAAAATACCTCGAGGGTTTTCCAGGGCAAAATCATTATTTTTAATAAAGCCAAAAGGAAGATACCGCGTACCTGCATCCCGCAAACGATAACTTGTTTAAAAAGTTCGTTAAAAATCTGCGAGAGAAGACTCAAACAGCTTACAAATGTATGTAAGCACTTGGGATGTTGGCGTTGCATGTTGCTGAGACTACGAGAAATGAAATTTGACTCATTAGTATTTTTAATGGGGCAATTAAAGAAGTAGTCCGTGGTAGGTTAAATAAAAAAAATGTTATTTGGTTGCTAAGATTGCTTATGTGTCCATGCATGAGGTACGTTGTACTCTATTGATTTTTTTTGCTGTGCTGGGGTGAATAATTAAGATAAATTAAGGTACAAATAGCACCGAAAAGTTTAGAATTTACAAAATAAGTTAACAAGATTGTCAGCAGACGTAAATATATTGGGCAACAAAAAGATAAATTTTATCTAGAATCAAACAACAAATAGGAGAAGAAAGAATAATACCTATACCTATGGCGCAACATGATTTTGAACATAACTGTAGACCAAACGTTAGTGGCTTCAAACTAGAGGTGGGCATCCAGTAAATTACCTTTTAGGTCAGAAAACTGTTATCAACTGTTATCATGTATTTTTTAAAAGTTCTCCACGCAGAGGTTTACCTATTAACCTATTTACCTTTAATTTTGAAAATGTGCGAACATTTACGTTGGTAGTTTGATGAGTAATTAATTTACTGGTAAAATTGAATTTTACCATCGTACATACTTAATTTTCCCATCTCTACTTAAAACTAATATAATAAGGAAGATATTCAGAGCTACCTAAGAATAAAAAAAAAAAAAAAATATCTCAAAAGCTGTTTGACCTGAAAGTCTCAAACTTAGTACTCGAAATTGCTCAGTATAGACCTTAATTGATGGTAACTTGATGATCATTTAACGACTATAAATTGCTGATTGAGAATGACTCACATCACACATACATACATATATACATTTTTTTGGCGGCTTGTTGACCTTAATTTTTTCTATGTGGACTTTAATTCTGAAACTTATTTTAGTGTTATTAATCATATTGTCAATAAACCTTATGGTCATCAAGATAAATGTGATTTTTGAAAAGAGAATATCAATAGTTTTAACCAACAATAATACAAATTCCTAAAATTAAAAACTTCGGAAATTATTCTCATTTCACTTACAAGTAACACTACCCAACTGTCACTCACCGATTTGAATGAAACTTTGCACACTCATTGAATACAAAAAAATATTGAACCCCTGTTTTCTTTTTCTTCAGGAATATGCTTTTTAGGGGTAGAAACCACCCCTAAAAGGTGGTAAAAGCAAGAATCGACGGAAGTGAAATTAAAAAATTCCAAAATATGATTTATAATTTAATAACATGTATTGAAGTACATAAAAAAATTTTATTTTCAAAATCTTAAGTGGCTTGCACTTCTTTTCTCTGGGGACGTCTGCGGCCTGCAAAAGAACTTTTGCAAATCTTGCCGTACAACAAATACTCAAATTGCTTCTTAAACTAAATTACTTTCTCTAGAAATACCCAAAATTTTTCTAAAATATATATATTTTTTTTGATCTATTTTTTCTCTCCCCACACCCTATTCAATGCCAGTGTTGACATACTCATTCATGTTACAGCTGCCGAGTGAGCGACATCTAAAATTCGAATTGGTGCATCCTCTCAGTGAAATTTTGAAATAGGTAATTTCTTAATAATAATTTTTTTATGATTAAATATCATTCGCCGTCAATTTAAGTTACACCAATGAATTCAGCGGGAAATTTTCCCCCAGAAAAGTATGGCTATCAAGTAGATTTGAGTTTATCTTTATATACAGGCTTAGTCAGAAAGAATGGGCCAACACTAAATTGGAGAAACTAGACACAGATTTAAGAGATGTAACGTGTTCAAAGTTTAAATTTTTTTTCTGAAATTTCTCAGGAACTGAGAAAGTTCTGATAGTACAAATCTGAAAATTGGTAATTTTATGTTTCTTGGTGTGAGAAATATTAATTTTAAGCTTGTTTGTTTTTAATTTGTTGATTCATGCGTACAACAAGTTGAGAATCTAAAACAACGCTCAATTCTACAGAGAAAAGGTAAACTTCTTTAGGTCGTCTAAATCTATCGCTTTCTAAGTTATTTGCATTTAAAAGGTTCAATGTATTTTTTTGATTTTTTTAGGCGCTGAGATTGCTATATTTTTTCTGAGTAGGCTTGTGTCAACATTTGCTAAATTTACATATCATTAAATTATTAGATTATTGTTTGTGCAAGAGGACTAGCTAGTAATAAAAAAATTCCACGAGAATAATTTTTCTAACAGTGAGATGCTTTATATGATTTTTGCCCAGACAAATTTTAACGAACATGAGGCGGCCCGCAGATATCTAAAATTATTAACCAAATAGAAGGCGAACTAATCACAATCTTTGCAGAAATCTGTACAATCGCTTAGGCAAAATTGGATCTTTTCCTCCAAAAAGTAACCATGGTACTCTGAAAACTATCACAGTGGAGGAATTTGGAATTTTAATTCGTGTTTCGGAAAATCCAGGTCTGAGTACTCGTCGGTCAAGTGCGACAACGAAGCTAAGCTTATCATCCATTTTTATTTCTACAAAATATGCAAACCGAAAACCCAGATTTTCTTAATATGATTTTATTTACCGATGAGGCGACATTTACTTGACGGGGAGTTTTTAATTAGACGAATAATCATTTGTGGGATTCCGAGAATCCACATCCTGTAAAAGGAAGATATTTTCAATGTGAGTTTAAGGTGAACATTTGCTCTGGTGCAATTTCTAATTTTGTCATTGGACCTTTTGAATTGCCACCCAATCTAACTGGACCTCGGTACTTAAACTGTCCTCAGTATCATTTAAATGAACTTCTAAAAGATGTACCACTCGCATTAAGAGAAAACGTGGGTTATGCACGACGGAGTGCCATCACATTTTCCCTTACCAGTACGCCAATATTTGTATAAGCATTGCCGTCATCGGTGGATTGGCCGTGGAAATGAATTTGTTTGGCCACCGAGATGTCCAAACTTAAACCCTCTGTACTTTTCTGTATGGCCAAACTTTAAAGATTTAGTTTATCAGGAAGAAGTTAATTCTCTTCGGGAGTTGCGGCAGAGAATACAACAAGCCGTGAATACATTTAAAAATAATAGATACATTTTGTTTAACATTCAGAGACATCTAAGAAGGTGTATTTTAAAATGTATTGACGTAGGTGGTGGACACTTTCTAAATTTGATTTGAAGTTTGTCATTATCACTATTACCAAAAATTGTTATTGTTATTTACCGTTGCTTTGATTGCTTCTATCTATAAAAAATCATAACAAAATACATCGAACATTTTAAATGCAAATAACTTACAAACCGATATATTTAGACTACCTAAACAAGCGTACCCTTTCTCTGTGGAATTGAGTGTTTTTTTAGATTCTCGATTATCTCTAGTTGTATGCGTGGCTCAACAGATATAAAAATATGTTTTAATTTACCTAGATAATACGGTGAAATTAGCGCCCTCTAGAAGCAACGTCAAAATAAGCCTAAAATTCATAATTCTCACACCAAAAAACCTAAAACTACCAATTTTCAGATTTATAATATAAAAACTTTCTTAATTATTGAGACATTTCACAATAAAATTTAAACTTTGAACACGCTGTTTCTCTTAAACCAGCGAAATTGGTATAAGCCATGTTGATCTCAATCATAATATTTTGGTGTCTAGTATCTCCAGTTTAGTGTTGGTCCATTATTTCTGACTCACCCTGTATAGATCGTCAGTCAAAATTGTAAAATTCCAATTCGCACCTGTGTGCGGTTTATGGGTGCTGGAATGAAGTGTGCGGTTTGGGGGTTAAATCAAATTCTTAAAATCTTTAAAATTTTGTTTCCACTTTTCATTCCACTTTTCATTTAAAAGCACATTTTTGATAAATGGACGATAAGAACTATAAGAAATACGACAAATAACATCGAAATATCACGAAATACAAATAACTAACTCTTTTTTATTATTTACCAATTATCGACGCTGTCGACATTGTCGAAATTCTCGAGGTATTGTTGATGTGTCGAGGTCGACAATAAAAGTCGACGCGTCGACGCCCACCTCTGATGGTGATGAACGAGGAACTGAAGCATCTCTTGGAGCTGCTATGAAGTGTCGAAATTCAAGCACGTTTACGCAAATGCAGTACAACTTAACGAATCCTCGTCAAGCGTTATTCTTGTCGTACGTTTTATAATAATTATATTCAACTCCTTCCGTGGAGGTTTTCGAATGTGAGGATCTGCGGTTTGCACAAGGGTTCTCGTACGCGAATGTCGAACGCTGCGACGAACCCATACTCTCATATTAATATAATTGCGATTCGGGCGGGTCAACGGGGGCCCCGCATTCATTAAAATTTAGCCTGCCGGGCTCCCCCCCCTTCTAATTATGTTTAGTGCGCGTTCTTAGTAATTAAGTTGCACCTAATTATGCGAAACTGCCCCCCGAGGGAAAAACAGGCGCGCTCGGCTCGCGCGACGAATGAATTTCTCGATTTTTACGAGACTTACGAGTGTTTAAGTGGACGACGACACTCCAGGTGACAGTAAGACCGCTACGTGCAGTAATTAATTATTTAATTAAGGCGAGGCGCTTTGTGATGCGTGCCCTTAGGATGTCGTCTATGGATGCAGGTGTTGGTGACCTGAAGTGTCGCGTGTCGAAGAAGAAGATTTTTTAAGAAAACTTTAATAAATCATGTTCTAGATCCCTTACTAAAGGGGTGCACTACAGGGTGAAGGAAAGGTTGCAGGCTCGTTTGGAGTCTTTTAGCATTTTCACGTTTAACTCACATAACTAACTAGATCTGAAACAATTTATAAACAATTTTAATTTGCAAGTCGTTCTGAGAAAAGCGTCAAAACAATTTTTTTTTATTAGAAAAATTATTTCAAGAATAGTCCAGTTAATATATTTAAATCTAGAGTTCGAAATCTAGAAAATTGTATTTATACGAGGCGCGTTCATAAAGTAAGGGCCGTTTGGTCACAGAAAAAAATGTACTCATAAGAAACAAATTTTATTGTCATATTTAGTTAGGTACAATCTTACTTTACTTCTCTACATAATCGCCGTTCACTTCTAAGCATTTTTCGTACCGCTGCACCAGCTTCTTTAACCCCTCTGCATAGAAGCTTGCCGCCTGAGAGTTGAACCAGTTGACAACGGCGTTTTTGAGTCCCTCTTCGGTTTCAAAACGTTGTCCACCGAGCCACTGTTTAAAATGCAAGAAGAGGAAGTAGTCGCTAGGTGCAAGGTCAGGACTGTACGGTGAGTGGTCAAAGTTCCCAACGAAAATCTTGAATTTTCTCATTGGTTTTGGCAGCAGTGTGAGGACGCGCGTTATCGTGGAGGAGGATTATGCCAGATGACAGTTTCCCGCGGCGTTTGTTTTGGATCGCACGTCTCAATTTTTTGAGCGTTTCGCAGTACACGTCAGCTGTAATTGTTGTCCCACGTTCCATGAAATCAACCAAAAGCACACCCAGTCTTTGTCCCAAAAAACTGTAGCCATCAATTTTCGACTTGTGTACTGAGTTTGCTTAAACTTTTTCGGTTTTGGTGAAGATGAGTGTCGCCACTGCATCGATTGCTGTTTTGTTTCTGGGTTGGCGTAGGATACCCACGTCTCGTCCCCAGTAACAATGTGAGAAAACAAATCATCTCCATCTTGTTGATAACGGGCCAAAAACTTTCATCCACTAGACATTCTTTGCTCTTTGTGGTGGTCGGTGAGCATTTTTGGTACCCACCTTGCACACAGTTTGCGGTATGCGAGGTTTTCTGTGACAATATTGTAAACAGTAGTGCGTCCAAGTTGAAGAAATTTGTTAGCCAGGCCACTAATCGTCAATCGACGATCAGATGTTTGGTCAGATCAGACGCAGTGTTTGGTCCACTTGTGAAACGATTTCATCGGTCTGGATACTGGGCCTGCCACTCCGCTCTTCGTCATGGACATTTGTTCGGCCATTTTTAAAATCACGGCACCATTGTCTAACCTTTCCTTCACTCATAACTGTAGGTCCGTAAACCAGGCATAACTCCCGATGAATTTCAGCAGCCGACGATCCTTTTGCACATAAGAAACGAATCACAGAACCCACTTCACAGTTGGCGGGATCAACGATTTTCGCGGCCATTGTTCTTTGCATTCACGGACAACAATACGACTTCAGAATCAAAACAAATGACGCTGTTGCTTCGCAATGAGTCAGTAGATGGCGCTGCAGTAGTAAAACTGTGCTTCGAAGCGCCAATATTTATATATAAGCAAACGGCCCTTAGTTTATGAACGCGCCTCGTATTAACACAGGCAAATTAATAGCATTTTCTAATTTCAAGGCCACTTTTTTCAAATGGGAACACCTCGGGTATATTATGTCACGATATACGAACTCTTGAGTACATATTATTTTCATCAATATTATCAAGGTTTTCACTCCTTTTCGGAAACCGTCACTTGTTGAGATGGATTGAATTGCCTATCACGTAATGATACTGCAAATGTCACCAAAACAAAAAACATTCATCACATGATAAAGTGAAATGATAATAACACAATTTGGTATTTTCGAATAATATGACACATTATATGGACATTTCTCAGTTTGGCAACATAATGAAAACAATGCTCTTCCCAAGTAAATAACTCATATACTATATTCTTTTTATCACCTGGTATCTTGAGTTCATCCAAGTTTGAATCCATCCAACTGAATCGGTCATATTGAACAAAAATCTGATATCTTATTTATCATTAGCAACCCCCAGATCGTTATAAATGATCGCCAAAAACAAATGGATGGAGATTCTATTCCACAATTGATTGAATTAAAAACTTTTCGTCGCCAGTGAATTTTTTTAAATAATTGGTTTCATAATCAGCGATCTTGTTGTAAAAACCCATGTGTACAGTTTTCAGTCCCATTTAGAGCAAATTTGAGACTTTTGTCCCCCATGTTGGTTCCGCGATCTTGAATTTTTAAAATCTGACTTCAGGTTCGTAATTGACAACCCTAAAACCCCAAAATAATGATTTTTGAACGATTAACTTTTTTTTAAGCCAGTATACCTACTGGATTTCCCGTCCTCTAAAGGTTAAAATCAAACTTCATAGGGTAAATAATTTTATATGAATAAGAATTTTCAAACAAAAGCTTTGAGCTTTTTTAGATTTAAAAATAAAAAATGAAATTAAAAAAATTATTAACGACTTGTAAATTGAAATTAAAGAATAATACACAGGGTGTCCCATTTAAAAATCCAAAGTTGTATCCACCTTAACTGTTTTCAGAATTAAGCAGAGTCTCATATAATATTAAGATATACACAGGATGTCTACTTCTATTTACATACAAAACCATATATTCTTTATTTTTCAAGATAATTGATTTGATTTTTTTTGTTTAAATTGTATTAAGGTAGTACGGCATTATTATGCGAGCAATATTTTTAAGAAGTCCTCAAAACTTGGAATATGAGTCGCTGTTCAAATTTGAAGATGATTGACCTCATCAAACATGAGATAATTGCAATATAAAAAAGGCGCGAACATATGAAGCAATCAAAAAGTATAAAAGCAAATACTTTAAAAAACCAAACATAAAACAAAACATTTATGAAAAATAACTACTTATTGCAATATTTTATTTTTTCGCAACTTTTATTTTTTATAAAGAACTTTTTTTATAAATCTTCCTTTGTAACGTTTACGACCTCCCATAATTATTTCTTTAATTAAATAACAACAAAAACAGTAAGGTGTTTATGTTTACTGCGCTTAGAAACTAAATCCCATGCATAGGACCTATTACAAATTTTTTATACCCTCGAAATTCGATATGAAATTTAGCATTTTTTTTTATTTAAAATCTGAATCCATAACGTTAATCAGGACTTCTTAAACCTACATATGCGAAATTTTTCACCTTTGACAGAAAAGCTACACTGAAAAGAAACCGAAACACGTATGTGGATGTTTCTCAACATATCAGTCATTGAGTGATATTATTTTTGGTAAATGTTTTTCATTTATTCACTTATTTCGTAACAAATTTTAACAACATGCTGACGAAAATCGAAAAGTAAAAATAAAATTTCTACCATTCACAGTCGAGGAAATGGCGGAGGTGGTAGGTATAAAGACCTGAAAAGGAACAATATTTGGTAATAAAATAAAAATTGTACATTATACTATTGTATTTTTTTAAGTAAATTGAAATAACCAATAATGACAAATAATTGTTTCAACTATTTTATAAAGTATTCTAAATACTAAGATAAGATAAGATAGAAGTATATTAAAATGTTCAGTATTAACAAAAATGTCCGAAAAACGGACATTATATTATATTATACGGGAAGCATATTATTATGATGCGTCTTTACCAAATTCACTTTTAAAAAAGTCTATTGTATGTAGTACATACATATTTCGCGAGTCTGTATTTTTTTTTTCATGCACATTATTTAATTTTACATTTTAAGGAAAAAAGAAAAAGCATATCGGACTATTCATACGAGTACAATATATGCGTTCTATTTTATGAAACATATTACAAAGAGAGGAAATATCTGCAAAGAGATGCACAGTCCATTGTCTAACATTCTCTTTGCTAGTTCCATATTTTTTCCATTGCGTCAATACAATATTATCTGAGCAGCATGCTAACGTTATCCGATCTACAGGATATGCGTATAAAACATAGTTTGGGCTGAAAGCGTATATTCGAAATAAACTAATTCGCAGTCACACAAATCACCGTAGGGTGAATTAACAATTCTAGTGGGAGGAATGTTCGCGATACAAGAGAATCAAGTCGCCTGCTGTTTAGCGATGTCTTCCATTTCTTAGGTCGTTACTTTAACATCCTGTCATTTAGTGCCCCAATTTGCAGAGTACCCTGTCGCTCAACGAAGTATACAGTGGCGTGGAAACAAAATATTATTATTTTGTGTGAATATTATGTTTTAACAGCTTACTACCACGTCAAAGAAAATGATAATGATGAAAGCAATTTAATCAAATAGGAATACTTGAAGATTTGGAGAAACTTGTCATCAAATTAATTTGTCATTCTGAGTTTAAAAAATATGTAATACATTCCATTTATTAATTTTTTTTTTCGAATAACAGCAATTTTGTTTAGTTTTTTTTTTTTAATAAATGATAGAAAATAAATTGAAACTGAGAATGTGTTACGTAATTATGAAATGTACTACTGGATTGCGTCCTATGTTATCTAAAAATTTGAACAATCAATTCAACAATTTCAATCTAATATCTGATATTTCTGTTATTGCTGTATCAATTTTTCCTACCCAAACCTCTCCTTATACTTGTTAAAAAACTAAAACTTGACTGTATGAAAATTTAAGTGCGTATAAATATAGGTTATTTAGCTGTTCTTTTTTTAATATTAATGCACTTAACAGTAAGCACAAACTTTGATAACCACAATGGTAAAAAAATTAACCATTTAACTTTACCACAACGAAAGTTATTAACATGTGTCTAGGGGTTTGTAATTATAATTTTGTTTTCTTACAATTGAGGGTATGTACCTAATCGAAATTATAATTGAAATATCTCCCAAATCTGTCATTTTAGAAATAGGCAATGGTCAATAAAGTGATTTTATATTAATACGTAGAAACAAAATGTTGCATAAAAAATATAACATGGCATTCAAGATGACGAAGCTTGATGACGACGGTATATTCGGAAATACCAGAAAGTTGCTATTATTTTAGATGTAGAGCATCTCTGAAAACTACCTGACAAATTTTCAGCACCATATTTTTTGTAGTTCTCCCAAACGTGTAATAGGCCATTCACCATGAAGGACCCCGTATATTTCTTCACTCTATTCAAAGAAGGAATTACTTTAGACTAAAAAAATTATTTTCTCTGTATACAGGGTTTGTCCGGAAAGTAATGTCAGTGAGCTTTGAAAAATGGTTTTTATTTGTTCTATGTGTACAAATCTTTAGAAACTTTCAAAATACATTCCTCCTGCTTCCACACATCGGTTCCAGCGGGTCTTCCACGCATCAAAAGCCGCACGGTAGTCGTTTTCCGGAATCGCCTTTAAAGCGTCGGTGCAAGCCTTCTGAATGTTTTTCACCGACCCAAAATGCTGTCCTTTCATTGGGGTTTTGAGGCGCGGAAACAGAAAAAAGTCTGGGGGGGCACATCGGGGCTGTAGGGAGGCTGGGGAACAACGGTGATGCCTGCCTTGACGAGGTAAACGGCCACGAGGAAGCAGGTGTGCGAAGACGCATTGTCGTGGTGAAGCTTCCAGGATTTTGAGATGTCTGGGCGGACGCGATTCACCCTGCGTTTCAGCCGCTTCAGCACCTCGACGTAAAACTTTCCGGTTAGGGTTGTCCCCTGCGGAACGAACTCATGATAGACCAATCCCCGGCAATCAAAAAAGACAATCAGCATTGTCTTGATCTGTGACCTGGACATCCTGGCCTACTTGGGGCGAGGGGAGTTCGACGTGTGCCATTCCGCACTTTGCCTCTTCGTCTCCGGATCGTATTGAAAGACCCAACTTTCGTCCCCGGTAATGACGTCATTAAGGAAAGCGGGGTTGTCTTCGCAGGTGTCCAAAAGTTCTTGGCAGGTTTCGACGTGCCTCGCTTTTTGATCGTCCGTTAGCACTTTTGGCACGAGCTTCGCGCACACCTTCCTCATTCCTAAAGACTCCGACACAATTCCGTGAACAATGGTTTTCGTAATGTCTAATGTTTCGGAAATTCAACGGACACTTAGACGACGGTCAGTGTTCAACAAGTCACGCACACGTTTCACATTGTCGTCGGAACTGGAGATTGATGGCCGTCCAGCGCGGTTTTCGTCGTTGACATCTTCCCGACCTTCTGCGAAGGCCTTGTGCCACCGGAAAATTTGCCTGTCCGAAAGACAATCGACTCCGAAAGCCTTCTTCAACATTGGAATGGTTTCCGCAGCACTCTTCTCTAGTTTCACACAAAACTTGATAGCCATCCGTTGCTCAAGCGAACGTTGCATTTTTTCTTACGCCGGGTCACCGTAACGACTCTCAAAGAACGAGTGATGCGACCGCTACAACGACCGGTAGCCAACTGACGCTTGTTGCCAGATCCCTCCACCACAATCCCAGCACGTAAAGCGCGGACTGGCGCGTACAGTCTCGGGAAAATTAATTCACTGACATTACTTTCCGGACAAACCCTGTATGTATATGGAATATAATGTAAATTTTAATTTTTCAAATCTAAAATTTACTTTCTACTGAAATTATAAAAAAACATTTTTTGCACAGATTTAATGTTGCTCTACGCCACTGTGCGACTGCCACTTGCTCTACCGAATTTGCACAGCGGCAAAGCTCGCTACCACCCCCGCGATTTTCTCATTTTCAGACGTCCCTTAACATTTACTCCAGATGAACGCTTATTTATGGCACTTTTTTCGGGGCATCTTTAAAATAACTTCGACGGTGGGGCGCACTTTTCGGGCAATTGGGTTAATCGGACCGGCCCCTTCCCCCCCCCCCCACGGCGACAGGGCGCCGCAATTATTCCATTTTCTTTTAATTGTAAAACTCAATTAAAAAATTGAAATGGGGAGGGACGGCGAGATGCCGCGTGGTCTTAAATTTAGGGAAGCGCTTTCGTTTCTTGGGACAGGGTGAAATGCGAGACATTTTGAATTTAGGCAACAGCGGGAATTTTAATGGAAGAACGTAGTTAAATGTTTAATAGTTAGTTAATTAATAATAATTAATTTAAAAAGTTAAATGTTTTTTTCCTCGCATGTGGTAAAATGGTGGACCATATACCGGGTGATTAGGGAGGATGCCCCAAGTGTTGGGTGGGGGAAATGGGGCAAAGGTTACAAATAGACAAAAAGAACAGAAATACTAATAGATATATAATAATAACGGTTTCTGAGACAGCAATACTCATATTGCACACAATAACAAAATACAAGCAAAAATATTTTTATTGCTAATTATTGCGAAAGCTGTTATTGTTTGCTGTTATTTTGAGTACTTAGGTCATGTATTTTAAACATTAAAACATCTGAGAAACTAAAAATTATCACTAGTAAGTAATTTCCCTAGTGCTTGAATTATTACCGAAAATGTTTTTGAGGTCTTGAATTCGATACCGAGAAAAAATGTTCGGTTAATAGTTTTCAAGCACATGGGAGAGTCGGTAAGAATATTTTACATCTAAATATAATTAAGAAATAATATTGACTTGATTTTATTGATCTTATTGACGTTTTTATCCTAGAATACAAAATAATACAAAATTACAATGTAGGCTGGACATGCTGACAGAAAAGATTTGTAATATGTGACGTTTATTGCGTATTTTAACTGCGAATTTATTACATTTGTAGTTTGATATAACATATTTTCTTCTTTTAAGAACTTGGTTATTATAAAAGTAGTGGATATAATTATAACAAGTTTATTATTATAACATTTATATATAATTGTTATAAATTTGTTTATAATTCATACTCATGTAGAAATAAAAAAAAAGTAGTACGTCAATGTTAATATAATGTCACTTTTATGTCGGGCCTTTGTTTAGTCAGTAGATTAGATATATTGTACACAGATAATTTCGCTAAGCATGCCATATTTTAGTCATCGAGAATATGATGATGATTTGGTTTTGATTTATGGATAATTTTCATTTTTGGATATTGCAACGGTAGTATCTCAGTAATCAGCGATATACGTTTATATCATATTATCTCAATTTCACTTTTTTGTTTACTTTTCCAAATATTTAGGGTTCCTCTCCAATATTTTTACTCTTTTTTTTATGGTTGGAGGTGTATAAGGAAAATTGTGATGTGTAAAAAAAATTTTTTTTTATTTAATAAAAAGAGGGAGGGGTAAAAAAAAAGAGATTAATTAAATATAGAAAAACTACACGAAAAGAATAGATAGTAAAGGGAGAGAGAAAGAAAGAGGGAAAAAAAAAAAAAAAAAAACATAATAAAAAAAAAGACCGAAAAGCAACTAAAGTGGAAAAAGAAGAAGAGTAAAAAAAAAAAAAAAACACAAAATATAAAAAAAAAAGAAAGACGATAAAATCAACAAAAGCAGAGAGAACAAAGAAAAAGAAAAAAAAAGAAAAAAAAAAAAATAATAAGAGGGAGAGGAGAGGAGAAAGAGGGGAAGGAAAGGAGGAAAGGAAATAAAAAAAAAAGAAGAAGACGAAAAAAGAAAGAAGGAAGAAAAAAAAAAAAAAAAAGAAAAAAAAGAAGGAGAAAAAAAGAAAAAAAAAAAAAAAAAAAAAAAAAAAAAAAAAAAAAAAAAAAAGAGTAATAGAGGAGGGGAAGGGGAGGGAGGGAAGGAAAAAAAAAAAAATAAAAAATTAAAAAAAAAAAAATAGATCAATAAAAAAAGATATAAAAAAAAAAGGGAAAAAAAAGAAAAAAGATAAAAAAAAAGGTGTTTGAAAAGAAAAAAAAAAAATTATTAAAAAAAAAAAAAAAAAAAAAAAAAAAAAAAAAAAACTGTAAAGAGGGAATGACAAAAAAAAAAAAAAAGAAAAAAAAAAAAGGGAAAAAAAAAAAATAAAAAAAGGGCAGAGAAAAAAAAAAAAAGAAGAGAAAGAGAAAAAAAACAAAAGGGGAGAGGAGGGGGGAGGAGAAAAGAAAAAAGAATAAAAAAAAAAAAAAAAAGATAAGAAAGAAGAAGGGAAAAAAAAAAGAGAGAACCCACACCGACACCCGCAAACAAAAAAAAAAAAAAAAAAAAAAAAAGGAAAAAAAGAAAAAAAAAAAAGAAAAAAAAGAAAAAAAAAAAGGAGAAAAAACAGACAGTCAAGACCAAAAAAAAAAAAAAAAATTAAAAAAAAAAAAAAAAAAAAGAAAGAAAGAAAAAAAAGAGGAAGAAAAAGAAACAGAGTTAAAGCAGAACGCTCTCAACGATCGTATGTGAATGATGTGATCGTTTGATTGATGAGTCAAAGTATTTTATAAGGGTTGGAATTAGGGGATAATGGAAATAGGAAAGAGGAATTGAAAAAAAATATATAAAGTGAGGTGGGTGTTAATGATGTAGGAGGGAGTGGTGGAGGAAAGAGAGATAATAATATAGGGTGTTATAAGAAAGATTTTATATAAAGGAGAAATTAAAAAAATATGTTTTTATATATTAAATATATATAAATTTGTTATATGAATTAGTAGGGAGTAGAAAAAAAGAAAGGAGGATAGGAAGAGGAAGAAAGGGGGGTGAAGGGTGGTGGGTGAAATTGGGTGGTGGATAATAGGAGATAGATAAAAAAAGAGTAGGGAAAGGGGGGAGATGGAAGAGAATAAAAAAAAAAAAAATAAATAAAAAATAGAAAAAATGGAAAAAAAAAAAGATAAAAAAAAAAAAAAAAAAAAAAAAAAAAATTATCAAAAAAAAGGGAGGTAAAAAAAGTAGAGGTGGGGTAAAATTATAATTAAATAGAAAACTAGAAATATAAAAAAAAGATAAAAAAAAAAAAAAATATATATATTAAAAAAAAGAAAAGATAATAATAAATAAAAGAAAAAAATAAGGTATGTGTAGAAGGGATGGAAAAAGGTTGTGGGAAATAGGGGGGTTGGGTGTGGGAGGGGGGGTACAAGGGAAAAAAAAAAAAAAAAAAAATAAAAAAAAAAAAAATATACATAAAAGAAAAATTATAAAAAAAAAGAGATTTAAAAAAAAAAAAATAAAAAAGAATAATAAAAAAAATAAAAATACTAATAATAAATATATTATAGTAAAAAAAAATATAAAAAAAAAAAAAACAAAAAAGAAAAAAACTACAAAAAAAATTTAGAGACAAATTATGAGAAAGAAAGGTTAAATAACGGAGGGGGGAAGGTCGTCTGGGCAGCTGGGCGTGGAGAGTGAAAAATAAATATTAAAAAAGAGCGACCCAAAGGAGGTAAGAAATAAACAAAAAGAAAAAAAAAAGAAAAAAAAAAAAAAAAAAAAAAAGAATCTAAAAAATTTCTGGGTTAATGAGCGCAGGTAAAAAAAAAAAAAAAAAAAATAAAAAAAAAAAAAAAAAAAAAAAAAAATAAAAAAAAGAAAAAAAAAAAAAAAAAAAAATAAAAAAAAAAAAAAAAGAAAATAAAAAAAAAAAAAAAAAAAAAAAAAAAAAAAATAAAAAAAAAAAAAAAAAAAAAAAAAAGAAAGTAGGAGGGAAGAGTAAAAAATAAAGAAAAAAAAAAAAAAAAAAAAAAAAAAAAAAAAAAAAATAAAAGAGAAAAGAGAAGAGGTAGAGAAAGAAAAAAAAAAAAAAGGAGATGAGGAAAGAGGGGGAGGGAAGAGGAAAAAAAAGAAGAAAAAAAAAAAAAAAAAAAAAAAAAAAAAAAAAAAAAAAAAAAAAAAAAAATTATATACTCTATCCAACACCAAAAAAAAAAAAAAGAGAGGAAAAAAAAAATATAATAAAAAAAAAAAAAAAAGGAAGGATGGGGAAAAAATATAAAAAGAAGGAGAGAGTTGGAGGAGAGGAGATGGGTAAATGGGTTTTTTAAAAAAAAAAATAGGTGTAGAAGGGAGAAGGCAGTTAAAAAAGAAAAAAAGGGGTTATTGTCTGGTTTTTTAAAAAAAGAGAGAAAAAAAAAAAAAAAAAAAAAATAAAAATTTATTTTTTATAAAAAATAATTTATAGGTAAAAGAAGGAGAATTGGGATTGTTGTTGGGGAAAATTAATAAAAAAAATATAAAAAAAAATAACTTAGGGGAAAGGAAAAGGGAAAGAGAAGGTAAAGATAAAAAGAAATATAAATTATATAAGGGAGTGTGTGGGGTGGTGGAAAGAAAGTAAGGGGTGCAGTTTTATTTTGCTAAAGAGGGGAGTGCTTTGGGTTGTATTGGTTATTTCTGTGTGGTTAGGTTGGGGGGGGGGTGGGGGGGGGGGAATGGTTAGGAAAAAAATATAAAAACGATCTATATAAAAGAGAGGCGGGGGGGTGAGGAAGGGTGAAAGTGAAAGAGAAAGATGAGGGAGGGGGAGGAGCAACAGGGAGGAGAGTTAAAAGTTCCCTATTATATAAAAAATATAAAAAAAAAATCAACTAAAAAAAAAAGGGAAAAGGGAGAAGGGGGGGAGGTAAAGAGACAAGTTAAATATAAGGAAACGGGGAGAAAGGATAAGAAATACAAAAAAATAGTAAATATATTAATAAAAAAAATATAAATGGATTAAGAGAAGATAAAATATAATTAAAAAAAAAAAAATATTTTTCTTTTTTCCTAAAAATTATAATATAATTTTTTTATATTTTGATATGTAAATAAATAAAAAAGCAGGACTAATTAAATCTTGCTTAGGAGAAAGAAAAGGTGGTTGATAAGTATAGATAAAAAAAAACAAATAAAAAAAATATAACAAAAAAAAATTAAAAAAAAAAAAACCACCCTTTTTCATAAAATATTTTTTAATAGTATAATATTGTGGTGGTAAAGTCTATATGAATTGTATTGAATAGTGGGGGGGAGGGGAGGGGGAGGTGGGATGTGGTGTTAGGGGGGGGGAGGAAAAGAGAGATGAAATAAAACAAAATAGAAAAAAGAGGAAAAAAAAGATGATAAAAATAAAGGAAAAAAGTTGTGAAAACAGGGGTCAATATACGATAAAGAGGGGGGGAGGGAAGTGGAAAGAGAGGTTGGTGTAAAAAAAAAACAATAAAAAAAAATAGGAGAAGAGGGGGGGGAAAACTGGGGGGGGAAAGGAGGAGGGAGGAAGAAGAAGCTTAAATTAAAGCGGGGGGGTGAGAAAAAAAAAAAAGGAAAGGAGATGAAGATTAAAAAAGGGAAAAAGTGTAAAATAAAAAAGAAGGAGAGGAGAAAAAAAAAAAAAAAAATAAAATTTAAAAAAAAAAAAAAAAAATTATTATTGGATTTGTAGGGAAAAGGAACACATTTATTTAAAAAAAAAAATAAATAAAAAAAAGGATGGTAGTGTGTATATATATTGGGGGAGGGTTTTTTTTTTTAGGAGGAGAGATAAGGGGGGGTAAAGTTTTTTTTTTTTTTTTTTGTTAGGTGTTTTTTTTTTTGGTATTGTGGTTTATGAAAAAGGTGTGAAAAAAAAAATAAATTATTATTCATTAAATAAAAATAATAAATACTAATAATTAGAAAAATAGTATATATTATAGGAATATATTAATGTTTAGTGTTAAGTGGGGTAAGAAAAGAGTTGTGAAGTGAACAAATAAAAATTTTTTATTTATTATTATTAATTATTTTTTATTGTGTATAGGGTGGTGGAGAAAATTTTTTATTTTTTTTTTTAATCACCCGGTATAACTGACTAATGATTTTTGCCCACCATTCCGAAACTGTTTTGTTGATAATTCTGTAATATAATTTATATGTTATGTTCCCGAGACAGTGCAATTTAATCATGGAACGTTACACGGTTCAGCACTGCGTGAAACTTTTTTGTCTGCAACAAAGTTATTCACCAATGTTACGAAAATTACAAGAGTTCGGTCACAATAATGTGCCTGTAATGTAAAGTGTACACTGTGCCAGTTATATTCGTAACCTGATAAGAAAAATTGAAGAACCTGGAGTTGTCAAAGATGCTCCAATGTCTGGTCATCCTCGCAGTGCTCACGAAAACAATGGAACAACCTCTAATCAGCGTGGTTCCCAAGAAGTGGATATTGAACGATATCAGCACATGATCCATAAATCTTAGTCGCTCAATTGGAGACATTGAACTTAGAAAAAAATTTCGTTTCAATATGATTGGATTGCGTGTCATACCGCCAGACCAACCATCGCTGACGATTTAATAATGTTTGTCCAGATCCCCAGATTTAACTGATTTCGTTCTATATATGGAGTTATTCAAAGCAAAAGGTCTATGCCAACCAGCTATACACTTGAGGAACTGGAAAAAATATTGATGACGTCACATCCGGAGTGCGGTTGATTATATTCTTGTTTATTACCGTATAGAAGAATATGAATCAAAAAACGAAAATTTGATTTTTATTAACAAAAAAAAATGTATCTATAATAAATAAAAATTATTTAAATGTTTTTCGATCCAGTCAAAGGATTTTTTCTCACACTGTATTTTATATACATACAAAAATAATCTTTATTATGCAATAATACTGTTCGCAAGCGCAAGGTTTCAAGGTTACAAGTTAATATTTTTTTTTTAAGTTTCTGCAGGAATATACTTTATTTATCGAACTAATTTTATTCCTTCGAGCGACATCGTGTAGGTCCATACGGACGTACGGATTGGTAAACCGCTATGCAAAAAAAAACGACGCGACCTGACAGTAATCCTATATGTGTATGCCGTATCCCGTCAAACGCTGGAGAAACAAAGGATGCTCCATCGGAACTGAAATAAAAACGACTTTTCTGTTTTGTTTTTTTTAGACATTCACATATATTTTACAGTTCGTTACAAAGGCCAAATGTCAGACAGTCAAAGACCGGTACCCGGAGATACATAGGTATACCTTAACCTTGGCGTTGAATTATTTGTCTTATAGAGGGCTTGACTTATTTTATAAGATTCTTACTTGAATTTATGTCCATAACATTTAGTCAAAGTATTACTACCAATGACCTGTTAAAGGGTCCGACAGCATTCATTTCTCATTAAATATCAAATGTGGTAAAGATTATCTTAGACTAGCCCTGTTGAAGTCAGGTCCACATGAAGAACGGAAATGACGAATAAGAGTCAGCGGAAATCAGTGTTGTGTGATGGTGATTGTGAAAGTAATATATTACGTATTTCGAAAATTTAATTTATATAATTAATTTTGTTGTTAATTTAATAGACGCATTAAATATGAAGGCGTTCTTTTCGTTACATCATGACATGTGACAAAACAAAAAATAATCTTATCTTTATAGTTACTCAAGCAAAATTTGCCTTATTTTCGAAAAGTACTGGATAATCATCATATCATTTAATAGCATAATAGTTAACATTTAAAAACGTAATAATTAATTAATAGCATAGTCATCATTTAATATCATAATACGTTAATCGTCAGGTCACTAACGATACAAAAAGACAGGTGAATTATTATGAAGAACTGAAAATTCCTACATTGTACAAAAAATTACAGAATGTTTTCCCTAACGATAGTAGTCATAGCAGTAGCATCTGCCACTCCAATAGTAGAGCTGATATCCAAAAATTTTCAAAAGGATAATAGAGTGTCTTCGAGGACTGTTGTCGAGGACTATGTTGAGAAGAGTTAATTTTGTCTATAAATAATAAGAACCTTTTATAGGAAGAGTACAGTCAACAACAGCATCAAGTAATCTAGTTGGTATTTCTTCATCGTTCTGATAATCAGTCAGTACATGTTTTATACGTCTTATTTTAGAACCACAATTACCACTTATTTAGAACCCAAAGGAAGGAAAAAGAAAGAAGGCAAACATCTTGTTTTATTTAGTATCTGAGTATAGGTCACTTAAATGTCTTGTTTTTCGTGTACTCAGTAGGAAGCATTCTGCCGAGTGTAATGTGCTGAAAGAGCTTCAGTAATTCGGGTAGTTAGTAGTCGAAGCCCTATTATGAAACTACGTGCGGGATCATGTTATTTTGGCAAATCGAACAGATATTTCTTACTAATGAGGATTATGCCTGGAACTTTTAGTTCTTAGCACCGGTGAAGGACGGTCAACCATCGAGCCTCTGTGTGTGAATGTTGATGAGCAGTGACTGTTCATCTGGCATAAATGTTTGAGTGGCTGAGTGTTTAGTATGTCATATCTCGTCTTTCTGATTTTGTTCTCTCATCTGTCATAGATGTTAATGACTCTTAGTACGAATGCTTAAAGTTAAACTGATAAAATTTGGTTAATAACATACTGAAAAGTGCACTTTGAAGAAGCGTGTTCACAACTAGAGAAACAACTTTCTCATTCACAACATTATGTGGAAAAAAGAAGTTTTTTCCCAAACAGGAACACGAAACAACCCTTTAACCAACTACTCAAAATTCAATTACAGTCCTCCAACGAAGTTCCTCCGATGCAACGCATGTGGGTTTTTGGGTAAACAGTCGCCGAGCAAGTGTAAATAAAAGTCGGTACTCGACAGAGAAGCGGCACGATCTATTAATTTAGCAGTTTATCACTTTTAGTAGCTTTTCTCGGTCGCTAATTTAAATACAACCCTCTCGAGCGGCGCTGCGCAGCTAATTCGGCCCGGGCTAAGACGAGGAGCGAACCCACTAGAGACGTAATCCCGTCGAGTCCCTCTTTGTTACCGAAATTCCGCCGTTATTAGGAGTACAGTAATTGAGCCAAGATTTCCGTGCGCGTTCATTGTACTTCTAATCCGCGCGTTTTGCATTTTCAATTCGCGTGCCCCGCTCTCCCGCGATAATTCTTTGCCGTTTTCCGCGGGCCTTATCTACGAGACGACCTACATTTTGCGTCGATAACAATGAGCTCTCGTTAATGAATAATCAGTTCGGAGAAACTGGAGCGGAAGGATTATAATAGAGATGCTCTATGGGAGGGTTTATCTGATCCAGGAAGAGGTTCGTTGACTTTTGTTAAAGAATATTTAAATTGTGGTTTCTTGCCATAAGTTCAAGAAATGTACTTGAATAATATAATGAATTTAATGGTCTAAATAATACAGGACTACAAAAATTGGGGGTTGTGAAAGCTGTTTGACCACTTGGATACATTTCCTGCGTAATTTTTTGGTTATAATCTAAATATTTCCTCAACATTTTTCCACCATGTCAGGATTTTGAGATATTTGAGGTTAAATGACCAAAAAATGGCATTTCTGAAATGACAACCTTCCTGAAGCTATTTCACCTCCTAGGTCAGATAACTTTTGGTATGTTTACCTCCTAACTAGTCCAAACACAGTATCTAATATATACAGCAACCTTTCCTTTCCTTTCTTTCTAAACCCATTTCATTGACAGATAAAGGAGTAGGGTCTCTAAGGAGGTTTTTGGCCTATTTTTCTTTTTTGAGAAAAAAAAATTTTTGTTTTATTTTCGTCATCTATGAACCATAAATAGTCGATCCCCCCATAAACAGGTGTTCAAAATACCCTCCCCCCCTCTTGCAGCCCCCTTAAACCATGAAATACCTATGTACGAGGCACATATCGAGCAATGATATGCTCTTGCCCTTAAAAAGTCCACCGTACTGTCAGGCATGCATGCTTCCATCCATGACGTACACCACCATGAACCACCTCCCTCCTATTATAGTGTTGCTAATGTGAATGTGAAGACATTAAAAAAAAGCAAGGTTGTCAGATATATTTTCTAAAAATTGCTAAGCTCACTATACAAATGTTACTTCATACTTCAGTAAACTGTTAGTTCGTGACGTTCTTAGAAAGCTAGTTTGGAAATTTTAGTTAAAAAAAATACATAGATATAAATTTATTAATTAGCAATAAAATAAGGCGTTTAAAATTGCCGAAAAAAATAATTATAAATTAAAACAACTTTATGTATATTACTATACTTATGAAAATTTTGAACTCGGCAGAACGCTGTGAATCCGTTAGTTTGCTATTCATGCGGTCCACTCTGTCGTTAAAATGATTTACGACATTAGTAATTCCCTCTTGTTTCCGCCAGTGAAGTGTTTGTGTTTGTGTTCTTGCTGGGCAGACAATTTTTTTCAGATTGTATGGCTAAATGAGCATTATTTGTAGAAAATTATATTACAAATATTATGAGTTTTGTATGCAGGCTAATTTTAATCTCCTATATTGATTGGAATGAAAAACATTATTTCAGATATATGCAAGCCATTGGGCGGCGTTAGCCATCAAAGGAATTAAAAATATATCTCTTCGCATTCACTTTATAAGGACTATACCTGATATGTTAGTAGTAAATGTATACTGGTAATGGCGGTGATGGAAGGAGTAAGGCGAGGGAGGAGGGATGAGAGGATTTTAACTGGTGCATTGTTTACGGAAGGTTAGTTAGTCCATTTATGGTTCATATATGATGGAAATAAAACAAAAAATTCTCAAAAAGCAAAATTGGCCAAAAACCCCTTTTGAGACCCTACTCCTTTCTTATGATACCACATTTTTTATGAAACCAGTTTCAAGAATGAGGTCAGTCATCTTGATTACGTTTACTAAAGTAGAAATTTATGGAATAGAATAGAATAGAATAGAATAGAATAGAATAGAATAGAATAGAATAGAATAGAATAGAATAGAATAGAATAGAATAGAATAGAATAGAATAGAATAGAATAGAATAGAATAGAATAGAATAGAATAGAATAGAATAGAATAGAATAGAATAGAATAGAATAGAATAGAATAGAATAGAATAGAATAGAATAGAATAGAATAGAATAGAATAGAATAGAATAGAATAGAATAGAATAGAATAGAATAGAATAGAATAGAATAGAATAGAATAGAATAGAATAGAATAGAATAGAATAGAATAGAATAGAATAGAATAGAATAGAATAGAATAGAATAGAATAGAATAGAATAGAATAGAATAGAATAGAATAGAATAGAATAGAATAGAATAGAATAGAATAGAATAGAATAGAATAGAATAGAATAGAATAGAATAGAATAGAATAGAATAGAATAGAATAGAATAGAATAGAATAGAATAGAATAGAATAGAATAGAATAGAATAGAATAGAATAGAATAGAATAGAATAGAATAGAATAGAATAGAATAGAATAGAATAGAATAGAATAGAATAGAATAGAATAGAATAGAATAGAATAGAATAGAATAGAATAGAATAGAATAGAATAGAATAGAATAGAATAGAATAGAATAGAATAGAATAGAATAGAATAGAATAGAATAGAATAGAATAGAATAGAATAAAAAGAATAGAATAGAATAGAATAGAATAGAATAGAATAGAATAGAATAGAATAGAATAGAATAGAATAGAATAGAATAGAATAGAATAGAATAGAATAGAATAGAATAGAATAGAATAGAATAGAATAGAATAGAATAGAATAGAATAGAATAGAATAGAATAGAATAGAATAGAATAGAATAGAATAGAATAGAATAGAATAGAATAGAATAGAATAGAATAGAATAGAATAGAATAGAATAGAATAGAATAGAATAGAATAGAATAGAATAGAATAGAATAGAATAGAATAGAATAGAATAGAATAGAATAGAATAGAATAGAATAGAATAGAATAGAATAGAATAGAATAGAATAGAATAGAATAGAATAGAATAGAATAGAATAGAATAGAATAGAATAGAATAGAATAGAATAGAATAGAATAGAATAGAATAGAATAGAATAGAATAGAATAGAATAGAATAGAATAGAATAGAATAGAATAGAATAGAATAGAATAGAATAGAATAGAATAGAATAGAATAGAATAGAATAGAATAGAATAGAATAGAATAGAATAGAATAGAATAGAATAGAATAGAATAGAATAGAATAGAATAGAAATACTTTATTGAATAATACTATATATAATATAAAATATTCAAAAGGAAAAGTGAATCAACAAAGTCATCCCACCCTTTGTACACATGTAGTTACAAATTAATGATAAATAAAATAAAATAATTCAGTATGTAGAGAAACAGTAAAACAAAATAAACAAGACATAAATATGTTACAGTAAATCGTTTACACATTTTGAATTGATAACATTGATTTGTACAGAAAGATGTAACTGTATTCAGTGTGGAAGAATTAACCGGCCTAATATATTTGTTATAAAAAACTGAAGCTATATAACAAAAAGATAATTTAAATAAGGAGGAATGATGGTGTGGAATATCTAGACTACTTACATTTCTCAAATTCAGATAATGCATACTTGATCGAAATTGTAATAAACTATATAAGTAATGTGGTATTTGATTATTTACAATTTTAAAGAGTAGAGTTACAAATAGTAATATACTTTAAGGATTTTAATATACTTTATAGTAATATACTTACTATAATAGTAATATACTTTATATATTTTAAGGATTTTATTTTCGTTATAGTAGCGAGTAATATGTTCTCTTCTAGAGACGTTGAAAGGAAATCTGAAGCAGGAATTTTGTATAATCTGAATTTTATTCTGAAAGTGATTCGTTAGAAAACCAAAAATACACTCTACTACAATAGTCAAAGTAAGAAAAAATTGAGAAGAGTTGAATTGAGAAAAAAAAGTTTGAAAGCTTCCATTTCAGATTACGCGACAGTGAGTTTTTAAATTTATAAAGGTGATTTAATTTAGCCTATGCAATTTTACATTTAGACAATACAGGTTCTTCGAAGTTTAAATTACAGTCTATCACGACTCCTAGATATTTCGCTGTTTCACTAAGAGGAATTACTTGATTGTTTAATTCTATTTCGACAGAACAATTGTTTCGAGATTTTTCACACACTGTCTTACATCCAACACACATCGCAATTGACTTTTTTAGGATCTAACAGAAGGCCATTGTCACTTGCCCACTGACTTGTTAGCGATAAGTTTTTATCAATGTGATGATCAAAATTTAGCCAACGAGTGTTTATATCATACCAAATCTGTCGAAAAAATAAGGCATTTCTTATGAAAGTGCGGTATAATCGCAGATTGTGCGTAGCTACGACCTCTTCAATAAACAACCACATAATTTTGCATAAAATTCCAAGGCAGCAGTAAATCTGGCCGCGATATTTCAAGGAACAGTGCCATCGGATTTCATATAGGACTAATATCATCTTTTACGCGTCCCTTTCTCCGTCCGGATACATAAGCTGAAAATACTACTGTAATAACGTGTAATAAAGGCCATCGCGTCTCCTCCTTCTATCGCATAACGCCGTATTCTCGGTTTAAATCATACTTAGGGGATTCACCGACGACAATACACTATTAAGAAGAGGATTTGGAGGTAAGTCTCTGGCCGCAGCCGCGATATAATAAAATTATAATTCGCAATTAATGTCCGATCGGTCATCTTCAGGTCCATAACGGATGTAATGTAGCAAAAAAGGACTTATATCGGGCCTTCGCGAAAGTTTTGAGATTGCGAAGCACGCAGTTAAAATTGATTGCTACTGGTTGTAGAGTATTGTTGTAAGATTAAGAGTAAATAATAAAGTAATATTAGGAATAACTGGATTCCATTGTCATGCTGATAAGTTTATAACTGAAAAAGAAACAGCAGCTTACAAAAAATAGATCTGAAAAACAATTTCCATAATTTTAAATATTGGATAAAGGACTACGAAATAAACCATCGACCTCGATAACATGCACACAGTGAAATGAAGTTTGCGACACTAATTGTAAGACAGAACAATATTGTTTTGACCTGATTTACAGTCTTTTTTTACAGTCATTTACAGTTCTTAATGAACATTCGCTCAAATATTTATCTCTATTATAACATGTTAATAATCTGGGCTCTTTAACCCTTTCGAGACTCCAGGTACACCGTATGTACCAGTAAATATTTTTCCAGACTAAATGCTTTTAATCAGGTTTAATTTGGTTCACATCAATACCACATAGTCCTATAGTGTCCTAGGAAAACGTAAACAAAGTTCTGCGGTTGCACCAACTCCTACCGCGATTCGATTCCATCGTATTTGCTCAGTTTACTGGAACACGTTGTAGCAGTACCGCATTTTGCAAATAGTTTCACTATAATTAGTAGTAAAATTATTTTGATTGTTTTAAGACGTAGTTTGTTTATACCTGTATAGAGTAAGTACAATAAAAGTTTGTAATTTATACTTTATAATTTATGTTTCTTTATAATTCGAAAATTATTCGTATAATTGACTATATAGTATATATGTGAACCATCAGTCCTAGAGAGTGGTACACATGTGTGCCATTAGTCGGGAGAGTAATAATAATTAATTATTGATATTATTTGCAGGCATAGATAAACCGAGGTCTTTGGTATTTTCCAGTAGAGGGTACAACTAGAAGAAGATGTAAAAGGTGTGCCGAAAGTAAAATTTAGAGACGTACAAAGACAATTTGTCAAGAATGTGACGTTCCACTTTGTTCTAAATGTTTTGCAACTTATCATACCTAAAATATTTTGTAATTATAGGTGATAAAGAGAATTAATATTTTATGTATATTTTTATATGGAACTGATGGTACACATAAATACCACACCAGAAGACTGCCGGTACTTATTTGTACCACCACCCCCACCAACCCTTTGGTATTTTTTTTCATTTTCTAATATAAAATATACCTTTGACCTATAATATCATAAAATATTCTAAAAACAGTTTTTATCTTCTCCAAATAAAAAATCGTCTTGAAAGGGTTAAAGGAATTTCTTTAAAATAAAACGGCTGGAGTAATGGACACATTTGGGATATATCTACCTCGTTTACTTGTGGATACTTTTTAACTCCCACTTGGTCTTATTAGGGTTAACACTGACCATTGTTGCCAAAAATTGTGGCCTATGTTTCTATGGTATTAAGTTATATAGTTTAAAGTTGTATTCTCTGATTATACAATACTCGTAATTCTTATTTTTATTATCTTAGAATATCTTTTAAACGTCCTTGGATTATTTGTGTTACTTGCGGACTGAATACAATTTTTCGGTAAATTTTTGCAAGTTTAAAACATCGACTCTACATTTGTCAGGAGGTCACCTACCTCCTGACAAATGACAAGGCGAACATTTCGAACAAATTCTGCATTAATAATAAAGCAGAAGTGGGAATTTCGCTACAAAAGGTGAGTAATCTTTAATTTTAACTTTCTTGTAAACGATGAGTATTGTTAGGGAAAATAAAACTTCAAAGTACGTTATTTCACAAACTATTAGCCTAATAATAAAAAATCATACACCGTGATACTCCAAATAAAAATCCCTTTCAAATGAGGTGCCGCATGCCACCCCTTTCAATTTGAGATTTTTCCCCATTTGCACCCCCAGCCCTTTTTTAAGGGTAAAGTGTATAAGAGTTACTCCATGAGATAGTATTTTATGCCTTATGTAACCACACCAAGTTTCAAGTGAATCCGGCAATTAGTTCAAAAAATAATAGGGGGGGACGGACTTTTTGGAAAAAATAAATGAGATTATCACTACTCCTTATCTCTTAAAAATGATTTGGGTTCTATTTAAAAAGGCATCAGACATGTTTTGAACAATGTAAGTGACTTCATTTCCTGATGTGTTGAAATATTTTTTCCTTAAAATAACCGGAGTTCTTTTTCCACAGTGAGGTCAATTTTACTTGAATACTCATTATTATTAGTACAGCTTACCCCTCCCTCATCCAAATAGAACAAAAACATTTTCTGGCGTAGTAACAATAATAATTATAATAAACTCTGACACAAAGCCTCTACCGAATACGCCATATCAACGTGATCAAAGTGAGAGCCAACTAAGCCCTCTCCCGAATGCAAACGTTTATAATTTAATAGCATAATGGAGATTCCTTGTCTGAACTGGCAGCGCGAATTACAAATTCAGCATTCTAAATATTTCATGTCATTTACATTTCCGAATGTAGCTACCTTCGACAGGTAGATTTCCGTGTGACAGGCACTGCGATAATTTAATATTTATATTGGCCTGCCAGTCCTCTCTCTGCGCTCTATAACTTCTGGCGGCGACAGGGGGGAATGCATTAAAATTAATTCTGTGTGCCGTGCGCTACTAAAAATAGCGATATAAATGAAATTGGTCATTATTTTGGGCTTATTTTAAACGAGGATTTGCCGGTTGATGGTCAGTTCACGTAGAAAGTTTTAATATGGGCATTAAATAGCATTTAATACATCTGAATTAACTGTCTAAACTGATAGTATAAGTATGACGTGATATTGAGTGACATGTCGATTATTTTTCGCATAGACAAAATCGAATGTGAAAATGAAAAATGAAAATAAAACCGAATAGTGCCATTAATTGTACAATAAAAAAAAAGCAAAAGTGAAGCAAGAGTGGCGTGATTATTTTGGAGCGATGTATTACAGATTTTTGAGGCATTCATTCTTTATTTTAAAAATTTTTTCTCGCCAAGCATGAAAATTGTAAAACATTAATAATTATATTTGTTTTAATAATAAAAATAATGAAAATACCGAAATTGCAACGAAAACATACGTCAAACAAATTGTTAAGTCTACATTATTTAAAAATAGCAAACAGTTATAGATAGTTTTAATAGTTTTAAACAGTTAACAATTTTATTTAATATCACTTATTTGGTCCTTTGCCCGCAAATGCGAAGAAAAATTATATAAGAATCGTATACATATGATCAACTTCGCCGATTATCCAGATGTTTACGAAAGTCATGAAAAAATTGTAGGTGGAGGTAGAATGAGATAAATAGCGCCCCATTAACATCGATTGTCCTATTAGAAGTGGTAACTCTTTTGAAATTTTCAAATAAACCGTTTGACTGTCTCTGATTTAAATTTCAGTAAATGGATCCTGACCCACGCTACTACCAATTTGTGTGTGCCACGAAGTGAGTGACTGCAAAACGGAACCGAAGACAAATGAATGACAGCAACATAGCAGTTTAGCTTCCCTTTCCGCTGTTTTGTGATCGTGTAATGTCTCTACATCCATAGTGTCACAAATCAAAGAGATTTGCATGTGTTAAGAAACGCGGAATTAACCAGACATAATGTTAGTACGTGGAGCACAGTGTGCTACAGAATGCGCTACATCTTAGTTATAAGCACTAGACTGCTATCATAAAGATAACACAGGTCTACAAAAAAAGTTCTGTCTTTGCGATCAGACCCATCATTTCCTATGTATGTTGAGGCACTGAAACTAAATTTGGCAAAAAAAATTCTTCCGCATCAATTTTTCTCTCCACCCCCATATAACCACCATAAACTCTTTTTTTTAAAAAAAATTTATTTTGTTTTTTTTGGGTTGCTGATCACAAATATGAAGTCAAGAATAAATTTCGATTTAATGACAGCTGTCAACAAGTTGTCAAATTTCATTAAAAAGTAAAAAGTTGATATTAAATGCATATTATTAAATTTTTTGGGTTGCTGATTACGATTCTGAAATAAAAAATGAATTATGTCAAAAATCATTTTTGACTTCAGAATCGTAATCAGCAACCCAAAAAACTAATCAGCGACCCAAAAAACCAAAATATATTTTTTTTAATTTCCTCTATAAGACTTTATGGGGGTTTTATGGGAGTGGAGAGAAAAATTGATGCGGTAGAATTTTTTTTTGCCAAATTTGGTTTCAGTGCATCAAAATACATAGGAAATGATGGGTCTGATTACAAAGACAGAACTTTTTTTAGACCTGTGTAATCTGTGCCACCGTGAAATGGTTTTGTTCCCTGTTTTGCCAGATGGGTTCAGTAATTTTTTGAACATCCTGTATACGTACCCATGCAGGTATCGATTATGCTCAAAAATCTATATAAGTGGATTATATTGATACCTCGTTTACCTGAATTATTTTTACCGATTTTTGTTTTGCGACTTTAGTTTGAAAAACATCTATCTGTAGTGTTTTCATCACAGAAAGCCAACCCACCATAACAACCATAGTTTTTTTAGTCGATTTTATTTTTTTGTGAAATCAAAATAACATACCTATATTGAAATTTATCATTTATTGTACGCAAAATTGATCTGTAGTAAAAAAATGCGGGTTGCCGTTCAAAATTAACATCTCCAGTTGTTTCAAAAAAGGCGAGAAAAAATTTGGAAACTACATCATAAAATGTCAATCCATATGAATAATTTTACAAAAAAAAAATCGTAATTTTTTTATCCATTTCCGCTTTTATCTACGGAAGCACTGCAGAGGGTGAGTTGGTGATATTCCGTTATTTTTAAAGCTATGAAATACTTTCATAAGGCAGATCCGGGCGGCGGGCTATAATCGTACGCGTCATACTACTTACTACTTGTATGTGCAAAAAACAATATTCATGAAAACAATAAACTGTTGAAATTTATAAAGAGATGGGTTAAAGTTACCCTGTTATTTACGTTGAGATGTGTGAAAACTTTGTGGGCCGCCGCGCTGTTTAGCCAGCTATAACTATAAATATACATATATACTTTCTTCCACAAATTTTTGACATATGCATTTAAATACGCATTTGAAATACTCGGGAATATAACATAATTTATAGTACACTGTGTACCCTCTGTTGTAAAAAATAAACACAAAAAATCACTGTATTGGTCCCTTTGTTGTTTATATGAGTGAAACTCACGTTTTAAGGGCTATTAACATATTTTGTAAATTAGTATTATTTGAGGTAAAATACCTAAACTGAATATTTAAGATTACTATGAAAATATTTAAATAAATTGTCAATTTTAGGTGCTTCTTCTAACCTGTATATTTTACATTATTGTCTATTCTGATAAAACAAATATTTTCACAAAATTCATATCTGTTATTCAGTTAGGTATAAGGTATAAATCACTAATAATCATCAGACGGGCAGGGGGAGTGGGTTATGAAGGGGGCGCCGTTTGCTTTCCAGTCGCGATCGAGCATTTGTGGGGGTTTTTCAAGCCGGGGGCCGGTTCATCTGGCCGGGGTAGCGATTTTTAATTGTCTCGCTCTCTTGTCAGGCTTGATATGCAACGACTAATACACTAGTGTAAGGTGTGGAGCATAGACCAATCCAACCGCAACCCTAGATTTGGTAATGTTCTGGTTTTCTGGGTTTCCTCAGAACTGTAAAGCAAAGCGTTACCGAAAATCTTAAGTCCTCGTGCCCATGGCAAATAATAATAATAGCCCTCCTTCCCGCAGGTCCTGAGGGACCTAAGGGTTACTCTTCGGATAATTATAGGGTGAGTATTATTATTATTTACAAAATTGTTTTTCTGACAGCATATTCTGAAATTTCAGAAAAAACAAGTAACCCCTGGAAAAAAATATTTTCATAGTTCTGAAAATTAGGGAGAAGGCGGGGGGAATTCTTACGAACTCACCCTGTAGATACTGTGTAAAAAGACATAGATCAAGATGATAACAAATGTCTGGAGATGTTCTTAAACAACTTTTCGCGAATATTTAATGTACGATTTCACACTTGAACGCGTTTCGCCAACCATGTTGGCATTATCACGGGAGAGTGTTAAAACAGTTGTAATTATCTCCTGATGATGTGAACATGGTTGGCAACACGCGCATTGTGTGCATTTAGTGTTGTGTTTTGGTAGTGTTCAATTGTGAATTTGTTTCTACGACTAAGGTTCCAATTCTCCTCCAGCAAAATATACTGTAGACAAAAAAAATTTTGTATACGTAAATAATGCTAACCTTTGCAAATATTGTTTATAGCTCCAAGAGAGATCTGCAATCTGTCCAGCGGGCAATAGGCATATGTTTTGATTAGAAAGTAGAGACGTAGAGTATCACTCCAGTGAGTGATCTCCTTTAAAAAATTATCTAAATCTTAAATCTATAATATATTTGTCTATGCAGTCTTAAGTTTAAGCTTTCACTAGCGGAACACAAACGTATCACTCTCAAGTGGATGAGAGGGCACCAAGGCCATGAAGGGAACGAAAAAGCGGACTTTTTTGCAAAGAAAGGGGCGGAAGTTCCACTGATAGGGCCGGAACCCACCTGCGGTCTGGCTTACCGGACAGCCAGGAGGTCATGAAGGACCTATTAAGAGAAAAACATATATCGCACTGGGCGAAAGTCCCAGGGTTGAGACACTCGCGGATGTTCATTGGTGAACCATCCTGGGACATGTCAAAAGACTTCATAAAACTGGGTAGAAACCAGCTGAGATGGATAGTAGGACTGTTTACAGGACACTGTCCACTCATGCGACATCTTACGACAATCGCGGTGAAAAATGATCCCGATTGCAGAAGGTGCGGAGAGGAGGAAGAAACCTCCCTCCACATACTATGCGAATGCCCAGCGCTGGCAGCTATCTATTCGAACTTTGGGGCTATAACAATAGACCCAAAAGAAGTGACAGACGCTCAATTAGAAACTGTCCTTAAATTTCTTAAGGAAACAATGGAATGACTAGACTATGGGGGCACAATAAGCATCGCTTAAGTGCGCAGGGCATGTACCTACCCCATACGTAATCGTAATCGTAAGTTTCAGCTTAACCTCTGCAAATATTAACTCTCAAAGGTTTGCCAACATTTGCAAACGTTTGCTGAAAATATGTTTCGGTGGACACTGGGCTTTAGGCTCCGTCGCTGGAGATATACTTCATCGACTACGGAAGGGCATGCTCTTGGTTACCCGCCGCGTGCGAACCCTTTAGTAGCGCCAGGGCGTCCGATAAATAAATAATGCGACCAGGTCGAGTCGGCCGCAACATGATTAGCCGAGCAGTAGAGGTTGTCCAATGAGCCGTCAGGAGTGTGCAAATCGAGTTAGCCGCGCGTTTCCCGGCTGCATTTGGGCCCCCCGGGAGCTGTCGCTGCCGCTGTCATGTTTATATTAGGCCGGCGTCGTCTCCGCCGCCGCCGCCTCCGCCCGAATCCGATCCAGACGATAACTGCGATTGTTGGTTTTTATATTGACTCGGTAAACGCGTTATTTGAGGACAGCGGCGTGCGCCAGGTCAAGCTGTGACTTCTGAGTGAAAAAATAGGAAGGATTATCCAAATTATGAAAATAATAATAGTAATAATAATAAAATAATCCATCTCTTGTCCTTTTTCTTTGCTTGTGTTGTTATCCGTTGATCCGTGTCCGAGGCTTCGATAGGTATTGAAAGTAGATCCATTTTTTACGCGAGCTGGCTTACTAACCATCTGCCCAACCTCCATACTTGGTGGGCTGGTTTTTCTTTTTTGTTGTCTCCCTTAGCCGATTTGTTCCAATTTTTAGGCGCCGGAAACTCGCCTTCATCCTCTTCCGTTAGCTAGGTAACGTACACCCATTGTACGCCACGCATTGGCCAGAGATCACGACGTGGAAGTGGAAGTAGGATTTGTTATATTAGCTATTATAAGTGTATTAAGATAGCTATTTATAAGTGTATTAAGAATTAGGTAGGATAGGAACGAAAGTTAAAGAATAGAACAAAATAGACCCTAAAAAAATTCGAAAGTAAATGTCATTTGTTATAAAAAAAACTTCTTACGGTATGTCATGTGCTTTTGATATGTTTTAAATGAATGACCTGCTGTGGAAATTTAAAATTTCAAGAAACCTTATTATAATTCTCCATTTATTATATTTCTGTATAAAACTCTACATAATATTGTTTTATAGCATGATAGCGTACCTATTAATAAAGTATATTTGTACGCTTACTGTACCAATGATTCGAACGGGGACGTTATCATCCACAGAAATTTTCTCCAGACCGTCCACAGACAGGACTAGCGATAATATCTACACCATAAAGCAAGATTCTACGGATGACTCTGCACTAGAAACTACCGAAGACTGGTTTTGTATGTGTGTAGTAACCATTCCCTTAATCCAAGAATCGTTTTAATAAAAATATGAGTGATACGGTACCTTTTTAAATATACGGTACATACACAATATCATTAAACAATGTTAGCTTTACATTTCTAATGATTCCAACCATAGTTTTTAAAAATTTCAAATGAATAAATAAAGAGACTACAAGTTCTTCAATGTCCTTTAGTTAAAGATGATTAAAACGATTAGATGAGATTCCTATGTTGGGAATTTAATCTAGTAAAATGTCCATAATTAATAATTTACGGGTATACTTATTTAGATTCATGCTGACTTAATCAACTCCACAATCTACTATGGAGTAGTTGATAAGTGATCAAGAGAAAAAATGTTTTTGGAGCTAATTCCGAGTCGCCATAATTTATGTGTTAAATTTAAAACTACACACCAAATGTAATCAATATGTAATTATATTCAATATGAGTACGTAAACTCACAGGTCATGAAATATCTTTTGTAGATATTTTAAAAATCTTGAATGCCTTCTGTTATGCATTTCATAGAGTTTTTGCTTTCGTATTTTATATTTAAAAGGGTAGCCTATTTTACTCAATAAAAAATGTTGATAAAAACAAAGAGCGTTATAGCAATATATGCCTAAAAGACTACTTCATGTATTTTCAGTATAATAATTACATACAAAAAGTACCCGGAAATATAAATGAACCATTTAAAAGGAATCGGGAAAATGTTTTTTCCTCAGGTTGGTAGCCCCTTCCTTAATAACTAAGCCTGTTTAGAGCGCGATCTGTCACTCAGTGTGTTTACAGCCGATGTTAGTAATAGACGACCTCAAGTGTGCCCGGCGAATTGTACAATGGAAAAAATAGTGGAACAACGCGTTTGTTTAAAGTTTGTTCCGCAAATGAAATTTCATGTGCCGATTCGTTGAAAATGTTAAATAAGGCCTTTGGTGATTCATGTATGTCCAAAACATAGGTTTACAAGTTGTATAAGGAGTTCAAAGCAGGCCGTGAAATCGTCGAAAGTTTGCCTCGCTCCGGTCGGCCATCGACCTCTACGACAGCCGATAACATCGGCAAAATCAAAACATTAGTGCTTGAAAATCGCCACATGAGTGTTAGAGAGTTGGCTCTAACACTGTGACATATCAACAATGTCAGCTCATGGTATTTTGAGTGATATTTTGGGCATGAAACGCGCAGCTGCGAGACTAGTTCCGAAAGAGCTGAATGTTCTTCAAAAAGAGCATCGGAAGCAGGTTTTCATCGGTTTCAGAGCCGATAGTGAACCAAACTTAATGAAATGCATCATAACTGGAGACGAAACATGGATCTACGAGTACGACATGTAAACAAGTCGTCAATCATTGTAATGGCGCTATGATGATGAGCCGAAACCGAAAAAACCGCGCCATGAAGGGTTTTCGCGAAAGTATTCGTCGGTAACGGCCGGAATTGTGGAAGGAAAATTCTTGGATTTTGCACGACGACAACGCGCCATCTCACCGAGCTACGATTGTGACCGAATATAAGGCCAAAAACTCAATAAATTCGATCGGCCAACCATCGTGTTCACCAGATATTGCTCCGTGTGATTTTTTTTATTTACAAAACTAAAATTGCCACTACGGGGTCTCCGCTTTGAAACGATAGAGGCCATCAAACAAAATTCGTTCAAGGAGCTGAAGGCGATACCTTCGCCGGCCTATGGGCGGTGTATGGAGGATTGGGTTAAATTGGGTTGACATAGCTGTATTGCACTCGATGGAGCCTACTTTGAAGAGGACAAAATAAATTTTGATGAATAAATAACAATTTATGTGCTTTTTTTACAATTTCCGGATACTTTTTGTACGTAGTAGTAGAGGAGAAGGTCCGAATTTCGACTAGGGTCCAAAGACTGACTAGCAAGGTTTGACGTATTGCTAGGTGCTGCACACATGCGGAAAAAATGGTAAACAACGCTCCATTACGTTGTTGTTGTTTATGGCAATCGTAGTTCCGTTCGCTTAACCGTGACAGTGCACTAGTCAAAACTTCATTTTCGGCGATTTCAAAACTTTTTCAGGTGAGTGTTCTTTATTTTTTACTGGTAATGTTTTAGTATTAGCTGTAGGGCCGTTACAGCATCGTGTTATGTAAATTCTAGTCTTTTAAATTATATTTTAGTTTAATCGATTGCCTCTTGTTCTTGATCGTACGTAACTTCAAAGTTTTAACCATGCGGTAGTCTTAATTCCGACTAGCGCTAGTGGTCTAAAGTTCGACTACTAGTCGATATTTGGACCAAATCCCCCAAGGAGGCTAATACGCGCTGTTTTTTTTTTCAGAATGCCTAGAAGAAGCCCAAATATGTTCCTAAAAACAAAAGACAACCCAAAAAATGTCGTCAAAAAGAAAGTCGATTTTGGGGGAACAACATCCAAAAAGGGTAAAGCGTTAATTGAGAAACCAAAAGAAAAGAAAACAAATGTAAAGGGAAGCGAAAGAAGACGTTGGATGAATGCAGTTCTTCGCAAGATTCTAATGGTACCGAAAATACTGTCGACGACAGCATGAGTGATTTGGAGTTTTCCTGTGGGCAAAAAAAAGCCAGATGAAGCGGATGCGGCCTGTATTTTTTGCCAAGGACTTTTTTCCGATGACAACAAAGGATAATTGTGGGTAATGTGTGTTATGTGCAACCTTTGGGCGCATAATTGTGTGATTTTTGTAAATGAGCAAATATTCATTGACTTTTTCCATTAAAAACAGAATATCTATGAAAGAAAAATTAATCTAAAATATTTTTTTACGTTATTATGCCATAATACAATAAAATGCGATTATTTTCTTCCTTTCCTTTTATTTCCTGACATCTTGAATCCGGTAGTCGAAATTTAGATCACAGTTTGAAAATCATGAATTGTGACAACTTTTAGGTACATAAAAAAACTAGCAAAAAACAAGTTTTATTTTTATAACATTTAAGTACACAGGGTGGATGTATAGCCTTTCCAGCTATACATCTATATTGTTGCGACAGCTTTTATGTTAATAGTTCAGTAGTTACAAGTGATAAAGAAAGTGGTAGTCGAAATTCAGACCTTCTCCTCTACATCTTCATGGGAGTCCGTTGATGACGGTGTTTCGATGTTTTAAGGTATATCATTCGATTATATTTTTTGAGGATTTTTTTGGAGGAGGAAATTGATGGATCAATTTCTTATTAGTCTTTCCGTCACATCTCAATTTTCTCCGATAAGTACAATAAACTTAAAAATTCACTATTGAAATAAATTCAGTTCGTTAAGAGACTGCATTTTATACATCTGCGGAGCAATACATCGAACAGCTGTCTCTTTCAGTCAAGTAAAACGTGCATATCTCCCCGACAAGTATATCCATCAACCGAAAACTCATCCATGCGCCCCATTAAAATTCACGCTCGCGCCACAACCGCATCACAGTCAGTAGCAAATATGACACGCGAATTCCCTCAAAAATAAACGAACACTAAATGCGATGCGTAGGCAATACAATGCGCCTTTTGGAAAAGGAGGATATCCAATTACTACTCGAGCAACTTCGTAGAAGGTGTAGCCAACTTTGGATTTTCCACCAGATCTCGCTTATTTTGCAATACGATCCAGAAAGGTAGGAATTTTATTTATTTGGTAGTGGTAGGCAATTGAACCCAGATGGCACATTCATTAAATTAGCGATGCTTCACAGCAAACATTTCTTTCTATGCAGTTACGTAAGTGTATTCAGGATTTTTGTAGGTCAATTAAATGTGTACGGTAATTAAACACAATGCTTATTTTGGAAAAGGAGGATGTATAATTACATACTTCCGTAGCAGCTCCGGTGACTCGGATGAGTATATCTAACTTTACCTTTAATCATATGTAAACTTTTTTTGATAGAAAAAAAATCGAATTGAGGACAATTTATGACTAAACATTTCTGCATTAGTGCAGCAACTGTCAGATAAGATTTATCGTATTTTTCGTCCGTGAATATTGAATGTGGAATCGATTTACTATACAGAGTGATTCCTAAGTTGACATGACAGAGGAAGAAATGCGAACAAAAAGAGTATCCTTTTTTTGGTTTCATTATCTAGTGTAGCACAAAAGTAAAAATAAGGGCAGTATTTTTTAATTGCCCTACACGAAAATTAATTTTCATTAATTATGTTAATTTCAATTAATCGTAACGAAATCTGAGCATTATAGCCGGTCACTTTCATATCATATTTCTTTTGTATTTTTCGAATTGCCTAAATGAACCAATTTGTGTTTGGAGCGTTGTTACCACATTTTCGAAACGCTCACAATATGCACAGTTTTAACATAAACTTATTGTTAGACATATGTTATGACATTTTTTTTTCTGATTATTGACCTCACACGTTAAATATATTAGCCACGAATTATACTATTAGTTTAAGGAGGGATATAAAATAATGAGGGAATAGACAGGGCCACCCGCTTCTCGTCCAGGGGTCTGTCAGGGCATTGTAGTTTTCTAGACATACAACATAAAATGTTATACAAATATTGTGAAGATATTACTTAAAAAAAGCCGGATGTTTTCCACGAAACATCGAACTATTATACTTTTCTCGACGCGCGTTTCGCCAACTTTCGCCAGTTGGCGAAACGCAGTAGTTCGGTGTTTCGTGGAAAATCTCCAGTTTTCTTTACGCTCAAGGTTCCAGTACCCAGTCCAAGATATTACTTACTGAAGAGCAATAAAAGGACAGCTGTTTTAATGGATAGAAGGGAAAGGTTAGACGTAATTCTACACTAGGTCAAAGTGAGTTGAAATGATGGATGAAACTCAATGTTGTAATACTATTTTGGAACATACATATAAAAATTGAGGTCCAGTAGTACCTAGTGGGCAATACGGGAATTGAAATTTTTCTATCTTCAGATTAGCGCATTTCTTTTTATTGTTAAATAATTAAAAAAAAACAGTTAAAGAAATTTGAAAAATAAAATCCCAAAGAAGTGTTTCCTCCCTGAAAGAAGATATGAAAAACGGCTTGCAAACTATTTGGGTAATATTTTTTTTATTATTCCATAATTCTTCCTTTATCCTTTCATACCAAAAAATTGATAAATGATTTTAGCTACCACTCGCTAGAACTCTTGCCCAATCTATTCCAATAGCGTTGGTTTTAAGATACCATCCAAAAAATCACCGGAATCAGCAGTGCTTAACTCTCAATACTGGCCTGTGGCATTCGAACGAATTACCACATCTCGTTCTCGAAGATTTTTTCCTCTTTCAAATGTTTATTGCTAGTCTAAATCAATACAGATCCAGTAAATACCTAAACTTCGTTTAATAAATATGTACATCTGTATAAAGCTAACACAATTTTTACCACTGACATTAAAACGCTACACTTTCTAGATTCTGGGGTACGAAAGCGTGGGAGTGCGGTTTCGGAAGGCCGCAGGCCATTTAGGCCCCATTGGGGACCTTGTGTTTTCTCTATCTGGAGTTCAACCCGTCAGCCATCCTAATGTTTTAAATAAGATGATGATGTTGCTTAGGGGATCTCCCTTATGTTGGCCAAGGATGGCCAACGTTCACCCAGGATGGATTCTCTTTTTGACGAGACTGTGGATCAGTCGCATAGTACAAGACGCACGGTCTCTTCTTCTTGTTGACAGCCACTACAAAAATGTGTTTCATTAGCTTCAAGCTATGGAAATGTTTTGTTAGTTGACAATATCCTACTAGAATGCTTGTTACGAAACGATGATTCTGTCTGGTCATCGCCAGATATACCATTGCCTCTTCTGTGTTGGAATACCTTAAAAATTCCTTAACAAGTTAGCAACTGCTTGTTTCGCCCTATAGTTCACCTCACGAGTGTCTTCTTTAATATGTCGAGTTATTGCTGTGATACCTGCAGTGCATGATGACATTATATTGCTGCTCCTGTTGTTATTTTTTAGTTTTGTAGGGTTAAAAACCTGTCTTTTATCTGCGTTGATTTTAATCGTTTTACCCACTATCTGGCTGCGGGTAATCTCGTTTGCGGTAATAGTTATTTTTCCAACTCTGTTAAATGCTACACTTATATTCAGCCAGAGCCTTTCGCCAACCAAGTTGTCATTATTGGGTGTTAATTAAAACCACCGTTCACTGTAGAAATCTGACAACACTGTCGGCTGATACCTATGAACGCCGATTAAGGGTGGGCACGAAACCGAATCGCTACGCCGGAAGAAAATCTGCAATCTGCTAAACGCTCCGTAACCGCACAGGAATGCACCTTCTCCCGCATTCCGCCCCGTGCCGGAAATCGCGGAAACTTCGCTGGCGTTCGCCTCTCGCCGTATTATTATTACACAACTATTCGGCAACAATTCGCGATACTCGAGCGTTCATCTTGACTCGCTGGCGAAATTCCGCATGACGGTTATATGGAATTGGCGTGTGAATGTTATGAATACTCCAAAGAATACAGTGTGATCTATTAAAACCGCGGCGATAGCTCAATGGGTAGCAGTGGCGGTGCGTGATATTTCAGTTAGCCATATCTTGAAAACGACGCATGGGACCCACTTCACTTTTAGGTGATGACTATACACCTCTTACAGAAAGGATTTATAGTGAAAAAACCGTCAGCAAAGTTTGCGAAAAAATTTTCAAAAACACTGGGGCACTCCCTGGGTTCTCAGTAACGCTCTGTGGAATATTTGCGGTATATTTTTTCATAATCTAGAAACAAATATAAGGAGACGTTTTTCGATTTGTTACACAATATTTTTGTTTCAAAAAGTTATAGCCATTTTAATTTTAATAGGGAAACAAAATGTTCCTATAAAATTAAAAGTAAAATGGCCATAACTTTTTGAAAAAAAAAAATATGTTGCAACAAATCGAAAAACGTCTCCTTATATTTGTTTCTAGATTATGAAAAAAATATACTGCAAATATTCCACAGAGCGTTACTGAGAACCCAGGAGTGCTCCAGTGTTTTTGAAAATTTTTTCGCAAACTTTGCTGACGGTTTTTTCACTATAAATCCTGTCTGTAAGAGGTATATAGTCATCACCTAAAAAGTGAAGTGGGTCCCATGCATCATTTTCAAGATATGGCTAACTGAAATATCACGCACCGTCACTGATGGGTAGAGCGCCATGTGACAGATATGAGAACTATCATCCGTGCAAAATCGAATTAATCATCAAGTTCACCGTTCAACCACTTTAGTACTGAACAATCAGCGGGCGAAATTCTGAACTTTGAGAAGCTTTTCCAGGTAAAAAGAAACGTTGAATTCGTTTTTTTTTTTATGAAGACTGAAAACAAAAAAAAATGTCAGTCAATCAATGATCATAAACATTGGTTACGACACATGCGTTGAATCAATTCAAATTCAAAATTGTTCATAGTTGCCAAAACGAGGACCTTGGATTAAGGACACTTTTTGATTAAGGTCTAAATGATTGTGATTTCGTTGTTACAAACGTACAAAGCCAGTTTATTTTATGCTGAGATTGCTGAGAAGTTAGGTGCCTAAATTCGTAAAAGTTCCTGCACAATTCTTATGAAAACTTCCTCTTGGTGAAATGTGTCGAATTTTTGATATTTTATTATTCATGACCAGCATATCAGGAGTCTCTATGGGCTCAAAGTATTAAAATGAGTACTTTTTCTGATACAGTCTTAAAATTTATTTCTTCCGTCATCATTGTTAGAGTTAGAAAATATAGTACATTGTACCTACGACTTTCTGACTATTGTTGTTAGTAAACATTTAATAATCCACATTTTTATGGAACACCATGTTAATAATATTACATCAGTAAACGTTACAAAACAACAATTATTATTATAACAACGGGTAATCATTCACTTTCTTAATAAATTTACTATAAAATCAAGTTGAGATTATGTTACTTTGACAAATTTAGGATAGGTTGATTGCTACATGAGGAACAATGTCAATATCATAAAATGTTTCATTACAAATTTTATTAACTCGTTTCCACTCGCAAATTCACGTTATATCAAGTTTTATTATTAATCTACATCTTATTGCCGTTACAACACTTTTGCAGATCGAATTATATTCAAATTCTTATTGTGTGTACTGCAGATTTTTTTGATCCAATTTTCGGATACCTAACAATGAAAATAATGATCTAACATTATAACTATTCATTTTAACCGTTTGATCTTATGGTGACTTGACCGATTGATTATGGAGAGCAAAACATCAAAAATGTAGCCAATTTCACCAAGGGGATCTTCGTATAAAAAATGTAATTTGTCCGCACACTATAACAAAATGTCGCTACTCCTTGAGCCTATATCATATATTCCCGTTTCTACGCAACGAAGGTATGTGTCACTCCTAGAATTATCTGATTTGCATGGTTATTATTCATTCCCAAGGAAATTTCTATATCACTATGATTACGGGAACAACTTCTTGAAGAGCTTCAAGAGTTCTGAACCGCTACGGGTCCAGGTTTTACATAACGTCTAAGCCAACGCAGTATTCTATTTGGTTTTATCGTCGCCGCCTCTTCGAAATAAGTTTGCAGATGCCGTGACACGCAATCTCATTTGTATTCCGCGGTACACGTTTAATCTGACACGCGCTCCCGCCAGCCTCCGTCTTAATAACCAGGAGGTTGTCACGCGGTTTCCTCTCGGCCGCACTGGATACAATAAAAATCGTTTAATTTGGCCCGCGGCAGTTGCGGGGTTTCCGTCGTAGTGCTTGCGGCCTGCAACAGAGTTGGGAATGGTCGTGTATGTTTAAAAATGGTCGGCGTCATTTGTAGAGTTGAGAAATCGCTGACCCTAAGTAAGTAGTGGTGACGGCTGGTGGAATTAAAAATTCTAGTATTTTCGTTTGAAACCATGGGAACCCCTGTCATATTTGGAAAGTGGAAGAAAAACAAATTCGAATGAAACTTTTTTTGAACAAAGACTTGCTCCCCAGAATATCTTGGTAACGTTTGTGAAAAATTTGTGATTTTTTTACACAATTTTCAAGTGGAATATAAAAACTTACTACAACTAAATCTGGTATAAATAAAGACTCGAAGTCGCGGAGCGTAACAGGACCGCATCAGGGGGAACACGGCATCGTATGTGAAATTATTAATTACAAACCATGTAATTAATAATTTTAAATAAGCAATTTCAATAACGGCTCGCACAACACAGTGAATTATAGACTGTCCGCGGCTAACATACGAGAGGTTCGGAATGAGTAGTGTTGTGCGCTTGCAATAACATATTCATGAATAACACATCGCAATAAAACCAGTTTAGAATCACGCTTCGTCGAGAATACCCGCGCTATGGTACTGGTTATTTAGGAGTGCAAAATTATGCCCGTTCATAATAATAGATAATTTTGTATTACATGAGTTGTATATGTACATATTACATAAGTATAAAGAAGGGTATTAAAATGGTTTAAAATTACTGAAATAATTTCAGTTAGGAAAAAAAGGGTGTTAATGTAATTTAGACAAAATCTGCATCTCCTTTAGATTTTTTTTTATTTGCATTTATTTATATTATTTTTATATTTAATTCTGTTCAAAGAAACAGAATTAAATTACGATATATATGTAAAGATATGAAAAAACACGATTGCTCCCAAAATATTGTCAGTTTAAAGTCCCTGAGTTTCAACTTTAATTTTCTGAATCTTACGTAGACTCTGTTCTGAACTGAGCTGAACTGAAAGTTTTCATTTCTTCTTCAAGGTCATCATCTTTGAAATTCGATGTTGTTCTGTTTCAGAAACTTTTTTTAAGTACACATGACTGTGGAAAATAATGGATCCAATGTGAATAGTAAATTGTGAACCAAATTTTCGCCGCTATTCTTAGTTTATTGGGATTACTCTCTTCAGCGAATTGTTCCAGAAAAAATTAAAGAACTTTTACAGCTGCATTAAAAACAAAAACTATACACCTCATTCTTAATATTTGTATAAATATGAACGTGACTATATGCGAATTTCGTAAGTATTTCATTAAGAAAAAACATAGAAAATTAATTTACACAAACCCCCTTCAAATAAATATTTCAAAATATCAGAAAACATTATCTTTTGAATGTTATATTTTTATATGTTATGTGGATACAGTTATCACAAATGGAATCTTGTATTTAGCTTTTAAACGTTAGATAGGAAGCAAACAAACCATGCCCTATTTTGACGTCATGTATTTAAAATAAGCAATTTCAATAACGGCTCGCACAACACAGCGAATTATAGACTGTCCGCGTCTGACATACGAGAGGCCCGAAATGGGTAATGTTGTGCGCTTGCAATAACATATCATTCATCAATCAAATCACAATAAAACCAGTTTAGAATCACGCTTCATCGAGAATACCCGCGCTATGGCACTTAGTTTACTGTGGGTATATACCGAGTGTTTCGTTACGCGTATCAGTGTCATTGTGATTTAGAGTGCTTGGACAACATAAGGGCGGATTGAACATGCCAAAAGAACGCAAAAATGGACAAGATCTATTTCAAACATGGATTGACAGTAATACTGACTTTTCCTTGGATTTACGTATTAGGGGAATTTACCTATTTTGTACTTTTATGGAAGAGCTAAAATTCTTCAGATAAATCTACAATAACAGGACATGCGAAGTACAGTAACAGACAGTAATAGCCATGCCTAATAAATATTCTAATAACTTATTAGAACTCGAAGAAGCATGGTTGTTCACATGTCTTGTTACTTTAGATTCAGATTTAGATTTAGATTTAGACCTTACTTTTTATTCATATTATACTTTTTGTAAAAAAAGGTCAAAAAAACAAAACATGGGTTGGTGATGCTAACCCCTGTTCATCTCTGTTAGTCCCTAATTCACTCTGGGTTTCTATTAAAAGCCACAACCCCATAACATCGAGTGAATCCCACAACCATATAACTCCATATCCAATAACCCAATAGCCCCAAGGGTCTGAAAGTCTCAACTCAATAATCCCACAATTCCATACTCTTGAATACAATAACCCGATAGCTGCGTTTTAGGTATTTAGAACTAGAAACGACGTATTTTGAAAGTTTTTTTAGCAGACAACTTCAACCATAGCTTAAAGATCTCTGAGCAACGGTTTTCTAATACAGTAAAACCTAACCCCAAACCCCTAACCCTCGATCAAACATATCGAGAAAGTTGAGGACCTTCTCGATGGGGTTATATGGTTGTGGGGTTTAGTCTGGATTTGTATTTTATGTAGGAGGTGGCCCCTAAATAATATCTTATGAGGGAAGTCACAATCTATCTCTTTTTCTGTACCATATGATACTCGATTTTTAGATCAAACAAGTAATGGCACTGCAATGACTAATCAGTGAGTGGCGTGGCATAAAAATCAACGTACACAACCTTATAAATGCTATTGCGTCCAGCCTTATAAATTTAGACCATTTATTGAGGTTAGGGATGAACCTGATGACGTGATGGTTTTAAACTTACTGGAATTCAACAGCCTAACAATGGGTAAAGTGATGTAGTTTACAGTAATATCCACTTATTCTTTTTTTGTGTCAAAGTAATTAGTTAACAGTCAAACATCTGAGAGTATGGGAATTTGTACAGCTTGTTTAAGTGAACTATTTTATGATATTTTAATTACGAGTATATTGTATTTTCAATACTTTCAACAATTTGTAATGGTAGATTTGTGATGACTCTTATCACTTTTTATTTTGTTAGACTACAGAGCAATAACAGAAGACATTTTAATTGCAACAGTAATACTATATTTTAAGCCGCGCTGTATACAAAAATACTGGCTATTTGAGATACGTTAAATATTATTTTATTCTGTGAAACGACATTGTTTACTAGTTCCCATTATATCACTGATTTTTACTTTTGCAGCCCAAATTGCCGCGTAAATCAATCGAAATTTATGCGCATCATTCAGATCGGGTAGTTTTAACAGCCGTTGCGTAAAACAATTCGTTACCTGGCCGCTGTTCGGAGGGACGCGCGCGGGCGCCCGATTTTTTTTATCGGTTTGTTTGCGAACTCGCTGCGCCGGAACGCCCGTGAAATTTACAAATGTTCGAAACCATCGGCGTTCTTTAATTTGACATGAATATGTAACTGATGCCGCCGGTTACTGTGAAATATCGTGCATTGTGGAAGACAAATGGGCGAGTTTTTCAACCGTGCCGGGTAAAAAGTATGCGCTGAAATGTTATTTAGCACATTGTGTGATGACTTTTAACAAGCGCTGGCAGTCTTGCTTTGTGCCCCAATGTCGGATGGTTTTGGAGAGGACAAAGGGCCGTTGAACAGCGTGAATGCACGTGCCTAACGTCAGTGGCGTACACTACGATAATCTGGAGCCAATGACGTTGACTCCATTGGAAGAAAAAACTAGTCTAATAGTTCCAGCTCCTTCCAACATTCCATCTACAGTATCGGACAAAATGAGAGCGACTAATTTAACTTTATGATAAAATTTGACTGAACAATAATGCAGCAAAGATAAAGTGGCCAATATATCCATCCCTTTAAAAGTGTCGCAAGAATTGTCTGTGTGTGGTTCCCCTTAGTTAGTTCGCGCTTGCGCAGAAGCTATTTGTCTCATGAACACCTGTTGCGCGACAAAATTAAAGCGACGCAGTTAATTTCTACCGATTGGACTAGTAGAGCGCACGTTTAACAGTAAACTTTAACGCAAATACTCTGAAATTAGTGATTTGAAATGCCGCGTGGACACCACTACTCTGTAGATCTAAAGGAAAAAATCATCGAAGCCTACAAAGGTGGACAGCCGCAGAGCACAATAAAAAATAATTTTGGAGTCACTAAACAAGTTGTATTAAGAATAGTTAAAAATTTTCGTCTCCGCGGAAGAGTTGTCAATTTAAAACGAGGTGGGCGAAAACGAAAAACAACAAAACAACTGGATCGGCGAATTAAACGAATAAGCCAACAAAATCTGCGGCTGGCTGCAAATCAAATTTTGGCCGAATTGGATGAATCAAACGTGTCCTCAAGAACGATTCAACGTCGTTTTGTGGAGGTAGGACTTCCTGCGAGAAGATCAGCCAAGAAACCACTTCTGTCGAAAAAAAATATAGACCCATTCGGCATATTACCATACCTATGCCGAATGGGAAATGCATTTAAAGTTCACTTACCATCATGATAAAAAAACTGGACGTTTTCCACGAAACACCGAACTACTATACTTTTCTCGACGCGCTTTCGCCAACCAAGTTGGCATCTTCAGAAGAAAATTAATACTAAATTCTAGCCCTACAAACTTGCAATCTTCTTCTCCTGAATCCTAATTCTATCCTGAAGATGCCAACGTGGTTGGCGAAACGCGCGTCGAAAAATGTATAGTAGTTCGGTGTTTCGTGGAAAACGTCCAGGTTTTTGTTTATACGCCGAAGGTTCCAGTACCCACTCCAGTACCAACATGATAACGACCCAAAACACGCAGCGAAAATAGTAAAGCAGTGGTTTCGAGAGAATAACGTGGCAGTTTTAAAATGGCCGGGTCAGTCTCCTGATTTGAACCCTATAGAAAACCTCTGGGAAATAGTGAAAACGAAAGTTCCTGAGAAAAACATAACGAACAGAGATCAACTGTTTCAAGAAATTCAAACTGTTTGGAACTCTATAGATGATGACGTCATTTCGAAGCTTATCGCATCAATGCCAAAACGCTGCCAGCAAGTTATTGCCAATAAAGGATACTGGACGAAATAGTGGTTTTATTATTTATTTCTTTTTGTTTTTCTGTGTTTGCTGTAGTCTTTCTAATTTTGTCACATTAAATGTTTTTTTTTTGTTTATTATATATTTTATAACTTATGTGTAAATATTTCCATTTTGTTAATAATAAATATATTACTCTTTGTCTAGATAATTGTTTATAATATTATCACGACAATAGCAAAACCTTTAGTTCATCCATTGAGTAATTAACGGAGTCGCTCTAATTTTGTCTGATACTGTACATGTAACCCCAATCGGGTGATGATCTATAATGTCGTCCCTAAACAAATCTGCAAAAACTATCTGCAAAATTTGACAATATGAGATTTTTGCATATCTGTGGAATTAGTTACCGTATTCACTTATTTCTACCACGTAAAAATACTCTATCTTCACCTCGAATATACTAAAGAAACGTCAAAATAATTAATATATTTCAATAGACAATAAAAGTTGAGAAGAAACAATAGTAAAAGATCATATTTCTTAAAACAGTGAAATTGTACATAGTACGATTTGCTAATGGACGGCAGTATACAGGGTGTCCCATAAGTGTGTACACCCTTTAAACGGTGTATTCTATACGTGATATTAAAGGGGACTTTCATATAAACTATTTCAATTAGAACCTTCTCTGCAAAGACTATTAAATTTGAAACCAAAAAAATATTATAAAATGAAAATGCAACTAATGAATTATTAATTTGTATTGGTATTACACAAAAGAAAGTATCGAGTACAGTTAGGCTGAGGAAAAATTGAAAAAACCGAAACTTTGGAATATATTTTTGTAAATTAGCACAGGTGTAAAATCGAGGGACAAAGGTTTTGTCTCAATTACTACTTTCTATATTTTTATCGGACACTGGGTTTTTCGAATTTTTTTTATTCAAATTTCTTTGACATAGTAGCAATATGACACAATGATCTTATCTGGAAAAATATTGTACTTAAAACATACATTAACACATCCCAAAATTAGATTATCAAAATTTAATAATAGCCTTTCTCTATATGATGTCAACTTTCGTGGACACTGTATATACGCGGTCTGCTCCACTCATGACCGGTGTCAATCGACTCAGCTCGTCGAGTTGGTCACGAATAAATAAATAAATAAATCACCAAAGAAATAATTAAGGCGGCCTTCCTTTTGAGGAGCATTTTTTTTAAATCCCTGAAACCTGTTAAGGAATATTTTAATGCAAATTCAACAGGAAGTAGTTTCGTCTGTGCTATGTGATGTTACGTACACGTCTATACTATGTGATGCTATGTGATGCTACACATAAATAGATATTTCTTCCAAATACACGAATATTCTTTTTTACTTAAAAATATTTGTGAAATTAGTTGTAAGCATTTCTAATTCCGGTTTCTTTTTTTTACATTAAAATTTATGTGAAGTGACCCATTATGTTTTGTAGTTGTCACAATATTAAATATTATGGCCGTGTCAATTTTAGAGACAAGATACGCCACTGCACAAAGACGAGGCATTCTGTTTATGATAAAACTTAATAAAATGATTTTCATAATGGAGGAAAAATGCGAAACATTCGGTATTTCGCTAGTCGCCGTCGGTGTAGTCAAAATATTTTATAACGACGGGAATTTGAAGGATCTGTATTAAGCTCACAGAGCTTATGAAAAAAAAGTAAATGTATAAAACTTTTCTTACCCCTTGAGCATCATGAAGTACACCTTTGAAATTTTAATAATTATTTATTACTAAAAGACTAACTCAACAACAGAAATTTAGACAAATATTGAAACTATTATTTTTTACTTGACTTACATGGCTGGGGTTTTCTCCTCCCTTTGGCTTCAAATATCCATAACATTTTTTTATACTAGCTACACAAATACGATTATCATTCAAAAACTAAATTTTAAGAAATAGCTTCTTACTTTTAGTCACAAAATAAGTACAAAGGTCAAATTTATTTCTTGCAGGTGTGTAGCCTTTCAGGTTAAACGAGTCTCTACTTTTTTTATATAAATGTTTAGATCGAAAGTTAAAAGCAGACGCCGTAATCTTGGAAGACTCTTGAACCTTCTTTATATAGAAAAATATGTGTGTAATATATGTATTTAATATAGCCTATGTTGTATCATTTCATGCTATTAATAACAGCATTTCGGTTTCTGTTTTACCACAACTGTTAACAGCACTGTTACAAATAATGTAAAATGACATCGGAATATTAAAATAGGAAGTTCAATACGAAGAGTTGGAGAATAGTTACCAAATTAACATAAAGTGAATTTTGTTGAACTGAGGTCACTTCAAATGTATTACAATTTTCTTCACGCCTTTCTTTCAGTCTGTCAATTTATATTTCGCCAACGTCTTTCCAGATTTCCCTTTGATAAAACCCAGAGATGCCACGGGATTAGATTCCGTTTGAACTTTGACATTCCTCGTAAGAGATGCGGCTTCTAAATTCATGAAGGCCTATATACACGCGAAATAAATAATGTATTCTGAATAATTCCGTCCAAATGTCTAACAACGCGAATTTTTCGTTTAACCATATTTGGCAAAAACTTTCCAGTAGAGCGTCATAGTGTCCGCAGATACGACCAATAAGGAAACATTGATAAGACGCGTACAAGTAAATTCAAAAGACGAGGGTCACAATAGACCGTAGACCTTTGACCCTTGCAACTCCTTTACTATGTAAATTTAGGCTTTGATATACACTCGGCTTCCGCTTTGAATTCCTCTACATGTGTAGAGCGCAAAGTCTCCCAAGATTTATCGACTACTTGAATATCTCTATGGAAATTGAATTAGAATTAATAATGATGGCTTATTTCGGTGTATAGGTAAAATAATGAGTATAATTACTATCGCAAACATTCTAACATAAATATTAGCGGTATTCTAAATTTTGATTACTTAATAATCGTGTATTCAGTCTATTTTTACTGTTTTGTGTTTCAGAACTTATTTTTACAGATATAGTACCTAATGACATGAGAATTATAGTAGATTTTTTTATAGATTTCATGTATGGTCAATAGTTTTCATTCGTTCTAATTTTGCAGATGCAAAGCCGTCTTGCACACTAATTTTATTTAAAAAAAATAAAGAAAATCGTTTCGGCAAGAGTGAAAGAAATATCAGTTGCAGGGTTTGATCAAGGTGATAGTCATCGAAGATTATGTTCAATTATACAGAAGCAGGTCGCTGATATGTATGGAAACGGTCGATTATCTCCTAAAGTAAGGTAGCTAGCGAAAAATGTTAAGACACAAACGTTTTAGGGTTTTTTAAAATCTATCACAATAAAGAAAAATTAAGTATACAAGATCAGTCAAAGAGTCATGACGAAACAAAGTTGCTTTTTATTGAATGGAACACCCTGTATATTATTCCATATTTCAATTCTTCTCAAAATTATAAACAAAATTCATATAGCACATCGAATACCTAAATTTAACTGTTTTCGAGATATCGTATTTTGAAAATCATTTTCTTATAAAGTATACAAAAATATTTTAGTTTATTAAGTTTATAGTCCATCAAGTTACCTTTGAAGGTTTCTAGCTCCATAACAACGCCGCTTCGTTCTTTTGTCTAACAGTGATGATCTTGACAACACATGTCAAAAATACATTTAGTGTAAATTATTTTCGCGCAAAAATGGCACGTTTAAGTGAAATCGAGCGTATTGAAATTTTAATGATCATAGGATATGGTGATAGAAGACGAAGTTTTGACCAAGTAGTGGTTATTTTTAATGAATTGCATCCCGATCGGGAACCTCTTTCTAAATCAACCGTTTCAAAAACATTGCAGCGTTTTCATGAAACTGGAGGTGTCAAAGATCGACCAAAAAGTGGAAGACCAGTAAGAGTTACAAACGAAGAAAATTCTTTGAATGTCGTGTTAGATGTGGTGGAAAATCCAATAAATTCGACGCAACAGAGGGCTGTAAATCATAACATGAGTCGATATTCCATTCAAAAAATTTGCAAACGTGAAAAATTCCATCCATATAAAATTCATATGTTACAAGAGTTGAGTGAAGACGATTTTGACCGTAGAATCGAGTTCTGCGAAGTTATTATGGATAAATTAAACGAAAATGTCAACTTTGTCAACCACATATTGTTTTCTGACGAATCTACATTTTGTTTAAACGGGCACGTAAACCGACACAACTGTAGGTATTGGTCAGACCAAAATCCACATTGGATCGAGGAAGTTCACACCCAACGACCACAAAAAGTAAATGTTTGGTGTGGCATTTGTATTTCCGTTTATAAAAGTAATTTTATAAACGGAAATTTGACCTCTGAACGATATTTATTACTTTTGCAAGAGCGTATTATTCCAGAGCTTAGACGATTATTCCCGAACAATAACAATCCCAATTTACCGGCAGAACAAATATGGTTTCAACAAGATGGGGCTCCTCCACATTTTGGACGTTTGGTACGGGTATATCTAGATGAAACCTTTCCTGATAAATGGATTGGACGCAGGGGGGCAATTGAATGGCCATCTAGGTCTCCCGATATGACCCCACTTGACTTTTTTCTGTGGGGTCACATAAAAAATGTAGTCTACAAAAATAGGCCGCAAAATATCGAAGAGTTGCAAGAAAGGATAAGGCATGAAATTTCCACCATTCCTCCCAACACACTTTTAGATTCACTACAAAATTTTGTTCAACGAATTCATTACTGTCAGGAGGTAAATGGTGAACACTTTGAGCACCTTATAATAAAATAGAATTCCAAAAAAAATTATTTGTTGTTTATTAAAACTTGTTTTCTCTCTTTTTTTTTCTGGCATAACTATTGTTTTCATAAAATTTGAAATATCCAGGACATTCATTAAAAAATACATTTTTTCGTTTCATGCATTTTTATCAACCCTGAACAATTATGCTTTTGTATTTTCTGTAAAAAAATAATAATTAAAATTTAATCATCCATATCTTCCACCTTGTGTAATTTGCATAATAAATATCCATCATTTCGGGCTTTTCCTTTAATAAATTTGAGAATAGTAAAAAGTTATTTTCAAAATTCGATATCTCGAAAACGGTTAAATTTAGGTAACGATGTGCCATATGAATTTTGTTTAGAATTTCGAGAATAATTGAAATGTGGAATAATATACAGAGTGTTCCATTAAGGAAAAAGCAACTTTGTTTCGTCATGACTTTTTGACTGATCCTGTATACTTAATTTTTCTTTATTGTGATAGATTTTAAAAAACCCTAAAACTTTTGTGTCTTAATATTTTCCGCTAGCTATCTTAATTTAGGAGATAATCGACCGTTTCCATATATATCAGCGACCCTGTATATGTTACCTATACCTATGTGGAACCATACGAAAAATCATCGATATAGATTTAGAACCATGTTGAATCAGCCGTTTTGGAACAAACATCACTGAAATTGAGTACTTAGTGTTGGATTACCATCGCTACTGAATATGTTAACAAAATTGGAGTAAACTCAGTTAGACAAAAAGAAGAAAAACAATATTTTTCAGTTAATTTTTAACCAGTTTTGACACTGAAGTAAATCTGAAAAGCAGATATCTTGAGTTAGCTACGTGAAATTGGTTGAAATGAATGTAATTGTCACTACTATGAATATATTGTAGGGTACGGTAGATTAGGAATATATTGTAGTACGTATAAATCTGTCAGGATATTTAAACAGATATCGAGTTAAAGAAGTGCGTTTAATAAAAATTATCCTATTGCTTACTGAAAAGTCTTACTTTGCTTCATATAGAAATTTTACAGGTAGTTCTTTTTACAGACATTTTGAATACACTTTGTCCCAAGAAGAATGCCGGATTTAAATTGCACGCGGATTTTCTGCGGTTGGGTTGGTGGCATTGGCTGTATCGGTTCTACCACCTATGTTTACTCCGGTTAGTTGCTATAGAGCGCTTTACTGTGCAATAACGAGTTTTGACTGTGAAAATGTGGATTTGGTCACGTGGCGTAATCGAGCCGTACTTTTTCCAAGATGAGGATGAAAATCACGTAATCTTTAATGGAGAATGTTACCGCAATATGATTTTGACTTTTTTGGGGCCGTATTTGAATGGTGTTGATATTGAAGATGTACGGTTACAGCAGAATGGCGCTTTTTCATACATAAATGTGAAGGATCTAAACATTCGTGCCATTGCATGACAATACACATTTTTTTTACCTATTAAATCCGGCGTTCTTATTGAGACACCCTTTACATATATTAATACATTAGAGATGTTTCAGTATGTTTGTCAGTAAAGCATTTTCTCGAATTCATTAAAATAACTGAAGTTTCAAAGGATTATATATTCTCAGAAAGTTTTTGTTTGAAGTCTGCATGTTTACCACCTAATTTAAAGTTTTACTATAAAATTCTCTTTGTTGTAACATACTCCATACTTGTTCCATGCATTCTACAACACATTAAAGCATATTACCTCACTAAAGCTTCAAGGAAAATGAACTTCATTCAGTCGCTGCCTAGCAAAGAAGTTATTAGACTTTCGAGGAGATGTAGGCGGCATATTCCCCATGCGTTTTACCGGATGCACAGTTCCTTCGACAAATTAAGTAAATTGCAAAATCTATTTGCAGGAAGGAATCCCGTCCTCAACCAAACGTTAATTTTTAAGCTAGCCTGTGGAAGCAGTGGCAGCACTAGTGGTTCGTCAAGGGGTAGATCGATGGCTGCTGATAAAAACAAATTAAAACAAACTCCTAAGACTAAAAAACTTAAAGAAAACAAAAGAGGTACTTTTTAATGAAAAACATTTTGCTTCATTTAACTCAAACACATCGTAGAGTGAAGCCTTTCACGGCCGTTGTCTGAAGACTAGGTGGTTTCCGGGTATTGCAGTGTATGATTTCCATTTCTTGACGTTTCGCCTATTATTCTGTCGTCTTCTTCAGAAATTACTCTGAGCACTGTTGTTATCTTGCTCTGCTCCTTGTTATATACATGTCTTGGCGTTTCCTCGGTTGACGAGATTATGAGTAGCTAATAAGATGAGGTGAGTAATTAATAAGAGGGTTTTCAAATAGTTATCTACAGTTTAAATTCAAAAACAATAAAATTGGAAAAAACGTTTGCACTTATTAACTTACAAGATAAACAAAAACAAAAAGTTACCAAAGCTAAAAAAAGACACGTTTGCTTATATTCTCTTCTGGTCATTTGTAATAATATTATAAGACAGTTACAATGTCGCGATGTTTTTGTGAATCTAGTCGTCATTACTACCTCTGCCAATACTATCAGGGCGTGTGTGTTCCCCTTCGTCAGTCCCCAAAGGCGCTTCAGCTCGATTGATAGGTTTACAGATTTCGCGATCTTCTGTTCAGTCCTCTAAATGTTGTGGGCAAGTGGCACTGTGATGTCTATGATAATCCCTCTTCGTCGTTTTTTGTTTATCAGCACAATATATTGTCGGTTGAAGTCCACTGTTTGGTCGGTGCTGATTAACATATCCCAATACATATCTGCTACTTGTCATTCCACTACCATTTCCTATGTATGTCTTCGACGTCGTTCCTCAGGATATGTTACTGGTAATGTCTTGTTTTCACAACTCTCTCATGAATAACTGTCAAGAAGCCTTCACTTTCAGGGTACAGATAGTCGTTGACCATTTTACTGAATTATCTTTGTCGACGTAGTCTGACTGTAGCATTTTTGGAAAACGGCCCTGTAAACCATGTTCCATCCAAAGCGTCTGGGACTCCTGTTCTGTTGGTATGTCGACCAGGAGAAGCTCACATCGTAGGCTCAAAGGTGTGTATCCAGCGTACTCTCTTTGCTACTGCTCGAGCTATTATCGGGTCCCTGTTGGTTAGTAGTTTTCTTCTTAAGGAAGCTTCTTGGATAACACATTGATTTTTAATGTTCAATAGACCTCTCCCACCTCGTCTTCGAGGTAGGTAGAGTCTGATTACAGGGTTAGTGTGTAAGTTCTAAATTCAGTTAGGAGCCGCCTGGTAAGTCGGTCGAGCTCGTCGAGATCAATAACGGACCACTTAACGATTCCGAAAGAGTATGACAGCACTGGGACAGCCCACTAGATGATGGCTTTGATAATATTGCCTCCAAATAAAAGCTTATTTGAAAATATAAGAAGCAGCTTTGTCAAGCGGTTCTTATATTTATCTTGGAAATCTTTTTTGAGTTGTGTGTGGTTGGTTGATCTTGTTATCTTGACACATTCCCAGGTAACGGTATTGCTCTTTAGGTCCTTTGATATATGTTAGTGTATACCTCTGGGTTGTTAAGAGGCGCTATCTTCACAATACCCAGTTTGGCGCATTTATCCAGGCCAAATAATATTTTGATGTCATCGCTGAAGGTCCTAGCAGTTTCAGTGGGGGCCTGGAGTTTTGCCTTGGACCCACTGAATAGTTTTAAAGCATCCACGTAGAGCAGGTGAGTCAGTGTTGCGTGGATTCTCAGGTTGATCTTGTACCCAGCTGTTGTTTTATTCAGTAGTGCAGATAATGGGTTGAGTGTCAGACGGAATCAAACTGGTGAGAGTGAATCACCTTTGGAAAATTCCCTTCTCGATGTCAACTTGTGTTTGTTTTCCATGACAACATAAGATGTTGGGGACGAGCTCTTATACGAGGGCAGACTGTAAATTTCCAGTACTTTCAGTAGCCAATCGTGACGTACCGAATCGAACACTTTGCTGTAGCCGATGTATACATATGCAGGTTTCTCCTTTTTACTTGGGCTTAGTTCAGTATCACAGCGTCGATTGTCAGTTGATGCACGCCTCTGATGCATCTCTTTTGTTATTCCTCAAAGATGTTGTTTTCCAAGCAGTGACGATACATATTTTTTTCATTTATGATGAACGTTAAAAACATGTATTGCTGACAGACACGCGATGGGTCTGTAATTCTTCGGTCGTGCAGCATATCCCTTCTTGAAAAGCATGTACGTGTTGCCTGTCATCAGGAATTCTGGTTATTATTATTATTAATAGGGAGTAAGAAATACTGGACGAAATAGTAACGTGTAATTCAGTCTAATACAGTTGGGGGTGGAGGCACTTCTGGCCTCCCCTTATGACCACCAATGCATGGCAGATTCTGCATCAAGGCTACCGGACGGGCCACTAAAACTTCATCCGGAGTTAGAATAATAGAAGAAAGGCCTTACACGGAGCAGCGACGCTTTTAATGGAGCGTCGCAGGCATTTCGGTTTAAATTAAAATGTAGATTCGGAGGAGGCATCCGGATAAATGAACCACCGACGGTATACCGGCAATAAAATCATTGCAGGGGAAGTAAATTCCCGGCAGCAAGATGGCGACCTGTTCGTTTTGTGTATGTGACTCCGTTTTTGGCGAAATTCCTTTGTATCCTTTTATTGTGGGGGGGAATGCTGGCGCAACTTTAATCAAGATGTAAGGTTTTGTTGTCGTTAGTAGGGAAAAATGATGGGGTTTTTTCAATCTGTTACTTTAACAGGTTATGTATTTATGTTATGATACGTATTTTCAATTAGATATACATTTTGTGATATTTTATTATTCATTTGCTTCATTCATTAGTTTCACTATTTTAAAGCTAAAATTAATGTATTGCCTATTGTGCAAAGAAGGTAATCAACTAGACCAAATAATATCTAAAATAAAAACAAAACTGTAGCACTTTATCAACATAAATGTAATGTCAAACAAATATACAGGAGGAAAATATTATATTGGTAATAACATCTGTTTAAAAAAAGTGACCGTCAGAAACTTTATTTTCTTTATATTTCGATGTTTATTGATAAGGGCAATCGTTTCTGCATCTTTGGAAACTTAAAAAAATTATCTTAACTTAAAATGTGAATCACTGCTGTTCATCATTTCGAGTTTGTCAGGAAAAAAGTTTTAAAAAAGGTTAAAAAGCAGGTAGCGTTTTTAAAAAAAGAATGCATATCGCAAAATTTGGTGTGTGTGAGTTATTCATACTTTAATTTTATGAATATACTTTAATTATATTGAACATAACTAAAATACTGATTTGTTGAAATAGAAAAATTACAAAATTTTCAAAAGAAACTCTGACAAAAAAACATTAATAGTTAATGCCTGCCCTTCCAATATAAAACAGCTTTTAAGTATTAGCAAATTTATTTATTATTTATATACACTTTTTTCAAGTTGATGATACAACCAAATAGATTATTACCATTTCAAACATTTTTATTTAATCATTAATATTTATTGCACAAATCTATACTGAACTGCTGTTACCGAACTAAATAAAATGTTATTATTTAAAATGAACCTCAAATATTTTTAATTTGCTGTCCTACGAAAGCCTTGTATAAATCATCGATTTAGTTGTCCCAACAATTTGAATAATAGTTATGTCTATAAATAAAACCTAATTAACAATATCTATATAATTTTTGTTTCCTAATGTGTAAGATTTAGTTCAATTATCGCAATTATCGCAATTTAGTTCAATTATCAGAAAATGTACTTTTCCATTTCTTCTCAAAAGAAGACAAACAATTAATTAACATTTACAAGAGCTTTTAAAAATATCAATACTGTAGTATTTAAATTTAATGTAAAGACTATACTTAAATTTACGTGGTTGCTTTTTTTTTGTCTTCGACTATGTTTTTGTGTGATTTTAATTTCATCAGGTAATATGTTACTTTAGGACAAAATCACAAAGCCATCAAAATACTCAGTATACACAACAGTATTTCAGAAAGATTCGATTTGTCGTCATTAGTAATAATGGAAATTTAATATTCGGGAAGCCGACAGCGGCTAAATTTAGAAGCTTTTATAATATGAATAATGCAGCTTTTAAAATAATTTATAAATTCGGGATAACAACCCACCACACGTCCGAAAAAAAAATTAATGGCAATATTATGAACTGTTTAGAGCCTCTACTTTTTTTGAATACTAATAAACTCTCCAGGAGTTTTTTACAGCAAATCCGGTTTTGTGCAAATCCAGGTAAAACACAATATGCTCGCGACTTAATTTAAAATTCCGTGATATTATGGAAATTCAAAACTACCTAATTGTAATAATTATAGTTATACTCTTAAAATATCGGCAATTAATATGCAAATAATTGTTATTTCATTCTATTATAGACCAAGTAAAACACTGTTAAATATGCTGAACAAAAGTTGGACTAGAAATAATTATCTAAATTATTAGTAGAGCAGCTTTTGTGTCAAAAAAAAACTTATTGAATGTTTTGAATGCTCATCGTGTTATTTTGATGTAATTTCTTGAGGAAAACTCATAAAATTATCTATTTTTCGTGTACGGGAGATTATTTTCGATTGATAGTCTGAGAGATAAATTTATTCGAGATTTATATCCTAAAAGTTATCTAAATTGCACATTTAATATTATTGATTATTTGTTTCGCAAACAGAGTGGCAGTTTAATTTGAACCAGTTTGATGAAAATACGGTAAATACCATAAAAGCTTACAAGAAAACGACAAAAAAATAATCTAAAGTTACTATTTCTACACTGTCTGTTGTTGGTTTGACATACAGATGATTACTCTTCTAGGAGGAATAATTCAAATGACCACCCTGTTAACCGTGGCAAAAAAAAACTAAAGTACAGAAACGCTGAAACTAATGCTTCTTATATCCTGTAAGGATCTTCAGTCTACATCCCAAGGAATGGTTAGATATGCGAAAACTGTTGAAAGACAAACACATGGTACTGAATGTCTTTTACAGGGGTACAATGATTGAGAAGGCCTTGTAAAGTCTTGAATGTAATAGATATTAATTACATGAACCATGTGCAAACTTACTGTCAAGAGTATAGCTCGGCGAAAATGATACATATAAAGATTGCCGATGTTGACATCAGCACTGCATTCGTAGACTGAGCTCTAGGTTACTTCTATTGTAATAAAATTACTATTGCGCATTCATGACTCACGGTTGAAGCACTGAACATATTTATGTTCGGTGCTTTGGTCGAGCTGTAGATTACATATATGTGGTATTTACAAATATTTTTTATGCAGTAGTTGTAAACTCATTCTTCAGTTGTTAAAAAATATATTCAGGATATACATATACACTGTACTCGTTTGTGGTTTGCATTAATTTAGTTAATTAAACTAAAACAACGATCTCTCAATGCTGTTGATAACAACAGCATTGAGAGAGCTTGAGAGGTTCAATAGGAATTGGAACCATTTATATTATATACTGGTCCAAGCTACACTAGTTTTCTATACTGAACCATTTGGGTAAGATTTTCGATTTTTTTTTGACAATACTACAAAAAAAAACGTATCTATAACTTATAGTGGTAAATTAAAAACTAATCAAAAAAACTGGTCTACCTTAAGTAACTTTCTCTCCCTGTCTCATCACTAGACAAATTTGTTAAATCTATCAACATTCGCATTAACGTCAAATTGAATATTTTGTCTTGTAAACGTTACTGCCTGGTTCTCGCACGAATTAGAAGAATAAAAATCTGAGTTCCACAAAACTGAATACAACGAATTCTCGTCGTTTCCGGGAATTTCATTATTTCCCGGAGCGCAGGGTAGGAAAGGGTTCGAGGGCCGCGCAGCCAGGACCAACGGAGATTCCTAGACGCCCCTGATTACGAAATTATTGGGGGAAACCTCCGCAATTATACCGAGTCCCCTGCTTCCTCTTGTCTAAGACGAGGCGAATGATTTGTTTAGTATGACGGAAATGCCAGCCAATCCATCGGAAATATGATATTCACAGTCAAATGGGTCAAGCAGGAATCTATGAGTTAGGTCAGAGAGTCCAAGAGTTCCAAATGTCAGGTATTTCGAAAAAATATACACCGTCAAAACTGTCCGAGCAAGACATACTTATATATTTTCTAAATTTTTCTTACAAGTGTCAATACTGACACTTAAGGTATACTTAAGATGTGTAATAAAAATATAAATAACATAAAAAAAAACTTAGACAGAAAATCTTTTATTAGAAATTAAAATAATGGTTTGAAGAAAAAACAAGCTTAATAAGATACATGACTACCTATCTACATGTATGCACATACAGGGTGAGTCTGTGAAGTGTGACCCCCTCCTTCTCTCCCTTCCCTTCCCTCTCTTATTTCGTAAAGAAGGAATGAGAAAAAAAAAAAATTTTCAGGTATGAAATTAGATCACATTTTACCAGTTGATTCCGAGTTTGGGATAATCGTACTAGTAACACACATAAAACTATTTCGCCGTCAAAATTTTGAACGAATAAATACCATACCATATCCTAGAAATGCTGTGGAAACTGTTGTTACTCTAAAAAAAAATAGATTTCTGTTTCAAAAATGAGAGGTGACAGCTCGTGACGTCACATGAACTACAACAAATTAATTGTTGGTATGTAATATTCTAGTGTTTTAAAAGTAAACTGTCATCCAAGATAATGGGGGGGAGGGGGGTGGCACTTCACAGACTCCCCCTAATAAACATTTGTCTCATGCTTTTGAGCAACATTCACGGTGTTTCTTTAAGAAATTTGTTATCCCCAACAACAATTTTTTTCAGCAAAGGTCATAGAAAAGGGTCATTTGAGGACAAGTAATAAGATGTAAAGGAAATGTGAAACTTTAGGTGAGTGAGTTTCTAGGTATTTCTAGGTATTCTAGGTATTCTAGGTATTCTAGGTGTTTCTAAGTATAATTATTTGAAAACATAAATCAAATACTACAGAAAACAAAGGAGTTAAAGGCGTACATTGAGTGAAAAGTAATGTTTCGGTGTCAGTGGAAGACGGGTTTAAATGTGAATTTATCCGTGAATTATTTTTTGTATTAAAAAGCGAAAATAGGAAAAGTAATTTGTACTACACTATGTTTCGAAGAAATGTTACAATAAAACTGTAATGTTTTAAAAACTGTAAAATGTTACAATAAAAATCAAAGGCACAAAAAAAACATTGTTTGATGAAAATAAGCAATACACTGATGAAACTACAACACGTGTTTAGGGAGAGTTAATATAAAACGATTGATGATTACAATATTCAAAGTCTTTGTACCCAGCACATCAGATGGGGGCACGTATCGCCCTCTAGTTAATAATACCTAAACTCAAGCTTAGAAGTTGCTAAAGCATCCACCAGAGCAGGAATGTGAGAGGAAGAGTGCATCCTACGTTTTCCATCATTATCCGCTTTCATAGAGATTAGAATCATATTAAACCGATGTGAAAATAATAATACCACAATGACATGAATTCACTATTCTGTTTAACTAACCGGAAGATTGTTTGTAAAAATGTACCTAGTATTTATTTTTAAATATTTGAAGTGGATAGAAAACAATTTTTTTACGTTCGTGTTCAAGTTTTCATTATTTGTATATAATATAGAATTTTTAATATGTACGAGTATAACCTACCTTTTTTACCTAAAGAAACTATGCCTTCTGTGAGCATGTCAATATTACTTAAAACTAAAGCTGGCAGATCCGGGCGGCGGGTCATAATCGTACGCGTCATACTACTTACTACTTGTATGTGCAAAAACAAAATTCATGAAAACAATAAACTGTTGCAATTTATAAAGAGATGGGTTAAACTTACCCTGTTATTTACGTTGAGATGTGTGAAAACTTTGTGGGCCGCCGAGCTGTTTAGTCGGCTTCTTATAACTTTGATATAATCTGTATGTTAAAATGTAGTTTTTTTAGCATAATACAAGAATTTTTAATTTTTCTATCCATTAATGTAGTCGAATATTGTAATCGTACTTTCGAATAATAATTGAAAATTCGTAATTTGTAAAAATTTCGAATAGTGACTAATTTTTACAACACAAAATATTATCCGCAACGTTTGGCCTAACCCTAGCAGGTAAAACGAAAGAAATAAATATCATTAGTTTGTACTTGTAACTAAAAACTGATACTACAATATAATAAATTTACTAAAGGAGACGAATCAATTTTAGTTTGATTTTTCACCAAAATATTACAAAGTTTTTTTCTGTTATTAATATCTACTCTAATAAGTTTCAGGTCTGGTTTTTGTCTTTTTTTTTCCATGTGAAATTTTGAAATGCCATGTTTTTCTTTTGATTTTTTAATGCCCTTGCCTATACTGTTATTAGTTTTGTAGGATATTTTGTTATAAAGTCCTTAAAACATTTATATGGTATTACATATTTAGAAAGATTATGTTAGGGTTATATATTGGTAGTTGTTATATCTAAAATATTTGTAATTTTCCAGTACATAAAAACTGCACAATTTTAAGAATTGCTAAGTAAAGGTTCCTTCCATTAAGTAGCAAGAGTCTTTTCCTGTCACCATTCAGATGGTAAACTTCTCGAAACCACCGGATCAAATTAAAAAAAGAATTCACATCAGAGGATGCAACATGCAATAAATCCATCGATTGGTTAAGTTCCAAAGACTAAAAATAAAATCAAGTCTTATTATCATTAGAAAAAGAAGACTGTAAAAAAATGTTTGAGTCAACATTTTTAATTTACTAACACAAAAGACGTTTTACGAGATCATAAATCCGAACTACTAAATTCAATTATCTCTAACAGCTCGTAAACCGTTTAATACTGACAGCAACGCTATGGAACGCACATAAACAAACTTTATCCATCCAGCTATAACTCGAGAATTTTATTGATAAGTAAATTAGTATTTTTATAAAGGGCATCCCTTAATGGCATCACGATTTTTTAATTTGTTTTATCTCAGATTCCATTCGAGCGCTCGAAATCAATTAAAGTTAATTGGATAGCGGTGTTTCTTGATTAACGCAGCTCGTGGACTAGATGCGGGATTGAAAATTCGGTATATTGGCGGCTAAATGGCGCAAATGGACTTTAAATAAAGCTATCAGTTGCGCTAATGTTACAAATTCATTTCGGATTTCGTTTCAGGTTAAAAGGGTTAATAGTTATGGCATTAGAGGAGTGTTGTGTTCATTCTGTTTGTTAAAAATAACGTTTCGATACACTAAAACAGAGTGATTTTGGTGTCCAAAGTTCCAACCTCACACTTTATATGTTCGCAGTTTCTACAGTTAGATGGCGACTAAACTACGACTAAAGTTTTCGACTACTGTTTCTTGTTATTACTGAATGAAAGTAGGGAACATCTCTTACCTGTTTTATAAGTTTGAAATATAAAATTTGATATTTATGTTCGACTCCTTTTTTACCAATTATTACCAGATATTTAATATACAAAACATTTATTTAATGCATGTTAATGTATTGTTTTGAATCTGTTGTTGAATGGATTGTAGATTTTAAATTGTATCTGAATTTAGCGCTTGTAGATACGTTTTGAGATAAATAAAGTACAAATTAAAAATGTTTGATGAGACATGTGAAAAAAAAAAGGTGAGGTTCCATCAAGGTACAGTTATCGTTTGATGATGCAAACTAAATTGCCAAAACATGTGTATACCAAGAAAAGTATAAGTAGACACTAAGTGAGGAAGTGACAGGTTTGCATAAATTCAATATTTTCCAAATTTTGGAAAGTATTTTGGAAAAATCCTTGGACTCGAAATTTTTATTTTCATTTTCAATTGCGCACCTTACACTATAAATTAGAAGTAGCAGTGAAATATGGGGAAACTTTTTTCCTTATTAATTTCCTCGCATAGGGACATGCGAAGAAATTAAATTCAATTTCAAAAATGTATCATACTTATTGTCTAAAGTGATTTGTTAACATTCGTGAGGTAATTTAAAATCAATTTAACTCAACAACAGAAAATAACTTTAAGACCACGAGTGTTTTACATGTTTGGAATTGGCTGTTACTGGAGAATCTAAAAGTGGAAAAAATAATAAATAGGGTTTTTCTATTTAAAAAAATGCCGATGACGTCATATACAAAGAAATGGTGGCAGAAGTTTAATTCGGGTATATATAGGATGTTTTGTTTATGATTTACAGCTGATATGTCCGTCAATAGGGGACATGTGGATACATTTAAGTATAACAACAAAAGTTTCCTTACTATATTTCCGGTACAATTTACCGTATATTAGACCACTTTTTTTGTACATGTCGTCATCGACATTTTTTTAACAGAGCACCTTATGTATTATTTTTGCTAAGGACTAAAAGGATTTTCAAAACGTGAAAATGGATTTTTCCAGAATATTTTAAATCAGGAAAATTAAATTGACCAAGCCTTTACGTCATCATTGTATATTGTCATTTTCTTCTGTTCAAATCGTGTCCATTTTTTTAATCCCAATTTATGAGTATTTAAATATTGTTGCAATATATGATAGTTCTTCATTAAATGTATTATTACATACATTATGAAAATAATGTGTCAATTTTAAAGTGTTTCAATTATTCCTCAAAAACTTACTCATTCAAATAACAATACCTTGACTAGATACATTTTTAAAAAGGTACGTAACATTTCATTTGATCTTGAATTTAATAAAACACAAGTTAAACATGATACTCTTAATGAGTTTAAATAAACCTTTGTTTAACAAAATCCATGCTGGACATATATTTTATATATTATTATTATATATAACATGGATTACGTTTCCTTTATTCGTGACTGCCGATTCTACATACACAATAATTTTGTTTTAAATTCTAATAAAATAAGTTGCAAAGTTTTAAATGCAATTAAAATTAAATAAATGCTAATTAAAAGTTATTTCACAGTTAGCAGTTAAATGCACTTGTCAGTTAGCCGCTAATCACAGCTGCTAATAAAATTTATATCAACTTTTATAGCACGTGCAATAAATGTTAACGAAGGTTTAAACCTTTAAAGGACGGGAAATCCAGTATACTGGCTCAAAAGAAAGGTTCCTCGTTTTTGTTCAAACATCATTATTTTGGGGTTTTAGAGTCGCCAATTACCAATCTGATGTCAGATTTTAAAAATTCGCGATGGCGGATCCAATATGGGGGAAGAAATCTCAAATTTACTCGAAATCGGACTGAAAACTGTACACATGGGGTTTTGAGATCGCTAATTATGAAACCAAAATTTTATTTAAAAAATTCAAGATGGTGGACCCAATATGGCGACAAAAAGTTTTTAATGCAATGAATTATGAAGTAAAATCTATATCCGTTTGTTTTTGGCATCATTGATTACGTTGTGGGGGTTGCTAATGAGAAATATGATATTTTTGAAATTCAATGTGACGAATTCAGTTGGATGGATTCAAACTGGTGCAATCAAGAAACCAGTTTATAAAAATAATATATATGAGCTCTTCTCGAGGCTCTCTTTAGTGTTTCACAGAACTAACGACGTGGACGTAGAAAGAGTGTACTGAGAAAGAGATGCATATTTCTCGTTTTGGCGACATTTGCAGTATCGCTACGTATTAAGCAATTTCAATCGATCTCAACAAGTGATGGTTTCCGGAAAGGGAGTGGAAAATCTGATAATCCGCCATTTTGGATTATAAAAATTTAAAATCAAATACGTAGTCAAAGTCGTTGACATATATTTTTCCATTAGTTCAATCAATCATATCATAAGTTGACATCCTGAATCCGCTATCTTGAACCCGCCATTTTATATTCACTTGAATCTTAGAAGTCTGATTTACAATTACTAACCCAAAAACACTCCTCTAAATACTTTCATTATTACAATGCATTTTTTTTTCGTTTCAGCAACTGCCAACTTGAATCCGCCATTTTTAATTTCAAAAATCTAATAAAAAAGAGGAGAGTGTGTCAATCATCGGTCAATCACCCATACATTTTTAGGATTGTCAGAAGTTTTCCTTCCTATTTGATTCTGGAGTATCCACTTATGTGACAGTGCGTGACTTTGTGCACGAGAAATTCGCATAACCGGCGGAGGGTGAAAGTAGCTTGCCCACCCCTACGACAAGTGACAATTTAAGTGCGTGAAAATGTTAATCCGCTACTTTACGACGTCACCTCAGCGTCGCAAACCGCGACGGTGGGCATTTCTCCAATTAATGGGGCCGTAAAAAACCCGTCGACTATTACAAGCGATTACCTGTTTTATAGTTTGTACGGATACTCGTTGATGAGGTATTAAAAATTTACTCACCGACATTACCCTGCTTTACTGTCGCTCGACATGAACACGCGGCGACTTGATGCAGGCTTGAAGGCGCCTACCTTCAACATTTCGAACGAAAACGCTCAAGATTCAATATCTAAAGGTGTCAAGACCTAATGGTAAGTGTCAATAATGGACTAAAACTGAACGTTATTCAGTTTCGATCATCTAAACTCTTGATAATGTCAAAATGGTAGGTAAAAGGCGCATAAAGTAAGAGTAAAAGTATAGTGTTACCTAGATGACTGTTGCATTTAAGGAATATGTGGTTTATTTCCGGAAATTAATGTATTTATTATAAGACGGAAATAAAAAATATAGCCTAATGATGCTAAGTGTCACGACGCGTCAAATGTTTTTGCCATATACCTACTTGTTTTTATGACTACGTAAAAATATTTTTAATTTGTGTTTTTTTTTTATTTTGTATAATTTTTTCATATTTTAATTATTTCAAAAGCTATGGCCGATTTCTCAATGAGTTTCTTAGTATTCTCTCCTTATAGTAAATATTGCAACATTTAAAAATTTTCCCATGCTATTGCTCGTTCAAAATACACATAAAAAATGTATTTTAACTTACAACAAAAAAATATATTAAACTTCATATCATATTCAGGTTTTAATAGCTGAAACATTGAATAATTCTTAATAAACAAATATCTTTAGATACATACCTAAACAATAAACAATATACATGCAAATTTTGTACCGGAACTCAGGGAAATCTTCAGTGTATCTATTTGATCTAACTGAATCATTTTGAAAAAATTGTTCCTAGACATGAACAAAATCTAAAGTTGAACCAAAAATATCACGAAAATTCAAAATTCTACCATCAATTGTATCGTTTTCGTAAAAATCACTGTTCCTGAAATTTTAATAAAACACAGAGAGATCTAGAGGGATATTAATCCTAAATTTTTGTTGGAGTAATGTGTGGCATACAGGGCTTTTTTGAATTTTCGTGATATTTTTGGTTCAACTTTAGATTTTGTTCACGTCTAGGAAATTTTTTTTCAAAATAACTCAGTTAGTCAAACGGAAGATTTCCCTTTAATACGAGTCCAACAACTTCGAAAGGAATTTACTATTTTAGAAATTATTTACGTTTCTTTGAAAACATTGAAATTTTACTTTTTTAGCGATATCTTTTCACACAATCGACATACCGCCTTCAACTTCGGCTTATTAGACGCAGAATATCACAAGCTATATTGTCAGAAGCAAAAAAAAAACAATGCTGTAATAGAAAAATTATCAGAATTTAAGCAAACTTCAAAAAGTGGGTGTATGATAACTTTTGTTGCTTACTGTATATCCAGGTCGTTTATATTTGTGGAACTAGTTTCGTGTACTCTCCCATTTCAATTAATGTAATTCCGCGACAAACCGCATAATTATTTCGCGATAATGGCGACATTAAAAATTCATAAAGTGAAACACTGCATTACGTTCAGCTTTTACGTGTAGCTATAAATATTATCAAAATCGCGTTTGTCTCTGCTGCCAGCACGTTAACAGACGATAAATTTCAGTAGTATCTGGACTTGAGTGCCACGTTACATGAAATTTTGAACATTTACGTATATCCATGCGTATAAGTGTACACGCCTACAAATGGAACAGTCCAGATTTATTTGGGTTTTTGTCAGATTTTCTACACGTGCGTAACACTTCTACATTTACTCGTAGTTAATCGTAGTTAAAAGGATTTTATGCTTTAACGAAAGGAATTTCAATCGCTTTCGAGGTCATGATTTGGTTGATGTATGATTTTTTTCATTGGTCTATTTAAGGATCAAATTCGGAATATCTTAAACTTAACCATGAACGAAAAAGTTTTTGCTTTTGGCTCAATCCATATGAAATAATTCAATGATGATTGCTCAACCAATTGATTTTATTTTTTTATTCCTATTGTTTGATGATGAAGGACTGAACAATTTTATTGGTAAGAGTTCGGTTTAGAAAGATGGATAAATTGAGGGGTCGTATATATATTTCGATAGAGGAGGGTCCCCTGAGTATAGAGGCATACTTTTTTTTAGGAAACGACTCCTAAAATTTTTTTTACAAATCTATTTACTTTTGTACATGTCTATTTACTATCTATTTTTTAAAGTATATTGGAACTCTTACTTGGCGATATACATATATCATAGATGGCGCCAAGGAACTACAATATTGACATAAGCCAACATAACCTCAATAACACAATATAACCTAACCTAACGTATCAAAATGTTATGATTTTTTTTAATTTTATGTTGTGTTGGAACTTACACTTGGCAATATACAGGGTGGGGCATTTAAGTTGACAAATGCGAATACCTTTGAAATGAATCGTTTGACAAATAAATGTTTCAAACAAAAGTGCCACCGTTTTGAAGGCGAGGTCTAACACTTACGTTAACTTACTTACGTTAACTGTTAAAACGTGATTTTAAAACGTATAATTTTGTTAAAACGTATTTGACTTTGTGCTAGACGTTTTAGAGATTTTAGCCATTTAGATTTAGAGATATTAGATTATTAGTATTATTGTTATTCTTATACGTCTTATTCTTCGTTAATCCATCTTACCTACAATCCTAATGGAAATATTACAGTTACAATACTTTTATTGCCCTCTAATATTCTTATTTAATCCATGTTACCTACTATCCTAATGGGGCTATTTTTGGAATCATTGACATTATTTCAGTCAGTCTATAATATTCATTCATTAATCTACACCTCTAAAGGTATTATCTCTTGATCGAATTTTGCCACTTCAGTATTATTCAGCATAAAGAGACTTGCAAAATAAGGTGTTACTGGACTACATTCCCATTTACTTTTATTTTTCAACACGGCTTTCGGTCGCCATTTTTATCATTAAAAGGAGTTTTGCTTAATACAAAAAATGCATTTCTTACATAACTTCCGCAAACTTAATTTTTACTTTAAATCCTTATTTTAAGACGTTTAACAGTTAAAAGAAGAGGACCAAATTTTTGTTTGTAGTTAAACACAAAACTTCTTCAAACAAACATTACCTATTTTTAAGCGTAGGACACAAATCTATACAAAAAATAGGGGTTCCTATTTAACAAATCAAAGTTGACCTTCAAATGACCTTGAAAACCTCTACCAAATATAACAACATTATAAGTGTTAGATCCCGCCTTCAAAACGGTGGCACTTTTGTTTGAAACATTTTTTTGTCAAACGATTCATTTCGAAGTTATTCGCATTTGTCAACTTAAATGCCCCATCCTGTATATCATAGATGACGTCAAGAAACTACAATATTGACCGAACCCAACATAACCTAACAAGATACCTCTATATAGGAAATATGCATGGCTTACAATAACCTAACCTAACCTATCCTGTATAAACTTAATAAATGAAATTCAACTGAAATATATCAAATATCATTATTTGATCCAAGACAGACGATATCTTTCACCTTCCTAATCTGTGCATGTACAGGAATTTCTAGGATCACCATCTATGATTATTATTGTTAAATAAAAGTTCACAGAGACTTAATATGGGATTTACTGTTTCCTGAAAAAATTGTTTGTGCCGCTATACTCAGGGGACCCTCCTCTATCGAAAAATATATACGACCCCTAAATTTATTCATCTGTCTAAACCGAAGTTGAGCCATTTTATTTTATCTAGAACTCTTTCCCGAAGTAGCAGTGATGTTGCAAGAAATTATAAACTTAATATTTTATGTAGTTCTTAACAATGATTAATATAGCTTCATGGAGTAACAAATAAACTGAATTTATTTTGGACCGGTCAATAATAAACCCAATTTACTTTGAAGTGCATGAAATACTCTTAATAAAAATGATATATTTATTTATCTAATCTATGTATAATAGTTATCAAATATTTGGCGAAGGCGCCAGTTAACAAATTTATTTCGAGTACCTATATATAATATGTAGTAAACATTTTCAACATTCCACCTTTCATTTTCTTGTGTATACAACCATAGGTACTATGTTTCATATTAATTCATTAAAAATTAAGTTAATTAAGCATTTTGTGCACTTCTGTGCATTTTGAACTCAACGTTAATAAGTTTATTCAAAACCCTTTTTAAAAACAGCCACAACTTAAGATAAATTCCAATTATTAATAGGACACCGTGTATGATTTTGCAATATCTTTAAATTGATATAGATAAATATAAAGCTTTAAATTATTATGGTATTAAAAACTTAATTCCAATTATTTTCAAATAATCAACGGAAATAAAATGCATTATCCAATGTAGACGTAATATGATAGGCCGAAATAAAAAAAATCTGATCTAAATCTGATGTTTTCGACTGAATAATAATTAAATCACTTTCCTCCATTCCCCTGATTCAAAACATTGAACCTTGCTGATATGTTAAATTATGATTATTTATTTTATAAATAAGAATATAATTTAGAATGTAAGCGCCGTCCGATTCTATAACTTGTTGCCAACGGGGCAGACTGCGGATACCACGTTCCGAGAACTCACTCGATTAGGAAGCAAAAAAGTTGTGTATGGTTATTTGTAGATGCTGATGACTGTTATATGATTTATTTATTAAATGTTTGCTGAGGGCGCAGAACAAATGATAGTCAATGGGGGAAAGGCATGGAGAATACGGTGGATGTGGCAGAACTCCTGAAGAACGATTCATTATCCGGAACGTTCCCAACGTTCTCGTTCCGATGAAATATCGTTCCAAAAGAACGGTATTTCGGAACGTCGTTCCATGGTCAAGTTTTATGGTATTTACTAGCAGACCAGGCAAATTTTGTTCTGCCATATTGAAAATTTGCATTTGTAGGTATTTTTGATGCCAAATTAAAAAAAAATGTCAAAAAAAAGAAAGAACAATTTCTGGATAGGGACACCCTAATCATCTAGCGGTATGAAATAACTTTACGACCTATTCTCATACCTACCAAATATACATAAAAATTTTCATAAAAACCAGTCGAGCCGTTTCGGAGGAGTGCGACCACAAACACAGTGACACGTGATTTTTATATATAAGATTTGCCAAAAGTTCTGATTTTCCATAATCGTACGACACTACCACAGCATTATGCTGTGACACTACCGTGTCAAAATTTACAGAATTAAAATATGATATTATATTTAGTAAACTAAACAGTAAACTTTGACCGTGTTATGTAGTTAGCCACTCTTTTGCTTATTTAACGAAAACGATTTGATTTATAAAAGTTTATAATTCCGCGAAAATCTAGAAGGTACGGTTTTTACACAGTATATTTTTTATTTAAAAGAAAGATCAAAAAAGCAGTTTTGACGTTTGACCAATACACATTCCACACAAGAAGTCGAGATCCAACTATAACCGCCCCAGCTGATCGCTAAAGCCTTTGCTGCTGATTAGTCATTTAGCTGCTGTCGAAATTTACCTTCCGTGTGGTTTCCTGGTGGTTCTACGTCGACTCTTTGGAAACCCCATATTTTATTTATTTGCTACGCAAGTAATATTTTATTTGTATTATTTGACATTTTAATTGTATTCCTATATTATCTGGTATCACATATAACTGACAGAAACTGAAAGTCCTATAAGTCTAAAATCTTTTAACGTCTCATTAAGCATTGAAGCGAATAATAAACAGTAAACAACCTGAACCCACAGTCCTCCAAACGTGACCTTAAAACTGAACGTCCCGTCCCGTCCGTCAATGGTGATTGTGGTCCAGTCCGACCCAGTCGGACCCAGTATCCGTCTACTCCCATCCGAAATAACGCGTTCCGCGAGAAATGAATACCGTTCCGAGTCGTTCCAACAAAATACCGTTCCAAAAGAACATTTCGAACGGAACGATCCACCATTAGAACTCCATAATATAACTGCAACAAGAGGTTAAGGCGTGTCTGTTTTGCTATATGGAAACGGGCATTATCGTTCAGTACCATAACTTTGTCGAGCCGCGGTCGCAGATTATCGAGTTGGACGGTCAAATTGCGGAGTTGGGCACAATATACAGTGGCGGTGACGGTGGTATTGTTCTCCAAGAGTTCCCAGTGATAAACGCCTCGAAGGCAGGTATCCATGATATCACCGAAAGGTCTACCCGAGAAAGGTGATGTCCGTTTGGTCAAAACCAAATAGACATCACCTTTTGTATCACCAGACATAATCGTTTGCATGTTGTTAACCTATTGGTTGTTGTTGTTAACCTATTGGCATTGGGGCGTTGTTTGTTGGGGGTAAATATAAAATAAAAGCACGTTTTATATAACCTGTAACCTGTATTTACAATATTTTGCAATACGTTTCCAGTATTATTAGAGGAGGCAGTCATTTTTGGAAAAAATATTTCGCAAGTTTCCCCTGAATGTTTTTTGCCATTATAGCCTTCTATATTGCAACCATCCCCTAAAATATGGTGTCCCATGCCTGCTTACGAAAATACGAGCATGTCAAATTCCACCGGCCGCCACTGGTCAAACACATTCGGGCTTATGTATTATTATATATTATGGAGTTCTGCCCCATCCACCGTATTCTCTACCTTGGATTGAAGATATCAAATGCGTATGATCCTGATCAAAGTAGTGGTGGTTTTTTGCCCTCTTTTTGCCCTCATTTTGACACCAAAATTGTTAAAATAAATAAGGACTTATAAATATGTTCGGCTTTATTCTCTTCTTTTCTAACTTGTACGAGTCTGCACAATTTACTCTAAATTAACTATTTTTGTGTGGTAAATAGATCTCTATACCACTAGCAATACGTGATAGCAACGGGGACGACTGGTCTATTTGTAAATGTCACGTGCGGTATTTAGCGCTGTATCTTGCGCCGCATCACATGCAGATTTTGATTAATGGTGACACTGGTTAATGAGGCAATGATAGAGTAACGACATGGGAGTCCTACTATGCGACCGCAGTTTCTGTCCGAATGTGCATGTAGCGGGAGTGCAACTACTATTAGTGTTATTAATACGTCAGAACCGTGGTCGAATTTCCTTACGTGATGGATCGTTAACTGGAGTTCTTTTGGTGTTCGCGGGGGGAATAAAGGGGATATAAAAAGTTGCTTGGTTCTGTTTATTTTTGTTCACTTGAAGCAGAATAGCTTATAATTCAGTTCATTAGTTGTTTAAAGTTCAACGACTAATGTATGCTAGTTCCTTGTTTTGATCTGATCGAACTAGAATATACCTCAACCAAATGGAATGTAATTTATTTTCATAATTTTCAGCACACAGCACAGAAAAATATATCAACTTTGTCAATACTTTGTAAAGTCCAATTAAACCATTGGAGTGTATACTATGCTTTTTTACTAATGTACATTGATAGTTTAAATAGGACAATAAAACGAGTGTATTTTTTTCTTGGTACCCGTTGCATCTTTAAAAAAATAGAAGGCGATAAAAAAAGCTTGCAAAAGAACTGTGCTATTTCTTGCATGTGTTTATCGTATCAAAAATTAAACCACAAAAAAGTTATGCCAAAAAAAATTAATAGGCGTTCATTGCTTCCTGGCAACCGGCAACCTGGAAGCCGATTCGCATATATGCATCTGCATGCCCAATCCGCGCTCAGGCGGTGGGCAGCAGACCATTTGCTTGCCTCATCCCACATCCCTTCCCCCATACTTGTATAGATACAGATATCATAATATTCAGATATAGTTACGTATTTCACAACCACATTGTATGTAATAACAAACTACACACAATACAATTCGCTCTTTTGAGCCTAAAATCTCTCAACTTTAGAAAAAACAATTAAAGACACGCCAAAAAAAGTTAGTTTTATAAAAATTTATTTTATATATGCTTTCTGATGTATTTTGACCTCTTGAACACGAATCCGGTGTTAAAATTAAGCTGTCTCATCACATTTTTTTTTCTATCCTCAAAAAACAGATAAAAATGTATGAAAATGCGCAACAAAGATGGAAAGCCTGCATCTTCGTATCCTCTATTCGTACCATCTATTAAAAAATGAACTCGCAGAAGCCAAACTCGGAATCGATCTCAAATCGACTTTTCTTGAAAAATTTTCATTAATTCAATAATTTAATATATTTTTTTTTAATTCAACCAATTTTCAATTTTAGGATACGCGGGTTTCAGATGTCGCTGATTGTGAATCTGACGTCAGGTTGGCAAAATGCGAGAAGGCGGATCCAAGATGGTGGATGATTTTTTTCAAAAATTAACCTTTTTTGGGGGGGGTTACACGAACATTAAAATCAAGATGACCTTCAATATGGCAGACATAAAACCTTAGAAACCATCAAAACACCGCCATAACGACTTCAGGTCAATTAAAGACCGGGGTTTTTAAGAGATCTGATAACAAATTTTCAAGTCGCCGATGAATTCGCTCACCAACTACACTAAATTCACTGTTGGAGAACGCGGATGAAAATAAGCACCGAAAAAAAAAATAATTAAAAAGTCACAATAATCAGATACAGTAACACGGGAATCGTATCTTGCATTTATAATCTTCCCGAAACAACTTCCTTGTGCTCAGTCATGCACCACCTAGTGGCGATAATTCAAATAAGTTAAACTCTTATAACCTGATCTGGACGGAAAAATAAAAATAATGTGATTTTGCGCAAGTTTGTTTTAAGTTGATTTGGTATCGCTAATCACGAATTCGAGCTCAGATTTGTAAGTCATTTGTAAAATTGAATCTTAATCTGCCATTTCAATCCTCCATCTTGCATTTTGAAGATCTGACTTCAGATTCGCAATCAGCGACCTTTAAAACCCCTGTATACTAATTTGGGTGACAATTGATTGAATTAAAAAAAAAAAAAAATTTAAGAAGAATCGATCTGAAATCGATTTTTTGAGGTCTGGAACAAGTGAGGGAGATGGATTTGGGTTCCGTGGGTTTATTTTTTAATAGTCATAGAGGATACGAAGAATGCTGGTTTTCTATTTGTTTGAGCATCTTCATACATTTTTACTTGTTTTTGAGGTTAGAAAAAAATATGATGCGACAGTTTAATTTTAATACCGGAATCGTGTTTAAGAGGAAAAAATACATCGCAAAGCATAATATACATACATTTATAGCCTGATGTTAAAAAACAAAAAAAAAACAGATGAAATGGCTCTAGAGGAAGTACAAGTGCAACTACTGCAGTATTTGTCAACTTTTTTTTCTGAAACGCGATAGTCAACTTTTTTTTTTCAAATGGCAATATAAGATTTTTTTTGTAAATTATCATGCAAATTTGTTTTCTGAATCCAACGAGGGATAACAAATTGACTTTTTGTGAAACTTTTATTGCAGAAAAAGTGCCAAAATGTTTGTCATTATCGCAATCGGCGTCATACCGGTATATATCTCAAAAATTAACTAACTTTTTTTTTTGTGTGTGTTTTAAATTTTTTCCCCTAAAGTTGAGAGCTTTCAGGCGCCATATTGTATCTGCCATTTTGAATTTCTCAAAACGCCACTTTGCTTTTTGGAAGCCTTTCCCTAGACGAACATTTTAAGACCTCGTAAGATCGGTCAAACCAATTTTTGTGCAGGTAGATGATCCGCTTGATGTGAAACTTCCCTTTATACATATACATAAAAATAAGTGTGTGCGTTACTATGATGATTGAGAGAATTCCGGGATTCTGCAGTGTTAATCCGGGAGCCGGGAAAGTTTATTTATTCCAGGAAAATTCCGGTTTTTCCCGTTCATTCTCGGCCACCCGGCAACCCGGCCCGGGAGTCCGGCCCTGCGCGGCATCCTCACGCATGTCGCCCGTCGACGTTCGTGCGTGGCCCGCACGACCTGGGGACGTCGCCCGCTCTGCCCACGGGACCCCCATCAATTACCCGAGTGGCCGGTTGTGTGCGTAAAGGCATTAAAATTAGTCCGAGTACTATTCGGCGCTGTTATCGGCGCTGATAAGATGCACGTGCGTCGCACTCGCTAGACAGGGGGAGGGGGCAAGCCGCGGGTGCCGTGGGTCGTGATGGATGGGTGAGAGCGCGCGACCACTGTCCTCCGTTTCTCGCCGGGAATTAATAGTGCGCGCGTACGGGACGTGCACGCCATCGTGCGGTGGCATCACGTGCATATTTTGATTTATCGGCCGGCGCGAGAACTAGTGATGTAAATAACACCGGCACACAAAAAAAAGTGGTCATTACCTTTGACCAGACCCATCTAGGGTTATGTATTTCGATGCACTGAATACGAATTTGAGGTCGGTTTAACCCGTACACCCTCAAAATTTTGAGTAAATTGCAAAAAAAAACGCTAAAAATCGCTAAAAATGGCAAAAAAAATGCAGTTATGCAAGCGATAAATTTTTTTACGAACTAGATCAAGTATGTTTATCATGTATTTCGATGCGCTGAATCCGAATCTGAAGTTGAGTTAGCTTGTCAACCCTCCAAATTTTGAGTAAATTGCAAAAAACCGCTAAAAATCGTAAAAATTTATGAAAACGTTATGAAAACGAAAAATTTTTTTTCGAACTATATCTAGTATGTTTTTTTGTGTATTTTAATGTGCTGAAATCCAAATCACAAGTTGATTTAGCTGGTAGACCCTTCAACGTTAGAGTAAATTGCGAATAACCGCTGAAAATTGCTAAGAAATCGTGAAAAATTGCAATTATGCAAACAAAAAAAAAAAAATGTTAAACTAAATAAAGTATTTTTCTTATGTAATTTGATGCGCTGAATTCAAGTCCGAAGTCGGTTTGGCTTGTACACCCTCCAACTTTAAATAAATTGCGACAAAACTTTAAAAACAGCCAAAATCGTAAAAAATAGTCATGAAGTAGTAGATAATATCAAAAAATAGTATTGTTCTTACTCACAGTAATAAACAAACCCTGATTCCTTTCAAATTATACTATAACATCAATAGATTGTAATTTAAATTTAAAAAAAAACGACCTTCCTTGATTTTACACTGTTCTTCGCTTGTATCGACTACAGTGAAGAATAAGAACGATTTCATCAAGACATAAGTGAAATGGAGAATTGGTATCAAGGAATATGGAATGTCAACATGATGGCCGATTTTTGCTGGACTTTAAAGAGAGAAATAACGAGAGAAAATAGGAAACGAAAGAGAAACCTACTGCATTGAACATTCGAAGAAAAAAGAGTTCGATAGAAGCGAAGAACGATGTAAAATCAAGGAAGGTCGTTTTTTTTTAAATTCTAATTACAATCTATAGATATTATAGTATAATTTGAAAGGAATCATGATTTGTTTATTACTGTGAGTAAGAACAATACTATTTTTTGATATTATCTACTACTTCATGACTGTTTTTTACGATTTTTTGCTATTTTTAGCGTTTTTTCGCAATTTATTTAAAGTTGGCAACACGTTGGCTTGGTGTACAAGCCAAACCGACTTCGGATTTGAATTCAGCGAATCAAAATACATAAGAAAAATACATGACTTAGTTTAAGAAATTTTTTTTCGTTTGCATAATTGCAATTTTTCATGATTTTTTTAGCAATTTTCAACGGTTATTCGCAATTTACTCTAATTTTGGAGGGTCTATCAGCTAAATCAACTTGGAATTTGTATTCAGCTCATCAAAATACACAAAAAACATACTAGTTCGTTTTTTTCGTTTTCATAACTTCAATTTTCACGATTTTTAGCGATTTTCAGCGGTTTCTTGCAATTTATTCTAAATTTGGAGGGTTGACGAACTATATCAACGTCAGATTCGGATTCAGCTCATGGAAATACATAATAAACATACTTGATCTAGGTCGTAAAAAATTTTCTCGCTTGCATAACTGCATTTTTTTTGCTATTTTGAGGGTGTACGGGTTAAACTGACCTCAAATTCGGATTCAGCGCATCGAAATACATAACCCTAGATGGGTCTGGTCAAAAGTAATGACCACTTTTCTTTTTTGTGTGCTAGTGTAATCTGATTAATTTGATATTCGGATGATACGGATACGGATTAAAATAATAAACGTATTTGTATTACGTTTTCGACCGTCAAGCATCGACAGTGAACACTCAACAATGACATCTGACAGAATTAATCCGTATCCGTATTAAAACAAAATAATCGGATTAATACGTATTAATTTGATATTCGGATTCAACGGTTATTTTAATACGTATTCTCGCATCACTAGCAAGAAGTGTGTCAGTTGGGGTAAGAACGAGAAAGAATAGCTCTGGCACTTTCTCTGAAAACGCGGACATGGATGGTCAAAGTGAAGATTGTGATCAATCTATTCATACATTTTCTTGGAGGGATGTACTTATTTTTTAAATTAAAAACTATTCGTCCAATATTCTTGCCAATTAAAAGAATTATTCAAGTAAAGCAGCACACGAGAAACAAATGTGGTCTTCGGTGCCACTTTGATAGGATACAGCGTTAATAAGTTACGAGATGTGTAAATTAGGTAATGAGACTGGCAACGTAGCGCCCCATCTAGCAACACTGCGGAGACGGGACTTGAAAGGGCGGTAAGTTAACATGTAATGCACCTGCAGTACAACTTGTCAGACATTTGTTTACTCTTTGTAACTGTTTTCGTAAACCGGTTTTTTCTAGTGTGTTTTAAAAATAAGTGACATTAATTTTAAGCAACGATGTGCTGTCAGGTTTTGCTTCAGACTTGGACACAACGCAACGGATACTTCTGCAAAACTTCAACACGCTTACAGACAGTGTTCTTTCAAGAGCCCAGTTTTTTTCGGTGGTTCCACGCAGCGGAAGGCCTTCTTCAAGAACCGATGAAAATGTCGATAGAATGCGGGATCTTATGCGTTCAGATCGTCGGTTGACAATAAGAATGTTTGGGGAAGAGTTAAATTTGAATCACACCACTGTTCATCAGATTTTGACTAACGAATTGGGGATGAGACAAATCTGCGCAAAAATGGTTCCAAAAAACCTTTCGTAGGAACAAAAGGATATTAGGAGAGAAAGGTGTCTTGACTTTTTGGAATAGCGTCAAAGCAAGGAATGGCACATTTAAAGTTCTCCACGACCCAAAAAAGGAAGAATGAGCAAATCAAAGATCAAATTTATCCTGATTTGCTTTTGATTTTGTTGATAGCCATAGAATTGTCCACAGAGAGTTTGTGCTTCCAAGCCAAACAGTAATCAACACATTTACACAGAGGTTCTTGAAAAACTCCGAAAAGGGTCATGCATGTGAGACCAAACATCAAGAACAACTGTAAACATTAAGACATAAACATCAAGAAAAAAAATTTGAGAATAAAAATAAAATGAATGCAAAATTCATAAACACCCTTACGAAAATGCATACGAATGTCCATTCGTTACCCAGAGAAAGGCCAGAAGTCTTTTTTGCCTCCTTTTTTTGATATCCTGCCTAAAGATCCTTCTTTCGTTTGATTGTTACGTGGACAATATTTGTCTTTTAGTAAGTACTGATTAAAATTGTTAACGATCTCTCTCTGGCAAGAAGAAGCAATTTCATTAACCCCCCCCCCCACGAGACCGGGTACTCAGAATAATGTCAACTTTTGGTTTGCCCCTGGGTTAGAACCTTGTGGATGTTCCCTGTTTTGATTGAGATCTAGAGGCTAGAGCCTTAGGCTTGAGATATAAGAGAGATATAAGTCTTCTCCCCATTAAAACAGCTCCACCATTAGGAAATAGTCACCGAAAAAATTTGACTCAATATGTATTGCTGAGGTCAATGAAATTCAAATCCGTGGCTTTTGGAAGAGGGTGACGTAGAACGAGGAATCTTTTGCGCTTCATATGAGCTTAACAGTTTTACCGTTATAGTTCTGAAGGACAGTGAAACACAACAATTAATTTGAGGAAAGACATTTTTAACTGAGTGTTGTTCCCTCTCTACAAATTGTAGACAGGGACGTAACATAGTGATTTACTTAATATTTTGTTTTTTCCTTTCAGTTCCCCTAATTCGACCCTGAAGCAGCGGACAAACACGTTGTGGTCTCCAAACTGTCAAACGTTTCTACTGGAGAAGTCCATTATAATTCAGCTCATATTTCCAGTGTTTTCGTTACTTTTTTAAACGTCGTTATCCCTTTGGACTGAGTTGGGCCGCTGTCCCGACAATTAAATATGTTAAAGCGACGTCAACTTTAGCTGGAGAAGAAAAAAAACGAGTTGAGGAAATTCAACACAACGCGTGTTTAGGCGACATAAAAAATAATCGTGCTTGTTGAAAAAAAAGGACCCGATCTCGATAGCGGAATATTAAGCGGGGCGCAGGGTACTCGAGTGTTATTTTTTATGGGGCCTTTTAGCTAATTTAAGGTCAGTATTTTTACTCGATGAAAGATAGTGTAATGGTTTTACATTTCTGCCCTTTGAGAATACGGTTTCCCCTCGTCTTGACATGAGGGAATTATTGTTATCCATAAATCCAATTATTTTCGCTTTCATCGCGATTTTTTAATTCTTGTTTTTCAGAAAGCGTAGAAAAAAAATTAAAGCCAAACGGGGAAAATGTAGCTAGCACGAAGTTGCCATTAATCAGAAGGGTGGAAAAGTTGAACTAATATAAAATATATGGAAATCGTATAGATATATGTTATCTACAGCCAGAAAAAATAATGTAGTTGCTAATCAATTTAGTTCAAACTAGCATAGTTTGGTGTTGTATTGGATTTTATTTAAAACAATATATTATATTATAGATCCAAATAATTAGCCATATCCAATGACAGCAATAAGCAGAATCAACATAACGAGCAAAAAGTCGGTTTGGACTACCTTGAGTATTTTTTTAAGATTATCTGTCATGATTTCATCAATTACAGTTCATAATCCTCTTTGTTCTACATATACACTATGTTTCCGAAGGAACTGCAAATAAGAACACCTACTAAGTGCTTTTGCACTCCTTCCTGAATCCCTACCGTGTTTATGCACCAATGACACAATGTCGCTAGACTAAAGCTCTTTCCGTATTATATTGATTCGTATTCGAATGGTCACCAGAGTGGTTAACAAAGTTGTGTGCCAGAAAACTGCACACACTCGTTGCAACGAGTAATGAAACAGTCCGTGTATGTGTTTTAACGAAAATTACAGGGTAATTTTTAAGAACAATAATAGAGGCTAAGTATATTATGTTTTCACCAAAAATGTTTATCGTTTATAAGTACTATATTTCGTATCACGACGACATTATTTTTTTTATTTTTATACTTTTTCTTAATTGACCTACATAAGTGACGGTTCTGTTTGCGTTTTAGGATTAATCATTTCTTAATTTATGACATGATTTGACATGATGACGAATTTTCACTTATAACGACATGAAAATTCCAAATTCTTTAAAAAATATGAAGGTTCTATTCATCCTCCTGTTTAAACACTTAAATAAGCTGGGTAAATCAAAGCTTAGCAGTATAATCTCCTTAATCTGGAATAATACTTTTGGTTAGGAATGACACCGACTTAGATTCATATGAAGTCGTAAAACAGGCATGGATTTGAACTTTGATTTTTTTTAACTCAAATATTGTTTTATATTACCTTGACACATAATAATAAATTTTAAACTTTTCTTTGAAAATGACTTTTACTTATGATATGTTATATATAGTGTAATCACTAACTTAAGTTATATTTTTTTAACAGCATGTACAACTACTCAGAACAAACTTTTTTCCAAATAATATTTTTCAAAAACAACAAATAAAGAAAGTTGCCATATTATGAATTTTGAAGAAAACATTTATCCGGTCCTGTCTCTGTAAAGAAAAGGTTGCACAGCGAAATTATTTACCAACAATCACGATACAAATCCACGTTAGAATTTTCAAAAATGTTAAAGATAAAAAGTATAATGTGATAAAGAATAAATTATTCACAAAAAAAAAAGATAAACATTGAATATGTTTTTCTACTGCGTTTTGGATTTCCCTTTTCTTTAAATTTAAGACATAACCGGATAAATGTTATGTACGAAGTTAATTAGGCAAACTTTGAGTTTTTTGAAAAACAGTTTATGAAAAAAATGTGTGTTTTGAATTGTTTTACACACTGATAAAAATATGACTCAACGTACGAACCACTCAGTAAAAATGTTGGATAAAATCAAGGAGAAATTTTACTTTTATCTTATGTTTAGTTGTTACACATGAAGTTGAGTATTCGCATACTTTGATTTATAAATATATACAAGTAACTTCACGCCATTTGACTGCTTGGTCCAAATATAGGATTACTGATTTTTTATTACATTTACCACTTGTTATTTTGTTTATAAAGGACATCTAAAATGTGTGATACAAAATATTAAATGATACAGGAATGAATCTATTATAAACTAGACCTGCATAATTTATTTTCAACTCTTGTCAGCTGGACAGCGTTTTGCTTTTCACTTTCTCTGAGATATCTCTTCTTTGATCCCATCCCTCTAATTTTTCTAATTATTTAGCGTCTCCCCCTGTAATGGGCCTTAAATAAACAATGCCTCGGCAGTTAGTCGGGCAAGCGGTCGGACGTTAGAGCCAATTTAAATGTATAGAATTACTCGTATCACTCCCCAGATTGTATTATTCCGTTGTCAACCCTTACTCCGTACTTAACGAACCAGTAAAATATTCGTCCCTCGGTAGATACTTAATATTGAATTTACAATTTTATGTCAGAGACGTATCAGATACGCACATCCCTTGATTCATATGCAAATACGCCAGTTAGCGCTGGCTGAGAGTGGCGAAGGGTAAAATGACAAATAATATGTTTGGGGGTGGCATTTTATGTTGGTGTAACGCGTGATTAGCCGAGCGACGGGGTTGGAAAGTAATATTTATTAGCCTATATCCGTAACAATAACAAGTTACGATGAGATACTGTTGGAATTTAACTGCTGTCTAGAAGTCAAAACAAATCATTTCCAATCAATCTTAACAACTTATATCACGGTTCTTTTAACTATCTAGATAACAATACCTGTATGTGCAACGGTAAATTGTAACGAATGTAACGGATACTATCAATCAAATCTTGAATAGTAAATACGACAAATAGCGACAAGGTTGCCTACATTGGACCACCTTTTATGTTTTGGATTGTAACAAATAGATAATGATTTTAAATCGTCTTCCACTTTGTCTAATCTATGTCAGGAGTTCTCTAGGTAGGTAGATACACTATTTTTCATTTTCTTTCAAATTCAAAGTGCTTTTTTGTTAAGAACAAAAACTCTACCCTTAGAAGTGGTTCAGTATAGGAACCTAGTTATCTAATTAGGACAAGCTAATTCATATTTTGGACCAACTAAAAATGTAACTAATTCTAGCGGCATTAACGCCCTTAACGAAAGAGACACAATTTTTCGTCCCTTTTGGAGCTTCAATCTCGAAGGAATATTAATGAATTCCCTCAATAAAAACCACTTATCCTAATGTTTTCGGATATGATCTTTCGATTTACGAATTGTGATTAATTGCTCTAGAAAAAAATATGTCTGACTTTATGGAGAAAAGTACTGAAAATTTGAGGACTCATTTTTTTTATATATTTGTTTTTAGTCCAAAAAGTACTCTAACCTACTCCGGTTTGTGGAGAGATATGGAGGCAATAGTTGGAGTTGATGATAGAATTTTTTTTGCCGACCTCAACTGACTAATCTTTTCAAAATGGCGGAAATTGCATAACATTTCATGATATATGAATTTTTCTCTAGTATTAACGAGAAAATAATGTTATTGTGAGTTTTTCTTGATCCACAGTCATTTTCCTCAATCAAAACAATTCCAAAGAATATATTTGACTAAATTTTCAATTTTCAATGATGGCGGATTCAAAATGGCGTCGTTTTTCGTTATTCATACTCAACACGCTGAAAAATTGAGTGATTGGTGTTGCATAGTGGACTAGCCAATTGTGGTTCCTTCTTTCTTTGACAAGGTGCTAACCCAGATCTAGATGAACTCAGTCTGTCAAATACACAATCTCCTTCTTTTAAGACGGAGCTACAAACTCTTCGATTACGGGACTCCAAGTCAAGCATATTGAAAAAAAAATGGAGCAATTGAGCGTTCAGCCGGATCACCAGATCTGATCTGATCTATAAAGTTCATTTTCTGAATATTTTCCTTATGCAGTGTTACAATACTCTGTGTAAAAAAATTTTTTTTTTAAATTCCGTTACGTAAAAGATTTTGAAAAATTGACAGAAAAAAAATTTGGTATAAAATGGAAATGTATCTGAATCATTTGACAGTAGTGGTCTGTACTACACAAAAACTTTTTGAAATGAACTGCTTTTTGGAGAAAAATAATGTTCACGCGAATTTTTTTTAAACAACAATCACTTTTAAAGGTAGATAAGTTCATAAAGAAAGTTAGTTTACTAAGAAAAATGTTACTGGCTTTTGGAAATGTTCACCACAGCTAATTACGAATGATTGAACCCCTTGATAGGGCATTATCAATACGTGCTGGTTGTATCTGAGGCTACGAAAAATATGAACTAACGAGCGTCTTGCCTAAAAAAGATACGAAAGCATACGAAGGAATAATGCTCTAGATACTGAGCTAATGTTACAGCGTTGGAATATCTAGGCTGTGGTTGGTAGATCATGACATAATGCCCCTAGCCAATCAAATTTGCTCGATTGCCAATCGATTTGTCGATAGCTGCGGTTACTGCGACTTTTTGTGCAGGTGTGTGGATTTGAACGCAATAATTCGTTTTTTTTTTTTTACTAGTCAGAGGAGCAACATTTTAACCAAATAATTATTATCTAAAGTAGCAAATATTAAAATAAATAATTCGACGCTTCGAAATGTTAAAAAAAATTTTCAACAATTTTTATCGAAATTTTCGTTACTTTACGAAGGCACTGTATACGGTTATCGCTACCCACATCGGCAGTTACAGAACAAATTTCCAAATGCCGAGCGTGAACACAGCACATCAACGCCAAATACGTCCTTTTAATCTCGTTGCAATCCCACGACTGGCTCGTAATTATTTAACAAATAGCCGCGGTCGTTCAAGCCGAAAGCGCTATTTTCGTCGAGAATTCTCGTGCCCGTTCATCAGGTGTTATCACTCCGAGCGGGGTTAATTATTAGAGGGGCGAATAAAATCGCTATTATTCAAAGGGGGCGCCGCCGCCGCCGCCGTGAGCGCCACCGTTGCACACGTAAAAGTATTTTGACAAATTACGCGGGGGCCGCGGTCGCGTGTCACGGCCTACTACTACGTGTGTGGTCTAGAAAGGGTCGAAGGGTTTAGCCCTGCTACAGATATGATATCTATCCCGGAATTTTAAGTACCCGGCGGACACATAGTTCTGTTGCCCTGCGAGGTTGCCAAAGCGCTAGAACCTAAAGGGTCCTATCGGGTATAAAATTGTGATTATAAAAAATAATCGTGGCAATACTTTACGATCTAAAAGTGCTGAAAAGAAGCCTATTATTGAAGAAGATACTGCATTTTTTCATGTAGCGAAATTTTAGGAAATAGAACGTAAAACAAGCTTTTATCTCGTCATCTGCTCCTTTCTTCTAATACATATATCAATGATAACGCTTGCCTTTTTATTCTACGCTGTTTTTACACTTTTTTTGGGAATTAAAGCATCCTATTTAAGAAATATTACTGTTAGTTTTTATCTCACATGCGTTTTAACAAAAAAGTTCGGGTTTCGTTTACTACAGTTCTAGAACAATCAGGCGCATGCATATTTGCCATATCGCGTTCGAGTTTATTCAAGAACCTCTTTGGAAAAATGGTGACATCTAGTATTAATTGATATGAATTTTCCAAGTTTGGTCTCTTTTTTTGAAGTATGGACTCCTTCCGAACTGTTCAGACTGTCAGATCATAAACAAGACTGTAGAATTGCAGTCTGTGATAAAAGTTTTTATTAATTTTGGTTAGGATACAACTGTTAAGTCACTATAACGCGGGCTCAGAACGATAAGGTTCTAACTGCACTTTTTTCAGAAAATGAGAAAATTACATGACAAGGTTCTAACTGCATTCCTCTTTCGTGTCAGTATTCAAATATGGCGCTATTTCTCTCCAAAATCAGTATTTAAGCATGGTTCAAGGTTCTAACTGTAGTTAAAAATTGTCTCCTTTTATGGGACAAAGTTCTAAATGCTTTTCTTGTACTTTCTTCTCAGAAAGTATCACTATGAAATACTCCGTTCCAGGGCACTCGGGAGTACAAGAAGTTGACAATACACACAGTCAGATTGAAAAGTGTTTCCAGAAAAATAATTTCTTTTCACCGATTGGCCTTATTAGGGTTCTCAAATTGGTAAATAAAAAAATTCATTTATTATTCTACAACTTAAAAAGACTGTTTTTAAAGATTTTACTGAATGTACAAAAAATCATAATTACAAGGTATTACCTTACTCTAAAGCTGTTGTTATTAAGTACACTCAAAATTTATTCATCGTCGAATATAAAACAACATATGATATGCCTTTTGTGGCAGTAAGTATTGCACAAAATATTGAAAAAGAGCATCATCTAGAGCTGTAGGTAAACAAAGAGATAGTTCCAGAGCAGGTGTAATGGAGGATTATATTCTTAAAGAAATAAATAATACTGAGCAATTGCCAAAATTTAAAAAAGATGCTTTGTTATTTATGTTTAATGTAATGTCAGGACAAGATAGATTATTTTATAATACTATTTTCAAGATGTAATATATTTATCTTAAAAATATTTGTTATATATTTAACTAATTAAGAAGTATTTTGATTATTTGCCTATTTTTTTGTAAGCAGCCAATGTTCCTTTTTCAAGATACAACCTTGTGCCATAAACTAAATTGCAAATTTTATGGGACAAGGGTGTAACTACATTATTTTACAGATTTTTTTCTCAAACGATACATTATAAACTAGTATAGTATATAGAAAATGAAAACTTACTTTTTAATAACAGAAAAAAAAAATTGGGAGATTAAGTACAATTAAAAAGTATGTTGGAATGGAACTGTCAAAGTTTGATTGTCATTTTCTAAAAAATAGCTCATGTGCAGTTAGAACCTTATCGTTCTGAGCCCGCGATAAAGTTTAGTTAAGTGGAGATTTTCTTATATTGTAAAATGTAACTACCTAATTTAATAGTAGATATGGGTTCATAATAGTTCTAGTTTATCGTCTTCACATAGTCTTCAAATAAATGAAAATACCACAACAATAATTTACTAACAACCAAACTCTTTCCGCACTAGAATATTGTGTTCTGTGATTTTGATTCTCAGCGTTTGAGTTAATTGTCTTTAGAACTGTTCTAAGATCATTACGATTTTTTTCGGAACGATTTATTTACAGAACTTAGTTCTGTGCAATTGCAAAGCAGATGTTAGACAATTCTTATTGTTGGAACTCGGACAAACCGAAAGTGTTAACGCTTCTATATTTATCAGAACCAATCAGAAACACGCATTCCCCTCATACCCCCACAATTTCTGAATCTGAATTAGGTGGTCCATTAAAAAGTTCAGTTTTTCGTTTTTTTTTTTATTTATTATCCAATATAAACAATTTCAATTAGAATGGCGTCCCGCTGTAGGGCACAAACAACATGATGAGACATTTAATGTCTTCAATCCAACGTCTATTATACCTATTTTTAGGAGGGCGAACATTTTTTTGATAATTAAAAAAATGCACAAAGTTACTTTTCTATTTTTTATAATGCAATACAATAGAGAAATAATGCTAATAATTATTATTATATTGAATATATCAAAAAAAAGTATTTTACGCGTAACTACTTCTTATTGTGCAACTAGTTGTTATTGTGCTAAAGTCTTATTGTGCAACTAGTACAACAAACATTATCGTATATATTTATTTTTATAAAAATATATCTTTCCTGACGACAGAATTTTAGTAGTTTAGTTGCACAACAAAAAGAATACCAACAGAAAAAATACCTGTTTTGATATATCCAATATGAATTATCACCCGCATGTGAGTGACTTCTACGACGAAAGTAATTATTAGCACTTATATCATTAAGTCTGTACAGTGTCAAATTTTTCGATGGGATTGCATTGGTAAGTTCTAAAGTTTAATAAATATGAGGTCGATTAATTTCGAAAAAATATTTCCTCGTCATTCGACTCGTCCAGAATGAGTAGATTTATTATCTTCTTTTTTTATTTATTTTATTGAACAACATTATTAGGACTCGTAGCACAGTCTTCCCAAATTAGTATGTTAAGGTCAATAACCATATAGTGCGAGACAAAATTCTTGAATAAAATCCATAATTTAATTTTGCTGATTTTACAAAAAAAAAAAATACCTCGATTAAGTTGAGACAACTCTACATATATTTTTTTCTGCACCTTTTGCATATATCTTCAAATTTTTTCTCTCACTACTTTTGGAATTATGTCGTCACTGACATGTTTTTTTTTTAAATGTGAATTGAATTTAGTTATGGCATTACAAAATTTCATTTTATTATGTGAATAAAAAAAATCAATTGGACTAAGTTATTTTCTGGTTACTATTTTATATTCATAACATTAAAATTACTTTTAAATTCCCATCGAAAAATAGGGGTTAACATTTAACAAATAAAGCTGTCATTGACGTCAGAACTCAAAATGTGGAGGGGAGGACAAATTTTGATAAGCTACATAAAAGACAGAAACAAGAAACAATTAGAGAATAAACAATTAAAATCGATATGTCTCGTTTACTAAAAGTTTCTTTTACAAAAATAAACCATACTGCAAATAAAAATGTCATCAGACATTTGACTCTTAGTGTATAGAAATATGATGTTATTGTTATAATGTGTATGTTATATGATGATAATATTGCAAATATGTTATGTAAATATTGGTATACATATGTATTGTAAGTATTGTTATAATGATTGTTGTAAATATTGTTATAATGTTATATGATAAAGTTGTTTTAATTTTGAAGTTATCTTCCATAATAATATAGGCCGACGATCACACGAAAATAAATTCTTAAAACGCGAAAATATGATTTAATGTAATGTCCTGTGATCTCATGAAAAAACACAAGGCTTGGCAACACCGCAGATGTTGTCCACGTGAAATCGTCCGGAATACCGCGCCCGGTCGTAAAACGAGTAACGTTACTAGTTTTACTGAGAGCGATCGCGACGGTGATTACCCCGTTTTTATTGTTACTGAAATGTTATTCATGGGATTCTAATTGACGTTATGGATTCAGAAATGTGGTTGTCTGATCGTGGGGCGATAATCTTAAATGAAATTTTATGTTCGATCTAAATTCGTCGCGTGTCGGTTAAAAGCGGATTTTAGCGACAGTCTTATGTTTCAGCATATTAAAATTCTGCAGTCCGCACGAAAGACGTACCCTGCAAAAGTCGTTTTCTGCCACGAATAACCCCCATAAAACTAGAGCAAAAAAAGAGTTTGCTAATTTTTCGGTATCTGATCAGTTGCTTTTACTTCCACAACGCAGTATTTTCGAACTTTGTCATTGCCTAAAACGGTTCCAAAACGATAACGTTCCAGTAAAAAAAAAATCTCAGTAAATCATCAGTAAATAAAAGGTGTTTGTTTGTCTCAATATTCTTGCCAATTGGTGTCTTTTTTTATTCGCTATAATTTCTATACGTTTTTACACAGTTTATCCAAAACACAATCGCTTTTTATAAGTACATTTTAATCTTTTAGTTAATTATTTGGTAAACAAATACATATTTTTTTCATTACGTGTAAATAACTTCTTTATGATATTTGTTTAGTAAGCATATTATTATAACAAAATCTGCATATGTAGTAAATCTGAATGTAATGAAATTTAAAGTAAGTACTAAACTACGCTACTAAATTGATTATGGCGCTTGAAGGCTGATGAAGAGAAAACAGTGTACTTACGTATGTACAGTTCTAAACATGATTTAGCACTTTCCCCTCCACCCGTAAAAAGGGGACAGTAAAATATAATGTGGAACGAATAAAAACCGCATCATACATGTAGATATCCACAAATACTACAGGCACACAAAAAAAATATAAAAGTCGAGTGCTAGAAGGCAGAGATTCATATTTCCATGCATTTTGACCCGCTGAACACGAATCCTTTTCGCCCGATTTGCTCTTGCATTTTTTTTTTAACTTCAAAAAACACCTTAAGAATGTCCGAAAAATATCAAACAAGTAAATAAAAAGTTTAAATGAGCTGAGCTGACCACCATGTATTTTGAGGCTCTGAAGCCGAATCTGAGGTTAGGATTGACCGATAAAATGCGTGAAAAAAAAAAAACAAGGTAAAGAAAGGATAAAAATGAGTTGATCACTATAAATAGATTCATAATTTGGAGCGCTGAAACTGAATCTGGGGTCACATTTTTTTCGATCAGTAATGAATTTCGACATAATCTTAAAAAACACTTACCAAAAACCTAAAACAGATAAATTAGAAGCTTTAACCAAAAATTTTAAGCCATAACCTAAGGCAAGAGCTTCAGGTACACCAAGAACTTTAAACTAAGAATTCTTAACTTAACATAACCTGAGAGAAAAACTTTAAATAAAAAATTAATTAGGTTAATTAGAATTTTTTAAGTTCCTAATTCAATAACTATTAAGGTTTAGAGTTCTTTGTGTAAAGTTACCATCTTAGAATATGTTACATTTTACATAAATAAGAAATAATTTTTATTTTATCATTGATTTTTTATTTCGATATTTCGTAACATCGATTTTACTAAAAACAAGGCAATCATTTTAAACACAGAAATTTATACCAAGAATTCTAGATCTAACAAAATTTAAGACAAGAATTATACATGTATCATATTATAACACAGGAATTTTACACAAACAACTCTAAACCAAGTTTTTGGTTTAACGTTCTTGTCTCAGGTTATGTTAGTTTTAAAAGTTTTGGTTTAAGCCTTTAATTTATTTATTTTTCTTAAGTGTTTTTTGAGATCAGTTAGAATTCCTAACTGATCGACTAATTCAGTTTCATACTCAGTTTCAGCGCCCAAAATTACGTGTAGATATAGTGATCACCTCATTTCACTTTTTTATTTACTTGTTTGGGATTTTTCGTGCATTTGTAAGGTGTTTTTTGAGGTTATGTCAAAATTCCTAACTGATTGACAAATTCTGACCTCAGATTCGGTCTCGGCGCCCCAAAATGCGTATGAAAATAGTGAGGTTAGAAAGGTCAAAATGCATGGGAATACGTACTCGTAGGTCTGTCTTCTAGCACTCGACTTTTATTTATTTTTTTGTGTATGTGTGCCTGTGTAATTATTCACCAGATTGTACCTCTCGAAGAGTTGGTTGGTACAACAGTGGTTGGTACAACAGTACAATGGTTGCTACAACAGAAATAAGCTACGGACACAGTTTCAGGTTTAGCCTTCTGCGCATTCCGCGGCCAAGGGCCAAGCTAGTTTTGGTGCACTTTATCTTCGGTCGGAGTAACCTAAATAGCTTTTATAATGTTTGTTGGCTTCTTATTGATAAACCATTATCATACTAGTAATATTTCAAATGAGGAGCCTTTAAACGCATCTGTCTCATCAAATACAGTGGGCTATTAACAACTATCGGCGCTAAACACACAATCACAACTTTTCTAAAATAAATAAATATCTGGAAGGACTCAACAAGTCAGTTTAATTGAGTTGTTAAGTAGTTAAGAATATTATAAACCGTTTGCGTATATTGCCCGTCGTCGCATCGTAAATCAAGGAAATTTATATAAAGAGTCACTCCCACATCTTATGGTAAGTATACATAATTACCCCATTTACATGAAGGAAGTATATGAATTGGTATTTCCTTGCTTGAATAAACGCATGATGACGATGATGTATTGAAATTTATGTCCGACGATGCCCTTTTTACCAAATTGACGTTGTACAAACATTTTCTTGATAAAAGCGATCGAGACTAAGTGCAGGTAATTATTTTCTATGGCAGCAGCGGGATCAGAAAAACTTTTCCTCGAATAATGGTTATTCGTTTAAGAACAACGCACACATATGATCTTGTATCGACTGCAGAGTAATTCATTTTCCTCGCGGGCTCCACGCTGCATTATGATCGGATCGGTTAACGCCAGAGAATAAGATTAATGACTAATTTAGGCGCATAGCTTTCTAGATGGTGATATATTGTATTGTGTTTGGTTCCAGTTTTATTTTAAACTTAACACAATGAAAATTCCGACGTTCTCTATAACTCATTTGAGAGATTTAAAAGCTTGCTGTGCTTTCTTCTGTGTAGAAGGCTTGATATTTTCTTTTAGTTTGTGTTAATTCTCTAGACGATGTAGCATGTATTAAAAATAATAAATATTCATATTATAACTAAAACTAGAATAACCTTAATAAATATCGATAGTAAATTAGAATCTAAATAAAAATCCTCGATGAAAAAATATTGTTCTTCCAACTTAATTATCAAGTATGACAATACTTTGGGTGTGACTGATATTTTTTGGACACAATCTTTTCGTTGATTACACTTTCGAGATATATTTCATAAATCGAAATAAATGTCACAATCATTTATTTACAGTGTTAAGTAAGCTCAATAAATTAATACTCAAAATCCTATTGTGATACTAACTGATTAATACTTCGTCACCGAATTATAAAGTCGAAATTTTAGTTAATATTTATGTCCGTGTTAATTAAAAGAGACTTTGGCAAATTACACTCCAAATCCGATGTGAAAATCACTATAATCTGGACTATTACATGTAACCGGTTGTCCTCTAGTGCACTCCTCTGGATTTGCTTTCCACCAGTGGCGGTTCTTAGATGATAAGGTCGAGGAAGGACGAAACTGCAGAAGATATATAAAAAATAATTTGTTTTTTATATCCCAGCACATAATCCTGACAACCTTATGTTTACAATCCTGAGTTTTCTGTAAGAAAAATAAGAAAAACTCGCGAAAAATGAGCAAATAATTGAGGTATACTTATACCCCAATTGTTCCACAAAACCCTTGTGTGGAATAGAAAAGGATTTATAACCTGTTACGGTTGACTCAAATTAAAAACTCAAATTCAATATATCAATAATATACAGGGCCCAGTAAAAACCAAATCACAAAAACACTTAATTTTCTCGAAATTCTCGTTATATAACATAGATCAAAATGTCGTATAGGCTTATACAGAATAATGGGTTAATTCTAAAAAAAATTGAAAAACATGCAGTGCTTAGAAAATGTAGATGGCTATCACAGCTACAAACAATAGAAAAAAAAATGATAATCGCCACAACACAACAAAGAAAAAAACTTTCTTATAAAACAGGCGCTTAAAAATATATATTCATTATTGCAGATTTTGCAGGACCCTGTATAATTAGCAAATTGCGTACAAATTTAGCTCATAATTTTTATAATCTTTTTTTTTTACCGAGACTGTTCTCATAATTATGAGGCGTTGTAGAGGTTGGAGAGCTAATGGGGTAAAACAGGGAACAGATTCGGATTTAGCGACCTCTGCCCTAAAATGTGAATTTGCCATGGACATGATTTTCTCTACATTATTCAACATATTTAGGTTACGGACACTCCTATGAAGTTAGCACCACTTTTTTGGAAAATTGAGTAAATCATTAGAGTTCTGAGTAGAAAAAGCATAGTTCTAGAGTTCCTGGTCGAAAAAAACAATAGTTCTGCAAAAATAAAGTCAGAAATCGAAAAAAATGAAATAAGGGTGCCAACTTCACGCAGCACCATTTTTTTTATCAGTCATTTGCAAGTTAACAATAGCACTTGGAGACTTAAAACAACTCGGGTTGGGCTTAAAATTTTGGAAATTCCATAGGCTACAACTTCTTAAACGCATATGCTATATAAAATATGCCAAGGAACGGAGATATACGCGAAAATGTGAAAAAAATACGTTTTCTTTTCTACAAATTGTTAATTTAAAAAATTTGCGGACGGTTTCAGCTCTACGGGCCCCGTATTTTGTTTGAACAGACTTCATCTTAACCCTACGACCGCAGGGAGCCGAGATAATTTTTTTTAAGCGGAGGAAAAGATAATTTTGCGAGCGCGATCGATTTGAAATCGTGTTTAGTTTTCGATGCGTCCAAGCGGAGTGTCCCTCCACTCTGTCGCCGTGCGGCTAGCGCCGTCCGGCTAGCGCGTGCCACACCCAGCGCTGTTCTTTCGAAAACAATTATGTCAACTTAATTTATGCGAAATGATTTGAAATATTTTTTTTAAGAAAGTAAAAGTCTGATATCTATTTCGTATAAAAATGAAGTCCATCGGACGTTATACAGCGCTGTCAGTAATTAAAAAAAAAACATCTCGGCTCCCTGAGGTCGTTTTTTTTTTAATGCGTGTTTTGAATGCAGTTTTCAAATATGCAACGGCCAAAAATGTAAAACCAAAATTAAAAAAAGTTATTCGAAAAAAAAACCGGTTCGAAAAAATGACACAAGATTACAACACATTTTTTATGCGAAAATTAAATATAAGCGATTTGTTTTTTTAATAGCTTGAAAGTACAAGGCTTCGTGAATAAAATGAGCCCATGATCGTTTCTGTACGATCACTTTTGCCTCTGTAAAATCTGATTTTTTGAAAACGTCTTTTTTTTTAAATCGCTGTAACTCGAAAAAAATTTTTTTTTTAATTTCTGAAAAAAGGATCATTTTTCACTTGTCTTGGGCTATATTTGTAGTTAACAAGAAGTCTGTTCAAACAAAATTGGAATTTATACAGCAAAAATACGTAAACGCGATTTTTCACATTTTTCTCAAATGTTTATGAACCGATTTTTTTCGTTCAAATTTGATTTGCATTCGATGCGCATTTTTAAGACCTACAACTTTCTAATTTAACTTTCTTGGGTAGAACTTGAAGCTTTTTTTTATTTGCAAATTTTGACTGACGTTTTTTTGACTTTTACGAATTTTTTTGGTTATGTTCGCCATTAAAACTCGAATCGCAAAAAACGCTATCTTTCTTAGAATTTCCTTCTCTATACGACCATATTTTTTATTTGCTGATAACAATTAGTGACCAATTTACATGGGGGCTTTCGCTCGTTGATTGGACTAACAAGACGCCACTGGCAGCCGCCCTAATTAATGCCGACGGGCCCGAGGAGTCACCGGTGCGTCGGTGTATTGACTGCGGAACTCGACTTATTAGAACCGAGTTTGACACATGGGGTGTCGAAGGGAACCGACTTAAAAAATGAGTTTACAAACACGACGCGTATTACGAACCTCCCCCAGACTCATTACGACTCTCCCGAGCAGTTCGTCATCCTCAAACGGGGGACCGTGGAGCACTGTTAATATTTCATAGGTGACAATTTCTTCGGGCTCTTGCCAGAAACTAATTGGTAGTCGTTAAACGGTCGCATCGCAGAAGAGAGATTAGGTTAAATGACCTATTAGGGTTTTGTAAACGCTCATGTGTCTAGATTATATTTAGAATGAGCCATATTGTTAGCCCGCTTCCAAATAAATCTCAGGGTCCTGGAATAAAAAAACTATGCACTCTTTTTATGAGCCAAAATTCCTGAAGTGGGCCACTTAAAATCGATGTGTTGAATTTTATATTTCTTTTTTAGGGATATTGAAGGTTTATATTTCGAAATTAATATCCTAAAATGTTTTTGCAAAATTTTTTTATATTGCAAAAGTTATAAACAATTACTTTTTAGGTAAGGTTTTTTTTGAAAATGCGATTATTCAGCGAGTATTTTATAAAACTTTACGAAATTTTAATAGCAAATACAAGAATAATAGGAGAATACGATAGTGTATTCACTTTATGAAAAATAATTTTTATTTTTAAAAAAATAATTTTTTAATAAACAAAGGTAAATTAAACAATGTTCTCGGCTAGGTAGGATAATTTATTTTTAGGTTTTATTCCTTTATCCTTAAGCTAACGATACCCGCAAAAACATTTTTGTAATTTTCAGAAAAACAAAAGTTATGAATTTTTTACCGTAGTCGCCGCCGATAATATCTTAAAAAATGACTTTTTCGAAAACGACACGTCAACTTATCCCAAAATGACTTTTTTCGAACTGGACGGACACATTGCTCAAAAACCGTTCACCGATCGATTTTAAATTTTAACAGTAGTTAGTTTAGTTTAGTAGTTAGTTTAGTTTAATAGTTTTTTTTTTGATAGAATGTATTTTTTTATAAACAATTTACTGCTGAATTTTTAGGGTGAAAATCGATTTTTTTTTTCGTTAGTGCACAGTTTCTACAAAAATCAAAAAAAAAATCCCTATGTAGTGCTCTAGCCAATAATATGTAGATTAAGAAAATTTTTGTTTTTTTGTCGCAGGTCTAAAAATTTTCGAGAAATTTGTCCGCCCGTGGAGGGCTTTTTTGTTAATGCGTTTTTAAAAATACGCTGTATCGCCGCTATTTTGTATGAAAATAGCGATAGATTTTTTTTTAATAGTTCAATACATGTTTAATATACCCTTCAAAAAGAAATCATATTCCTCTTCTCATTCTCCCACAATAAATTATCAAAATTGGGCCTTTTTTTTCGACCACTAGAGTGGTGTTACCCCTTAATAAGTTTCTAATTTATTTTTCAATAAACTGTCAAATTTTAGGTATTCTTTAAAATTGTTTACATTTTGTAATATTTGTAACAATGTTTACATTTTGTATTGGCCAATTTCAACATTGCAAACTCTCAATGGCTAAAATCTACGAGTTATCCTAAGTCGTTACGAGTTATCGTCGAGTTTGTCCCTAAGAGAAATTGTTTGTCTCATTTATCTTATGTTTATGTTAACTAATTTATGTTAAGATATCTTTGATATGTTTCTGAATCAGTTGGCCTATCAAACTTAAAAGTTTATTAAACGACAACTAATCATAAACTAGTAGATATCTATGCAACTGATTCATTCTTAAAAATTGTTGAAATTGCTGAAGGTAATCGTTAGAGCATCTTTGGTATACAAGATGTAAATTTTTCGTTTAGCTTCTTTCTTGAATCCATGGTTGAACCCACCATTTACTAGATTTTAACCCATGGTTGTTCTCAACTGAGCTAATTAACGTGTAACAATGTAATTAAGTAATAAATGCAAACCTTCTTTTTATTATGAAGAGAACGTAGCATGTTTATCATACTACGTACATAATGGGTTAATTGAAAAATTGACCAAAAGCCAAGATGTAACTGAAAATTACAAGGTTGGTTCAATGAAATAAATATAAAAAGTTACTAAATATCCTCAAAATTGACAAAGAAATTAGAGCAAGTTCTAATTCTACAATTTGTTGTACAATTTACTATTATTTAGCAAAGAAGCTAAAAGTACTAAAAAAGCTTCAGAATGGAGCAATGGAGAAAAAAGAATGGAGAAAATTTGTGATTACTCACCGAGCGATAGATCACATTGTAAGAATTAACATTTAATTTTATTTTTTATGAAAAAACATGGTTGTATGACTCACTTATTAGTAAATATTCAAATTCACTATTGATTTCAAATTGACAATGGTATATTGCTAATTTGTCTCAAAATCTCTCTGGAGACTTTACTTTAGTTGAGTTTGGAATTCCACTTTAAAGAGCTGCCATATATTTTTTATAAGATTAATTTTAGGATATATAAATACAATACCATCTTGTTTACACTATACCTATGTATACAACTTTTACTACATCTGCATCTTAATGTACATAGTTTGGAATTTCTCCAATTTTCAGTATAATTAAGAGGGTGAAGCAGAAGCTAAGTAGGAGATGGGACTAATAAAATATACAAAATGTAACCTTGAGTTTATGTCTTATTATACAGAGATTTATGGACTTTATACAGAGTTTTATGAAAACAAATACGTATAGGTATAACGCCATTAATGGGTACTGTATGAACACAAATTGCCTTGTGAGTAAAAGTGGTACCGGTTGGTACCGGTATTGGGAAAACTATTTTTTCAAACAAATTTTTTCAAACTTTCAAACAAACCGTTTGACGATCATTGATTCAAAGAGTAAATGGATCAAGATCCATTACGACGTCGCCTACGCTGTGCTACGAAGTCAGTGACTGCCAGACGGGACCATAAACAGGTGAAAGGACAAAAATGCAGGTGTCCAGTTTAGCTTCCGCTTGCATCATTGTTTTTGCGGTCATGAAATGTTTATACATCCTGCATTTGGTGTTGAAAATAATTGTGAACTTTGTGTCAGTGAATGAATGAAAACAATCAAATAATTGCAAATAGAAGATATGTGTATATGTACAGTAACGTGGAGTTAATCAGATATAAGGTTAGCATGTTCTTCATAGCAATACACTCAACATCCGCATATCCGAACTTTTCCGTTCCGCAAAATTACACATTTCCGAACTCTCTTCACCTCCGGATAACCGAACTGCTGGTGCATGCGCAAAGGATTTTTCTGTCTCATTCGTCATTCGACAGCGACAAGTTCGGTTGTTCGTACAAGTTCGGAAATATGGTGAGAAAAAAGTACAGAAATATGGTGAGTTCGGATATGTGGAGTTCGGATATGCGGATGACGAGTGTATTCGTTAAAAATCTTGATTATTACCATTAGATGCTGCCAGTGGCGGTCGGTGATATTTTAGTTAGCCATATCTTGAAAACGACGCATGGGACCAACTTCACTTTTTTAGGTGATGACTATACACCTCTAACAGAAAGGATTTATACTGAAAAAACCGTCAACAAAGTTTGCGAAAAAAAATTTCAAAAAACCTGGAGCAGCCCTGGGATCTCAGTAACGCTCTGTGGAATATTTGCAGTAAATTTTTTTTTCATAATCTAGAAACAAATATAGGAGAGTTTTTCGATTTGTTACAAAATATTTTTTTTTTCAAAATGTTATGGCCATTTTAATTTTAATTTTATAGTAACATTTTGTTTCCCAAAATTAAAACGACCACTTTTTGAAAAAAAAAATGTAACAAATCGAAAAACCTCCCTTTATATTTGTTTCTAGATTATGAAAAAAAATTACTGCAAATATTCCACAGAGCGTTACTGAGAGCCCAGGGAGTGCTTCAGTTTTTTTGAAATTTTGTTCGCAAACTTTGTTGACGGTTTTTTCACTATAAATCCTTTCTGTAAGAGGTATAGTCATCACCTAAAAAGTGAAGTGGGTCCCATGCGTCGTTTTCAAGATATGGCTAACTGAAATATCACCAACCGCCACTGGATGCTGCTGTCAGAAAGATAATTTGTGCGACCGTTAACTGATTTTAGGCCCTATTTTGCTAGATGATCTCAGTAAATACACGCTAAACGGTCAATTAAGTTACATAAAACCAAATTCCTATGTCAAAGCACTATTCTAGAGGAATTATCTGATGATGTCGTTATTACGTAATTGCACATATTATCTTTTTGATACAGCCTTTAAGATTTCCTCGTCTGTAGTTTTTTTCATGAAGTTTATAAACATAAATATAAACATTCTGTATGTAGTAAACATAATATTTACATGTTATATTATATTTTATTAAATATATTTTAAAAACAAGACTATGAACTTACATAAAGCCCAGACGTCTGAAACCCATAAAAAACACATCTCTATGTTACCTATTTAGAACAAAATCAGATTTCTCTTTTATTTCTGCACACTGCTGCGGACTATTTAAACATTTACAGCCAGCTGGTTGTAATTTACGGTCCGGCGTTTTATTCGCACGGTAGCTCGACTGGATGTTTATTATTGTTATATTGCAGGTTGCACCGATGCGAAGTCGTTCTATAAAATATATCATCGTGCGTCGTATTGCTATTCTGGACTGTTAGTTTTCATCTTTGTCCTGTCGCACGCACGTTGTGGCTCAATAACGTGGGCGCGCTGTAGACAACTTTGTACAAAGCGCCGTTTCGTGCATCACATAATTATTTTTGTATGATCCGCTTTTAACGGGCTCGTTTATTCTTTTAGGATGCCGAGGAAAACGGAAGGAAAGCGCGTGGGAAACGAATGAAGGGAAAATGGGATGCGAGTGGGTATGAAGATATAATGGCTGTTTGTGTAAAATCATTTTGATAATGTGCATGTAATGCGTAGTGTAAGGGTGTATGTAAGGGAAGGTGGATGTGGTCAATGGGAGTGTATCTAAGTTCTTATAAAAAGTAAATGTGTATACGATAGCAAGAGAGGTCTTAATCTTAGACAATTTATAAGGTTTTTGTATGATTTGTATTTTGACGATTTGTATTTCGATGTTAAAATTTGTTTGTAAGTAGTGTCACTATAAATTTCGCTTTAATTAGGATTGTTTTCCTTTTATTTTTATAAGCTCGAAATAGTTTGCATCATTTGGGATGATATTACGCACACTATTCGTGCAATTTTACAGTGAGTAGGGAATTACAAATGCCAAGAAATTATGTACGAAAGTGGCTTGGACACATACTTGAAGCACCAGTAGATACAGTCCTGAAAACTTAACATATGAGGAGCTTAAATTCAAAAGGAGTAATATCCACAAAATTCCGCTACTCAATTATAGACGGCATTACGTTTAGTGATTTTATCATGTAATTTTATCATCATTATGTTTATGTTTAGTAATTTTACCACAACAAAACAAATTTTTATACTCGCATTTATATTTTGCTAAATGTAAATTGTATCAAGGGCGTAGCCAATGGTCAAGTAAAAACCAAAATAGTCGTGGATTGCGCTTGCTGTTGCAATGACCACCTTTTTTTTGCTCTCTTGTTTAATCTGCATTGGACGCCCCCCCCCACAGAAAAATATGGCTGCGCCCTTGAATTGTATACGTTAACTGTTATCACTCAACTGGTAACACTGGTAACAGCAGCAATTTAAAACATGTTATAAACGATAATGTATGTAGGTGCATTTGCTTAAGTCCGCAGAATTTCCCCCCTTTTCCCTAATGTTTACAAATCCACTTTCCGTTTAAAATTGGTATTTTTAATAAGAAACACAAATAATTTTGTTATTATTTAGATATGTTTTACATCAAAATACTCGTATATATTGATGTACCTAAATATCGGGTCAATTGAAACATATAGTAGATAATGAAAATAATTCGAATCCAGTTATGTACAGGGGTTTTTGATTATTCCGGCTGCGTTATTTAACTTGAGACAGACATACATACATATACATATATTATGTCGCAAAAGGTGCATTTTTTAATAGAATGTTGCGAATAAAATTCGAATAAAAAAATGGTCATATATCGATATGTTCAACATTTTCAAGGTCATTTGAAGATAAACTTTAATTTTTTTTTAATAGAAATCAATATTTATCTATTGAGAATCTTGACTTACAGAAAAATGGGAGTATTTTTGAGAAGTGTTTTTATTTATCACAGACCGGTGGTGGTCTGTGATAAATAAAACCATCCAATCCCCATTTAGTTCACCAAATTTCATCGGATTTATCACATACGATGATACTCCACAGTTACACGGGAAGATCCTCGAGAAGGTATGTACAGGGTTAGTCACCTAAAATTGACTCTTAATTTTCATCGAATCGAAAAATTCAAAAAAGAATTTTAAACGGTTTGTTATGCATTTTTATGACATTTAAACAAGTTTTAAAAAAATACCCCAAATTTTATAAGATGGGGTACCTACACAGTGGGTAATTCGTTGTCACCTTTCATTGCTTCTAAATATAAATTTAATAGCTTCGAATATGGCTAAATTTCTCGGAGTATTCCTTGACTCCCACCTTTCTTGGGAAGAACATGTGGATTATGTGTGTACTAAACTTAGCAAAAGTTACTACTTAATAAAACGTACACTCAAAAACTCGCTGAATGTTGGTGCCTTTCAAAATGTGTATTATGCACTTGTATATTCTGCTATTTCTTATTGTGTGGTACTCTGGGGACAAGCTGCTGACTTCCAGGGCGTGTTTGTTTTTCAAAAAAGATTCATTAGACTTATCTTTAAAATACCCTGCAGATCCTCATGTCGTGAAATTTTCAAAAGCAATAAAATACTTACAGCACCATGTATATATTTATATAAATTGTTAATCAATATTTATTGCAACAAACATAAGCTCTTAAAACATAGCAGGAGCACGGCTATAATACTCGTAACAAAAATAATTTAATTATAAACAAATTTTATCATACTGCTTATAAGAAGTCTCCTATTGCAGCTGGTTGGCAACTTTTTAACTTACTTCCTACTAGTATGAAACAATTAAAAAATGTCAATTTATTTAAGCGCAAATTAACTGACAACTGAATGTTTTTATTCAATGAATGAATTTATTGACTCTATTTTAACAATATATAATGTCTTATGTTTATTGTCTGTGTATTGTCTGTCTATTTAAATTTCTGTGCGTTGTATTATACAAGAATTGTAAGACTCTATGTACTATACATATGTAAGTGTATATATATATATATATATTTTCTCCTGACATGTCTGATCTACCCATTGTGATAGCTAATAGATCAATCAATAAATAATAAATAAATAAATAAATCACACCACAGAAATTGACATTCTCCCTCTAAGAGTCATTACAACTGTGAAGAGGGAGAATACACATGGAAAAGACGTAGGACACATAACCAAACCCTGTGACAAGTGCAAATTATAGCGCGGATAATAGCTCTCGGAGTAATCGCCATCTACTCACCTGGCGCTTTGCCCACTGTGCTATCGCCGCGGCTATATATTCTATTCTATTCTATTGGTAGTCAGTATATGACCAAATTTGAATCCGAAACCAAAGAAAAATTCCAGTATTTCCACAGTGGTTTGGTTTATGTACGTTGATGACATATTCGCCATTTTTGACACAGAAAAAGCTGATATAAATAATTTTGTTTCAAAATAACCGTTTTTCGACTACATATTTTACTTATGAAGTTGAAAATAATGAAAAACTGACATTTTTAGATGTATTAGTTACTAAAAATAGGGAAAATGGGTTAGAATTTTATGTACACAGTAGGGATACCACTTACTCATAGATAGATCCTTAGTGATTCTTTTAAACATAAATTAACTAATTTCCATTTTTTAATACACCTTTTATTAAGCTTCCCTCTTAGTAAAAAGAGGTTTGAATGTGAGGACAAATTAATTGAGGAAATAACTTTGAGTAACAATTGAGTAAAGTAAAATTAATAAAAAAAAATGATAAGAAAACATATATTTAAGAAAAATCTGTACAGTTCCACGACTTATCGGAGAGACGCTCAAAATTCAAGATTTGTTGTTCTACCTTACCTTGAATATTTAAAAACCTTGACACGATTTTGACAAATACCTCAAAAATTAATTTTAGCATCTTTTAGGCAACTTAACAGATAAAACAAATAACAACGAAAAGTCGAGGAAAGTCGTAAAGATTGTGATCAAAATTGGACAAAGAAAAATATCTTAACTAGATTTCAAACAACATGTAGCCCACTTAAAATATGGTAGAATAGAAAAATCTTGTGTAGCCCAACTAGTGGCTTAAAACTAATAAGAAATGTAATGTCGAATTTACACGGGGACAGTAGCTAAAGCAGTTCACTAAAGTAAGTGACTAAATTTAGCTACTGGCATTGTGTAAACGTCTGATTTAATATTTGAAACAGTCGCAAGTTTAGTAGAAATTGTAGTCAATTGGATATAACTAGATTATATTTACTGGAGAAAACAGAGATCCTCTCTACTTGCTAAAACACGCACTAAACAGCTAAAACACGTTTATATTTTTAATAACTTCTTATAACTGTATCACACTGTACCAACATTGTCTATCAATTTGTCAAATCCTTGTTTGGATATTCTCATACAATTTCTATATTCCTCCAGATCTCCATTACCCAGTTCTTTCATACAGAACACAGAAGAACATCCATGAGTACTTCTACGAGACAGATATGAAGTGGGGTTTGGTTTGCAAAAATAAAAAGATTATTCCATTAGGAAAATCCAATAATAACTGAAATAAAGGAAGAGGCTTTCTCAATGAATAACCCTGTATGTAGGTACAATGCCATTTTAATTTCGCTACCACTAAGATTTACCATTAAGATGCGGTATTAGATTCACTAGATTTTAGTTACTTTTTTTAGTTAATTACTTTAGCTACTGTTTCCGTGTAAACTCGCCATAATAGACAGTTGAATGTATTCGAAAGTATATAAATTGGTAAATGTAATAGTAGCATGAATAAAGATAACAGTCCGATAACTAACAGTCCACTGTTCTGATTAATAAACAAGGATAAAAATTACGGTACACCGAACCGCACCTGTCACGTATTGCACAATTTTAGTAAAATAGGATAGATAATTATATTTATATTTAATAAGATAGATAATTATATTCTTCCGTTGATACCAACATGGCTGGTGAAAAGTGTGTTTCGATGTTAAATGATCGAAAGTTTTCAAGTGTGAATTTGTTTATACGCCATAGATTCTCCAATTCTCCTGCAGCTTGGTATAAAAATATTCTTGATGAATTCAGTGAATCAAATATTTCCGAAAAACAAATCCTGATCTTCTCTGTACCATTACGCTTTAATTGTTTTACTTAAAAATTATACAGTAAGCGGAAGCCTAATGCGTACATAAGTGGTTATTAAATACATATTAAATGATACATTTTTATTTCATAGTCAGGCGGATTTACTACTAGCGTCTAGACAGCACCAGATCACGGGCGATCCGACCAATCAAACCGAAAAAGAACAACACGCATGCTTCTAGAGAATTTACTGCTGAGAAATAAAATAAAACTGTAAATCCTGTAATCAATTTTAATTAAATAATAAGACAATTTTTGTTTGTATTTCCTTAAAAACTAAAGTGTAATATAAAAAAAAATCAAGCTAAGTTGGTATATTGCTTTAAACCATTCTTATCAAAGTTTTGTGACTTACTGACTTCAAGTTTGCCGCCTTCACCGCGTTACACAAGCATTTCTCATTGGCCAGGATCACCCGTGACCTGGTACCGGCTAAACGCTAGTCGTTTGTTGTCGTACTTGTCGTTTGGTTAATTTATATTTTATATTAGTATGCGAATAGTTGTTCGAAGGAGATGTGCTGGCGTATGTGTTTTAGCTTACACACATACGTAAAATCATTGGCAAATGACAATATTGATTGATGATGCGCACTTTTCTAATCAGGAACTAGACCAGAATAAAATATAAAATGGTATTTCAAATTTGAACTCAAACAGCCCTACCGACAAACCGGATGCCTTTCATACGCCTGCGCTAGCGATTGGATTGCGATTGGTTCTCACCTCATGTTTACATCTACTGAACAAAGAAGTTAAATTATCAATTGCCCTTCATTCGACTATGTACGCATTAGGGTGCCGCTTACTGTATGTAGCTGTCTCAACATAGTGGTCGTTAATCCTGATTTATGACTATTAACGAACACCGATAAACCTGTGTAAATTTAATTAAATTTCTTAATTCAACGATTAGCTATTGAATGTATTATCACAAAAATCAGTTCATACGCTTAATTACCATAAGACCAAACTGCCTTATACGGAAACGGGTATCGGACGTTATATATCAGTATAATTCAGTTTAGCTTTAAAATAGCATTCCAATAAGATAATTTTCCCATGGTTAGTATTCACATCGTGAGTAACAAGATATGCCCGACGCGAGTCGCTTCTTTCTTATAACTCGTTTAAAAGGGGTCAAATATCAGGGATATTAATAAGGCTGTCGTTTGTATTATTCAAGCAAGGTTGTGACTTCCGCCTTTTTATGATGGTTTATGTTTATATTATGCACAAAATTATTCAAACTGTTCGAGAACAAGAGAGGCCGAATAAAGCGTTATACTTAGTGGTGCGTCTCATTAACAACCAAGTTGTGTATTTTATTTGCTCCCAAAACAATAGTTGACTAGTTTATGTTTCTGTATTTGAGCTTTTGTTTTTGATACACACAAAGCTATAAGTTAATCTTATTATATACATATGTATATATTTTTTTCAATTTAGAATTTCAGCTTAACCTATACTGGTGAAATCAAAAGAGAAACTGTAAAACATTTTATTGGAGGTATCATCACTTACAAATTCCACTTCTACTTCATCGACTCGAAGTATCATGCGAATAAAAAAACCATGCCTTTCAATTAGGAAAAACACATACCTCAAGATGTAACACAAAATGAATTATCAAATCATATACAGGACGACTTCTAAGTTGAGTTATATTTTTAACAGCTTGTGAAACTAAACTACTCACAAAAATTAAGGGAGCAAAAAAAAATCTAAATTTTTCCCAGATTTTTGACGGGCTGTATCTATGAAAGTGAAAAATGGTCGTACCGTGAATTTAAACAAATCGTTTTGAAGCTCCAAGACTAGTTTTCGGATCTGTAGGCCTTGGTTTTAACATGGTTTTAATTTTTTTAGAAGCCATGGTTTTAACGCAATCCGAAAAAAATAGCGCGAAAAACAATTTTTCCAAATTTGTATCCTTCTTTTTCTCGCTCCATGGGCCAGATAGCCTGTTTATTCTACTTCAATTTCCTTTTCTTGTTGTTTTTTAATTGTTTGCTACGTCCATTTGTCGCGGAGATATCCGAAATTGAACGAAAAAGGACCCTTTTGTCTTTAACCATCGATATCTCAGCAACCAATGATCATACAGAAAATTGAAGGGCAGTTTCGGAAACTAGAATACAATTCCTATTAAATCCTGTCAAGAAATTAAGAAAGAAATATTTTTTCCACCCTCAATATCGACTTCGAAAAAAGTTGAAAAATGTGACTTTTTCCGTTATTTTGGTAAATCGACTGCATCCTAACAAATATTGTTGGAGAGGCTAGGACTTTCAGGAATTTTTACACCTCAATGTACACCCAATAGCCCTGTAAATCTGCAGATCGATCCATGGAGCGGTTTTTCCGGGCCGATGGTTCCGTTAAAAAAAAATAAAGGAGCAAGATTTTTATTCGTAAACATCATTATATAATCTTCATAAAAATGGAAAAAAAATGTTTTCACTTTTTTCTCAATTCTGCATCGGTCACTTGGTAACTTTGAAAAAAAACGTGAAACTTTTCAAAAAAAATTGTATGTACGGTTTTGTAAGTAATGTAAAGTAATGTAAAAAATTTTTTTACACCCTTAATTTTTGTGAGTAGTGTATTCAAAGCAAACATTTTTCTTCAATACTATTTTTTAAAATACTCGAAAATAAAACACCTTATTAATTTCGAAAACAGCATTTATCCAGTCCTGCCATATAACTCGAATTTATTTTTAAAGAACAGAGGCGTGTTTCACTTGAAATGTGTTTTAGAAATTGCAGTAGAATCAATGGAAATTGGACATATTCGATGAGAGCTGCATATGATAACTTCAGGGATGTTTTTCCAGACAGAGTTATTAATTTCGACCATTTCAGTCGGTCAATAACGTTTCCTAAATTTATACCAGCAAACTGGAAGCGCCAATCGGAAACAAAGAAGTGGCGTACCCAGAGCAAGAGGTCTATAGACCAGGAGAGGGAAGTAGTAATGCTTCGCAATGCAGAGCCGCGAGGCCGTATACGGATCCGGTAGTTGGCGCTGCGTACGAGCAAGGGTATGCGCAGAAGAGCAAAACGTGCTTCTGCGCATCTAGTTGCTTGTGTGTCATATTCCTTCTGTTTTCGGGGGCGGCGCGCTACAAAAAAACGTCTTCTAAAAGGTTCAAACTAACCGATCGCATCGATTTTCGTCGTCGAATGCTCGAATCTGCTTCTACACGAACATTGGAAGTTGGGGCAAACAGGCGAAAATCCCGAAACACGACATCCTTCACTAGCAAATATCCGAGCGAAAAACGTCGGCGGCCCCCGACAGTCGCCATCCGCGTAAAATAGAAGTTCCGCCCGTTCTTTTGACACCTAGTTCGGTCGTCCACGCGCCCCATTAAGCGCGGGGCGAACGTTGGAAAAAATGGCAAAATCGGACGTTCGCCGGGCGGTTTGACGGTTAGCGGAAAACGATATTTTTAATACGGCAAGTAGAACGCGGAGCGACCCCTCGAAAAATTTGGAAAAACACCGTAATATCGACGCCGTCGAAAAAAACCGGATCGAAAGAGACCCGCGGCCGCTATTCGTCGCCTTCCGAAATACTGGCCGTTTTCCGATTTGGCTCACCGCCACAAAACGTCTCTGAACCGATCTTTCTCTGGAGGTATTAAAAATAGAGCGATAAAAGACCTGCCATCGACAGCATCTCGTGTATACCGTCCCGCATTTTTCATCGGAGTTCCCTCTCCTGATCTCTAGACTTCTTGACCCAGAGTAAGGACAGAAGAAAACGTTGAAATGGTTAAGCAAGTAAGTGATGACGTACAATCCAAGAACATCAATTATCCATCTGAACCAACAACTGAATCTACCCTACAGCTATGTGCAAAAAAATAGCACCATAGTGAATACTTAAATTAACTCCATAATCACGTATTGACTGCTCTGCTATATGCATTCAAAAGTGTTCTCAAGATATTTGTTTGAGATCCACTGCGTTTCTGAAACTAATGAAGTCCGGAAAATTCTCGTTTCGGTAGGGCAAATCGCTGTTTTTATAAATAAAATCAATATTGACCTGTGTAAAATAATAGCACCAATTCAGTCTATGATAGCAGTTCGACGCCGTAACATCTAAACATCTTTCAGCATAGAACAATGAAATCAAAGGTAAAATAATATAAGCCTATAGTTAATATCTGAATTGAATTTTAATTTAATTTAAATATTAAATGTGTCGTGGAAAACATTGCACGAAAGAAGAACGTTTGTTCATAAACAAATTATTGGCTAAAGGGAAAACATACAAATTTATTAGGGAAGTGGTCGGATGTTCTAATAAAATGATCAGTAACGCCAAGAAATTTAAAGAGAAAGAAGAAAAAAGAGGCCGAAAGAAAAAAAGTATCTTTAACTGATGAAAGAAGCATCCTAAGACTAACAAAAAAAATCATTTTATAACGTCAATTCAAATTAAAAAGGAATTAAATCTCAATGTAGACACATCTACAACAAGAAGAAGGCTCATAGAGAAAAACTGGATGGCCAGAACTCCTAGGAAAGTACCGTTGCTCAAGAAGAAACATCTTCGTGACAGAATCAAATTTGCTCGGGAGCATTTAAACTGGCCTCTCGCACAGTGGACAAATATCTTCTGGACCGATGAGTCGAAAATTGAGTTATTTGGGACTCCTGGCTGTAGAACAATTGTCCGCAGGTCAACAAGAGATTAACTTAAACCCCAGTATACAGTCAAGACAGTTAAACATGGCGGAGAAAAAATTATTGTGTGAGGTTCTTTCTCGTCTCATGGTACTGGGCCAATATTTTGGATCAAGCTTACGATAACCGCATTAGTCTACGTTGATATAATGAGAAAAGTAATGTTGCCCTATGTGGACTGGAATATGCCGCTCAGATGGGTCTTACAGCAGGAAAATGATCCAAAACATATCAGCAGACTAGCAAAATGCTTTTTTGCTCAAAATCGAGTTCAGGTTATGGAATGGCCCGCTCAGTCACCGACCTGAACCTAATTGAAAATCTTTAGGCAGATGTTAAAAAAGCTGTTTTTAAAGCAAAACCGAAGAATACAGCAGAATTATGGTATGCTGTGCAATCAGCGTGGGAGGCTATTCCATTACAGCGTTGTCAAGCGCTGGTTGTCTCTATGCCACGGCGTTGTGCTGCTGTTTTGTAAAACAAAGGTTATACAACATAGTATTAATATGTTACCGTTTAACTTTTTAATTTTATTTGATTCCTTGTACAATAATTTGTATGTTTCACGAGCGGTGCTATTTTTTTTGCACAGTAAAAATTTGAGATATTATAAGTTAACCGAATGTGCTACATTTAGTTTTAGTTTATTTGGAACAATATGTTATATATAATGTTTTGTTATATCATTACTCTTTTGTAATAAAAAAATGCTAAACAGATGCAACTAAGGCTTGCCTTTTATATTCCATGTTTTTGATGTAAAATACAGTCGGTGCTATTTTTATGCACAGAGCTGTATATAATGTGTTAACGAATTTTGAAAAATGATTTAGAGCTCTATCCATATCATCTGCAATCTACACATGAAATTCTCAAAGCGGACGAACCTATCAGACTACAGTTCTGTCTATGGTGTATTAACCATTTTATCGATAACGACGCTATCTTCGAAAAGTTTTTTTTTCTGATCTTTCGGGCTATGTTAACTCCTAGAATATGAGACTTTGGAATGCAGACAACCCTCACTTTTACGGATGTACGGTGGTTAATTGTGAGCAGAAGGAGTATTGTTGGACCGTTTAGAAATCTTAACAACCATTATACAAATGTTGGATGACAACGAATTTCAAGAAGATTATATTCAACAAGATGGAGCTTGTGTACATACTACTAGCGAAACAATTAATTGTATAGGAAAAATTTTCGAAGATCGTATAATAAGTTAGAATACGCAGACCATATCCCCCCGTTGAAATATGGAAGACTATCAGAATGTACTCTATGTCAGTGGCGGTGGGCTATAAGGTGCGCTGGTGCGCGCGCACTACCAACAATTTAGCATTAATAATTTTATTTAGTAATTAATGGATGCATTCTTAATTTATCGCCTTGCCGCATCCCTAGCGTTAATACCATCTGAATATTATTTGGCCGCAGCGTTACGAATCCACTAGACGCTAGGTCTATCTCCAACGCCACTGGTTTCCGATCGCGGCGCGGGAGTCGACACGCGCAATACGAAAAAGCGGCACGACGATCATGCTTCCGTGCAATACGAAAAAGCGAACGCGTATTGTTACTGCTTGCCCCTCCACAATTATTACGCGTAGTGGGCGAATCCTATAGATATGATGTACGGAGTTTAAGAGCGCACGAGAGTTATCGATCGATTGGTTTGTGAATTGTTTTCGTACATTGCGATTGCTGTTTTATCGCTCACGTTTTATAAATATAAACTCGGTTACAATCTAGTTTGGAATAATCAATTATATTCAAAACTTATTAAAAAAAACTCCATTCTCTAGCTTGAGTTTGGAGAAAAAAGTGCAAATTAAAACTCTAGGTAGGCCCACTCCACAAATTAATTTAAAATTAGCCGTGAAAGGAAAAAGTAAACAATTTGTAAGAACATTTAATAATGACTTATTTAAAAAACATTTGTGGTTAAGTGGATGCGATGTATTGAACGCAGTGTTTTGTTTGGCGGAGAAACACCTTGGACCAAAACTGGAGTAACGGATTTAAATCACATAAACGAGAAAATAAAAAAAAACATGCAAATTCTGCTGGACACATGAATAATGTTTTGAATTTAGCCATGCTAGGCACTGCAAATATTGCGACAATGCTCGATTCTGCTCATCGACGAGCAGTGGCAGCACACAATGAAGCGGTTTCAAAAAACAGGTATGTTTTAAACATTATTATTAACTGTATTCGTTTTTGTGGAAAATTTCTATTTAAAACGAATAAAGACATTTTTGCGCAACACCATGTGCCAGGAAAGACTGTCGGCTTTGGCTATGCTCTCCATTGAAAAATACTTTATTACAAATATCGAAAATTTTAACAACAAAGTAATTGAAAAATTTGCACAATGTAAAAATCGCAGAATTGAGCTCATTTACAAAGAAAATTAGGTAAGTTTTCAAATTAATAGAGTTAATAAGAATAACCTTAATATGAGATAAATATTTATCTCATATTAGGGATATTCTTATTATTCTTATGATTATCGTTATTTTTATGTATGGTGCACCCCCAATCTTAGGATTACGCACCGCCACTGCTCTATGTATATGAAGAATGTATATGTCACGATGACGAGATCTAATAAAACCGAAATCCGAATCTGTGGCTTTTGACGTGCGATAGCTCTTTAAGAAATCTTTATTGCTTCATATAAAGAATCAGTTTTAAAACAGCTTTGAATGTAAAAAATTAAACGAATAATTTCCGTTGCATTAAAACATCTACTGCAAGTAATCTTCATTCCATGTAACTTTTCTTGTAGATACATCCTTTGCTTTGCAACCTCTTCATAATTATTGCCTTCGCTTCAAGGTACATAGGAATAAATAAAATCGTCGAGAGCCTGTAACGCAATAAATAACGCAACCCCGTTTAAAAAAAAATTGATAATGGTCACCGTGGATAACGGGCGCATTATCATAATATATTCGTCGGTTGCGGGAACATTTATTGTAATTTTATGTGCAGTTCGTGCTTCAGAAATTCCTCTGACAGTTCGAAATTGCTCTGCCTTATTGCTATATATAAAACGAGAACTTTAATGGTAAGATTGTATACTTAACTTGTATGGGGATATAAACTTATCCGGACAATACTGTAGTGCCGCCATTAAGGTTTCGAGAATAAACTCGGCCATATATAAACAGCGGCTATTTTTTCTTTAAGTTGTGCGGTGAAATTGGAATTTCGCTAAAGTCAATACAATCTACCGGGCAGTACCTTTTTTGCGAATGCTATTTCAAAAAATTTAAGTTGAATGTCAAGTTGTAGTCCTGGCGAGGTAGCAAAAAAACAAGTGATTTTTTAAAATAATTAGGTGGGGCACTTTCTCAACGTGATAATTAGGAGAAAAATCATACGAATCGAATGAAAATGTTTTGGACAAAATCCGATTGTGTCATTGCAAAAAGGTGCGAAAAAGTTTTTTCGACTTTTATGCACGAAAAAAAATGTGAGTAAAAAAACAAAAAATATCACGTTATAGCGCTTGAAAAGACGAATAAAATGGTTTTTGAAACAATAAAATCGGTTGATAACTTTTTGCACAAACAAATAAAAACCGCGAAAATTAGCGATTTTTCGATGTTCATTTACACTCGGTCTGTAATTATCCTAGAAGTGTCTTTCTGGGCTAAAATTCTAGGGTTTTACAACACCTATCTACAGTTAATTTTTTTTTTAATATTTATAAGTTTTCGCGCAAATTGCGAAAAAGTAAAAACAGGTACTTCAGTAAAACGGCCCCTATTTCCACAATAATTGTCGTAGAGCAATTTTGCAAAAATCTACGTGTTCTCGAAGACTTCCTCTACAACCATATCAAATTTGAAGTCGATCCGATAATAATAAGTACAGTGGAGCATCGATTATCCGAACCTCAGTTATCTGAACGACCGGTTAACCGAACCGTTTAATATTGGACTTCTTTTCTTAAAATGTATATGTATTAACGATATGTATGTATGTTTATTTACTGCAGATATGTACATATGTACATAATGTTCTTGAATTTTTTTTCTTTTATAAATGATGGTTGTTCTCTTTTCTTTTTGGTACACATTGAAGTGTAAAATAAATTTGTGTGTTGCATTAATGTTTGTTTGTTTGTTTATTTAATTAGCTATGCACATACATATTATGTACCTACACCCCAAATAGTTTTTTTTTAAATTATCGGTTATCCGAAATATCAGTTATCCGAACCACCCTGGTTCCCAATTAGTTCGGATAATCGATGCTCCACCGTACCTCAAAAGCGCGTCTGAAAAACATGCAATTTTAGAGAGCGGCCGCGTGGACGCACGAGCGAAGGGGAGGTGGCGCGGTGGTGGGGGAACTCTCTCTCCCGCGGGCACAGCAAAAAAAAACTTCAATTTCCGTTCAGTAGTTCCCGAGAAATCTCAATTGTTTCCGGCTTATCGAATTTGAACGCGCGCGATCGCTTTCCGGGCGCCCGCTCCGCCCGCGGGAGAGAGAGTTCCCCCCACCACCGCGCCACTTCCCCTTCGCTCGTGCGTCGACGCGGCCGCTCTCTAAAATTGCACGTTTTTCAGACGCGCTTTTGAGGTACTTATTATTATCGGATTGACTTCAAATTTGACATGATTGTAAAGGAAGTCTTCAAGGACATGTATCTTTTTGCTAAATTGCTCTACGATAATTATTGTGGAAATTGGGGCCGTTTTACTAAAATACCTATTTTTAATTTTTCGCAATTTGCGCGAAAGCAATACATGATTATTTTTTGACAATCTAACTGTAGATAGGTGTTGGAAAACCCTACAATGAGCCCCGGAAGACATTTCTAGGATAATTACAGACCGAGTAATTGAACATCGAAAAATCGCTAATTTTCGCGGTTTTTATTTTTTTGTGCAAAAAGTTATCAACCGATTTTAATGATCCGAAAATCATTTTATTCGTCTTTTCAAGCGCTATCACGTGAAATTTTTTATTTTTAACTCAACATTTTTTTTCTTGCCTAAAAGTCGAAAAAACCCTTTTTTTCGCACCTTTTTGCAATTTTTTCGCAATGATCCTACAATCGGATTTTGTCCAAAACATTTTCATTCGGTTCGTACGATTTTTCTCCTAATTATCACGTTGAAAAATTGCCGCAACTAATTATTTTAAAAAATAATCTATTCCGCCTGGACTATCGAGGAAGATAAACTTTTTTCACCAAATATATTTTTTTTTCTTCTTTGAGAATAAAATACGGCTGCTATTGACATAGATTTTAAAATTATATTTCAATAATTTCAGTCGCCGTTTTTCTTATATTTTTTCTCCTTTGTTAAAAATTTCGTACTCCTTCTATCCCATGACAACTGGTTTACTCATTGTTTTCCTATCAGCTAAGATGACAACAGGCACCTTGTATGTATGGGCGTAACTTAAGATTAGTATATTAAAGCATTTAAAGCGTTTGAGGATCGATAAGAAAAGTTTATCCACTATTTATCCTCTAACGCTATTCTTGATTAAACTCAAATTCATCTCCAGATAATTTTAGGGTTGATTTTACTGAATTTTGAATTGCTATCTTAAAGTGTTCTAAAATTATCGTGAATGAACTATTGTGATATAAATGGACCAAACAATATATTTAATAATATTTTAAACACTTTCTTCACGATTCAGAATACAGTTGGATTTTTTAGAGAACAAAAAAGAAAAACTGAAACGAAACTTCCTTTTATTATTCGTTGAAGAATTTACAGCTAATGAATAAATTTGTTATAAATCTGAATTTACGAGAAAACAAATGTTTACTAACATTCTACAAAATCTTAAAGCATTCTGATGTAACTTTTTCATGGAATGACAATAGAACGTTCAGTCAAAACTACGTTTATTTATAATTACTGATTTATTTAAGATGTACATGTACATGTATAAAAACACCTTCCGGGGGGGTTTTTCCAACTTTTAAATGTATTTACCTACATTTTGCAAGTAATGTGAAAAATATAGCCCTTCAGGGGTGGCTGAAACCACCCTCGACATGATTTTTTTCAAATGCAACCCTATGGCTTGTGACCCCTCGTTGTAAAGCTGGTGGAAAGAGGAATCCAACGCACTGATCAAATTTTAATTTTTAGTATGTTTGTAGGGTTGCATACAATTAAAACCTAATTTTATAGTTTAATTTATTTTTAACGCAACAATTTCGTACTCAAAATGTGCGTTGTTTAGTTTTGGAATGTAAACCTTACTTTTCATATGTCCCCACAAAAAATTCCAAGCAATTTTTTGCCACAACTGATATTTGTTATTTTTTGCTAGTGTTTTTACACGGCCGCAAAGAGTAATTTAGTTTGTATGCTGAATTCAGAGTTTGAAACGAAGTGTTATTTCAAATTGGTGAAAATGTCTTATTTAACTGAATCACTAAAAATCGAAATTTTGATGATGATTGGATATGGTGATATGGCGCGAACTCAATGCGAAGTTGTTCGCTTGTTTCGAGAAACGCATCCTGACTTGCCACCACTAAATCAAGGTACCATTAGTAAAATTGAGGCACAATATCGAGAGATGGGTCATGTCAGGAAAGTACCGAGTAAGAGGCAGGCTGTTGTTGATGACGACACGAAGTTGAATTTGTTGCTTGCTCTAGAAGAAAATCCAATCACTCCAGTCCGTCAACTGGCCCGTGATAGTAATCTTAATCACAAAACAGTTTTAAAAATACTTAAATATGAGAAAAAACGCCCATATAAAATGCAAGCTGTTCAAGAGCTACTTGAAGATGATCCAGATCGACGAGTGGAATTTTGCGATTTATTGATGACTTGTATTGATCAAAACCAGTTATCTTTAGAGTGGATAGGTTTTCTCTGACGAGGCTACTTTTACATTAAATGGGCACGTAAATCGCCAAAATTGTCGTTACTAGGCTGAAGAGAACCCCCATTGGATGAGGGAACTTCATACTCTGCGCCCACAGAAAACTAATGTGTGGGCCGGAATAATACAAGATAGAATTGTAGGACCATTTTTCTTTGATGACACTCTTAATTAAGCAAGATACTTGCGTTTACTCCAGCACGAACTAATGCCAGTGCTATGTCATTTATTTCCAAACCCCCTTAAACTCTAACTTGACCGACGAGAGGTTATGGTTTCAACAAGATGGGGCCCCACCCACACTATGCTGCCATTGTTCGTCAGTATCTGGACAGAATTTTTCCCGGTAGGTGGATTGGGAGGCGAGGTAATATTGAGTGGCCAGCTAGATCACCAGATCTTACACCACTGGATTTCTTTTTCTGGGGACATCTTAAAAGTAGGGTTTACATTCAGAAACCCAACAACATAGCGGATCTGCAGGAAAGGATAAGAGAGGAAATCGGAAAAATAACACCGCAAATGTTGCATAATGTAAGGGACGAAACCTACGACAGACTGGGATGCTGCCAACAAGTGAATGGTGCACATTTTGAACAATTGTTGCGTTGAAAATAAATTTAATTTTTAAATTGTTTTAATTGTATGCAACCCTACAAACATACTAAAAATTAAAATTTGATCAATGCGTTGGATTCCTCATTCCACCAGCTTTACAATGAGGGGTCACAACCCATAGGGTTGCATTTGAAAAAATCATGTCGAGGGTGGTTTCAGCCACCCCTGAAGGGCTATATTTTTCACATTACTTGCAAAATGTAGGTAAATACATTTAAAAGTTGACGTGTCTCGGGAATTTTTTGAAAAATCATTCACCACCCCGCTAGCGAATATATTCCAGTTAAAGTCTCCACCGTGTATACCTGACAAATATATACCTACATACATAATAAAGAAAAATGATGAATTTTTCAATAAAAAATAAACTATAGTTGAAAATATTTAGAAATGAGCTACATCACCGTGATTATATCCAGTCATTTATTCGGTGAGGAACAATCTGAATCAAATGATTATGTCGCCTTGGGGCATATTGTAAGCGAAGCCTAAGATGCTAGAGATTGTCTGGGGGGTGGGGTAAGTGATGTCAGGTACAAATCATACATAGGTGAATCGGTGAGAGATCAGGAGAACGTGCATGCCATGGAAGCATGTGTTATGAGCTTGTTCCAAAAACTATGTCGTAACTCGTACCACGTATGTGGAGCGTTATATTATTGAAAAATTGGTTAAATCAACTCCAAAGTGAAAAATTGGTGTCAATCAAGAGATAGGACTGCAACGGGTTCTAAAACATCGGCTATGTAACAGGCTGCATTCCAATTCTCGTGAAGGAAAACCATAGGTGAACATACACCCCAAAGCACCACTCCATGTGCAAGGGCAGTATGGCGTTCAACAGATAGTTGTAAATTCCTCGTGCTCCACGGAAACGTCTCACTCTTCTGCGTCCAGCACGAGCATCGTCGCTAAAGACCACATAATGCCACTCTCAGTACATCAGTCATTATACCATTCTAGCCTGCGAGCACGATGAATTGGAGTAAGGGGTAAGCATAGAAATGCTCGAAAGCATAAAAAAAGCATAGAAATGCTTGGACGTCCTGATCCTCAGCGATGCCCATGAACACTTTCTTCAGACCATCTGACCCAACATGTTAAAACACTTAATTGACGATAATTTTGAATTTGTCGACTTCTAAGCATCGTAAATAGTGGTTATTAAAAAAAGTCTAAAAGCAAGACTGACAATCATTAATTTAGGTATATCCATATATAATAAAAACTGATTCAAAACATGCACATTAAATATTCATCTATGATAATTTGCTATATAATAATAAATGTCCATCTGTAGACTCCAGGAGAGTTCAAATACATTTATACTGTTGGCTTACTTAAATTGTTTTATCTCAGTGACCCCAATCTAGGGTTAATCTCTCCATCACGTCTTACTTCTTATTATCTGAAGTTCAACTTTAGACATTAGATGTGTGGTAACTTAAGAAGAAATTTCAGAACTTGTCATGTCACACATGTCAAGATCTAACAGATAATACGAATGACTCAAATTCCTTATTTAAACTGATAAATAATAATTGTTTATGCGTTTATCTCAAATCATCTCAGCCACACTGATGGCTAAGAAGTGAGTATTAAATAAAATGTAGGTACTTGTTAATAAACTACTATTTTGAGATTTACTAGATATATTTAGGTATTTGTTATCTATTAACAAATTAATTTTTATAAACTATTTATAGTATTTTAGAAAAATATAAGACTTGTTTCAAATACCCGGAATTTTAAAACCTTGTCTTTTTAATTACATTTACTAATTGTAACTTTTCTACAAATACACATCATTTTAACATTTTACTTTCCTTTATATTACATTTAAGAGCTTTTTGGTACAAAAGAATAAATCCCCATTTTAGTAAGTGCAGAATGATATATGTATTTAATAAATGCCAGTGATATATTGCACTCATCCGAGTATGTTCGAAATTCTCTATACAAATATGTAGCTACCAACTCAATATCTGTAGGCAGTTATTGCAAAACTCTATGTTATGCATTTATTAAAGTTTTGGAGTTGTAGAATTATATTGAATCTAGGCATATCAGTTCGATACGTTGAATTTATTGAATACCTGTAGCAGCTAAACATTGCGAAAATTTCACAGTTGGAAATGAAATCAGATATTTTCATTTATGATGCCAGATTATAGTGTGGCCAGAAATCGATGCTGCAAAGGGCATCTTATGTTCGTTGAGCATAATATTAATCCGATATGGTATGTACATGCATAGTTCGTTTTATTTTGGTAAAATATTCAATATAACACATTATGGAAAAACATGAAGTAGGTTATCAAAGGAACCACACAAATGATCCATTTGATGAAATACTACCTTCTCAGAAACATATTAAACAAATATAGAAGCTAATCATTATCTTATTTAAAAAAACTTTTCCTATTATTTTCTGGAAAAAATGCTTTTTTTAAAAAGCGCTTAATGTTCTACCAAAAATTAACCATTTTGATAATTTAATTATTTTGATAATTTAATAATTTTTGATAATTAATTATTTTGATATTCTCAAAATAAATTAATTATATATTTACTTTTATTATTATACCGGGTGACCCAGAGAATTCTGACCCATTTTGACCGTAAACATCTTTTGGACAGAGCGAACTTATTGTTAGAAGGATGCGATTTTCGCGAGTCAATTTACTATTTCAAAAAGTTTTTTTTCATCAATAGCGATATAATAAATAGTAAATCGACTAGCAAAAACCTCATCCTTGTAAGTTTACTCTATCAAAAGATATTTACGATCAAAAAGAGTCAGAATTTTCTGGGACTTCCAAAACACGATGTTTTTTAAAATAAATTACTAACCCATTTTAAAGGTAAAGTGTTACAATTTATACATTTTTGGAAATCGTAAGATTGTAGCTTTTGTTTTGTGGGAACAGATACAGAGTGTGGCATTTAAAATACTAGCGAATTTTAACGTTGAAGTTGACCATATTTCAAAAACGCCCTGTAGGACAAGTAACAAGTTTTTAACATGGTATGAAAAAAACTCTCTGAAATAGCACATTGATTGGCGAAAATCGCATCCTTCTAAGTTCGCTCTGTCGAAAGATATTTACGATCAAAGTGGATCAGAATTTTCTGGGACGTTAGAAACACGATGGTTTTAAAAATCAAATTACTAACCCATTTTGGAAGTAAAGTATAACAAACTATACATTTTTGTAAAGCAGCAGACGACAGCTTTTGTTTGGTGTAAACAGATATAGGGTGTTGCATTTCAAATAGTAGCGAATTTTAACGCTGAATTTGACCATATTTCAAAAATACCCTGTATGACAAGTAACAAGTGTTTAACAAAGTACGAAAAAAACTTTTTGGAAAACGCACCCTCCTAAGTTTACTCTGTCAAAATATATTTACGATCAAAATGGGTCAGAATTCTCTGGGACACCCGGTATGGTAATCATAATTAATCGGTAAACGAGAGCATACACTTTCTTGAACATCAGTTTTGTATACAGTTGTGATAAAATGAAACATCTTATAGTAGAAATATCAAGCATTCGTACATACACATACATATATTGCGACTCTAATGGATATTACTTCGGAACGTCTACATAATTTAGAGAATATTACTGCAAACATCCTGAGGTAGGCCAAGATGACTTTTAGTGACTACTAGAAACTGATAATATTCCACTAATATCAAAACGGGTTATAGGGTAGGTACTTTATCGACTATATTTTTGACTAATATCTTTCACTGTTATTATAGTGTGCAGAAAATAGTTGAATATGCGGTACTCATGTATGTACCCTATATACGTGCAGTAGCATAATCCAACAATGGCCAGAAAGTATTTAGGTATACCTTTACATAATATTTAGGTACAACATAATGTTTGATTTCCTGCTTAGACCACTTTATAATGATCAGAAAGTTCGTTTTTAGTTTGCACCAAATCACCAAAGTAGATTAAAGGAAAATTGGTCCGACACACGTTTGAGGTTTAAGGAGGGGGAGACACCCCATAAGGGACCCCATATCCCCGTAACGTTACATTTAAAGATTTTAAGTTCCAATAACCGCATACCTCCAACTTTTAAACCCCCCTGACCTTATAACATAAACTTTCAAAACCCCGTGACCCCATAACTTGAAATTGTATACCCTAATAACCCCATAACCTCAACTTTTAGACCCCCATCTCGATAGACCCAATATCTCTATAACCTAAGCTTTCAATCCACATGACCCCATAACTCAAACTATGGAACCCCCATAACCCCATAACCTCAACTTTTAGACCCCCATGTGCGCAAAACTCAATTTTTCGAGCCCGACAACCCTAAATCTGGTCTATCCCATGACCCCATAATTTTTTGACCCATAATTTTTGTCCCATGACCCCTTTTTTAATCCTCATGACCTTAAGCTGTTAAACCCCTATAACCCCATAACCTCAGTTTTGAACATTTAGATTTGATTTAGGAGGTTTTCTTTGTAAAGTTTGAAAACTGAGGTTACTGGGTTATAGGGATTTAACAGCTTAATTTATGTGGTAATGGGGATTGAAAGCTTAGGTTATAGAGACATTGGGCATAAGAGCTTCAGTTTTAGTGTTGTCGGGCTCGAAAAATTGATTTTTGTGTAGATGGGGGGTCTAAAAGTTGAGGTTATGGGGTTATGGGGGGTATAAAATTTCAAGTTATGGGGTCACGGGGTTTTGAAAGCTTATGTTATAAGGTCGGGGGGTCTAAAAGTTGGAGGTATGCGGTTATTGGAGTTTAAAAGCTTTAATTGTAAAGTTACTGCGGTATGGGGTCCCTTATGGGGTGTCTCTCCCCCTCTTTAAACATCAAACGTGTGTCGGACCAATTTTCCTTTAATCTACTGTCCAAAACCTGAAAAATAAAAAAAAATCACAATGATCGGAGTTTTCTGTGGGAGTTATCTTATTTTGAGAAAAAAATTGCCGTTTTCGCCCACTGTGCGTCGCTGTTCTGATCTGTAATTTCAATCCGTCATCGTTAATAAACTTGACACATGCATGCACTGAACGCATACAGCGCTATACAAATTCTCGCGTTTGAGGCACAACCACGTTGTTATTTCCTGCTTTCCGCGACCATTCCGAAGCCAATGTTGAAAATAGCAAAGCGCAATAAATCGCACTTCGTTCCCTGCGACTTCCTGCTCGATGCCGTTTAATAATTTAATTATAAATATAAATCAGACGTGCACCTAAGGCAAATAATATAAGGCGTTGTGGCGTTAATAGATAGCAACGTTCGACGGGTTTACGGGGGCCCGGAGTAATGGCGGGGGGCAAAGGCTAATTCGAACTCCTGATGGCCCCGGGCCGTTACAGAACAACACGATTTAGCGCTGCCGACCTTAAGACCTGCCCAGTGAGAAACCTCTCATCTGGATCGTCGGTAAATACAATCAAATATCGCAGATTAATATTTATTATTATCATAACAATGCGATTAAAATCTGGAATGTATTCAAGTAGAGTATTGTGGTAGGAGTCATGTTGCTACTTGAGTCTGTTCCTGTTCTGCAGTCATTTGAAAGCAGATAAGATCTGTTGTAGTCATTTATTTAATTGAATCATGCTCCAAGCTGTTATTAACTGTAACAGTTTATAAAAGGTCTATACCTAAAGGTTCAGATATACACACTTAGACACGCTTGTAATGTACCTAACATTCTAGCGAATGATACATTGCCAGCAAGTGCTTACTCAAGACTAATGCATTATAAACAAGCATTTGCGTGTACTGAAATATTGTTTAGTTATTACCTTAGCCTCCAAATAACTCTGAACCAAGTACATCATTTGCAACAGGAGGTTCCAAATTCGCTTATTTTAGGAAGACAAGGCTTTTCTTCGCATTTAATATTGGGTTCATGTACCTAAATTCTTACCAGACTGAACAAGATTTGGTCTGTAAAGCATCCTTTGTAAGTATAGACTAACTTTACGATAGTAAAGATCGCGTGAGAATGTACAAGATTTAGAAAAGGATAGTCTGTTTAGGCCGGTAGTCTCCTTTGCTCTAACTGTGCTGTAGTGGGGGAACAGTAGTGTCGTTGCAGCCGCTCCTCCATTACTGTTCAACTCCACTACAGCACAGTCAGACGAAGACGAGACTACTGGTCTAAGCAGCGTGTCTTTTTCTAATTCTAGAACATACTCACGCATGAGCAGTTTATAGTTACTAAATCTCTGAAAGTAACCTGCAAAAGCCTTAGTCCCCAGTAATTCTAAACCGAGTAGAAAATTACAGGACAGGTGTCTTTAGTTTTGCTTATTTCAGGAGAATAAGGTCTTCATTTTTTTTTTTCCTTTTTTTTTTTCGGGGGCGAAGTTCGCCCTCGCGAGGTAACCCTCGGCGCTCTTCCACCTTACCCCCGACCCAGTAACACCCTCCTAAGAGTCCAGTAGGCGGGCTCGAACCCAGCAGAGGTTCAGCGTGGCTCAGTTGCCACCCATACCGCTCACAAATTTCAGACATATTCACCCATCCAACAAGACCCGACGGCGTTCGCCTTTATTCTTCAGACAATTACAGCCCTAATTTACACAAAATTTTTTGTTCCTAAAGGTTACACCCATTTTTCAAAAAAGTTCATTTTTTTTTATTTTTAGTCTCCAAAATGTTCCGGTAAAAACGGATTAAAATGGGCTAAAACCATCATTATCGAATAGAGCACCCTCAAAAATAGTCGTGTATGAATTTCTGCAAAATTCTGCAACAAAATCGCAGGTGACATTACTCTAAAGGGTATGGAAATATGTAATTTGGTCGTATCGGGTTTGGAATGATTGCAATTTGGCAGGTTTGTAGGTTTGGGTATGTAGAACTAAAATTCACAAAATTCACAATTCGAGACTTGACGCCGGCGCCGTCATCCTGCCAAAATTGCAGCCAAAACCGGTTTTTTGCAATTCTCTTCAAAGCTATGCGTTTTTAGAAAAAATATGTAAAAAACAAAATTAAAAAGGAGTATATTTCATGCAAAAATTGTGCTCATCATATTTTCGCTAAAGTTAACGGTTTAGGCTCAAGAGCTGATTAAATGACCACATATCCCGTTAACTTCCCTAAACTGCTTTTACCTATCTAATATGCGATTTTTCTTTTATGATAAAACGCTATTCAATTGAACTGTCGTTACATTTTCAGCTCCCTGACTAACCGGCACATTCTTAGCCTGTGTGCAATTGCCGTTGCGCCTACCTGAATATCAACAAACCCCCTCCAGACAATGGTATGGCTGTTCAAAAGAAGCTGAAGAATGGGGTTGGAAGAAAACCCAAACTGGTATCACCCCAGTAACCACTTTGAAGGATCCTGCTCCCAAAGCACTACTTGTATATTTTTCATGTAAGTGCAAGACCAATTGTGATAGAGGCTGCGGATGCAGAAAAGCAGAATCAAAATGCTCCATGATTTGCGGTGTCTGCAACGGAAAGACCTGCGAAAATGTCACTCAACTGACGCTGGACGAATCTGATGAAGATGAATTGGACTTGCCTCTCGATATTTGTTTGTCAACTGAAGAAGGAGAATTCGATGAATTAAAATAAACCGATATTTGATCCCGAAATAGAGACAAATATATTCACCGTTGAAAGCATTGACATTAACGAACCAGGTCCGTCGGGCCTTTGCAGATAGAAAACGTAATTTTATTTACTAAGTAAATTAGGCCTACAGGGGAAACCACTTTAAAAAAAGCGCCGTGTACTCTACCATTTCATTCATTTCAAATATTTTTAATAGTTAAAATTAATTGATCATAGATTAATAACATGCGTTAATTAATGAATTAATTGATAAATTAAGTGGATAAAAGATACGCCACTTTTTCATGACAAAATTGTATAAAGCCTTGAAAAAGTAGTTTTGTGGAACCCTACTACACATTTGATTTCGGAAAATCGCCTCTATATAAAACTTACGCAAAATGTTAAAATTTACGAAGACTCTTCTGCCTAAACGGTTAATTTTAACAAAAATATGCTAAGGATATTTTTTGTATACAATTTCCTCCTCTTTAATTTTGTTCTCTATATATTTTTTCGAAAAACGCATAGTTTTGGAATGAATTGCGAAAAATCGTTTTTGGCGGCCATCTTGGCTAGATGGCGACTCCGGCGGTAAGTCTCGAATTGTGCATTTTATGAATTTTAGATATGGACCCCGAAACCTACGATCTTGCAAGTTATTTCCAGGTAAAAATCCACAATGACTGGCCTATAACCTTTGATAGTAAAAAGACCAAACATGTTACCTACATATTTCATGTGCTACTTCTTTCGTGTGCATCTATTTTATTCATAGTATTTTGTTTGTACTTTAAAATAATACTAGACGAGTGGGAATTCACGTTCACTGCCCCGAAAATGTTATTTTCTCTCTCTAATATCACAAGAATAGGAAAGAGAGAGATAACGATCTGGCAACTCGGAGAGAATTTTCATAAACGCTTTATAATCACCACAAACGAAAATCAGATATTCCCACCATCTCAAACCATTTTCCACGAGAAACAGCGGATAATTAAGAAGAACTTCTCGCACGCAAGTACTTGTAATAAATACACATTCGTTTAATGCTGCGTGCAATCACTAATGACCTGGGGCAATATCAATCATATTGGACATGCTACGGCGATACGTGGAGAGACACACAACATCCATAACAACTTAATGGATCCATTTGCAAATCCTAATCCTTATGTTTTATGCAACAATTACATGTAATTACGTTGCAGAATGCCAATCAGTTAATTGATCGCTCTCAGCCACTATCATTAATGAAAGTAGTAGGAACCCCCGCGGGCAAAAAAGTGCTTTGGTTGGTGTAGTTAGTGGAATGTAGCCAACAAAGAAAGGATTATTTGTTACGTTATGCTTAGCGGTATGTAAAAAGTTTGATAGGAGTCACAGATTTTAAGTTCTGTTGAATATATATTTTGAGGAGGTTTGGAATTAGGATGCAGAATGGGATTGAAGTTTTCAGAAAAAATACAAAACACAAATAAAAAAATGCATTTTTTGGTAGCAGAAGATACATTTACGAGTAACGAGCTTTTTCGATATCTAAATGGAATGTGTACAGGGTGTACAGGGTGTCTAAAAAAGCAACGTCAAGTTAAAATGTGTTCACATACCATGTCCTGACTGGTGATGCGACAAAAAAAGTATGTACGCATCAGTGGCGCAGCTAGTCCTAAATAGGCCCTGTATCAAAATTTATTGGAGGCCCTTTTTATCTGATTACGCCGAAGCCCAAAAAGTGGATATTATTTTTTTACAAAATAAACAAAAGCACTCGCATTTAAAGTGAATTTGAAGTATAAGAGACTAATATACAATTACATAGGTAAGTATTATAAAACTTAAAAACAATGATCCTGAGTTAGTCAAATACTATTTGCAAATAGTCACTTCTCTTGCCTTTTTTCTTTTTCCTGCTTTTGGCATGTTGAAATTTGAAATCAGCAACCTCGAAAAGCCCAAGAAATATATTCTTGGAATAAAAATACTCAATTTTACTCGAGTTTCACCATTAGAATAAAGATCTTGTCATGACAATACTTATGTATATCTAAAATAACCAACTTACGCAAACTAATGGTGTTTAATCAGGAATCAGGCGTAATTCCTGCACGTACTTCTTGTCATCATATATCACGGTTGATTTTACCCTATTTTAGAGGCGTTTATCACTGTATCTCAAAATTTTGAGGGTGTATTGACTTTTTTGAGGTTGGATTCGAATTCAACGTCGAAAAAAAACGACGTTTTCCACGAAACATCGAACTACTACACTTTTCTCGACGCGCGTTTCGCCAACTAAGTTGGCATCTTCAGGAGAAGATTAAAACTAAATTCTAGCCTACACACTTGCACTATTTATTCCAAATTTGTTGCCACGGTTCACTGAACCGTAACTGTCTTTGTTTATCAGAGCAAACAGTGGACTGGTGGGCATCGGACCATTGTCCTTGTTCATACTATTAATTTAATTTTATTAATACTTTTAATAAAAATTAAGTTATAAATTAATACTACTAATTTTAAATAATTTATGTCTATCCTATGGTTGTTGTCAAAAGCGTGTTGGGCAACACAAGATTTTTCTGTTCCGCCATATTTCAAATGAGCCATGTGTTCTTTAAATCTAGTCAATATAGATCTTTTTGTTTGCCCAATATACTTTTGATCACAATCTTTACAACTTATTTCGTATATTCCCGACTTATTGGTCAATGTATCGTTATTGTCGATTTTGTCTTTGGGGTTACCCAAAAGCGTCTGTAGTTTATTTTTAGAATTATAAACCAAATTGATATTTATATTTTTAAAAATTTTATCTAGTCCGCGGGTGAATTTAGGTTCATATAGTAACGAAGCAAATTTCGAATTGTCAGTATCTCTATGAAAAGTAGTCGAATTGTACAAGGTTCTCTTAAATGTATGCTTCCTTATTAACTTATCTATTAAATGGACTGAGTAACCGTTACTCTTAGCTTGTACTCTCTTACTCTCAGTAAAGAGAGGTTTGAACATGAGAAACAATTAATTAAGAATATAACTAAGAGTAACGGTTACTCAGTCCATTTAATAGATAAGTTAATAAGGAAGCATAAATTTAAGATAACCCTGTAAAATTCCACGACTTTTCGTAGAGATACTGACAATTCGAAATTTGCTTCGTTACCATATGAACCTAAATTCACCCGCGGACTAGATAAAATTTTTAAAAATATCAATATCAATTTGGTTTGTAATTCTAAAAATAAACTACAGACGCTTTTGGGTAACCCCAAAGACAAAATCGACAATAACGAAAAGTCAGGAATATACGAAATAAGTTGTAAAGATTGTGATCAAAAGTATATTGGGCAAACAAAAAGATCTATATTGACTAGATTTAAAGAACACATGGCTCATTTGAAATATGGCAGAACAGAAAAATCTTGTGTTGCCCAACACGCTTTTGATAACAACCATAGGATAGATATAAATAATTTAAAATTAATTAGAAATGTAACAAACAGTAGACAGTTGGATGCTTTTGAAAGTTTAGAAATCATTAAGTGTAACAATTGTATGAACAAGGACAATGGTCCGATACCCACCAGTCCACTGTATGCTCTGATAAACAAAGACAGTTATGGTTCAGTGAACCGTGGCAACAAATTTAGTAGAAATAGTGCAAGTGTGTAGGCTAGAATTTAGTTTTAATCTTCTCCTGAAGATGCCAACTTAGTTGGCGAAGCGCGCGTCGAGAAAAGTGTAGTAGTTCGGTGTTTCGTGGAAAACTTCCAGTTTTTTGTTTCTACGCCGAAGGTTCCAGTACCCACTCCAGCTACACCTTATGCCGAAAAGCTACTCCATTTTAATGTACACTCCACCATAACTTGTTCCACGACAAGGAATATATGTATTTCGTTTCAATAGCGGCCACAATAATTATCCCGTACTGTTCTCTCGACGTACCCAGGATCAGATAAGTCATTACTCGAGCAGTTCGGACGTAAATAATAGCAGTTATTACAGGAGAAGGGTCGTTATTAATAATCCATGAACAACGACAGATTATACAACAAACGGACGAATTCGGACATCATGTTTCTCGCTGCGGGGTCACGGGTCAGCAACTCGCTCTCTCTCTCGAGTCACGTCGCTCGTATTATTCTCCGGACAAGCGCGGCAGTCAGCTCGTGGTAGCCGAGGCACATAGAGAACACAAAGGAGCATCGTGATTATAATATTTGTTACGCTGGGTTTGTTTAATTTCTGCGTTTATCATACCTTCCGCGCGGTGCACTCGACGAGACAAGCGATCAGATAAGGAGGCTGGCGTCGATATTGTGAGAGAAGATTGATGATTGAAATCTGTGAATGCAAAGTCTGAACTATTAGATTTGTAGTTTGCAGGCTTTCTGGAAACTGCTTCAGAAAACTGTTCTGATTATTGGATCTGTCGTGACCCTTTTACATGTCGTGTACGTTTTTCTCCTTTGGAAGGGTTTTATCCTGGGAACATTACTATTTTCTTACTGTTTGGTAACCGAGACAAACATACATATATCGACCACAAAAGAACATCGTGATTAAATTTGTTTATTCATTGCTGTGAATCCTTAATCTAGACTATTGGGTTTGTGGTTTGTAAGTTTTCTGGAAACTGTTTCCGTGTATTATTCTGATTTACCGTTATAACCTTTCACTGTACGTTTGTATTTCCTTTGGAAGAGTTTCATTATGGGGAGATTACAATTTATTTACTATTTGGAGAAGGCAGGCCTTCAGATGAATAAAACGGTTTAATAAAGTTTTTACGAATATAAAGTTATGGGGTTGTAGGGTTATGGAAGTTTTCGGGTTTAAGTACTTGGGTTTTCAAGGAGTTCTCAGCTAGGTGATGTTTTGCAGTAATACATATTGTAGATTTCTTCCCTTGGTTGAGGGATTATGGGATTATAGAGTTGTGGGGCCATAGGGTTACAGGGTTATGGGATTGTACAGTTACCGGAGTTTTTGAGTTTGAGTACTTGGGTTTTCAAGGAGTCCTGCTTACGATTTCTTCCCTTGGTTAAGGGGTGATGGGGTTATAGGGTTATGGGAGATTGGGTTCATGAGCTTATTAAGTTGGAATATCATCTTTAATGTTTTTAATGTTTAATTAAAGTTTAGGTTTAATGTTTATGGGATTTTGTTAATTGGATTTAGCGTTGGAAGCTTGAGTCATAAGGTTATATGGTTTAATCGTTCAGAATATCGATTTTTTTTTGAGGTTATGAAAAATCCTGAGCTGCTGGGGTTAAAAGGAACACGGATTTGAATTCAGCGACCCAAAAAACGTATTGTACTCACGGTCTGACCTCTGGGTCCCAAAGTCGATTTTTTTTTGTGTGGCTGTGTTATTATTACTTATTATTATTAATAAAGGAAATCTGACTCCGCTTTACCCCACCTAATTTAAAAAAGTGTGGGTTTACGATGACGATTTCAGACTCGTACTATAATTGGGTCGGCGTAATCTCCATGTTTAATATTACTCGTATAAGGTTAGGTGTCAACTGTCAACACTTTTAGTCACACCAACAAAACCACTTTAATGGCTTCAATTAGCGAACGCTTAATTACTTACATATATTTATTTTTCGTTGGCGTTTACCGCGTATCTCCGATTAAATACATCCGAGTGCGGCTCGAATAAACGAAGATCGAATCATAAATGCGATCTAAATATTTACACAAAATATTTATACGATGATACAAGTGAATACCGCATTGTATTTGCCATGGACGATATATGCGCAGGTATTTGTAGTTTATACGTATGTGGGCTAAGCAAATGAAACTAAATAAATATTGAACCGCATAGTTGGGTATTTGCACCTTTCACTGTTGCGCTCTGTAAATAGTGACCCGATAATTGATCTGAGCACTTACAAGCTTTGAGAAAACATTGTCTTGGAAATACTCGAAATATCAGTAGTTGTATTGCTTCAGAACGGTGCTAACCTAGACTTTTATCTTAAATTGGAGGTACTATAAGATAAAGTCCTAGGACACTATGTCAAAAATTATTTTATTACGAGGGTCGGGAGAACATCGATATATTTTTTATTGACAACAAAACATTTTTATAGAGTTCAACAACCAGCTTACTTTTGTCTAATAATATCATGTTTAATGGACTAAAATAAAGTGGTTACTAAGTTTATGGTTTCTTCTAAAAGAGAGGGTATAAAAGAATAATGTTACAAAAAAATAAAGACGTATTTAATCTAACCAACACATTTAAATTAATCGTTAAATTAAGAAACCAAAAGTTTACATAAAGGTATAAAACCTAGAAAAGGCATACTTTTTTAGAATTTCAAAAGAAAAAACAAAAAATTTTCACACATAATGTGAAACGCTGATAGCGACAGCAATAACTGGATCCCTCTGGAGAACAATTACTTAATACATCGGAATAGAAATGTGTAGCCAATTAAAGGCGCAAAATTGCATAGTCACGTTGGATTGGTCCTCCCAGTCACCCGATGCGAACTCTATTGAAAATTTGTGAAACAAATTTAATCTTTGTAAGCAAAAATCTCCACTTTGGAGCTTTCTCGATGGATTTATAGAGAATGTAAGTTACTTTCGAAGCAATACGTCGAAATTCTCGTATAAAGCATGTTTTGAAGGTGCGAAGCTATATAATGCTATAATAACTAATGCTAAGCGGCGGAGACTAGACCAGCAATTCATAAGTTAATTCAAGAAAACACTATTGTTGGATTAACGTAAAAAAAATTATATCCCCAAAATATACCGCACACACTCTCATTAGACAGGCTGTAGATATTAGGGTTGACCTTAATATTTTTTTTTCGTTTTTTCTCAGCGGGCCGGGTGAAAATCAGTTCTGGGTACCTAAAAACTTGTGCGGAAACCAAAACTGCCGCGATCGGAACCTTTTTTTCCCGTGCCGCAAAGCGCCAGAAGTTTCTTATGGGATTTACATGTTAAAAATCACTGTAAACGTTCGATACACTCAAAAACTATGAAAATCATCAAATCTGATAGTCGCAAGGATATATTTCCATGTATTTTTTCCTCCTAAATCAGATGGAATCGTCAGATTTCGTTTATTCGTTGAGTGAAAAAAATTATGAGCGAAAATTTGCGAAAAAAACGCCAAATTAAACTAAAAAAAATTAAAAAAAACAAGATAATTTATTATGGTGATTGTACCTGACTCTGAGGAGTATTAAGCATATCATGATTCAAAAGTAGAGGTAAAAACCTACAACTTGACGTCCGGTTGAAGTCTGTAGGTGCCTCTGAACCGGAGTTACGATCATTTCAAGTTGTACGCAATATTCAAGAGCGTATATGGCGGAAGGCGATTTTTCTGTTTTTTCAATCCTGATTCTCAACCGATAGATTCTCCTTCATCGATTTGCATAATTTAACGGTAGTATGAAATGCTCCATATCACACGAATAATTCATTATCTTAATATAATATTACCTTTAACTTGAAGTCATTTTACATTATTTGTAAGAGAATTTCGGATTAGAACATACTATAGTGTCCGACGTTCGTACACGTACTTGTAACGTTAGCATTATACTTTGGAGTTAGGGAGCTGCGTTGTGGTATAATCGGGTAGTAATACAGATCTCTATGTTATGTGCTTGTTTCTCAACAATCGAGTAGTTTAAGGGTTATTCAAGCTTGAGCAAACGAAAGAACGGAAGGATGAATTTTCGAAAAAAATACGGTATAAAAAAATAAATAAGTACCCAATAACTACAGTCACTTGTTGTTACGTTGCCCCGGCGATGAAGTTTCATAACTGTTTGTGAGCTCTGAAATAGTGACAATAGTGCCCATATTTCGAAAATAGTAAAAAAAGTGTCGCGATTGGAAAATAGTGATAAATAGTGATAATAGTGACTCGCTACCAACCCTGATGTAGTGTTTATAAAACATGACGGTTTTGAAAAAAATACTAGTAGGTACGCATGCCATTTTTTAAAGAGATTTTAAAACATGTATGTGAATAAAATTGTTTTTAACGATGCAATAACATTTTCGTAAAATACAAAATAACGAGAATTCAGTACCAGTACAGGGCGATCTTTAGGCCTCATAGTCGTAAGATACAAAACATAGTTAAGATTTAGTTTTATTAACGTGACATAAAGTTGTATAAGAAGAAGTATTTAATTGGTATTGTATGGGCCCAAACTTAAAAAAATTCATTTAAATTTTTTGTTCTGGAACATTTGTTAGCAATTGTCTAGAAAAAAAAAACAAGGTATATACATAGCTAATACCATCTGGCGTTTAATGTTAGCCTAATAACGAACCAATTAGATGCATTACTTTTTTTATTTTTGTCCTCAGATGATACGATAAACGAAACGTGTTGTTCATTAAAAAGGCATACGCAATTATATAGATTACGGTCATTAACAGCGACTACCTAATTATGTACCATTAGTATATACTAATAAAACCGTAAACTGGAATTCTACGATACGTTCTCACGTGATCTATCATTTTATGGGTCTTTATTCCAAACAAGTCTCCATGCGACCTCGTTACAGGAGTCGTGAGAAAATATGAAATTTATTTGTTATAGTTACACAAAATTGTTATTCATTTACAAATCTTAGAAGAAAATAACCAGGAATCTTAAAAATGGCTACTTAGCAGACCATTATCTGTTGTTTTTTTTTTTAATTTAATGACTGGAATTTAGATAATAAGTTAATTTATAATTTAACTAATTAATAATGTTCATTTGTTTTTCCTTATAATGTGTATTTGTTTCTCGAAAACTTGTATCGAAAATGTACTTCAAAAAGTTAAATGTAAATCAAAATTAACAAAATATTGTAGGTACATAATAAAGGTTGGTGTATTTGTTGTCCATTTTCACTAATAATTTCAAGTAGGCACTCAATACTTTGACATTTAAATCAATTAACAACTATCTCATTTTGTTCAAAATCATTAAAGCAGATTTATTAATGTTACTAAAAATTACTAAAAATTACTCAAAGGATTTGTAAGAAACATTTGCAATTTGTCTACCATTTATTAGTACCTGAAAGTCAATAATCACTAGGGTTCGGAATGTTTGCCTTCTCGCGTGTTAAACTGCGTTAGACTATCCTGCCCTCCCGCGCCGAGATGACATACTACTGCGCATACGCGGGTCCTGGCGCCTTATCAAGACGGGTCAGTGGCGTATGTATGCAGTGACAAGAAATACACGCATACCTATATAATTTACAAGGCGCTTAAAAAATATGGTTTATATTTTCATTACCATAAAGTTTTATAGTGCCGACCAGGCGTTATGGCACAAATTTCCCAACTCTAATAATCACCGAGGTATATTGTTACATCACCAGGTACCACGCATACGGATTTAGACCTTATTAGGTGTCATCAGTGCAACACATCTGACGAAAAACAACAATGAATGAGAGTCTCGGTTTATTTCTTTTCCAGGAGCATAAAACGGAGACTATATGTCACCTCTTTAGTCTTCTGGCAAGGAAATAAGCCATTTGTGATTTCTGATGACGTGTAACAGTAAATGGAAATTATTATTATACTTCGTCTTATCCGATCCTATTGCTCCATATATTACTTTACTTATCGCAATCAACTTGTGGGGCTTATAAATTACCTAGAGCCAAAAAAAGGTTATTAGACCAAGTTTACCACATCTGTTAACTGTTCCTTTTCATTATGATGTTTAGGTGTAACACATGATACGTAGAAGGTAACTAGCAGTTAACAGAATGTGTGTACTTTTACATAAAAAAAAAACGGCGCGATTAGCTAACCATCTGTCAATAAATGTGAGGTGGTTTAAATTGTTCTTTATGCTTTATGCATTTAGTATGAATATAGCCGTAATTATTTAGCAACTTACTTGGCGATTTTTACCTCAAAAATTATGTGATTTTAAAATCATTGCTGGATGAATTTGAATATAGTTTTATACAGTTCATCTGTTGGAGTGAAAAAAATTTCAAGATCAAGAATCAAACCTCTACTCACACTACATATCTAACTACCGGAAATCACTTCGTCATTTTCAATATGATAATTAAAGATAAATTTATATAAGCTGTTTTTTTTTTTTAACAAGAAAATGAAAAACCGAAATGCCGAAATATTTTTATTTCTCATTTAATATTGTTTTGACATTTTTAGAGAACCTGAAACGATAAAAAAAATTGTTATAGTGTCATTCCTCAATATAAACAGCAGTGGCGGCAGGTGGAATTTGACATGCTCCTATTTCCGTAAGGAGGCATGCGACCTACACTATATTTTATGGAGTGGATACCAGAAATAAGTAAAAGGCTGTATCTAAAAATCTTCAGGGAAAACCTGCGAACTTTTATTTCCAAAAATGGCTGCCTCCGGGCAAATCTTGGAAACGGCTTGCAAAATATTGTCAAAATATATATATATATTTTTTTATAATGACCGAGTAAATACATTTTTTTATACCTGTGATTTTTGCAAAATTCTTATATTCCTTAAAGATACTACTATTGTAAAATCTCATAGACGAAATGTTGTGATGAAACAAAAATTCAAATTTCCATAACTTTTACAAATCTCAAAATTTCGAGAAAATTACAAATTAAAAAAAATGTATTCACTCAGTGATTATGAAAAAAAATTATTTCGCAAATATTTTGCAAGCCGTTTCAAAGATCTGCCCGGAGGCAGCCATTTTTGGAAAAATAATTTCGCAAGTTCTCCCTGAAGATTTTTTTGCCATTATAGCCTTTTACTTAGGTTTAGTAACCACCCCTAAATTATGGTGTGGGTCTCATGCCTCCTTAAGAAAATACGAGCATGTCAAATTCCACCGACCGCCACTGGTAAACGTTTCTTTATAATGTAACAGTGGCGGCTGGTGGAATTTGAATTTCTTGTATTTTCATAACATGGGACCCACATCATATTTTATGGTGTGATTACCAGACTTCAGTAAAAAGTTGCAGTAAAAACTTAAAAAAAATTACACCAGAAGTATTACACCATTATCTGGTGGGAAACACATTTTGATTTTTTTAATTTTAACAATTTATATAGTTTTTGCTGTTGTAGCCTTCTACTTAAGTCCAGTAATCACCACCTAAATATATAGTGAAACCCACATTGCTTCCTTACGAAAATAAGAGAATTTCAAGTTCCACCAATCGCCATTATAGTGCAGGTTGCTAAAAAATCGAGAATTTCTTCGTCCTCATCCTCAAATAAGTCTTGAAAATCCAATATAATTGTATAATAAAATAGTAAATAACCGAGTTAACAGTCTTTTGTAAAGGACATACCCACAATTAAACACTGGTTAATCCAATCAGGACCAAGAAATACACGTTCGTATAGCTGAACTACTAATCGAACGTTTAATTATTCTAACCAGTAGCAAATGTACGGAGCCTAAGAGTTTCTGTATTTTCGGTATACAGTACGCGTCACCATAATGCGTACATAGCAGAATGAAGGGGAATTGATAAGTTAACTTCTTTTTGAGTGGACGTCACCACCGCCTAAACATGAGCTGGGAACCAATCACGATCCAATCGCTAGCGAAGGCGTATGGCAGGCATTCGGTTTGTCGACGGAGATGCAATGGTTGAAATTTGAAATAACATTTTATTATTTCATTCACTTGGCGGATATCTTGCTTTCGACCATTTGGGTACATGGCTTCGGGCTGACGTGAATAATACCGACAACATATTTGACCCACTATAGGAGTTGGAACACCTGCTGTTTTTAGAAGCAGGTCAGGCTCGGAATCATTTCCGAAATATATATCATTTCATAGAACCTTTTACAATTGATTTGGATTTACTTAATTAATTTTACCTTTAAACCGAAGAAATATTCGAATCTTACTTGCCAAACAGGTGCCTGTCAAACAGGTTTATGCCTGTCAAACAGGTATTTGGAACAGGTCTGCCCTTGGAATATGAACATATCATACTTGTTATGATAAAATTCTGGATGCCTAGACGTAGCGTCGGTATCTAGAATTTTACAGTAAAAAATGATGTCTTCCTGTTTTATACCAGGGAAGACTCGTTTTTCCACGGTATACCTATTCCAAATACATTTTCCCATGATACCTGTTTTGAGACAAGACTCTAATACATATGTCATCAGATTAAAGGTAAAATTCATTCAATAACCAAAATCAGCTGTAACGAAAGTGCAACTGTTTAACAAGAGACGAAAAAAGTTAGAAAAGATATCATACGCTAGTTAAAAAGTAATACTACTTTTTGTATTAAACATTTTATGAGTTTTTTGTGGGTAAGATGTTTTAGGTTTCATTTGTCATGACCACTGATATTACGTCACCTACATAAATACCACTCCGTCGTGTAATAGTTAGTTCCCTAGTACGTTTATTCGAATATTTACTATTGCATTATGATGTATTTTCTGTGAACTATCGCTTTGCAATAATAGTCTGACTGTCCGAGTTGAATAATAGTCCTGAATCCGACTCTGTTTCGACTCGCCGGAAGTTTGACTGCCCATAGTTTCTGTCTTGTTTGCCTGTTGTCACATCAATATAATATTCCTATTAGATATCTTAAAATTGTTTCACAACTCAGCTGTTTAAAGCAATATCACATGCTGTGGTAATATTAGCTGTTTAAAATTGTTTCACAGTAGTTAAGTTGAAAAAAAGATAACAGTAAACTATTATACGCAACACAGTCTGAAAATTAAATTGACCTATATTAATTGATCGTACATCAATGCATTTTTATAAACATACGGTTTTTATTAAGGACCTACATATGTATTCTGTCTGTTTTATAATCTCGCTAATTTTCGTAACTAGATAAAGACCTATTACTAACTATAGAGTTACAGTTAGATCTGGCAACGTCTAAAAGGGGAGTTATTGTACGTTGTACGTAAGTAAATTCGCCTAACTCTGACAAAAATGTATGGTAACTCTAAGTGTATACATACGTGTGTTAGAGAGGTATTAGATGTTCCCATGGAAATTAAAGGTCATATCAAAAGGAAAAATTCATTTTATCCCCCATACTTGATGTCGTTTTATTTTCTCAAAATAAATTCATACTCCGAAGTCTTCTAAATTCATATAATCATCCGCGCAATTTATTTTATAAATCATTGATATTCGTATTTCATTTCTAATTTATTTTATAAATCGTATTCGTCTTCCATCCCCTATATTTAATTATGCGTCCCGGATCCTTAAATACACGAGCAAGATTATGACATTCCATTACCAACTTTTAATACCCAATTTAAAATTTAATGTGGGCGATTATATTACAAATATAAAAAATATCCCGTAAAAATTTTTACGGTCTCTCACTCGCGGGCCGAACAGACATCACATTACTCCGTGGGCCTTCTGATTCATACGGGGAGTTTTATTTTTCGATCGTAAAAGCTTCTCGAATTTAATGACGCCAAATTATATATTATTGCAGTCGTCTACTGGAATTTATCATTTCCAATCAGCGAGGGGATTTTATGGCGCACATTTCACACACCATCGAGAGTTTTATTACGAGCTTCGCTTAGATTTACATATACTTTAAGTATAATTTATTGGAAAAAGCAACATAGTGTTTCTGGTTAACGACAGTCAATCATCAACAGAGGTGATGATCCCACGGAAACAGGAGAGGAATTGTTGCACTATTGATTTTAAAATTGAAATTGGAATTGGAAATGTGGTAATATGCCCCTTCCCCAGTTTGTTGTAGGCCTATACAAAAAAAAAAAAAAAACTGACAATTTGAATGATTAAGGGAGGTTCTCATCAAACTCGACCCAAAAATCTATTTTTTTTTTTTCTTTTTTTTATACCTTATTATATATAGAATATGATCCCAAAACCATTTGGCCGAAATCATGTTTATAAAAAAGTTTTTGTTTATTTGTAAAAATAATTACGTCATTGTTTTTTAATAATTTTTTTTTGTATATCTGAATAGTAGATACATATGTGTAAAAAATTTCGAGTACCTTATTTACTTCCTTCTATAAAAAAAATATAAAGAAAATCATGCCATTTTTGGGTCGCTTGATGAGAACCTCCCCGTAATGTATATACGAGGTGTGTAAATTAAGTAATGAGACTGGCAACGTAGCGCCCGACCTAGCAACAATGCGGAAACGGGATTTGGAAGAGCGGTAGGTTAACATGTAATGCACTTTTAGTACAAGTTTGAACTTGTTAGAGTCATTTGTTTGTTCTTTGTGACTGTTTTCGTAAACCGATTTTTTCTAGGGCGTTTTAAAAATGAGTGACATTAATTTTGAGCAACGGTGTGATATCAGGTTTTGCTTCAGACTTGGACACAGCGCAACAGATACTTTTGCAAAACTTCAACATGCCTACGGAGACAGTGTTTTTTCAAGAACCCAGGTTTTTCGGTGATTTAAGGCATTCTCAGAAGGAAGAGTCGATTGAAGATGAACCACGGAGTGGAAGGCCGATGAAAATGTCGATAGAATGCAGGATCTTGTGCGTTCAGATCGTCGGTTGACGACAAGAATGATCGGGGAGGAGTTAAATTTGAATCATACCATTGTTCAGCACACCAGATTTTGACTAACAAATTGGGGAGAAGAAAACTCTGCGCAAAAATTGTTCCAAGAAACCTTTCGCAGGAACAAAAGGACATCAGGAGAGAAAGGTGTGTTGACTTTTTGGATCGATTGAAAATGATCCCTATTTTATGGAATGTGTCATTAGTTGTGATGAGATTTGGGTGTTTGAGTTCTGCTAGCCAGTTCTAAGCGCCAAAGCATGGAATTACACACTTCAAGCTCTTCAAAAGAGCAAAAATGAGCAAGTCGAGGAACAAATGCATGCCGATTGCTTTTTTTGATAGCCAGGGAATTGTCCACAAAGAGTTTGTACCTCCAGGCCAAACAGTAAATCATCACTTTTACAGAGATTCTTGAAAAACTTCGAAAGAGTCATGCGTGTGAGGCCAAACCTCAAGAAGAACTGGATGTTATCATCACGATAATGCTCCTTGTCACAGCCATTTCAACAAACGAGTTTTTGGCCAGTAAAAACATTCCCGTGCCTCATCAGCTTCCTTATTCGCCTAACTTAAGTCCTTGTGACTTCCCGAAATTGAAAAATCACCTCAAGGATCGTCATTTTAGGACCATAGAAAACGTTCAAACGACTGTAACCGACCAGCTGAAGGCTATTCCAGTATATGAATTCCAGCACTGCTATGAGGAATGGAAGAACCGTCTTCAACGCTGTGTGGAAGTTATTTTGAAGGAGACAATACCGAATTGTAATTCTCTTCAAATAAAAAAAAAAACAGTCTCATGATTTAATTTACACACCTCGTAAACGATAGTGTATTGTTATATTTCAAAACAATTAATTAACAGGTTCATAGAAAAAAAAGTTTTTAAAAATGTTTACGAAACGTGTAGAATCAGAAACGTATAACACCATATTAGACGACCAACAAACATCGCACATTTAGTGCTCCCTGAAGAAAGCGAGAAATAAATCTCCGAAACGTTATTGTTTATTCCCGGATATAAAATCCAACAAACCAAAAACTAATAAAGGTCAGCAAATTCCCCATATATCATTAAATCTTCTAATTTTTGATCGCTGGAAAAAATGTTCATCTTAAAAGATATACAAGTAGATATGTATTTTTCTCTTGCCCTTCTTAGTGAATTAGTTTTCAACAAGTAATTAACAATATTCTGAAAAACTCACATTTTCTCAACTATATTTTATGAAATTGAATAAATTCAGGGAAATATACCTGAAACACTATGTATCTAACTTCAAAAAGTTGGATTCTTTTTTTATTTTCTGGAGAGTAACATTGTACATTTAATATTTATATTGGAACTAGTGCACTGGATTTATTTATATATGTATGTAATAAGTATTTGCATACAGCCCCCTCAAATACGAGGCACTATTAGTTTTAGGAAAACCCAAGTGGAAACCTATTAGTCTCAGAATCACGACTCATCCAAGATTTGTGATTCAAATATAAATGAAATATCTAGATGTTCTTTTAATAGGCAGGATCGCGTACATTTGTATTTCATGCATCTTAGAAACGATGAATAAGCTGTTTCACAACAGCCAACATTAATAAATCAGTCTCATCATAAATCAAAAACTTATTATAAAAAGTGTGTTAGTGTATCTACTAAAATTTAACCTTTCTTTTCTAATAAAAAAAGTCGTCTAGCGGAGGTTGACAAAAATTGAAATAAGTATACATATTACAGCGTCTCATTTATATACGAAACACAGACTAAATAAGAGGGCGCTACAGTTTTTACCTGAAACTACTCATTTGTAATTTAGAGCAAGAATAATTTATATTCTTCTAAGGCAACCCGCTATTAAAAGATCTAGAACCAAAATTGAACCATTTTACATTCTTAGAAGACCCTACATATAATAACATGGCTTATTGTCAGTTAAGATGTAAAAATATGTTAAAAATAAAATACAGGCATTAACAACTTCGTAATGATACGTATACAATTTCCATTCAAAATTGAAAATAGGTAGAAAAAAGCAAGGTTGTCAGATATATTTTCTAAAATTGCTAAGCTCACTATACAAGTATACTTCATACTTCAGTAAAACTGTTAGTTCGTGACGTTCTTAGAAAGTTAATTTGGAAATATTTAAAAAAAATACATAGATATAAATTTATTAGTTAGCATTAAAATAAAGCGTTTAAAATTGTTGGAAAAAATAATTATAAATTAAAACAACTTTATGTATATTACTATACTTAAGAAAATTTTGAAGAGCCGGCAACGCTGCTGGCCGGCCAACTGCTGGCGGAACACGGGCCAACGATCCATTAGACTATTTATTGTGCTTTGCAATACATTGCTTAAATACTTAGTCGGTCCACTGTACCATAAAATTTGTACGAGCGACGTCGTTAAAATGATTTACGACCTTAGAAATTCTGACTTGTTTAAGACGCCAGTGACGTGTATTTCAGGTAGGTTTATTGAAACAGACAATTTTTTGAGATTGTCTGGCTAAATGAGCATTATTTACAACAAATTATGTTACAAATATAAAGAGTTTTGTATGCAGGCTAATTTAAATTTCCTATATTGATTTGAATGAAAAAAAATTATTTCACAATTTTCGAATTTATAAAAGATATATGCACGCCCATGGAATAAAGTTGCACCTCTTTTTTTGTTTCCCAGGCGTATTTATCATTTTCAATTAAAAATAGAAGGACTATAACAACTTCCACGATTTTCTTGTGAACAATTGTACTTTCAAGTTTCTCGTCAATCAAAATTTTCATATAGCCAATCTATCACAACTTTTTAGTGGAGAATCAAAAGCAAATATTTTATTTCCTTTTGGTACCTAATTATATACGGTATTCCACATTAAGATATATCAATTATTACTTTCAGAATCCAGATTACATTCAGACTCAATCTAAGTTTCGAAAAACGAAAAAACCTTTCAATGCCAACTTAATTATTGTATAATAAGATACATTTTTTATGCTTGTTATAAGTTAAATATAATTTTTAATTAATTCCGACAAAAAGCTTTATATTTTATTTAAATGCTTATTAAAAACAATACTTCTTGAGAGAAAAAATATAAATGCCAACCGCTTTACACCGCGCATAATTATTTAGTGAGCTGCTGGGAACATTCCAGTAAATTTTACGGCCGAAATTCTTATTCGTATGCAAATGATGAAGAAAATTCATTAGGTTTTATGTGGCAGGGTGTTAATTAAATATCGTGCTGTCCCTCGTAGGGCCTTTCAAATTTTAATAAAAAAAATATACCTCGGGTAATTATCAAGCGAATATATCGTTGAATCTCAAACGCGTCAAGTGAAAATAAGGCAAAGAGTGCCTGAAACGCTTGAGATAAGATTTGTTGCCTTGGAGTACGTTCTTTCCACAGTTCCACTCTTTGGGTCTGTTGACTTTAATTGTTGAAGACTTCTCTTCGTATAAAACACGGCATCATTCCAATTACGACGCAATAAATGTGTCTGATGCATATGGAGCTGAATTAAAAGAAAATACTAACTACCAGTTTGAGGATCCTTCTTTTTATAAATTATTCTCTCCCGGGCTTTGTTCCGGAAAGCTTGACCACTATACTAACACTTGTCTTTTACTTCCATATCCACGTAGTGTTGTAAACCACATGTTGCCAGACACGTGTGGCCACCATGTTGCCAGACTAAAGCTCCTCCCATAGTATATTAGTCATGCTGCAACCGCTGATGAATGATTCGAGAAGTACAGTTTGTTATTGTTTGTGGGTATCTCTCGGGTATGATAGTAGTACCTCGTACTACGTTGGTTGTGAGCATTTCACGGGAAATTTTGAGTATACTGTGGTTATAGTGAGGACGTAAAGGTTATGTATATCTTTATGCATGGTTTTGTCACAGAAATGTTGTGGTTCTATCAGGGAGTTAAAATCATTCTTGGTTAGTTTTATTTTCATTGAGTTTGTGGTTGTGGTATCAAAACCAGTGTCACTTTGAAAAGATTTCTTAGCTGTTTTAGTGTCTCCATGCAGTCTTAAAATTGTTTTGATGTAATCTCCATACAGTTGATTGCTTTTATTGCCGTGTGGCTATCAGAAAAGATGGTATTTGTGCAATTGTCCCACAGTAAGTACACGTTATTAATTTCTGTCTTCACAAAATTCATTGCACTATTGGCGCATGGAACATATTTCTCAGACACGAAATAAAGAGTCTAAATAATTTTTAATCGATAGAATTTTCTAAAAAATATGTTATTCATCACCACTACCATTCCGCTCTAAACCCAGAGGTGTCAGTTTTTGTACACAAAAAATACACATCGTTTGAGGTTAGCTCCAATGATTGAAGAGAAAATGATAATTTCTGAGCTTTGTCGAATTTCTTGTGCAAAGGCGATATGATAGACTTTGTTAAAATATTGGAGTTTTCCACAATCCCTGATTTACTCGTATTTCAACTTAAAACTGACCTAGACAGTCCGAAATACCGTTCTAATTCTAAGACGACCAGTGAGTGCCGTTGCTCTCTTTCTCTCTGTAATGGGATTTCAGCGAAGTTACGCCACCTGCATTTTTATCCACTCCGTTTATCTGCGAGACGAAATTCAATTATCAAAGAACTGGTTTGCAATAAATTTTGACTGGCCCATTGGAGGCGCAGCCAAGATCGACTGCATATTTTATTATCCTATCAATACGGAGACAATGCATCACTGTTTATGGCGTCGAAGTTAAGGGCTGGCACGGATATGAAATATTCAGCACTGTTTTGAGAAATGACAGCGCAATATTGATGGGTTGTAAAATGGGATGCTGACATGCAGCGGAGATGTGAAGTATGCCGTTTGTTTTCATCACTTCAGCTGCGAATGTGATTAAGGAAAAAAAATAAAAAAATACTGACGAAAATACTATAATTTGATACATGGGTAGGTGTTCAAATGTAGCTATCTTAAAACATGATTTCTAAGGCGAATTTCACCAAAGTTTTCAAAATGAGCATCCAAGCCCGTTTGCACTTTCATAATGTTTCCTCTATAAATGGAATAAAAAAGAACCGACATGACTGGAGATGATGATAAAGTATTTCTTCTTCTGATTCCAACAATCCTGTTTTTAAAATAAGCAATCAACGTATGAGCATATATAGTTGTTACCTTAGTTATAGTTACCTCGGGTGATTCTACGGAAAAAAAATAATAATATGGTTTTATTTTCTATGAAGGTTTGTTCCAGAATTCACCCCTATCAAGATATCAACAAAAATGAAAATAAATCTTAACTAATAGCTTTAACTTTTTCAACTAAACTATAGTCAAAAAAATGCAGTTACCCAATTGAGCACAGCAGCTAACAATATGTTTTCTTTTCCACTGGACTATTTCTTATTCTGCAGTTACAGTGTTCCAAAAACTAAATCGTTCAAGTGTTGGCCTGAATATGTTAAAAATGCTATTGGGATTAGTAAAATAAAATTACTTGCATTAAAAACACCTGGTGACTGTTGCCTTATTTTTCTTTTATTTCACTTCCAGCGAGAGCCTTCATTAAAAACATAGGATTGAGGTTTGAAAGAAGTTTGTAGATAAAGCTCATTGGTTTTAAGAGCGGTTCCTTGGAAAGTACTAAACAAAACCACTGCCTAAGGAATCATTACTTCTACATCCATTTTTAATGGATATAGATTCTAAATTTTTCCATAATTAATTAGACTAAACATCCAAAACCGCTAGTTTACTTTTTTTAAAGTGTGCGATTAGGAAAATACCTCTGTGACCTTAATGGCCTTTGTGGCCCTATAACATTTATGGCCCTAATGATTTATGACCTCTGTGGTCTTCGTGACCTTCATGACTTCTATGAGCTTTGTATCCTTAACGCCCTAAGTAACCTTTATGACCTGTAAGGCCTTCATGACGTATGTTATAGTAATATGGATATTTAGATATGACCCTTATGGCCTATAAGATTCTAACGGTCTATATGATCTTATGTCCCATATAAACTTAATAAATTTTATAACCTCTATGACCTTTATGATCCATATGCGATTTATGACCTTTATGATGCGTATGATTTATATGACCCATATGACCTACCTGATTAGTTTGCGACTTGGTGACCCATGTGACTATGTCTTATAGGTCAAAATTATGTTAATGGAAAGGGGCATACTTAGTTGTAAAATGGGAGTAGATTATTAATGTTATATTTGAATTATTCTACTTCAAAAAATATTGAAATACAGCCAACTGAAATAGAAGAAAATGTGAATAAATCTCATATCTCCCTCAACCCCTTAACCGAGTACGCCCAAAATAAAATCTACCCCAGATCTCATCATACTACATAAATATTCAAATTTCAAGTAGATATCTCAAAGCAGTCTCGTGTACCCAAGGTACAGGGTTTGTCCGGAAAGTAATGTCAGTGAATTTTTTTCCCGAGACTGTACGCGCCAGCCCGCGCTTTACGTGCTGGGATTGTAGTGGGGGATCTGGCAACAAGATCCAACAAGCGTCAGTTGGCTACCGGTCGTTGTAGCGGTCGCATCACTCATTCTTTGAGAGTCGTTACAGTGACCCGGTGCAAGAAAAAATGCAACGTTCGCTTGAGCAACGGATGGCGATAAAGTTTTGTGTGAAACTGGAGAAGAGTGTTGCGGAAACCATTCCAATGTTGAAGAAGGCTTTCGGCGTTGATTGTCTTTCGGACAGGCAAATTTTCCGGTGGCACAAGGCCTTCGCAGAAGGTCGGGAAGATGTCAACAATGAGAACCGCGCTGGACGGCCATCAACCTCCACTTCCGACGACAATGTGAAACGTGTGCGTGACTTGTTGAACACTGACCGTCGTCTAAGTGTCCGTTTAATTTCCGAAACATTAGACATTACGAAAACCATTGTTCACGAAATTGTGTCGGAGTCTTTAGAAATGAGGAACGTGTGCGCGAAGTTCCTGCCAAAAGTGCTAACGGACGATCAAAAAGCGAGGCGCGTCGAAACCTGCCAAGAACTTTTGGACACCTGCGAAGACAACCCCGCTTTCCTTGATGACGTCATTACCGGGGACGAAAGTTGGGTCTTTGAATACGATCCGGAGACGAAGAGGCAAAGTGCGGAATAGCACACGTCGAACTCCCCTCGCCCCAAGAAGGCCAGGATGTCCAGGTCAAAGATCAAGACAATGCTGATTGTCATTTTTGATTGCCGGGGATTGATCCATCATGAGTTCGTTCCGCAGGGGATAATTGTAACCGGAAAGTTTTACGTCGAGGTGCTGAAGCGGCTGAAACGCAGGGTGAATCGCGTCCGCCCAGACATCTCAAAATCCTGGAAGCTTCACCACGATAATGTACACCTGCTTCCTCGTGACCGATTACCTCGTCAAGGCAGGCATCACCGTTGTTCCCCAGACTTTTTTCTGTTTCCGCGCCCCAATGAAAGGACAGCATTTTGGGTCGGTGAAAAACATTCAGAAGGCTTTGACCGACGCTTTAAAGGAGATTCCGGAAAACGACTACCGTGCGGATTTTGATGCGTGAAAGACCCGCTGGATCCGATATGTGGACGCAGGAGGAATGTATTTTGAAAGTTTCTAAAGATTTGTACACATAGAACCAATAAAAACCATTGTCAAATCTCACTGACATTACTTTCCGGACAAACCCTGTATTTGCACTCGAATGTATCGTGAAAAGTATCGACGTTTCATACAATTTTAGGCCTATTTAGGTTAAACAAAAATATGTCTTTTAAATATTTTTCATGGCTACTAACTCAATCACTACTTAGATATGGAACCCTGCAATTAAATAAATGGTGTTCAGCCAGCCCAAATAGGGAGGAGGAGGAACCAACGTTTCATCTAGATCAGCAAGATTTTCGTGACTCTAAATAAAAAGTGTCGTTACCATGTTTAAGTCTAGGATCTGATACAGTTTTATATGTCGAAGACAATTTTAACATCACGACTTCACCGATAGGTATCCCGAACAAAACTCGACCATGATTACTAAGTGAAACAACAATTACGCGGCAATTAAACCGTGCATTGTGTGTACCCAGCACGTATAACGGAGCCACCATAATCGATAAACGTCGAGAAAGACAAAAGGCAAACGACTCAATAATTTTATGACCACGAGCATGACTATTCGTGATATAAACTGGCTCGCGAACATGTGTTCTCGACGCCCCGGTGCAATGCAGAGGAGCCTGAGAACTTTATGATGGTCGTTGTGTTCTGCGCTGCAAATAGAATGTCGGAATTGACCAGGTTATTGTTTCCGTATTAGAAAACTTGCAAATTAACTGACGGTTATGAAAACAACACCACGAACTGGTTTGAAATGTAATGCATTCCATATAGTAACCGAATTCAGAATACAATTTCGGGAAGTTGAGTCATATTTTTGAACAGCGTATAAAACTGTTCAAAACAAACATTTTTTCCAAATAACATTTTCCAAAAAACTTAAAAATAAACAAGTTGCTATATTATTGACTTCGAAAATAGCATTTGTCCGGTTCTGCCTTAAGGGGGTAACACCACTCTAGTGGTCGAAAAAATGCCCAATTTTGACAATTTATTGTGGGAGAATGAGAAGATGAATAGGATTTCTTTTTGAAGTTTTAATTAAACATGTATTGAACTATAAACAAAAATTTCTATTGCTATTTTCATACAAAATGGCAGAGATAGGGCGTATCTTTAAAAACACCTTTATCAAAAAGCCCTCCAAGGGCGAACACATTTCTCGAAGTTTTAGATCTGGAACAAAAAACCAAATATTTTCATAATTTACATATTATTGGCTAGATAAGGACGTAGGGATTTTTTTAAATCTATTTTCGCCCTAAAAATTCAGCAATAAATTGTTTATAAAAAAAATACATTCTATCAACAAACGGCTACGTACTTTTATGGAGAATATAATTGATAAGATACTGTTAAAATTTCAAATCGATCGATGGAACGGTCTTTGAGCAATGTGTCCGCCCAGTTCAAAAAAAAGTCATTGTGAGACAATGATGTTTAAAGTTTAAAATAATTTACACAAAAAAAAAAACATTTTTCGTAAATTCTAGAGTGGTGTACCTCTTAAATGTTTGCACAAAACTTGCACAAAATAACTGGCGGTGATGAAAACAACTCCACGAACTGGTTTTGTCCGGTTCTGCCTTAAATTTAAATTAAGGTTGTACCGTCAAATTCTAAATACAAAAACGTTTAAGACAAGAAAATGCTAGGAATAAATGATTCACAAAATAAAAGCAATTAACATCAGTGTTTTTCAACTGTATTTCGAATTTACTTTTCCTTTAAATTGAAGGCCGGTTAAATACTATTTTCGAAATCAATAAGGAAACATTTTTATTTCTTAGTTTGAAATTGAAAAATGGTATTTGGAAAAAACGTTTTGTTTTGAATAGTTCTAAACTAATAATATGACTCAACTTAGGAATCATCCTGTATATTTTGAGAGATTTTCAAGAGAGGAGGGAAAAAAGGAAACAGTATTTTAATTGAAGGCAATTTTAGAGAAAAGAGTAATTTATTTAAATTACTTTTTTCTTATAAATTATATTATTGCTTATAGAAATATTATTGCTTCTTTGATGGTTAACAGGTTAATTGGTTGATGGCACTTGATCAGTTCGGACACATTACTGTCATGCAAAAATGCTGTTTTGCTAGTAGGTATATCATCTTTCTTACTATAACTCTTCTTCTTAAAACTTTATAAACGTATTTCGTTTGTTTTGTAAGAATACACAGGGTCAGAAAAAGTTCATTTTCGGTGCCAAATTTGCCTCATTTATTGGAGAAAGGGAGCAAAGAATACCCACTGACAAATAACACGGCCCCACAAAAAAATTGGTCAAACCCAGAGGGTAGACCCCTCTATTCCCATGTATTTTGATGCGCTGAAACCGATTATGACATTAAAAATTGATTTCAACTATTGATTTTTCCGCTAGCACCCCCTTACGACCTCCTGACATTAAAATCATTTTTAATGTCATATTCGGTTTTAGAACGCCAAAATACATAAGAATACACATAAAGAATTTTTTTATAAAAACATCAATTTGAACTCCCAGGGGGGGGGGTCGTTCAATTAGCGGAAAATTCAATAGTTAAAATAAATTGTCGTAATCGGTTTCAGCGCACCAAAATACATGAAGGTAGAGGGGTCTACCTTCTGGGTTTGACCAATGTGGGGTTCACAGCCCCACAAACCCCGCTGGGGGTTAAAATTGAAGTTTTTATAATTTTCAAATTCATGTGTATTCTTATGTATTTTGGCATTCTAAAACCAAATATGACAATAAAAAATTATTTTAGTTTTACCATATTTCATTAGTACCCTTTACGACCCTCCTGAGGGGTTAAAATTGAAGTTTTTAAAAAAATTAAAAAATTCATGTGTATTCTTATGTATTTTAGCGTTCTAAAACCGAATATGACATTAAAAATGATTTTAATGTCAGGGGGTCGTAAGGAGGTGCTAGCGGAAAATTCAATAGTTAAAATTAATTTTTAATGTCATAATCGGTTTCAGCGCATCAAAATACATTGGGGTAGAGGGGTCTACCTTCTGGGTTTGACCAATTTTTTTTTTTTTGTAGGGCTGTGTAATCATTGAGGTGGGAGGGGCCGTGATGGGTGTAGCTTTTATTGGAATCATTTGGACTGTAGCCCCTCTCTAACCAAAATAATTACCATTACAATTCTACCAAACGGAAAATGTGATAATTTCAACAGTTTCCAACAATTTCAACAGATACAAATAGTATTATTATTATAAACTTCTCACTTTTAGGAAAAAAAAAGATTAAAACGGAATTTTCGCAGATTAAATTTATTTACATGTGCATTTTAAGAAATGTTATTCAGAAGTATAGATATTCACTTTTCTATACGAGTATGAATCGCTAATGTCATTTATTGATTTTAAGTCAATGGAATTAGTTGAATAACAATATTCTGCTAATTTTGCTAAATATTTATTTTCCAAAATTATATGTCCTCTATTTATCTAGGTATCAAAGTTAACCACTAATATTTGCCAGATAGATCTGTTTAGTGGAAAATGAACACGCATAATTATTTTATATAGGTACCGCAATTTGTGTGATGTGATAATAGTATATTAATTTAGTAACAAACGTTGAATAGTTATTTTTGCATATCATCCAGGTTAAAAAGGTTTTCACCAAAATAAATCCATTATTCTTTCAATACGATAATTGGAAATGTTTCGGTTCCGTGTCGTTTGTCTAGTGGTTATTTTTGTTTCCCACTAACGATTTTAAGAGATAATTCACTCGGTAATTGGTTTATTTCCGCTTTTAGTTAGATTAATCCTAAATCCATGAACAGCTATGTGGGTATACATATATGCTTGTATTTCAAGCAGATACTGCTGAAAATGCGTATTAGATTTATTTAATTTTAAAAAATACTAATTTATAGCACAAGAAGTTTTTAATGATCAGACTAGAGGTGACGAGGGTAAACAAAATTGTAGAATATAAGTACGATTATTTGTGAATTGTTTCTATAAAATAGTCCAGTACAAATGATTCACATTTTTATACATCAAACATTTAAATATTACTTATACTGAATTTGAATATTATATGATACTGAATTTTCTACATATCAACTTACATACAGTATGTCAACATACAAAAAATTCATATACTATACAACATCCAAAAATAAATGAATAATAAATCGCGAAAACACAAAAAAATCACTAGGTTTCTGAAAGTATTTTAATGCAAAAATAACTGGAAAATACTCTATTGTTATTTCACAGTTTCACGGTATGCGTATAATAGTAGGTAATAAAAATAAAATCTCCAATTGTTGTAAAAAAAAAATGCTATTGAGGTCAGTTCCTAGCACACGTGATTTTTGTCTATTGTCCGGCTCCATTATAATTTTAGAAGTTCATATAAACGTATATATCCAAAAATATTTAGTTTTTGGTTTACAGAATGACTTAACTTTTTATTATCTTTTTTTTTTTGTTGTATTTATGTACCATCTGTCCGAAACTCTTTTTTTTTTCATGAATATAACTATACATATAATTGGTAAATAAATAAAATAAATCCAATTGCATTAAATTTCTTATTTGTATAACTGAAATGAATCGTATGACCAGAAAAAAAAACTAGATATAAGTATACAAGTTTTATAACCCTATATAGTGAACACCAAGTACGTATTTTAGAATACATGTCCATATGAACTGTTCGACTTAAAAGTGGTGTATATTAAGTGATGCATAATTATATCAAAATAATCCAGCTCCCCTTTCCAGTTTGATCCAGCTCCCCTGTTAGAGACCTTCATTGGTACATAGAACCCAGGACCTAGGTGGTACGTGGGTAAATTCATCTAAATTTGATATATTTATACAGCATTTAATATACGCCTATGTAGGTAGTACCGTAACTCCTGCTGCATATATTTTTGGATTCAGAATGATCCAAAATCCAAATAGAATCCTACCTGGACTCTACAACTACTAAACAATGGCAAAAATGTTTTTTTTTACTTTTTTTAAAGTCGAATAAAAATTAATTGAGGTATAAGTGTTTGTTGAGGTTGCGTTGAAAAAGCAAAAAAAAAATGCTAAAACAGGAAGTTCCTATGAATTTGATTCATACTGCAATGCGTATTTCCAAAATCCCATCGTAATTAACTAAATGGATACCTGTATTATCATAATCAATATTATCGACACCTGTATTATTATAATTCGAATATATATAATTCATCATACAAATCAGTGAAATATGACATCAAGCAGTATGTAGAAATATATGTAGGTATCTACGTAAATCTTAATTTCCCTTGAGGCATGGGTTAATATTGATCAAATTAAAGAATATGGTATATTGTGGTGAGTTTTCACATCTATTGGAATACTTAGTTTTAGGGGGATGCACCACCGCTTTTTGGGAAAAAAAAACACCTAGAGTCACCAAAACCCACCTAAATGCATTTCTATTGATTCATATTATGTTTTGAAATTCAAATAATCGGAATGGCACGTTTAATTTTTTTTACCAAAAAAGTATACAATTTGTACTAACCTATATTATTTGAGGTCATTCCTCACCAAAATCTAAAAGTGTGAAAACAAGTTCTGTTAAAGAAGATAAACATAAATGAGGGGTACAGATGCAAAACTCACATTATTCATAGTTTTTCGAAATAGAGTTAGTGGCGCTATATTGTTCATCGTGTTGAATTACACCATTTTAAATCTTAAAAGTGGTATCAAACTCAAATTCTCGTATTTATTTTAAATTGTGAAATCTGTAAATTGTTTCAAAACTCTAATTCTCCTAATGTGAGAATGTTAGAACTTTTTACTGTCAACAGTTTTTGTACTTTGCAATTTTAGGTTCATTATAAAAATATTTCACTTCATCAGTCAATGATGATAATAAAACCGTATTCTAAGTATATTGTGCAGCTTTTTATTTTGATTATGAACTACCATATTACATAACATTTTTATTGATATATCATTGAGTTTGTTTCCAAGTTCCTTTTCTTAGCTTAACTTCATGAATTTTAGTGTAAACAATAATATTATGTGGAATAATTTGGAGCAAGGCTACCGTTATCCAAAAAGTTGTATCAAAACTCACATTATCCAAATTTTAATTCACTTTCTTGGAGTCAAATATTGTCGTGCTGTTATTTCGCCGATTGAGAAGCAAAGTTAAAGTTCTAATGCAATTACCAAGAAAAATTCAGTGCCCTAAGTCACTTAAAAAGTGAGAAATCAGTTATTCCTTCTACCTGAAAAATTTTAAAAAGTGGATAATGTGAGTTTTGCATCTATACCCCTCAAATATTGTTCACCCTGAAAAATCTCTCACATAGCACCTACCACCTTTTACATATTGCACTCTTCAATTAAAAAAAAAAAAATCCGACGAAAATAGATCAATCCTACCTTGCGAAGAACGCCGCAGCGGCCGAAGCTTGCGCCGGATTCCCCGGCAGCCCGTTCACAGCGTAAATGTACTTAGTCTCCGCGTACACCCCGTACACACCTGGAGCGCCGTCGCCGCCGTGGACGGCGCCCGGTACGTAGCGCGCGGTCGCGCTCTGGTGGTGGTAGTAGCCCACCAGCCCCTTGGCCGGCTGGGGCGCCGCGGGCGCGCTCCTCTGCGCGGCCCGCTGGCCGGCCCTTCTGGCGTGGCCGCCGCCGCGGGCGCCCTGGTGGGCGTGCGTCTCCATCGGGCCCTTTCTGCCGCGCGCCGAAACCCTGTGGTCCGCCGCCGCCGGTGTTGGGGCAGGCACTGGGACCGCCGAGCGCTGTCTGCCGCCGCGACCATTGACTGGGCCCTCCCACTCCCTGTCGTGCACTCTTCCGCAGCCCTGCTGCTTCTGGTAGGAGAGCTGCTGATGCTGAGGCTGCTGCTGCTGGAGCTGCGCGTGGTGGTAGTGGCCGTTCATGTTCCGCTCGGGGGGTGGTACGTAATCGGTCTTTTTTATCATTTCCATGTCGATCTGGAACAAATGCGGCACATGAGACGCGGCGTCGTCGCTGAGTTATGGGTGGGTGCTGGGAGGGCGAGGAAATGCTTATTTATGGTCTTAATTAAAGTTTCTACGGCTGGAAGGGCGAGGGAGAGGTGGCGGCGATGGAGGGTTGGATCTAATATGTATGGGATGTGACAAACGGTTGAGAAATGATAGTCTGGAGCGTATGGTACGGTTATGTTTAAAGGAACAATACATACATACATACTAGGGTGGACCTTAATATATTTTTTTTCGTTTTTTTCTCAGCGGGCCGGGTGAAAATCTGTTATGGGTACCTAAAAACTTGTGCGGAAACCAAAACTGCCGCGATCGGAACCTTTTTTCCCGTGCCGCAAAGCGCCGGAAGTTTCTTATGGGATTTACATGTTAAAAATCACTGAAAACGTTCGATACCTCTCAAAAACTATGAAAATCATCAAATCTGATAGTCGCAAGCATATATTTCCATGTATTTTTTCATCCTGAAAAATTGCGAAAAAAACACCAAATTAAACTAAAAAAAAAATTAAAAGAGACGAAATAATTTATTATGGTGATTGTACCTAACTCTGAGGAGTATTAAGCATACCATGATTCAAAAGTAGAGGTAAAAACCTACAATTTGACGTCCGGTTGAAGTCTGTAGGTGCCTCTGAACCGGAGTTACGATCATTTCAAGTTGTACGCAAAATTCAGGAGCGTATATGGCGGAAGGCGATTTTTTTTTTCAATTCTCAAACGATAGATTCTCCTGCATCGACTTGTATAATTTAACGGTAGTATGAAATGCTCCATATCATGCGAATAATTCATCATCTTAATATAATATTACCTTTAACTTGAAGTCATTTTACATTGATTATAAGAGAATTTCGGATTGGAACATACTATAGTGTTCGACATTCGTACACGTACTTGTAACGTTAGCATCATACTTTGGAGTTGGGGAGCTGCGTACCTTATTCTTCCCAGGCAATGATGGTTGGTGTAGACTTTGAGATTCTGTCCGAGAAAATTAGTTTTTTAAGATTCCATAATAAGTTACATCTTTTCTTATTTTACCTCATTTTTATACGTATAAATTGTGAATATAAAAGAAGTGAATATTAGAAGTGTGTATGTGATTAGTAAGAAACATTAATTTCATTGAAAATTAGTTCTAAAAATAATTTTTTATTATAGTTTCATAATTCATTTATGTTTGCTCATAAGAGAGGCTTTATCGCAAGTCGGGAATAAATTATGATAATTTCTCATCACTGGCATTAGATACTGTCGTTGTTGCTCATCTTTTGTCAATATATTTTTAAAATCAGACATTCATTTGACTCCACTTTCCGCAATATCGTTGACTACTTTCAAATTTTCAACAATTTTCAAACCCTTAACATAATTTCTTTCCTTACTCCATTTTGACGGATCTTTTGATAAAAATGATTATCGATATTAAGTCGTTTAAAAAATCGTAGTGAATCTTTGCACAAAAAGTCACTAATGTTCGATTGAACTAAATCTTTCACAGAGTTCTCATTCACGAGTATACGTTTTTTATATACGTTTTCACTACTGTTTGCATTTAAAGCGTCTACCATTTTTCGTTTTTCTTCGATCGTCATTTTTTCGAAAATTCATTCTTCCGTTCTTTCGTTTGCTCAAGCTTGAATAACCCTTAAACTACTCGATTGTTGAGAAACAAGCACATAACATTGAGATTTGTATTACTACCCGATTATACCACGAGAGAACTCCGGTTCAGAGGCATCTATAGACTTCAACCGGACGTAAAATTGTAGGTTCCTCTACTTTTGAATCATTATATGATTAATACTCCTCAGAATTAGGTACAATCACCATAATAAATTATTTCGTCTCTTTATTTTTTTTTTTAGTTTAATTTGGTGTTTTTTTCGCATTTTTTTCGCTCATAACTTTTTTCACTCAACGAATAAACGAAATCTGATGATTCCATCTGATTCAGGAGGAAAAAATACATGGAAATATGTCCTTGCGACTATGAGATTTGATGATTTTCATAGTTTTTGAGCGTATCGAACGTTTTCAGTGATTTTTAACATGTAAATCCCATAAGAAACTTCCGGCGCTTTGCGGCACGGGAAAAAAAGGTTCCGATCGCGGCAGTTTTGGTTTCCGCACAAGTTTTTAGGTACCCAGAACTGATTTTCACCCGGCCCGCTGAGAAAAAAATGAAAAAAAATATTAAGGTCCACCCTAATACATACAGTGGTGGTCAAAAATTTGCACACAGTACCTAGATCTACAAGAAAACAAAAATATAAATAAAGAATTGAAAGGGTAGCTTTGAAAATTTCTATCAGCTGAAAGTCTGCATTATAAAGAATCCACAGCCAGACACTGATGGCAGACCACGCGGAGGACGACCATCTAAATTGCCGGTAGGAGATCGCCGAAAAATAGCTCGATATGTAAAAATCAACCCACAAACGACATCATCAGAAATGGCTGCTAACCTCTGCACAGAAACGGAAATGACAGTAAGTTCCAGAACAATTCGTAGGGCACTAAACCAAGCAGGATATCATGCACGCATTGCGAGGAGGAAACCTTTTTGTTTCAGAAATAAATAAAAGGAAACGCCTAGCCTTCGCAAATGACTATTTACACAAAGATATACAATTTTGGGATCGCGAACAAAATCTCCAACCTACAGTAAAACACGGAGGCGGCGGAGTTATGGTCTGGGGCTGTATGGCTACATCGGGGGTAGGGTCATTAGTGTTTATAGACGACATCATGGATAAACATAACTATTTAAATATTTTTCGGAATAATGTGAAGCAAAGTGCGGAAAAACTGAACTTGAAAAATTTCTATTTTATGCATGACAATGACCTTGGGGTCATTGCAGTGCAGTGTGCTTGGCACACTGCACTCATTGTACGGCAGTGGCTTATATACAACCTCCCTCATATGCTCAACACCCCTCCACAGTCCCCAGACCTTAACCCCATCGAGCACGTGTGGATGGAGTTAGAACGGTCATTAAGAAAACATACGATAGTTAACAAAGCCGATCTAAAACTTAAGCTTCAAGAAGAGTGGAATAAAATTAGTCCACAGGTTACCTCTAGTCTTGTACATTCGATGAAGAGGATATTAACAGAAGTAATTAAGAGAAAAGGTCTACCTACTAAATATTAAAACAACGGTGTGCATAATTTTGACCGCCCTTTATACTATTTTATTTTTTTATAAATATTTCATTTGATACAAATTATTACGTTTATTACGTAAGAGTTGAGTTCACCTAATGTATTTGTCAATGTAATAAAATTTATAACCGTATGTACTCCTGTTGTGTTAAAATTTGCAGTCAAATGTTTCGCACTTGTGGTGTGTGCAAATTTTTGACCATCACCGTCCATACATGCTGTTAGATATTTTTAAGGATCAGGTAAAATAACATTATTAATGAAATAAATAGACTAATAGGTTAAATATAAAATAGAATATAAAATTGGACCATGAACATCGTATGTACGAGGTGTGTACGGGTTTCTTCTAGTGCGTTTTAAAAATGAGTGAATTTTGAGCAACAGTGTGCTATCAGGTTTTGCTTCACATTTGGACACAGCGCAACGGATACTTTTGCAAAACTTCAGCACGCCTACGGAGACAGTGTTTTTTCAAGAACCCAGGTTTTTCGGCGGTTTAAAGCATTCTCAGAAGGAAGAGAGTCGATTAAAGATGAACCACGCAGCGGAAGTCCTTCATCTTCAAGAACCGATGAAAATGTCGATGGAATACGGGATCTGGTGCGTTCAGATCGTCGGTTCACGACAAGAATGATCGGCGAACAGTTAAATTTGAATCACACCACTGTTCATCAGATTTTGACTAACGAATTGGGGATGAGAAAAATCTGCGCAAAACTGATTCCAAAAAACTTTTCGCAGGAACAAAAAACATCAGGAGAGAAAGGTGTTTTGACTTTTTGGAATCGATTGAAAATGATCCCCAATTTGTGGAACATGTAATTACTAATGATGAGATTTGAGTGTTTGAGTACGACCCGGAAACCAAGCGCAAAAGTACGGAACGGCACACTTCAAGGTCTCCAAGACACATAAAAGCAAGAATTGATTTGAAGAATGATGTGTTAGCATGGATGGCATCAAGCGTAATCCAGACACTCTGTATGTCGTCACCGATCCAGGCGGGTCGAGCGCGGGCAATATATGCTGAGCCGGCTGGAAGCGGGGATATCGACGACTTACGCGTTACCGAGAGACTCGTCAGCGCAGCATCCTAGTAATAACACTATTGTGAGATGTACCGGGTCAACCAATAAAGTAGTCCTGATGTTGTTATTTTATCCGGTTGTTTTATTTAATAATATTAATTGTGGTAAATTTCTAACAGATGATTTAATTTGCTTTTTTTTGTTAGCCAGGTTTTTTTGATAGCCCAGGTCCACGAAAAGTTTATGCCTCCAGGCCAAACAGTAAATCAACACTTTTATAGAGAGGTTCTTGAAAAACTTCGAAAAAGGGTCATGCGTGTGAGACCAAACATTAAGAACAGCTGGTTGTTGCATCACGACAATGCACCTTGTCACACAGCCATTTCAGTAAACGAATTTTTAGCCAGTAAAAACATTCCTGTGGCACCTCAGCCTCCTTATTCGCCTGACCTGAGTCCTTGTGACTTTTTTCTCTTCCCGAGATTGAAAAATCAGTTTAAGCGACGTCATTTTGGGACCATAGAAAACATTAAAACGGCTGTAACCGACCAGCTGAGTTCAAGTATATGAGTTCCGGCACTGCTATGAGGAATGGAAGAACCGTCTCCAGCGCTGTGTGTCCTCCCAAGGAAGTCATTTTGAAGGAAAAAATAATGAATTGTAATTTTATTCGAATAAAAAAAATCAGTCTCATTACTTCATTTAAACACCTCGTACGAACATCTCAACTAGTTATAAAAGAATATTCCTTTGCAGAATCAGTGACAATACATATCAGAGCGTCCAAAATCTCTTTTGGTGCAGTTTTAATGAGAGAATGTAATTTGAGGATAATTTGTTGAATTGTTAAAGTTGTGACTGTAAGAGAGATTGTTACAGTTGTAACGAAACATATTTAGTACATACAGAGACGTCCGCATCTTAAGAAGAAAATTGTTAGCTGCGGCATTGGGGTCCTCAAGGCGCCTGGGCTTGGGTTATCGTCCCGGCCGCCGCGCCGCGAGGAGAATATAAACATCTGCGAGAAGGAATTACTGATTCAGCTATAATATTCCCTTATAAGGTTATAAACTAATTGAGAGTTGATATGTTCGCACATACGATGTTCATGGTCCAATATGTACCTACATATTTTATATTTTACCTATTTATTTCTAGTCTATTTGTTTCATTATGTTATCTGATAAATATCTAACAATATACAACGTATTTTTAAAAGTTTTAGCAGTGCAGGCTGGTGGAAATATATGTAAGTTCTAGTACTTTTTAACGGAGCATGGGCCCCACATCATATTTTAGAGTACTAGGAATAAGTAGTAAGCAAACCAATTTCAAGATCAGGTGGACACATTTTTTTTTTTGGCCTTCTACTTATGTCTAATAATTACCGCCTAAAATATGATGTGGGTCCCAGGCCTCATCACGTAAATACAATGTAAAAGCAAAAAAAACTTCAAACGAAAATTGAAAAATGTGTGATGAGCAAAGTACCTGCTTGCAAAATATTTGCGAAATACATGTTTTTTCATAGGCACAAAGTAAATCCTTTTTTTAAAGTATTTTTATGATTGTGATTTTTTTCGAAATTTTGAGTTCTGTTAAAGTTCTTGTCATTTGAATTGTTACTTGAACCCAGCATTTCGATTTAGGGGTTTTACGATAACTGTATCTTTAAGCAAAATGAATATTTTTAGTTTTTATATTCACTTTACATACAATTTACAGTTCGCAAACCGATTTCAAGATCAGGTGGACACATTTTTTAATTTTATTTTTTTTTAGCCTTCTACGTAGTATGTCTAATAATTACCGCCTAAAATATGATGTGGGTCCCAGGCCTCCTCACGTAAATACAAGAATCTCAAATTGAGTCACCAGCCGCCACTGTGTTTTAGGTGTATAAGATAAGATGTATGTAAATTTCATTATCTAAGATAGTGTTAACTATCCGAAAGCGCGACTGCTCTGTAAGGTAGATATACATATATATAAAATCTAATCCAGCGAACATTTTTAACAGCATACATTGTTCAAACCGACGCCTCTGTATAGCTGTGGGTAGGGATCTAACTAACAAGAAAATATATTGCTTCTGTTTTCAGTTAGCATCTATAATGCGCAGTTATTTACTCGAACCAAAATTGTATTTGACAGATACCGCGACTGCGTACATGTTTATTACTTGTTTTACTATTTTCTTTTAACTGAAAAATGTCAAAAACTGCATTCGGCTAAAACGGATATTTTATTTACTTGGCTTCTCACTTTTAATATTTTTTCACTGTCTTGTATAATTTCCTACAATAATTTTTGTTAAAATCGCTGAAATTGGATAATAAAAAAATATAATAAGTATTTTTGCCTTTAAGTAACACTATTTTTAGGAAACATTGGCGCATTCACCATATATTTGAAAATCAAATTCGTTGTTAGTTTTATTTTACATAAAAAAATATAACACTAGAGATACTGACATCAGTGACTATTGAGGTTTACAGTTATGATATTGATGATAATTTCACAGATGTATTATAAATATAATATACAATATTTATTTATATTATACATTTCATACCATGTAAAAAATTCCAGATAAATAGACGAATTGAAGTGTCTCGTTCTTCAAAACTTTACACCATAACAGAAACCATATCAGAAAATCATTCGAAAATGTTATGAGTAGAGTAACGAATTTTCATTTTTTCATTCCATAGGCGTGGTTATAAAACTCGATGTGCATATAGGGGAAAGCGCCCTGACGACATACTTCGCTGACATATGTATATTCGAGCGAAACGGCTAAACCCATGTGCGGGCACAACAGGCAAAAGCCCTCGACCGTAATTTGATCGAGGCCGAACGGTCATTCATGATAAACGACGGGCGATTTGATCGACGCCCCTGGAAGTGAAATGAGAATCTGATTCTCTAGTTATGAAATCGATGAGGTCAATTAGATGCGATGTGAGTGAAATTGCCAAAAAATAGCGTTATTGACCTTTTATATCAAGACAGTATAATTTGGAACGAATTGCCTACTTCTGTTGAATTAGTCATGATGGCATACTGAGAGAAATTATTAAGACTCATTCGTATTAGGTAAATACGCCAGTTGGATCATAATAAATTTCAGTCATATACTCTACCTTACTCCCAAATTGTTTCATACGTGGTTGTTCGACTACAAAGGTGCCGACAGGATGGTAAGTAGAATTTCAATTTAAAATATTGTGTGGATGAAATATATTAAGCATTGTATTCTGGTGACTTACCTATCTACGTAGGTGTAGATACCTGATATTTCATAATAGAAATGGCGAAATTTTTTTGAGATTATTCTCTTATAATGTAATAGAAAATGTAACGTAACTTAAATCTCATGCCATTACAATAGTACGGATATAAGAAACATATTGGTTCCTACGAATTTATATTTTGGAAAATATTTTGATAAATAGAAACCACTTTTTAGTATGATCTGTTAAATTTCAGTAAATGTACTTGATAAATATCCTGTATTCAGTGTAATCAATGACTGACAACTAGAATTGCATAAACAGTTTTAAATTCAAATTTCAATTTCGAAATATATCGCTTAGAACTTTTGGAATTTTAAAACATTTTGGTTAAAAACAGGGACAACATATTTTCATTGAGAGTAAACTAATGCCTCGCTATGATTAATAGCATACTTTTTGCAAATCAAAATATGACATTTTGGCAGAAAATGAAAAACTATTTTCGTGCAAATATGGTCATACATGATTTAAAATTTAAATCAATGGTCATTTAACACTACAATTCTGGCACGCTACGTATATTAAAATATTTTAATTAACGCACTATAATTAATTTATCTTTTCAATACGTGCATTGCCAACAACTGTTGACTATTATACTATAATAATTCGTAGCATACTGAATACATATTTGAATTAGTTCAATTAAGGTTAATTTTACCAATTAAACAATTATTTCGTTTTTCTTGAAACTATTTCAGAGGTTATATTTGTATTGGAAACTAAATAAACTTATTGACTGCCTATATGAAAGTTAAATATAGCAGATTAATAACATAATGCATTTTACATATTGATTGGGAATATATATGAGGTAGTCCAGAGGAAAGTTTCCACCTGAATTATTTTAGAAACCAGTGATTTACCACGAAAACTCCGAAACAGGTAGATTTTAGTTGTTAGGGGGATATATATTTTTACCCCCTAAAAAATCTTAAATAGTAAAAATAGTCACGCATTTTCTCAGAACCTACATCCAATTTAAAAAATAAAACTATTTGACCATTGTTGCCATTTAAGATTTTTCAGAGGTTACCTGGTTACCCATCATTTTGACAGATTGATACAACAGCTCACTTGAAAGGTATCTTCATTCTCTTTTCAGTGGTGCTTTATTTTTTAAAGCTGGTTCAGTAGGCCATGTGAAAATGCGTTTTACATTTAATTGTCAAACAATTTTAAAACGCATTTTCTCAGGACCTACTGAATCAAATTCTAATAAACAAAACACCACTGAACAGACATCGAAAATACCTTTCGAATGAGGTACATTTAACTGTTGTTCCTATTTAAGTTTTTTTAGGGGTTACTATCTCGCCTGTGGATATTTTGAACGCATAAGGTGACATTATAAAAAATATGTGTCCCCCTAACAACAAAAATTGACCTGTTTCAGCATTTTCTTGATAAATCACTGGTTTTCAAAATAATCCGGTGGAAACTTTTCGTTGGGCCACACGGTATAATTCATGATATTTGAATCAACTTTTTTTAGAATTTGTCTAGGACAGAAACACTTCGATGCCCACTATCAAAAATAATTATTAAGTATTAAGTAATAGGTATAGTTAAAAAAATCGTGAAATACAGAACTGCTTCCTGGTTTCATATTTATGTTCCCGTTACTTTCATAGAATTTTTCGAAACTTGCTATATGCTGTTTTACAAAATCCTATTGCTTTGCTTTATTAGGTATCATTAACACGAAATTAGAGTAACTTTTTGTCATAAATTAAAGAGATAACAATGAAACCAGATTATTTACTTACTATCTACATATACACCGTGTCTCATTTAATCTGTCCAGCTCAATATTTCGTCGGGGAAGACCCAAATCGAAAAATGACCTTTACAAAAGTTGCAGGGTTTGAAGAGGGCTATCGTCTGGTGGTTTGATTTGACCTTGACGATGTCCTTCAAGGTTAGTCGAAGGTCAAATCGATGTTTTAAATAGGAACCCCTATTTTTGACAAGGGATTTAGAAAGAGCACAAAATTTTACATCAGAAAATGCTCTTGCGGTATTTTTTTATGACCTTTAGAGGTCATTTCAAAGTCAAAATCGAAATAACCCGAAACTTAAAGGTAAAAAAAAAAGGTTTGACCTTGAAAGTCAATGTCAAACCAAATTGAAACCAGACAGGCTGAAGGTCTGTGTTTCCAAATCTCATCTTCAAAACTGCAAACTTTTAAATAAAAAAGAAAAAGAGAGAAAGACCGACTGCGTTTCTCTCCTTTTTTTAGTTTTAATAGTTATTATAAAAAAATAAAAAGAGAGACAGAATGACTGCTGTTTACAGACATCAATAGCAACGGTAAGTCAAAATTGTTGTTTTTTTTGACCGAACGATGTTTTGCATGTACTTGGAGATCGAGCTGGTTCATGGAATCTGTTTGCAACTATTGTAAACAAAGTATGAGCAAACAAACGCAAGAGCATATTCTTACGTAAAATTGTGTGCTCTTTCTGAATCCGTTGTCAAAAATAGGGGTTCCCATTTAAAAAATCTATTTGACCTTCAAATAACCTTGCAGGACATCGTCAAGGTCAAATTTGAGGTCACCAAACGATGGCCCACTTCAAACCCTACAACTTTTGTAAAGGTCATTTTTCGATTTTCGGGGCTTCCCCGACGAAATATTAAGCTGGAAAGATGAAAATGGGACACGGTGTATATGTACGAGGCATGTAAATTAAGTAATGAAACTGGCAACGTAGCGCCCGATCTAGCAAGACTGCGGAGATGGGACTTGGAAGGGCGGGTAACATGTAATGCACCTTCAGTACAAGTTTGAACTTGTTAGAGTCATTTGTTCGTTCTTTGTGAGCGTTTTCGTTTTTTTCTAGTGAATTACAAATGAGCGACATTAATTTTGAGCAACGGTGTGCTATCAGGTTTTGCTTCAGACTAACAAAAAAGGTAATTTGCGCCATCGTGAAACGATTTTGTTCCCTATCTTGCCAGACAGGATAATTGGATCTAATTTAAAAATTGAATATATTTTTCTGTGTTCACCACGAATACGCTACAAAATTATCGCTTAACACGTACGCCATCTTAACGCGCTAATCCCTATGTTATCCTTCTCTGGGCAGATCGGGAATTATCCTTATTATTCCCGTTGCATCCAGAACTTAAACGTATCCCGCTGCTTGCCTCGCTAGTTCTAATTCCGTCATTATTGCAATTTTTCTCCTTCTAAATCGTGTTCCATCAGAAGAATTCTATCAATCACTCTTAGTGTCAGTGTTCCGGGGTCCCCGCTAGTACGACGGGCCCAACTACGGGGATTAACCGGGATTTAACGGGCATCGTTGAAATATAAACCCATCAATCAGGCCTTCAATCGATTCATTATATGTGTCGCGATGAGAGCGAGAATGGTTCGCGCATTGTTGCGATGGCCGGGCGGTGATTTCGTGTTTGTCCAGGTGTCCAGTTTTGAATGCGTTAACGACGCAACAAGATTACTTAAAGGCGGTCTCGAATTAAAGTCGACGAGAATAAATAAATAGCGGTGAACGGGTGTTTGGAGAGCAAACAAATATCGCGAAAGAAAATGTGGTGCAGCCATTATAACAACAACGACGGATGGATGTGTGTTAGAGCTGTAAAATACTCGCACTTTTGAGTACTCGTAACTAATCGTTACTTTCCGGTAAAGTATCCGTTACTTAATATTCGTTACTCGAGTACTCGTTTTGTGCGATGTTTTGGTATAGATATGTATTGCCGCTCGGGTCCGGTATTCAGTATCGGTAACCTATTTCGCGTTCGTATGAGTAGATATTAGGTATAGGTTTAGGTGTTAGCTTTGTGCTTTGTAGTTTGTATCGTTTATTAATTATTTGTAGTAGGCGGTATTAGGGTGTGTAGAAAATGTGATAAATACTTGTTTATATTCAAACAATGATAATATTACGTATTATCTAATCATTATTATCTATTATTAGCTCTTAGAGGCTTGTATTGTAATTTTTATTTCAGGCATTTGATCATGTTTATTCAAAATAAGTAAAATGAACTGAATCTGATCCAAGAGAGAATAAGTAATAATGTTGATTTCTTATATCTTATTAGGTATTTGTTTTCATGACGAATAACATACCAAAACCAATTTAAATAAATTAACCTAAGGTAAGGAACAGTCTTTATTCTCTTTACAGAGTATATATAGTAAAATATTTTTAAATGGGATTACAACTTATTAACTATATACTTATAACCTCACTTATAACAGCTTACGCTTAATGTCAATAGATGGCAACATGTCCGTTAGAAATAATCGCGGCCCTGATATCTAATCTAATCTAATGGTTTCGGTTCCCAGTTCCCAGTAGGTATTCTGGTTCGAGTACTCGTATAACTATAGCGTCGGTCATTTTTGTATCCGTTACTTCGGATCCGGACAAGTAACGAGTACTCGAGTAACGAATAGTTACTTTTTTACACCTCTAATGTGTGTTCGGTTTGCTGCAGATATTTAATTGGCGGTTATGTGTAGGCTAAATATGGGATATATCCAAAGGATAGATTGTATTTGAAATATGGCTTAAAAATGGCTATCCCATTTTTGAGTTCGACCCAAAATGTTACGTTCATTCCACTTCAAATTCTAAAAATGTCATATTTTATCCCAAATAGCACAAGGCATATTAGATATACCTCTTTATCTTGCTACTGCAGGTATTTAATTAGAGATGATCTGGATACTCCTCTGATATGGATACATGCTATAGGTACACCTATAGCATGTATTCAAAAGGAATATGTGTGCAAAATAGGGATTAAACATAACACGAGTTACTTGCATATCCCATTTCACTACTTCAAATTATGATATCAAATGACAATTGAAATAATTAGTTACCAGCATAAAGAGAAGAAGAAGATAAGGTCAAAGGTTCACACTCCAAGAGGGACACTCCATTTTCCTACTGAGTCTCATTTGGGATATCAATAAGTGTGTTTAATAAATGAGTGTGTGTAAATAAAAGATGTGTTTAGCTTATTAGTTTTACAGCAGTATTAAATTATTTTCTATGTTTCTTGTATTTTGTTGTTATATGAGTTTATGTTAAAAATAACTTGGTGACTTTTTTTTATTTATAAAAGATATGTGTAGCAAATGCTTGACTCTTTGGATTAGTTGCAAACATTTAGGAATGGTGCTAAGAAATACACTTTTGAATCGTGGAAAAATCCATCTGTTTTTAGAAGTAAAACCTATTTTCAAATTTCATTTTAGCTTCAGTTTTAAATCTGTATTATTTTCTATCCCTGTAACAAAATACAAGTTTGTTACAAGGATAAAAAGTCACATATGTATCTGTTTTACAAATGTCTAATTTGTAAAACATATATGAATGTAGTATTTATAAAACAGTGGCTTTTAGTGGAAGTTCTCGTTTTTTCATAACAGAGCATGAGACCCATATCATATTTTAAGGAATGATTACTAAACCTAAGTAGAAGACTACATATAGTAGCAAAAAAACTTCACATACATAAAATTTGCGAAAAAAAAAAATCAGAAAATGTGTGCCCCACCAGAAAATCTTGGTACCAGCTTACGAAATATTTTTGTCATCATCACCAAGTCTTCCTCAATACAAAGTCTTTTTTAGTCTTCGAAATTTATTATCTGTAAATGTTATGGTAATTTGAATTGTTGTCATTCCAACATTTAGTTTTTGAGATTTTGCAATACCTGTATCTTCAAGTAAAATGAAAAAAAAATGTACAATAATAAAAAGTTATTATATTCAGTTGGTAATTCTGAAAAAAAAAATCGTAAACATTTTGCAAGTCTTTTTCAAGATCCCTTGGTGGAACACATATTTTTTTTAAATCTGTTTTCGCAAATGTCGTTTTTTTTTTGCCTTTTATTGATGTCTAGTAGTCAGCCCCTAAAACATGATGTGAATCCCATGCTTCCTTACGAATATACGATAATTTCAAATTCCACCACTGATAGTAAATTCTTTACTTTTTGAATTGGTAGCAAAAATTTAGCATCCATGCTAAGAAATGCACTTTTGAATCGTGGTAAATTGTTTTTACGTGGAATCTGTTTTCATTTTAGAAGTAAAATCTATTTTCAAATTTCGTTTGCAATCGAACGATTACATCTGGATTACATTAAAGTAATCACAACACTCGGTAAGTGTTTTACATACAGGCTTGTTCAGGAAAAGATACGGTGACTTCAAACGGTACGACGAAGCAGCTCTCAATGGGCCAACAAAGGTCAACAGGGCAGGGAACAAGAAATGCCAGGCATGCGAACTACACTTTGAATAGCATTATTCATTCATAAATTTCTATTTCCTGGAATAGTTGCGTGCCCATTCAAATTTGTTTACGCAAAAAATACTAAATTGGCGCCCCGAGCTGTCCGCAACAAGCAGCTCCAAGATTTGTTCCGCCTGACAATTTTTTACGCGCATCCAAAGCCATAAAAGATACTGATAGTGATGTATTCCGCGCTACGTGTGATGAATGGCGACAGATGTAAATAATAACTTGGCGTAAATCAACCTTTTTTTGCGGCTATAAACGCAGTTTATATGTTTACGCAAAGAAAAAATCGTCAACTTGTTCTCTGTCGACGAGAATAAATTTATTGCGAATACACGGCTTTACATACAACTCAAAGAGATATAAATAGGTCATTTCATTGAGACTTACGTACGTGAAAGAGAAAATGTTAAGAAACTAATACCATGTAGTACTGACTTACGTATGGAGGGTTCAGAATCAAATCAGTATAAGTCACAGCTTTTATGACAATGATTTATTATGTTGTAACTGTTGTATATGAAGGGTACAGGGGAAGAAGGGGGTATGTCAGTCCAAGATCGAATATGAGATTGTTATGCCATCTTGCAGATAAAAGTGAATACTTTGAGCTGAATACATTGTTTGGTGAAGAACGCGTTCAGTCAACAGCTATATGAATTCAAAAATATGTTGAAAAGTGCAAGAAGGTGGAATGTCCGCGCGTAATTATACAAAAAGGCGGAACGTCAACTCGATGTTTTGCGTCGCTTCCTCAGGTAGTGTACATGCAGTTTGTAATTTTATTTTCACGCCGTAGCTGCCCACTTTAATAATTTAAATTTTAGTTTAATATTTATATATTTGTTCAGGGTCCATGTAAAAAAATTGATTTTATTAATCTTTCCGATAAGAGGCCATTCCTATATGGAATGCGATAAAAATTTCGGCCTTGCAAATCGAAAAGCACGCGTTGAGGTTCCAAATGAATGAGTTGAAATATTTAAATCATCTAGAAAACAAGAGAAAACCCTCATGTCACATTGAATGAGACTCTTCATAAGACGAAAAAAAAAGGCAAAAAAAGACTAATAAAAAAAAGAATAAATTGCAAAAGAAAAATGTTCAAAATTGTTTTAATTTTTTTTTGTTTCGCATAGATAATAATAAATTTAGGGTAATTTTACAATGCTATATGTATTTTTATACGAAAAATAATAATAATAGTTTCTTGTAGTCTTTATTTGAAGTTATACAGATACTCTTAATAAAACTTAATAAAAGTTTGTTGCCGTTCCCCCTTCTTGACTGTTTTATTTTGCACTCACAACAATTTCTTTAAAAATTTTGAAAAACTCTCTCTCTCTCTCTTAGAAGAACTCTCAAGTTTTTACCGTGCAAAAAATACCACCGCTCGTGAAACATACGAATTACTGTACAAGGAATCAAATAAAATTAAAAAGTTAAACTGTAACATATTAATACTTTGTTGTATAACCCTTGTTTTTCAAAACAGCGACACAACGCCGTGGCATAGAGTCAACCAGCGCTTGACAACGCTGTAATGGAATAGCCTCCCACGCTGATTGCACAGCATCTCATAATTCTGTTGTATTCTTCGGTTTTGCTTTAAAAAACAGCTTTTTTTAATATCTGCCCAAAGATTTTCAATTGGGTTCAGGTCTGGTGACTGAGCGGGCCATTCCATAACCTGAACTCGATTTTGTGCAAAAAAGCCTTTGCTAGTCTGCTGATATGTTTTGGATCATTGTCCTGCTGTAAGACCCATCTGAGCGGCATATTCCAGTCCACTTAGGGCAACATTACTTCTCTCATTATATCAACGTAGACTAACGCGGTTATCGTAGGCTTGATCCAAAATATTGGCCCAGTACCATTATACGAGACAGAACCCCACACATTAATTTTTGCTCCGCCATGTTTAACGGTCTTGACTGTATACTGGGGTTTAAGTTCATCTTTTGTTATTCTGCGGACAAATGTTCTACAGCCTGGAGTCCCAAATAACTCAATTTTCGACTCATCGGTCCAGAGGATATTTGGACATTGTGCGAGAGGCCAGTTTAAATGTTCCCGAGCGAATTTTATTCTGTCACGAAGATGTTTCTTCTTGAGTAACGGTACTTTCCTAGGAGTTCTGGCCATCCAGTTTTGCTCTATGAGCCTTCTTCTTATTGTAGATGTGTCTACATTGAGATTTAATTCCTTTTTAATTTGAGTTGACGTTATAAAAGGATTTTTTTTGTTAGTCTTAGGATGCTTCTTTCATCAGTTAAATATAGTTTTTCCTTTCGGCCTCTTTTTTCTTATTTTTCTTTAAATTTCTTGACATTACTGATCATTTTATTAGAACATCCGACCACTTTCCTAATAAAGTTGTATGTTTTTCCTCTAGCCAATAATTTGTTTATGAACAAACGTTCTTATTTCGTGCAATGTTTTCCACGACCCACTTAATATTTAAATTAAATTAAATTCAATTCAGATATTAACTATAGGCTTATATTATTTTATCTTTGACTTCATTGTTCTATGCTGAAAGATGTTTAGATGTTACGGCGTCGAACTGCTATCATAGACTGAATTGGTGCTATTATTTTACACAGGTCAATATTGATTTTATTTATAGAAACAGGGATTTCCCCTACCGAAACGAGAATTTTCCGGACTTCATTAGTTTCAGAAACTCAGTGGATCTCAAACAAACATCTTGAGAACACTTTTGAATGCATATAGCGGAGCAGTCAATACGTGATTATGGAGTTGTTTAGTGCGCGTTATTCAAGTGAACTCGAACAGTGTTTATTGTTTATAAACATTGACTAAGGATACACGCCGCGTTGCCTAGCAACGGACTGGTATCGGAAATATTCTCGATCGGAACTGCCGACACAAGAGACATTCACATTCACAAATTCAATACGAATCGATCGACACGAGCAGCTGAAGTAAAAGGTAACAGTACGAATCGACCTTTTTTTTCTTCTTAAAATCGCGCTTTGTGCAAAACAAAATTCAACGGAGCCTTAGGGCTCAAACATTGGTCCTTCGAGCCGGATAGAAGATCGAAGCCGGGTGTGAAACGGATATATCGGTAGAAAACGGTTGAAAAAAATCGGAAAATTCGTCGTTTTCAACAAAATCATCGCATCGCACGAGTGCTAAGCAGAGGGCAGACAACCAATCAAAGGAGCATCACAGTAAATCAAATGTGAGTCCGTTCCTATTTTTTGCCTTCCTTATTTGTTTATTTGCATTACCTAATTTCTGCATGTGTTAGGTATAATTAAATCGCTTTCTTATCAATTTTAAATCGCAGCAGGTAATATCGTAAACCTGTCTATTTATCGTTATGAAAAAATAAATCGCACGGAAAACAGTGAAACACATTGTTTCCACATATCATTTAATCAAAACATATCAACGATTGTTTTTTAAATGGTGTTTTTTTTATCATCAGTGTTTTAGTTTATCATCAACAAACAAATAGTAACAAATCGTCATTTGTTTGTAATCAACTATTTTCTTGTTAACAATGTCAGACTCGGAGTTAAAAGCACTCAGGATAAAAAGGGGTCAAATTAAAGCACAGCTCACACGATTTAACAATTATTTGAATGCATTTGATCCTACAAAATCAGTATTCGAATTAACGAAACGTTTAGAAAATATTGAACGGTTATGGGATGAATTTGGCGATTGTCAATCAAGAATTGAATTACTAGATGAAACAGAGTTAAATTCAGATCAACGTTCTTTATTTGAAAAAGATTTTTATGAAAACGTATCTCAAGCGCAAGAGTACATTTCTACGGCACAAGCATCTACCACGACAGAGACAAACAAACCAGTTGTTTCTAGTTTTAACGATTTAAACGTATTAAACAACATAAAATTACCTACATTAAAATTAACAGAATTTAACGGAGCGTACACCGAATTTACGCAATTTATCGATTCATTTAATGCACTTGTACACAATAACTCGAGTTTGTCCAATGTGCAAAAATTTTTCTACTTAAAATCTTGTTTAAAAAAACGAACCGCTTCAAGTAATATCATCATTAGAAGTTACTGACGGAAATTATCAGATAGCATTAGATCTATTAAAAGAACGCTATGAAAACAAACGGGTAATAATAAACAATCATTTAAAACAAATTTTCGATTTACCCGCACTGTACAAAGAAAATGCAGTAGCATTACGAAAATTGTTAGACAATTTTATCAAACATACGCGCCTTGAAAAATTTAGGAGAACAAACTGACACTTGGAATTCTATTCTAATTTATTTATTGTCAAATAAACTAGATGCAGTAACAAAAAAGGCATGGGAAGTTTCAATAGCGTCTAATACATTACCATCTATCGAGGATTTTACAAAATTTTTAGCGCAACGTTGTCAAGTGTTGGAAACATTAAATCCAATAAATCAACAAAACAGCGCAAATCCTAACGTTAAATACAGTAACAAAAACATCTTTGAGAAGCATGCCTCAAAAACATTTGCACACGTTTCAACAAATAAACCGCAATGTCCTTATTGTAAGGAACTTCATTTTATATATCGATGCTTAAAATTCAAAGATTTACCGGTAAGATCACGATTAACCGAAATACAAAAATTAAAATTATGTACAAATTGTTTCCGGTCAAATCATACTAAACAAGATTGCCTATCAAGCGGATGTAAAAAATGCAATCAAAAACACAACACGATGATTCATTTTGACAAAAATAATTCAAATGATTCTAACATTAACGCGAATAACTCCGAAGGTACATCTAGAACATCTAACGTAAAAGAATCAAAACCTAATACAAACACGCAAACCAATAACGAAAATAGTACAGTAACAATGTGTTCTGCAAATTCAAGTATAACGCCTACTTTTGACACGGTTTTGCTATCCACCGCGGTTGTCTACATTTATAATAATAACAACGAACCTATCAAATGTCGAGCTCTTTTAGATTCAGCATCCATGTCAAATTTTATCACTCGTTCATTATTTGAAAAATTAGGATTACGAGGTAATAACACGAACATACCTATTTTTTGGTATTAACAATTCGATGTCGAGATCGAGCACAAGAACTAATGCGAAAATTCAATCATTGCACAATTCATACAACACGGTTTTACCATTTTTTGTTTTAGATAACATATCAGGCAAAATACCAGCTTACACTATAGCTATATCCAAAATTAACGTGCCAAACAATATTCAGTTAGCGGATAACGAATTCAATAAAAGTCAACACATTGATTTATTAATCGGTGCTCAGGTATATTACGATTTGCTATGCGTAGGCCAAATAAAGACAGGCAAAAATCAACCAATTTTTCAAAAATCCAAACTCGGATGGTTAGTATCAGGACCTGTCGCACTTAATCAAACTATATCGCCTCAAACGTGTCTTTTATCAACTAACGATGTTCAAAATCAACTAGAAAGATTTTGGCAAATCGAGGAAAACCGGATATAAACCAAAAATTTTTGACTCGAGAAGAACAAATTTGTGAACAACATTTTGAACAAAATTGTAAACGTGATGAAAACGGCCGATTCACTGTAGCTTTACCTGTAAAAAAAGAGTATACACAAATCGGTGACACTAAAGAAATCGCCATCAAAAGATTAATATCGATGGAAAACAAATTTAAAAACAACGAAAATTTACGAAAATGTTACACGGAATTTATGCACGAGTATATTCATATGAATCATATGACAAAAATAAACCCGACAGAAATCGAGACTACAAACGTGACCTACTATCTTCCGCATCACGCTGTAGAAAAATCATCGTCTGTTACAACAATTACTATTTAATGCGTCTCAGCTCAGCACATCGGGAAAATCTCTTAATGACATGCTTTTAGTAGGACCTAACATACAAGATGACTTAATTTTATCATTACACGATTTAGGACTATAACTTCGTAATAAAAGCCGACATAGCGAAAATGTACCGGCAAATTAATATCGACGAAAATCAGCGAGATTTGCAACGAATAGTTTGGCGAAATAATCCAGATGAAGTTATAGATCATTACAGATTAAACACCGTAACATACGGAACAGCATCAGCAAGTTTTCTGTACCTTTTTAAAACAAATATCTATTGAATGAAAGATTCGCATCCTATCGCTAGTAAAGTTATTTAAACGACTTAGGACGATTAATGGCAGTAGAAATCTTGAAAGCGTTAAACAGTTAAAAAACGATATTCAAAACATTTTGCAAGAGTACGGTTTTAATTAAGGCAGTGTCGAATGAACAAAGCATCGTTGATCGCGAATCCAACACGAGTTTGCCACATTATCACATTACCGAAGACAAAACAGTAAAAACGTTAGGCGTCCTGTGGAATTCGGAAACGGATTGTTTAGAATATTCGGTTCAAGCTTTCTCGCAAGCGGAACGAGTAACAAAAAGAACGATTTTATCGGTAGTAGCTAGGATTTTTGATCCGCTGGTTTAGGACCTGTTGTTATCCAGGCAAAAATTATTACAAAAACTATGGAAATTAAAACTTAGTTGGGAAGAATCGGTACCACAGGATAACGTGATAATTTTTAAATCAATTTTTTATTAAACGAAATACAGTTCCCGAGGCAAGTAATCGTAACGAACTATATTGAAATACAACTTCCTTTTATGCCTCTAACAATGGCTTGTATTTATTTACGAACAACAATACAACGGAACAACCATGTTCATTTGGTAATGCAAAAAGCAAAGTCGCGCTTTAAAGGTTATAACATTACCGCTCGAGCTTGTGCAAGCTTGCGATTGTTTTAAAACAAGCCCTAGATTTGAATATCCGAAACTTATTGAGTATTTACCATGTACTTTTGTTGCTGCTGAACCGTCAACATGGAAAACGTTTGTTTGCAATCGTGTAGCTCAAATTCAAGAATTAACATCGAAAAAAGTAATATCAGTTCAACGGACAATCCCTCGGATATAATTTCGAGAGGTTGTACACCACAACAACTCATCAACAAATCTTTGGAAATACGGACCTGCATGGTTAAAAAACACGAAACAAACCTATCGGCAGTACCTATCCCGATATACGAAGACGAACGAAATACTAGCACGTTACAATTATTTATAAAATAATAATTTCGTCTATACACTTCGTAGCTTATTGAATTTTTAAAAACTAAGACTAAACGGATTGATCATTAAGTTCAAAGAAAACAAAGCCACTACAAAAAACGAAATTAGTAGACGAATCTCAGCAAACAAAATTTAAACTCTTCCCTTTTGCCGGTATCGTAATAGCTACTTACTGTAACAAACGTTTCCCACAAATCTATTTAATTATACGAACATAGCTTAATTAATTTATTTTGGCCATAAGAGAATAAGACAAGTACCAAGTAATTTTTACGAATCCTCAACAAACAAATCCCATATGATTTCCGCTGCTGTTCGCCTCTCGACCATTTGTAGGCGTATTAGCTGTCCTATTTTTAGACGTAAAATCAGAAATCGCAAAAAGTAAGGTTAATTTTTTATTTCAACGAAAGCAGTTCATTTAGAACTCGTTTACTTAACAACTAATGTTTTTAATTGTTTAAAATTTTCTCCACGAGATTAGAACGTACTAGACCAAAAATTGCAAAATTATTTGAGGAAATAATTGAAATAATCGTTAAATTCTTTTGAAAATCAAATCAAGTCTACCTCCTCGCGACAATTTCGCGATTTGGGAAAGAAATAGGAGCGTTAAGCACCATTTAAAAAGAATGTGGTAGCAAATTTGACATTCGAATTTTTATATCCTAAGAAGCCCTAATTCTCCCTTTCCCTCGAGTCCCAACATTTTGAACCTTTAACTCCCGGATTTATTCGGACCGATTAACAGTCCTTTCTTAGCCCCATACGTATACTTCCGACATAATTACATTTTTGGTTGAGAAATAATTTACGTGGAATAGCCAACGTTTAACCCACTGCAGTCAAGGAAGACAACCCTCCTTTTGAAAATAGGAGTGAGACGAACAATTTGAATTTTTTTTTTATATTTGAATTTTGAAGAGGCCGTTTTTGGTTTTTTATAAACATGATAGAAAGTCGATCATGGAACTGCCGACACGAGAATTCACATTCACAAATTCAACGACATCGACACGAGCAGCTGAAGTAAAAGGTAACAGTACGAATCGACCTTTTTTTCTTCTTAAATCGCGCTTTGTGCAAAACAAAATTCAACGGAGCCTTAGGGCTCAAACAGGAGTTAATTTTAGTATTCACTATGGTGATATTTTTTTGCACATACATAGCTGTACGTATAATTACAAGTTTCTTATTTTTATATAATGATTTTTAAAACAACAAGCGAGCAACATTCAAAATTATACATGGTACTGATTATAATAAAGAAATGACGACGTCTTAAAGCATAAAAAACGCTATACTGTAAAATGCTCTATTCGTGACAAATCGCCTTCTTCCCCTGTACCCTTCATATGTAATAAGTTTATTTTTGTATTTTGCTTTCAATAAAAAAAGTCTTAGAATTCTTATAAGAATCGGTATTTTTCTATAGGTACCTATTGTTAGCAATCCTATTACATTGTTGTACAATTTAGATATTTTTATTAGAGTTTTGTGTTATACTTAAGAGTCTTAGTGCCCCAGTTCACCCTATGCTTATAGTGTTATACTTTTTAAAAGATCAATTTATCTCGTTTATGTCGTTTACTGACTTACACTGATCGGCTTCTGAACCCTCCATATATAACATTAATGTACCATGTACAGGGTAATTGTTTATATTTCGACGCCTTCCCTAACCACTATTCTATGGCGGCGATAAACAAAGTTTCGAATGAAAGTTGTAGGGGAGCATCTAATACGAGGTGTGGCTATAAAAAATGGACTGATAATTCTGCAGACAAACGGTGAGCGCGTCAAAGTCAAACTGTACATAATGACGTCACGTGACATATCCCTCTCCATACCTGTCACTGCCAAAGTTGAGAGTCGCTCAATTGAGCCGTTGCCTTTATTTTGGTGGTAAATAGTTACTATCCTTTAGAGGACGAGAAATCCAGTATACTGGCTCAAAGAAAAGGTTGACAGACGACAAAAATCATGGGTATACATTGGTTTTTGATATCACTGATTATGAAACCAAAATTTTATTTAAAATATTGAAGATGGTGGACGAAAAGTTTTTAAATCAATCAATTGTGGAATAAAATATCTATCCATTTGTTTCTTTGGTTACGATTTGTCAAATATAACATCAGATTTTTCGAATTCAATATGACTGATTCAGTTGGATAAATTCACAAACTGACGCAATCAAGATATAAATTATACAAGGTAAAAATAATATATATGAGCTATTTACTTGGGAAGAGCATTGTTTTCATTCTGTTGCTGAATTGAGAAATGTCCATATAATGTGTCAAAATATATTCTAAATACCAAAATGTGTTATTATCACTTTACTTTATCATAATAATATGATATATTTCCCATTTTGGTGACATTTGCAGTATCGTTACGTGATCAGCAATTGCAGTCGATCTTAAGTGATGGTTTCCGAAAAGGACTGGAAAATTTGATAATATTGATGAACATATGTACTCAAGAGTACTCAATATGTGTATATCGTGATTTTTTGTTTTTCGATCGCCATATTGAATGCGCCATTTTGAATTATAAAAGTTAAAATCAAATACATAGTCAAAGTCGGTGACGGATATGTCCCCATTATTTCTGTCATTTTTGTATTATCATCCTGAAGATGTAAGACATCCTGAATCCGTTATATGTAAATTCTTTTCACTACTTAAACGAATTATGTTGTTAATTACACTAATGAAATGGTTTATGAATATTTTTGATATTGTTTTAGAAAATCCGGCAGAGAGTATAAAAACGGCTTCTAAAATATAGACCTCATTATGAAATAAAAAAAAAACAAAAAATAAAGTTAAAAAAAAGTTAATTGGCCTTACAAAATTTTACCTGCTCAGGAACTGACCGAGATTCGCAAAAGGAAAAGGCTAGAGTTTGATTGATGAGTCGACTTTTTTAACCTTTTCCCATTTAAAAAAGTTTACTTTCTTCTCTTACGTCAAGTGATGTGAACACGCTTAGAAGATTTTGAATATATTTTATAAAATATTAGATGCGCCCCTATAGCTATATTTCGAAATTTTTATACAGCTATATAAAAAAGTAGTTAGGAACGGGGTCAAAAAACTGTACCCTTAACAGAAAATAGCAACTATATTATTTGATGAGGATCTTATTATTTTTTTAATGTTAAAGATATTACATTTTCTTTCCATAATTTTCTTTCCGGAGAAATGAAAATAAATTTCTACGTTATGTATGTTATATACGTAATATTCGATATTCAATCAAGATAAAGCAATTCTTCCTTTTATAAATAAGCAAAATCAGTTAATAGGAACACGATCCAATAATTTATTTTATAAGAAGACAAGATATTGTTACTTAATTTCGTGAATGGAAAACACGACGTGGCCTCTCTTAAGGGTAGTAAACATAATCAAGCAATTAATTTTGTGAGGTTGTCAAAACAAAATGAAAATGTAAAAATGCTTGCCATGCAATATTTTCGTAATTAACTTTTACAATATTTGTTGTGGGTTCACCACATTTTAGGGTAAGGTAGTTAGCCATAAAGGCGGCAAATACAGTCACACAGTTATTTACGTAGAATTTTCAAACACACTTGAAAAATAAAATCCTTTCCGTTTCATGATTAACTTCATATTTGATGAGTTTTTATAATTCCATACCAAGGTAGTCAGTTTTAAAGTAAATATATATATGTATCTATGTAAGTACATAAGTAGATGTATGTATGTATGTATATCAAATTATGCTTTATCAGAGAAATTAAGAGAGGCGCACGGGAGGTGTGGGAACCAACTGATATTTTGTTTCAGATATAAGTTTTTGTTTAAAACTATGCACAGGGATGCCAAATTGAGTTTTTTTTTAAGGAATTGTCACTTTTATTATTTTTTATTATTTTGGTGTAACTGTATGAATAAATACAGTAAAAACGGTTTTCAATAAAGAACCTAATTTGTCTATTATTGAATCTTCCAGCCCGGGTAAAGAAAAGTATGTAGTTTAAAACTAGATATACCAAATTTTCGCGATACCAAAAAAGAAACGTCTATTTCCGGTAGAATCAGAATATAATAGGTATGAACTTCATCAGAAGTATTTCCGACCAATTCCCAAAAAGGAACAACAATCGATTTTTCTTGTTTTATACTGATGGCAAATGCACAGCACAGCCAGTAGGTATCCACATCCATTTACGGTAGGATTAGATTGTGATGTATGTATCAGTGGCGGTGCGTGATATTTCAGTTAGCCATATCTTGAAAACGACGCATGGGACCCACTTCACTTTTTAGGTGATGACTATACACCTCTTACAGAAAGGATTTATAGTGAAAAAATCGTCAGCAAAGTTTGCGAAAAAATTTTCAAAAACACTGGAGCACTCCCTGGGTTTCTCAGAAACGCTCTGTGGGATATTTGCAGTATATTTTTTTTTTTCATAATCTAGAAACAAATATAAGTAGACGTTCGATTTGTTGCAAAATATTTTTTTTTTCAAAAGTTATTGCCATTTTAATTTTAATTTTATAGGAACATTTTGTTTCCCAAAATTAAAATGGCCATAACTTTTTTGAAACAAAAATATTTTGTAACAAATCGAAAAACGTCTCCTTATATTTGTTTCTAGATTATGAAAAAAATATATACTGCAAATATTCCACAGAGCGTTACTGAGAACCCAGGGAGTGCTCCAGTGTTTTTGAAATTTTTTCGCAAACTTTGCTGACGGTTTTTTCACTATAAATCCTTTCTGTAAGAGGTGTATAGTCATCACCTAAAAAGTGAAGTGGGTCCCATGCGTCGTTTTCAAGATATGGCTAACTGAAATATCACGCACCGCCACTGGTATGTATATTATTAGAATTATTTCCGATCAGTTCCGAAAAAGGAACCACAATCAATTTTTCTTGTCTTATCCTCACGACAAATTAAGAGCACAACCACTAAGTATCTATAATTTTGCAGTAATTGTAGAATATTTAAAACTGCCGGATGTCTCCAGTTGCCCTGGTCATTGTTTGCTAAACGATCTTACTTGCTCACAGTGGGGCTAATATTTAGGCTCTCAAAAGACAATGGGGTGACAGTTAACCAGCATGGATGATATGTAGAGGAAATCATTTTTTAATAAGATAAAAATTGGCATTTGACCTAGAACCAGAAGCTCCAAGCAGGTTTAAAAATTATCATGAATCAAAAAAAAATTCATTAACAAATTGATGCCGTAAAGTCAGGAGATATAATTTTTTTCTAATTTGAATAGCTCGGTGTTTAATATTTATAATTCTGCCAAACTGTGTTTGAATGACACTGACGTTATTATGCGTTAATGGTTCCTATGCTCTAATCATATTTCCTATGCTCTAAAATATTTTGTAAAAGAGTATTAAGGCCTGGGACGCACTAGGCGACCAACAAGAGTATACACATTTTATATTTGAAGCGTGCACTTGGCCGCGTGTATTTAGCCAACGGGTCGCCGCGGCCAACAAGAGTACACATTTTATATTGGCGATTTCGACTACCGGTGAGGGCACTGGCAAACGTAAACAAACATGGAAAAAGCGAGTGATCAACTGTCAGACGTGCTTAGCATCGTTACCGTTTCCCTGTATTTTTACCTGCCTTGGTTCGTTTAGTGTGGTTTAGTGCCTAATTTAGTTGGAGTTGGACCTTGAAGCGAAGTGTTCGTACTGTGATTTCTTGTGTCGTCATTTGTGAAATCCTTGGAACAGACACACATATTTTCTGTTACAGGTTAATATAGCCCTCTCCCAAGCCTTCCTTTTGTCAAGTTCCTCCTCTTGTCCTAAGAGATTCACTATCTTCACTTTAATTCCGCTATTATTTTTGGGAAAATAGTGAAAATGGATATTTCTGTCGGCACTATTTCTAGAATGGCAACCATAATCAGCACAGTTTGTATTATGCCTAGTTTTTGATTTTCCAGTTGACGTGGATTGTGTTTTCAGCGACATTTTGCATAAAAACAAACTTTTCACCTTTTCATTAACAGAATGAAATGTAAACTCGCGAAAACCACAAAATGTATACACAGAAACAGTAAAATCCGACGTAAACAAGCCGGCAATTGATAAATGGTTACTCGCTTACTGGGTTTGCATAATTTCCGCCCAGGGGGCGCATTCTTATCTGAAATCGCCAATTGAAAGCGCACACTTGGCCGAGGCGATCCGTACGCGATGTACGCGGCCAAGGCCTAATTTAGGTACGATTTTTAGGTACGATAGTAATAGGGTCAGAATTGCTTAAACGTATCACCTGAATTACGTGAAAATTCAAATTTGATCGTCTTTGCATTTTTTCCATAGCTGTTGACAGTGCAAACGAAAATCTAGTTGGATTTTGCGAAAAAAAATTGTTACAGATATAAACAATTGAGGTTGTTTATCAGTTTTTTTTTTTCAAAATATTCATTACGGACTATCTAATTAACCAATATTTACGCTATAAACGTAATTGTAATTGCCACAGATTACTTTTCGATCGTGTATTTTTTTTCAATCAAAAATATTTAATTTAAGTCAGTTTGTTATACAATTGTTTATAATAAATTGAAAAAAAAATGTCTTCTTCACCTCTTCACTCAAAAAAAAATACCACATATGCAGTATTTTATTGCTTATAAATATTCCGTTGAGAAAAAAAAAATGGTCCACAATAAAAAAAAGTGATAGTGTTTTAAACATTGTCGCGTAACGCTTGGAACGCGCTCGGACTTGCCTAATAGCCAAGCTGACGCTCCGAGCGCGCTCGGATACGTTTGAGAAATTCTGACCCAATACGTTACACAAATACGTTAGAAATACCCCGTGGATTTTAACCCGTTGATACCCAAGAAAACGCAATTTTTAGCTCTTTTTCGAGCTCTGTTTTCAATAGTAAAACAGAAGAATATTCCCACGAAATCTATGTACCTCAGTTTTTTTGGGTGTGCTCTCTCGATTTTCGATCCCAATATGGCGGTCAGGTAACTGAAACAAATGTGAGTTTTTTCTTTTTTTTCTTGATTCTTGATGTTTTCCCATGTTTCGACCACCTGTGGATTAAGACCCGGTAACGAGTGATTGAAATTCAATATGGCGGGTACAATATCAAAATTAGTTGACGCAAAAAAAATCCGCTGAATTCCGCATAAAGTGAATGAAAGTATTCTCAGCAATTTTTATGCTGAGTGAGTTATTTTTGAGGAAAAAAATCATGAAATCTTGGATTTGAGAGTACCATCTTTCAATGATTCATTCAACGATCCTTTATCGCAACTACTGAATATGCTCTAGAAACACGCATGTTTATCCACGTTTCTGTAGAAATCATTTTTTTTTCTACTTTTAGCGTGATCCAGAAACAACTTTTCTGAATGTTTTCCTCAAAAACAACTCAGCATACAAATTGCTGAGAATACTTTCATTCTTCATTCATAAATTTATTCAGAATACGACAGTACTTTTGCATCAACTAATTTTGGTATTTTTGGTATCGTACCTGCCGTATTGAATCCGCCATATTGAATTTCAATCTCTCGTTACTGGGTTTGAATCCACAGGTGATCGAGACATGGGAAAACATCAAGAATCAACAAAAAAAAATCACAATTGTGTCAATTACCTGACCGCCATATTGGATTTATGGTTATTGTGAATATTGATATTGATAAAACACATTTCGGTGTTCATTTCAACATAAAATTCTGTATTGGATGGAATATAGTTCGATATTATTTGAATCGTCCCGAAAAAATCCAAGAAAAAACCGTATTTAACCGTACAGACAAAAAAATCTTATAGTATTTCAACTATCTAGATCACCACTGATCTAGATGGGAATCTACTTCAAAAGCTCTATGGGCTCGAAAAAAAAATTATGAAAAAAATATACTCGAATTTTCGGTACTTTTCAATTTTAAAGTCGGCATATTTTATTTTTGAGGTCCGAAAACCCAAATGACCCCGGAAATCGAAAGAGCACATCAAAAAACACTGAGGTACATAGGTTTGGTAAGAATATTCTTCTTTTTTACTATTGAAAACAGAGCTTGAAAAAGAGCTAAAAATTGCGTTCTCTTGGGCGTTAACGGGTTACTGTACAAAATCCGGACAATACTTCTTTTTGACAACCCTGCTTTATTTTCTGTTTCTACAAACCAGCTCACAAGAAAATGGAAAAAAGAAACATATCTTATACATCCCGTAACTTCTGTCTGTCTTCGGAATGACAAAAAATACAAATAGATCGAATAGGCGCTTTCGCAGCCGCAACGTTGACGTTAAGGAGGAAAAACAAATTTGTCAAAACGTCAACGGTCCCCCGCCGGTAAAAAGCCGGCGCGTTTTTTTATTGTGTGCGTTTCGCCCAATTCGTTAGACATTCTTATAATTTCCACTAGTAATTCAATTACGGTGATTTATTTCCCCGTTTTTAATGGTTCGCTTTCACTCCGTCCATTGATGTTGTGTTTCCGTAGTTTTGCAATTCGCCGCTCTCGCGCCAGCCGAGTGAGTCACAGTTCCCGAACGCTAATTTGAGGAACAAAGGGTGGGCGTTCACGTTGAGGACGATTTCAGAAGGAGACTGGCGTTATCACCGATAATTTACGTCTCGTTTCTTTAAACCTGTTTTGTGTTCGTAAAATATATGGTACCGTTTCCGCTGTAGATGTTATTTTAGAACCGATGGCATTAGAATATTTCCAAACAGTAGGGATGGAGTAAAAAGAAGTGTACTCGGCGAACTAGTTTTATGCAGCGATAGTTTTTTCTGTGCATTATTGAAAGCTGGTCACTATAGCGTTCTATTGTAAATTGATAGGACTGTAGATTAACTAAAAAATTATGATAATCCCTAAAGGAAAAGTACAATAATTGGTAGTTTGGAAGAAAAATACTGACTTAATTTTTTTGCACGTAACGAACAGGACAAAAAATGTTTCTAAATTAATTACACAAAATTCTGTATTAAAACGCAATAGATAGTAATGTAGGATTAGTGACCTGTTTCCATATAACTATATAGTTAATTAGTGGGATGAGGTCAAATGTTTACAAAAAAAAATAATTTTCACTTAGTCGACGTTTCGCAAAATTTATTTGCATCCTCAGGACTAATTGAATAAGCTTTTTTGTTGTCGTTTGTAAAATAAATATGAATGAAACATTGATAAAACAATTAATATAACATGAAATAGTAGAATACAACGTACTCTCACACAGACGTGCATCGGCTACTCTTATCGGCTATCTTATCTGCTTTTAACTATCTTATCGGAGATAGCCGATGCACGTCTGTGTGATAGTACGTTGTATTCTATTATTTTATGTTATATTAATTGTTTTATCAATGTTTAATTCATATTTATTTTTACAAACGACAACAAAAAAGCTTATTCAATTAGTCCTGAGGATGCAAATAAATGTTGCGAAACGTCGACCAAGTGAAAATTTTTTTATTTTTTTTTAAACATTTGACCTCATCCCACTAATTAACTATATAGCAATAGATAGTTAAAATATGCACGGAAGCACCAAGTTTGCATAACTACGTTTAAGCTAGGTGCTAGCTACTTCATTGCAAAATGCACTCAAATACCTTATTACGGCTATACTGGCCTACGCGGATGTATCCATATTGCATCCAAAAATATCCAGACGCAGTATTTTAACAATAATTTCAGTACTTTAGTCAAGGATCAAATGTAACGTCAAAGAGTTGTTTCAAAACTTGACACGTATAGCCTTAAAATAAATTTCGAAAAGTTCGTTAACAAAAACTCTCAGTAGCTAAATTCTGTATTGCGTCTACCTTTTTGATGCTGACTAGTTAATATTCGCTGAACGTAAAGAGATCAAAATCAGGCAGACCAAAAATAAACATGCAAATCTGTATATTTCATTATTCTGCATCATTCATTTTTTGCATGCAGATTTTAAACGAATTGGGGATAAGAAAAATCTGCGCAAAAATGGTTCCAAAAAAACCTTTCGCAGGAACAAAAGGACATCAGGAGAGGAAGATGTCTTGACTTTTTGGAATCGATAAGTCCCATTTTGTGGAACGTGTCATTACTGATGATGAGATTTGGGTGATTGAATACGACCCGGAAACCAAGCACCGAGGCTTGAAAAATTAAAAAAAAGCAAGAATGAGCAAGTCGAAGATCAAATGCATGCTGATTTGCTTTTTTGATAGCCAGGGAATTGTCCACAAAGAGTTTGTGCCTCCGGGACAAACAGTAAATCAACACATTTATAGACGGGTTCTTGAAAAACTTCGAAAAAGTGTCATGCGTGTGAGACCAGACATCAAGAACAACTGGATGTTGCATCACGACAATGCGCGTTGTCACACAGCCATTTCAGTGGACAGTTTTTAAATTGAGTTTTTAAAAGTAAAAACATCCCTGTGGCTCCTCAGCCTCGTTATTCTTGAGTTGAGTTGACTTGAGTCCTTGTGACTTTTTTCTCTTCCCGAAATTGAAAAATCACCTCAAGGGACGTCATTTTGGGACCATAGAAAACATTCAAATGGCTGTAACCGACCAGCTGAAGGCTATTCCAGTATATGAGTTCCAGCATTGCTATGAGGAACGGGAGAACCGTCTCCAGCGCTGTATAGCTTCCCAAGGAAGTTATTTTAAAGGAGACAATACTGAATTGTAATATTCAATAAACAATTTGAAATAATCAGTCTCATTACTTAATTTACACACCTCGTATATATGTAAGCATCAAGTTTGCATAGATATGTTTAAACTAGGTGCTAGGTACCTTACTATCACAAAATTCACTCAAGTACCCCATTACGGCTATACTGGCCTACGCGGACATATCATTATTGTATTGCAACATCTCCAAACGCCATATCGGAACGATAATTTCACCACTTTAATTTCCACTACCGCGATCGGAATCGTTTAGCGCCGCCCGAGCTGCAAAAGGAATTCGACGACCGCTAGCGAATACTTATGGAAGCGATCTTCGGAAAACTATTATGGTAAATGTGCAGTGTCATAGCGGTGAGCGTGATAGCGGCAACCCCGAGCGCAGTTTTTTGTTTGAGACCGTATAGATAATTGGAAGCGCGGGTTTAGATTGCCTATTGATTTACGTGACTTGTGGTTCCGTCGAGGAACTGCTTCCTTTTCACGGATTAATTGTTTTAATAAGAAAATTGGATTACGATGGGAAAAATGATTTATGAGATAGCGATTAAAATTTTTCATCTGTCCGTATTTTTTGGCCGTTTCGGTTTAGAAGTATGGACGTTAGTTTTATCCTTGAGCTTGCAATTCAAATGTAACATGTGTGTACCAACATATCGCTAAAGGATACTGAATATTAGAAATAAAGTTCATGTATATTCATATAGGTATCTTAAAAATCTAATTAAAAAATCTATTTTCCAGTTTTTTTTTTCATATTAAAGATGTCTAGTTTCTTTAAAAAAATTAAGTCACATGTAAATCTTGACATTTGGCCAAAGCGACTGATTGAGACTAGATATTGTTTTTTTTAACTTTTTTCGAATAGAATTACAATTCAGTAATATCTCCTTCATAATAACTTCCTTGGGAGACGTTTCTTCCATTCCTCATAGCAGTACTGGAACTCATATACTGGAATAGCCTTCAGCTGGTTGGTTACAGCTGTTTGAATGTTTTCTATGGTCCCAAAATAACATCCTTCGAGGTGACTGAGTTCTCTGAAAGAGAAAAACGTCAGAAGGACCCAAGTCAGGCGAATAAGAAGGCTCCGGAGCCACAGAAATATTTTTACTGGCTAAAAACTGAAATGACTGTGTAACAGTTATTCTTGATGTTTGATCTCACACGCATGAACCTTTTTCGAAGTTTTTCAAGAACCTCTCTGTAAAAGTGTTGATTTACTGTTTGGCCTGGATGCACAAACTCTTTGTGGACAATTCCATGGCTATCAAAAAAAAACAAATCAACATGAATTTGATCTTCGATTTGCTTATTCTGGCTTTCTTGGGTCTTGGAGACTTTGAAGCATGCCATTCCATATTTTGGCGCTTGGTTTCCGGGTCGTACTCAAACACCCAAGTCTCATCACCAGTAATGACACATTCCATAAAACGGGGACCATTTTCAATCGATTCCAAAAAGTCAAGACAACTTTCTCTACTGATGTCCTTTTGTTCCTGCTAAAGATTTTTGGAACCATTTTTGCGCAGGTCTTTCTCATCCTCAATTCGTTAGTCAAAATCTGATGAACAGAGGTGCGATTCAAATTTAACTCTTTCCCGAGCGTTCTTGTCGTCAACCGACGATCTGAACGCACAAAATCCCGTGTTTTATCGACATTTTCATCGGTTCTTGAAGATGAAGGCCTTCCGCTGCGTGGTTCATCTTCAATCGACTCTCTTCCTTCTGAGAATACCTTAAACCATCGAAAAACCTGGGCTCGTGAAAAAACACCGTAGGCATGTTGAAGTGTTGCAAAAGTATCGACTGCGCTGTGTCCAAGTCTGTAGTAAAACCTGATATAACACCGTTGCTCAAAATTAATGTCACTCGTTTTTAAAACGCACTAGAAAAAAACCGGTTTACGAAAACAGTCACAAAGAACAAATGACTAATACGTTCAAACTTGTACCGAAGGTGCAGTACATGTTAACCTACCGCCCTTCCAAGTCCCGTCTTCACAGTGACGCCACTTTGCCAGTCTCATTACTTAATTTTATTCCTCGTGTTTTAAGATTGGAAATATGAAATACGGGGATGAAATAAAAATTCAAAACACAAGTAAAAAGACTTTGTATTTACTTTACTAACGATAACAAAAAAAAATTCGATATATTTTGCAAGCGGTTTCCAAAATAACCTGGTGAAGCAGACGTTGTTTTGAAAACTTTTTTTTTGCTGGTTTCATTTAAAGAATTTTAAGGTCTATGGCAGCCTTCTACTTAGGTCTAGTAGTTAGCACCTAAAATATGATGTGGGTCGCATGCTTCATTAGGAAAATACAAGCACCTCAAATTCCACTAGCCACCACTGAATTAGAAAGTAATAATTTTATTGAATGGTCATTTTCATCCGGAACTTTCAGCATCAGTATTGGCAGACCACAAATTATACATACGTTTGACTTATTACTATGCTTCTACGAACGTATCCATTACACTTGGAGCATATAATTGTTGTGTTATCTAACTTATCTTCTTTTATTTCCTTTTTTTAAATTTCGCAAGTTTGCAACAATAATGACATGTACAGTTTCTTACTTCAGGTACTTTGGATACGTTTTACCCGCTTGGTCTTCCTAGGGCTAACTTTTGGACTGAGATTAAATCGCAATATTTTTACTCAAAAGTCTGCTTTTTTTTGCTGATGTTGTCCCATTGCAAAGGCACACAAAAAATATAATAGTCGAATGCTAGAAGGCAGGCCTATGTATTTTCCTGCATTTTGACCCTCTGAACATGAATCCGATGTCCGTTTTGTCCGATTGGCTCTTACATTTTTTCCTAACCTCAAAAAACACCTTAAGAATGCTCGAAAAAGTCTCAAATAATTAAATAAAAAAGTTTAAATGAGCTGATCACCAGTTCCATAAGTATTTTGGTACGCTGAGGCCGAATTCAAGGTCATAATTGGCCTATCAGTTAAAAATTCTGATATAACCTCAAAAAACACCTTGGAAATGCCCTAAAAATCCGAAACAAGTAAATAAAAAAGGATAAATTACTTGATCACTATATCTATTCGTAATTTGTAACGGTGAAACTGAATCTGAGGTCATAATTTGCCGATCAGTAAGGAATTTCGACATAACCTCAAAAAAACACCTAAAAACGACCAAAAACCCAAAAAAAAAATTTTTTTTTAAAGCTCTAACCAAACATTTTAAATCTAACATAACCTAAAGCAAGACCTTTACACCAAGAACTTTAAACTAAGAATTCTTAACCTAACATAACCTGAGACAAGAACTTTAGGTTTAGAGTTCTTAGTGTAAGGTTACTTACTAGCTTAGAGAATGTTACATTTTACATAGTAAGAAATATTTTTTTATTTATCGTTGATTTTTTTCCATTCTCGGAACATCGAGTTTACTAAAAACAAGGCAATAATTTTAAAAGTTTAAAAGAACTTTAAACTAAGAACTCTAGATCTAACAAAACTGTAAGCAACAACTTTGCACCAAGAATTCTAAATATCATATATTCTAAGACAGGAACTCTACACAAATAACTTTAAACCAAGAACTATAAACCTTAATAGTTCTTGCCTTAGTAATTTAACAGTTCTTGTCTTAATTTATAATAGGTTTATGTTCTTGCATCAGGTTATATTAGGTTTAAAATTTTTGGATCAAGCTTTTAATTTAATTGTTTTGGATTTTCAGCGTTTTTAGACGTTTTTTTGAGGTTTCAAAATTTCTAACTAGTCGGCTTGAGGCTTGAGATTTTTCGCGCATTCTGAAGATGTTTTCTGAGTTCAGGAAAAATGCAAGAGTCAATTGGACAAAACAGACATCGGCTTCGTGTTCAGTAGGTCAAAATGCATGGGAATACATAGGTCTGCCTTCTAGCACTCGCCTTTTATTTTTTTTTGTGTACATGTGTTATTAATGGGACATCATGTATGGTTGGAAGCTGAATGTAAAGGTTTATAACTGTGATCATCATTCTTTTTCAGATGGAAAGCTTTTGCAGGACTTTTTAGCACTCATTTGCATTGTTTCTGTTACAACCGGCTTTTTTTCCAGACACCCCTCCGCTCGAAAACAATGCAACCGTTTTCGAAGCAAACACCGCCTGCGTCTGTTTTTCGTGTGTGTACGGCGAATCTCACTAACGTGATTAAAGGATTTAGAAGCGGTCCATAAGAACGCGGGGGAAGCGAGCGGGAAGGGCGCCCGTTTCACCGGATGCACGTTAAGTGAGTCAAGTGCGCCACCCTCGCGCCACCCCTTCGTCCGCGTATCTCCCGCAATCTACGGATTCGCCCTGTCGGCGCGCCGAACGCGAATTACTGCACTTCCTCTACCGCCCTTATCGGTCGCGATCTCAGATAAGTAATATTAAAAATAGTGTGGAGAGCGCGGGAACGCGGAGTAATGAAAACATCAAAGGCGGCGTCGCCCGCGTTTTCGTAAAAATTAATTTCGATCGGGTTTGCTTCGACGAACCGACGCGATGCGTTTGTTTCGCTTCTCGTTTGTCTGCCGACGCGCCGCACGCGGTGGGTGCGGCGGAAATGCAAAACCTGGCCAAAATTATTTCTGTAAATAATTTTACTTCCACATCCACATGGTATAGAAGTGTCGAGGACTTTTTTTATTGACTAAATAGGCCTAAAATGTTTTGAAACGTAGAGATTCTTTAAAGAGTTTAAACGAAACAATTTTTACTGTCTATTTTTTTCTGTACACGATAACTCGAGAACGCGTTAAGACATCAACTTCAAATTTAGATCACTTTTGTATGTAATGACGAGTTCTGGAGCTGATTAAATTTTAAGCTTAATTCATTCAGGAGTTGGAGGATAAATCGGGGTAACAATTTTTCCTTGTCTCTTTAGAGTAATTTAGAGTATTTTAGTATTTAGAGTATTTTAGAGTCCTTGTAATTCGCAGACGATAGACGATACTTCAGATTTGATACACGTGTACAGGGTGTCCCATTTTCGACGTTTTTTGTAAGGTATCTCCGTTATTACAGGAGATAAAAATATGTCGTGTTCGCGAACGTTGGCTACTTTTTTGAGGGAAATTCAGAGAGCCAGTGAGAAATCTAATAGATACTATTTCTGATTTTTGAAAACAGCTGGTTTTTGAAAAAACATCTATTTCTGTGTCCCAGGTCCAGGGTGTCCCAGAGAATTCTTATCCATTTTGATCGTAAATATCTTTTGACAGAGCGAACTTAGAAGGATGCGGTTTTCACCAATGAAATTTATCATATTTCCAAAAACCCCCAAGGGCAAGTAACAAGTTTTTAACATTGTACGAAAAAAAAAACTTATTAAGAAAGTAAATAAATTGGCAAAAACCGCATCCTTCTAAGTTCTCTCCGTGAAAAGATATTTACAATCAAAATGTGTCAGAATTTTCTGGGACGTCCGAAACATGATGTTTTAAAAATCAATCTACTAACCTATTTTGAAAGTAAAATGTAACAAACCATATATGTTTGGAAACCGGAAGAATGCAGCTTTTGTTTGGTGTAAACAGGTACAGGGTGTTGCATTCAAAATAGTGGCGAATTTTAACGTTGATATTGACCATATTTTAAAAACACCCTGTAGGAACAATGTTTTAACACAGCACCAAAAAAACTCTTTGAAATAGTAAATCGACTGACGAAAATCTCATCCTTGTAAGATCACTCTGTCAAAAGATATTTACGACCAAAATGGGTCAGAATGTTTTGGGACACGGTCGTGCAAAACACGATATACCTGTATTTAAAAATAAAATTAGTAAACCATGTTGAAAGTAAAGTGTAACAAACTATACATTTTTGCGAAGCGGAAGATTGCAGCTTTTGTTTGGTGGAAACAGATATAGGGTGTTGCGTTTAAAATAGTAGCAAATTTTAACGTTGAATTTGACCATATTTCAAAAACGCCCTGTAGGACAAGTAACAAGTATTTAACATTGTACGAAAAAAACTTTTTGAAATACTAAATCGACTGGCGAAAACTGAATCCTTCTAAGTTCGCTCTGTCAAAAGATATTTACGATCAAAATGGGTTAGAATTATCTGGGACACCTGGTGTATTATTGCATTTTTCGTAGAATTGGGTAGAGTAACTAGTTTTTTACTGGAATTAATTGTTTTCGAATCATGAACCAAATTTATTATTTTGAATGAAAATATTTATTACAAAAAAAAAAAAAACATAAATCTGACACTGGAGAAATATGTGACCCTATAGATTTCACGAAAAATCATTAAATGTCATCTTAATTATTATCAGTTTCAAGTATCTGTAAGGTTTAGGAGTTGGTGCTTTCAGAACTATAACTGCAGGACTTTATAGCATTGTGCAGCAAATCCATGAAATAGAATTTTATAATCAGACAAGTTTTAACATATTCAAGAACTTTAGCTGGTTCAATAATAAGTGTGCAATAGAATCAGTTCAGTCATCGGAGTTCCAAGGAGTGTGTAGAACCCGTTGATACATCTATTGGTATTCACTTCACTAGTTTTATAAAATTAAACTAGAATAGCATTAGAGTATTACTAGTTTTTTGGGAAATAATATTTGCAAAAAAACCTCGAGCAAAATGCCTTCTTCGTTTGGTGGTTTTCATTTTTGTAGTGGTCACCTTTTCTTCCTGATGGTATAATTTTCGAAAAATTGATTGATTGAGATTTCGCCAACTAAGTTGGCATCTTCAGGAGAAGATTAAAACTAAATTCTAACCTACACACTTGCACTGTTTGTACTAAAGTTGCCACGTTTCACTGAACCGTAACTGTCTTTGTTTATGAGAGCAAACAGTGAACTGGTGGGTATCGGACCATTGTCCTTATTCATTCCACTGTTACATTTAATGATTTCTAAACTTTCAAAGCATCCAACTGTCTACTGTTTGTTACATTTCTAATTAATCTTAAATTATTTATGTCTATCCTATGGATGTTGTCAAAAGCGTGTTGGGCAATGTGTTCTTTAAATCTAGTCAAAATAGATCTTTTTGTTTGCCCAATATACTTTTGATCACAGTCTTTACAACGTATTTCGTATATTCCTGACTTTTCGTTATTGTCGATCTTGTCTTTAGGGTTACCCAAAAGCGTCTGTAGTTTATTTTTAGATTTATAAACCAAATTGATATTAATATTTTAAAAAATTATATCTAGTCCGCGGGTGAACTTAGGTAATGTGGTAACGAAACAAATTGTCAGTATCTCTACGAAAAGTCGTGGAATTGTACAGGGTTCTCTTAAATTTATGCTTCCTTATTAACTTGTCTATTAAAAGGACTGAGTAACCGTTATTCTTAGCTATATTCTTAATTAATTGTTTCTCATGTTCAAACCTCTCTTTACTGAGTGGGATTTTTTTTTTTTAATTTTTTGGCATTGGAATACATCCATCAGCCACAAATTGTTAAAAAGTTGTAAAGATGCTTGTTTAATTATTTTTTAAAATACATTATTATTGGGTATTATTGTCAATTATTTAACACGGGTTTTTGCTTTGTTATACTTTTATCTTAGTTCTTTTAATGTAATTCAGTAAAGTTTCTAGTATGTGCTTGTTACCAATACTAAGTAGAACGGTAATATTAGTAGGGAGCTGGATTCCGTAGCCTTTTAGCTTTTCTATAAGTTCAGATATAGCTTGCTGGTGATTACTGCAAGCAAAAAATAGGTAGTGAGAAATTTAACAAACGGTGAATTAGAAAATTAAAACTTGCCATTTTATGTTGAAACGGGTGGTGTGAATCGTTGGGAATATATCTAAGAGTCGCGGTTTCTTTCCTGTGTGCATCAAACTCTAACTTAGTTTCACTATATCTAATAACTAATACATCTAAAAATGGTAGCTGTTCATTGTGTTCCATTTCGTATGTAAATTTTTCCAGTACCCACTCCAGGATGTAGATATTCAGATTGTTTTTTAAGTTTTACCAGACTTAACTCTGCAGTTATTCCTATTTCCCTATTTTTGGTACAGTCCAACTGAACTAGGTACATATATTTTCAATCAAAATGTAGTGTATGCACCGTTTAAACCAAAGGGCTCTCCACATACAGACAAGGGGTCTGTATTTTCTCGACTACTTTAACTTTGTTTTCGAGAACTGCATTAACGAGTCTTACATTCCGGGACGCCCGAGGCAACTAACCTCGTTTGCCGAATAAAAATACCTTAAACGAGTAGCATATGGCGTAGAATAATTGAATAAATATTCAAATGATGAGGACGCCCGGGACAGAAAATCAAATAAGGTGTCGCCCGGCCGACCCCCACGGCTACAGCTACCAGACCACACCGCCGCCCTTCGAGCAAGTGGTCATGCTGATTGATACGTTTTACACGCACCCACCCCAGTGTCGGGTGGTGTGAAGCGCTTGCCATGCACAAATTGATCGCATATCAATGCACTCTCCGTGGATTTATCGACGGAAGTCAAACAGAAGCAGCTGGGTACCTAATAAAATTAATTAGTGGATTTTAGTAGATTGGACTAAGCTGGTGAATGTCAGCTGGGGCGTTAAAATTTAAGTAGTCAGTGGTAGGAACGTTCTGAAGTTCTATGGGTATTAAGGAAGAATCTGGTCACGATCGACTTGTTTATTTCCGTTTTACTGATGGCAAAAAATAGATCTTTGTTAAAACGGTCTACTTCTTAACTCTGTAGTGTGATTGTTAGTTCAATTTGATTGGCATAAATTGGATTTTAAGGATAAAAAAAATGTTGGAATTACAGTCGTCGCCATAAAGTTGGAACCATATGGGATTTTTTTTAATATCAGGGTTTGATAAAAACTTTTGGTGACAATCACTTCTGTTTCCAAAATAACTTAAGTAACGTAAAAAATAATGTGATTTTTCAAAAAAAAATCTTTAGAAAATGGCTGTTGACATAATTAGGCTTGGTTCAAAAAAAGTGGTCATTACAAATTCGAAAAATCTCACTAAGAAACACATTCCTAATGACATTTTACGCCTACAAAAAAAAATAATTATAAACTAACTTATCTAAAACATTTAAAACGCTTGAATGCAGTATAAAGTCTGCCATGACAATAGACAGGTATTCGTAGGCATCATTGGTTTTGATTATTGATAATCTTAATCGAAAAAAGGTACTGTCTGGACTATTTTCCAATTTTCAATTGTTTTTCAACTTTTTTTTTATTAAACTTTATTCTGTTAGTACAAAAATGGTTTTAATTTAATTAAAAATGGTTTGGCTACCTTAACACGAAACTGCTACTTAAAAATAACAAACAATAAATAAATCACTTTGAAAAAGAACTTAATATGCAAAAAATCGGTAATAGCTATGGAATGCCGTTGCAAGCTGCATAAACCTTACATCTCTGTGACTTCCTTCATTTTCCATGTAATTTTCAGTTCGGTGGTTAAATTGCCAGAAGAATTTAGTAAGAATTGCTTAGGAATATTTGTACATATTTCTCATAACATTTTCTAAATTATCCACATTTTGAAAAGGACTTCTTTTGTACACTTGTTCCATTAAATATCCACAAAAGAAAAAGTCCATTATGTTCAAATCTGGGGATCGTGGTGGCCAAGAAAATTCTGAAAACGTTTTATTCGATTAAGAATATAAATAATCTTCAAAACCAACGATACCTACGAATATTATTATCACAGTATGCATTGCAATGGCAGAGTTTATACTGCTTTGAAGCGATTTAAATGTTTTTAGATCAGTTAGTCAGTTAGAGTGAATAAGAAACTTCAAAAATATAACATTTTTTGGATATCAAAATGTTTCGAACAAGATCGGAATATAGGCGTAACATGTCATTAGGAACATACTTTCTTAGTAACATTTTTCTAAATATTAACAATTTAGGCCATTTTCTAAAGATGTTTTTGCAAAATCACAAATTTGACAGTTGTCAGGTGTTAGTTGTCAACTTTGAATTGGTGCATTTTAAGTTATTTTGGAAGCAGAAGTGATTTTTATCAAAAGTTTTTATCAAATTCTAATATTAAAAAAAAACCAATGGTTCCAACTTTATGGCGGACACTGTATGTACTAAAATTTATTTAAGTATCTAAGGGTTTATAAAAAAACAGAAGAAGAAGAAGAAGTGAATTTTAATAGTCTATTATTCAGGAATTAGTATATTCTGGCATGCTATTAAAAGATGCTATAAAAATAGTTTGTCCAAAAAAAAATCCTCTTAAAAAAAAATAAATTTTCCCCAAAAAAAAGGAAAAAAAAATTTTTTTAAAATTTGGAAAAAAAAATTTTTTTTTCGATCATTTCAAGAAAATAAAATACAATTACTAAAACTAGGGTGGAGAAAATCTTAAGGGTAGTCTATGAGGCCTCTTGAACTGATAATTAAAATAATTATCATATAACCTTAATAAAGGTTTCCATTTAATGTGACTATTAAGTAATTTTTAATAAATTACTTCAGGCAGTAGGGAGAGAGTGGGGCAAGTCTGCGTGAGGCATTGAGTGAGGATGCGGTAAGTGCGGTAAGAAGTAAGTTTCCTCTGGCTAATAATTGGACACCATCCACATTTAAGAAACCCAAATCTAAGTCCCTCAAAATTGTTATGTTTCTGTCGTGAAATTAATATCTAGTATAATCCAGTGGCTTATAGACGGACCAGTGTATGTTGTATCCCAAAAAGTAGATTCTAATTACTCCTGTTTAATTTTTTTACCAATAAATTATCTATTGCTTTAAAGAGTAAAGTCACAAGACATGACTGAGAATTTAATTCTGCGCAGATTGAAAAAAAAACAAGGTGAAAAATGTTTATCAGAAATTACTGTTCTAATCGTGCATATCCTGAAGAAAAATATGGTTTTAAGAAAAACGTGTTTAAAGTTTTAGAAATATAGTTCATGCTTACTTCTACTTATAATAAGCCACATACATGCATATGTTCTATATACATATGTATGTATAGACTGTGTTATAAAAGTAAGTCCCAAAATATTATAATTAGGTAACAGGTAATGTGCCCTTTTCCGAAGGACCCATTCGTTACAATGCGGGCTCTGATATTTGTGTCAATATCTTCTTTTTTAATGTGAGTTTCACTTTTGGACCTTTTTCCTCATAATTTTGACACTTCAAAATTAAAGCATTTAAAACATGCTTTAATTTTTCGATTTTTTGATACCAGAGAAGGTATATACTTCATACAAAATAAAAACCAATGCCATCAAACGCGTGTTTAAGTTTTAGAGCGCACTGATGCCACATTGTTATAAAATTATCCAGCATTTAGAAATCATTTTGACTAGCATATGGATGCATTGTTTGTGTTTTTTTTTATTGTTAAATAACTACTTTGTTTTAACATTTAAAAGATAAATAATTTAAAAAATTTATATATCTATTTTAAAAGACACTGTTTGGAGAATAAATATGCAAATACAATAAAGAGCAGGAAAAATTGATAGTTAAAGCTAGTAAATATGTTTTTAATGAGAGAAAAGATTGGTAAAAAAAGGCACACTTCCGTGTGTTTTCAACGTTATTAAAAACATCATATAAAAGATTTTTCTCACAAACACCATTCGGTTACAAATAGTGCAGTGTTTTTTTTTTACATAAAAATCAATTATTATAAATGTTACAAGAGAGACTTTAATTCAATGCTACAGTATTTGTAACCTTCTGGGTGGGATTACTCTCTCTAGGTGATTTTAAAAGTTCATTTGTGTTTGCTTTTTGCGAAAGAAAATGAACCGTAGAAATATTTAAGTTTAGGGCTCTGCTACAAGTTAAAACAATATATTGGACTGCAGTCATGATTATTATTTTAATTTTATATTTAAATTACCTTTCTAGCAGCTGTTAAGTCTACCAACTATAACACTTTGATTGTTATGAAAATAGGAGTTTTTCAAGAACAAAAAAAGACACAAACCACTATTACAGCCAACGTAAGGTTCACACAATTTCAAAGTGTCAACAAATCTCAAGTAATATAACACTGCAACTTTGGATCTGCTGCCAACTACATACATAACAACGAAAATCAGGCGCCTACCTTACTATGATGCATAAATAAAACTTTAGTAATATTCAATAAATGCAGTGGCGGCTCGTGGGTTTGTTACATGGGTGGGCACAGGGTGTGTCAGTAGGATTACTTATTAGCTACCAATGGCACCGCAGACGAAAATTTTTAAAATTTTCAAAATCATGCGTTTTACTGACACTTCAGAATTTCAATGAAAAATTCTTTTATACAGAAATATAGACTTTCACAAGAATAATTTGTGGGATTTGGTAACTTTTTGAAATAATATTTAGTCACGAATATTGAGGGCTTAAATATATTAAAATAATGGGTGGCAACATGTGAAAAAAAATTGATATAGGTATCTTACCGTTATTTGTAGAGGAAATCAGCTCACCTGCCCTTATTGTTCACAAAAATGTGAATCGCCTTTTCATTAAAGTCCTTTTCATCAAAGTTTCATTTGTTTCACAAAATTTAATACAATTAATTATTTGGTTTAAAATATGTCTGTTTTTATCCATATTGTCATTGTGACGTCTTATATTTTCACGATAAGCACTATCAAGCTGTTGCCTTATGTCTACCTTTCCCAACACACTAAAATCTAAGATGTTATGTACCAGTCACCGAAAAAGCCCAATTAAAAACGAGGGCTGGGAAACTGTGTGCCCTCGCCCACGCGCGCTAAAATGCGAGGAATTCAGACCACGGTGACTCGGTGCTCGATCGATAGTCTGTCATATATATGTATGTGAGAAAAATCATTATTTGTGATATAAAAGGAATAATAATTAGAAAATGAATAGTTTGTTGTATACGATTAATTCATTTTATTGTAACAGTAATTTATAGTAACTTAACACAAAAGAAATATTTTCTATTGAAATTTGGGCTGGGCACGTGCCCCTGTGACCTTTATCACCAGCCGTCACTGAATAAATGCTTAAAATTGTTATAGATAACGCTTACCACGTATCCTCAACGTATGTTGAAAAACTGAAGGCCATCCATTCTAAACTTTTTATGCGTTCCATCCCATATAACGCAGCCCCTTATGCATTTTCTGATTTTATACATGACGGGTCGAGTAAGTATAGCGATTTCCAATCTATATAGTGACTGTAATCACGCGAACCCCCTGCCGACTTCCTCAATAACTCTCCCCTAATATTATTTTCATTCCGAAACATCAATTTCTTCGCACCGCGGTCTAAAATACGATTTTACGTACACCCCGCCAAAACGGATTACGGCCCTTTGACTTTTCCGCTGGAGTCTCACGAACTTCGACGGAGTTTAGCTTACGGCGGCGCCAAAATACCGTGTGAATATTTTATGCGATATCCCGGAAAATTATAATTTTCTCCAGAAATGAATTCGCAGCCCCGGGAGTTTGGGAGTCCACAGCAAAGAGGGTTTAGATGACGTATTTTGATAGCACATGTTCCTTTAGTACTGAATTTTAAATAGGGAAGCCGTTTCTACGCTATAAGCTGTAGGGAAAATAGGACAATGGTATTTTAAGGGGGTAGTAGGTATAGATTTATTTTTTTCAAAAAATCGAGTTTTTTGTTCTTGCAGTTTTACGTAGTATTTACCTCTAGAAATAAAGTAGAAACCGTCTTTACCTTTACACTGACCAAGAAGAGGTATGAGAGAGGTATAGAGACATCCAAAAAAAACGTCATCAAAGTTGGCCAAGAAAAAAAGACGTATTTCTATTCTTATTCGAATTTATAACCTTATTTACTTGTCAAAACTGTCATATCATATGATAGTTATTGTTTATTTTATAAATTGTGACAGCCACTTGTCAAAAGTTTGACATAACCGAAAAGCTTAGACATGACTGCTATTTCTATCTCTCTCGTTCATAGCCAGAGTTGATGACGGTTTTTTTTGGATGTCTCCATATTTTATGTATAGTCTCGATTTCTGAAGCTGAAGATATATTGTATCGAGCAGGCATCGTCGATTGAGGACAAGACATAGTTTTATAAGAACGTTTTTTTTAAAACAAAAACTATAAACGCGTTTTTTTTTTCAAAACAAGGTTTTTTGAACTGACGACCGCGATCTAGAAAAATCTACTGCACCGATCAGGTTCAAATTTTAGGAGGATGTTCACCAAATACATAATTTTGGCCCGTACTAGAATCAGATTTTTTTTACAACTGTTTATTAATATTTTTAAACAATCGAAGTTATAAAAAAATGGTATAAAAATGAAAATGCCGTCATTTTGTTATTTTTCTTCTTTTTTTTTTTTAATTCTAGTTCCGGCCACTCAATATGTACTCTTGAAGAATCAATTTGAATTTTTGCTTTCAGATGCTCCCAACTCCAGAAATCGTGGTCGCCAAGGAAAAAATGACTTTTTTCAGGCTGCCGTATCTCTGCGGAATTTCGTTTAAAATAAACAAAAAAAAAGTCAACATACTTTAATATGTAGGTATATTATCATATATGAAAGTGTTAATAAATTAAAATGAATTCTACTTGTAAGAAAAAAATGTAAAATAAATGTATACTACTTAAATGCAACTAAATATTTTTCTTCCCACATCACAGTGGAGTGGGACTGATATGTATTAAGTATTACATTATTTATTAATTATAGTGGAATTAACTAATTATACTCGTATCAAATAATCAGAATTTTAGAAAATATTGTCACAGAAGCCTCACATGCCTGTTTCTGGATCTGTCTATTGTATACCCATTTTTTGTGGACACGGTAATCGAAAAACGTATAGAAATATATACAGCGTGCTCCAAAATTATACTAAAACTTTTGCAGGGTCTGTTCAACCGCTGATTTTGACTTGTACATCTATAAAACGGAACATACTGTAGATAATTCGCAAACACTTCAGGACTGTTACTTCAACGCTTAATATACATATATACATATGTACAGTATAATATACTCCTAACATAATGCATATATTTTTTAGAAAATTAATTTATGAAACATGCGACAAAGACTGTTGCAAGAAGAAAAATTAAAAAAAAAATTGATTTTATGGATTTCATATAGGGAATTAGCAAATGTTCTAAACCGGATTTGAAGCACTTCCTCCTAAAATTAGTTTGTTAAGTCCAAATAAAAAAGGTTTTTTGGGATCACGAAAATGGCAAATTCAGAAAAAATGTCACATGACGAAATCTTTATAATAATTCTTAACATACATTTTTTTCAGCAAGCAGAAAATATTTCGTAAAATACGTAGCTATGTATGTATGTAGTACGTAAATTTATATTACCTCGATGTATTGTCAAACTTGGCTAATCTCTCTGGCAATTTCAACTTGTCTTAACATAACTGTAGCTAACAAAAATTCCCATATGTTGCAAACTTGCAAAAAAGCTTCCTAGAATACAGAATAGAATTATTTATTCCCACAAAATCAGCATTTTAAATCTGACTTCTTTAATAATTCACAAAGTATTACGAAATACTAATGATTACTCCGAAACAATAGAACAACGAATAACAGACCCAATATGTAGCTATTATTTGGTTTTGTATTTATGGAACGTTGAATTTCAATTGAATGGACTTCAACAGCAGAATTTTTAGTATGTCTATTTATTTTAAATTTTAAATCATGAAACCCCAAAGCGCTTAGAAAAAAGCATAATTTTGTAAAAAAAAAGTTAATAGAAAATCTAAAATATACATTAAATAAAAAATCTTATATATCTCTTTATATATCTCTTTATTTGTTAAAAAATATACTCTGATTTACCTTATGCGTGCTAACATAAACCAGTTAGTAACTAATACTGACGAAATATGAATTTGCTTTACGATGGTGGAAGTTCCCATTATTTCAACAGAATATCAAATATACATATGTAACTATACAAATTGCCATTTAATAAAAAAAATGAAAAATAAATTAATCGGTATGGTAAATGCTACCAGCTGGCAGCCAGCTGGTAAAAACTACCAGATAGCTAGTGGAATTTGAAATTCTCGCATTTTTGTAACGAAGCATGGGACCCACATAATAGGGTCCCATAGATTATTAGATTTAAGTAGAAAGCTGTAGTAGCAAAAAAATCCTCAAATACAACTTGCGAAATGTTCAAATGGCGTCTGCCTCACCAGATTATCTTGGAAATGGCTTGAAAAAAAAAAATGAGAATTTTTGTTTCACAATCACCTTAGATCACAATCACATTAGACACAGTCTTTGTATATTTTTCGATACTTTTTTTTCGATCATCATAGCTACTACTCTTTTTTTTTTTAATTTCGAGATCTGTAAAAGTTATGGTAATTTGAATTGTTATTAAAGAAAGGAGTAAAAGAGTAAACATTTGTGAAACGTGTCACGGATTTTCCAACTATTTAGAAATTTGGAATGAGTTGGCGCATTTCAAAGTACCTGATGGAACTAAACTCCGCCTGAAATTTTTTCGAAAAAAAAATAATCGTTATAAAAGTTATGAACAAATGAAATTTTATGCAGCGATCAAAAAGAAATTTTTTGATCTCGAAATGGAAGGCTCTAATCGAAAAATTTTATAAAACAACTTTTTTTTCGAAAGGTATTGAGCTTTTTTGGAAAAAAATGTTAGAACCCTAAAAATGGTTAAACAATGCTGAGAATTCAAGGTTCTCCATCACTTATTAAAATTTTCTCTTTTTCTAAATACTCGTTTTAAATTTCCAAATATTTAGAAAAAACAAAATTCTTGGGATCGCTGTTTGCAAATAAACTGCACGCTGTTTTGTTGGACGTTACGCCCGCGCGCGGTGCCAGTGCTCGCGCCGTATGCGCGTCTAAACTTGAAAAAAAAACATGTGATTTGTCGTTTCTCAACTGTTTTATTGAATGAGTTAGCTTTTCTAAGCTTATTGCAACCATGCCTCGAGGTAATCGTTGTTGCAATACTTTAAATAAATCGAAACATAAATGTGTGTATAAAAATGTGATGCGAGTGACGAATAATTGAAATGCAAAAGTTTGCTCATTTGATTGGAAACTATGTGTGTGATTCCTGTGAACGTTCAATTAACAACAATAAACTGGATGTTTATTGGAAGTTTTTTTAATTGCCTTTAATCAAATTTTAACGATGATTATTATTTAACATTAAATAATAATCTTATTTATTATTATTTAACATTAAATTATTATTTAACATTAAATAATATTTAAGATGAAATAATATTATTTAATGTTAAATAATAATCATCGTTGAAATTTGATTAAACTTAATTTACAAAAAACTTACGTAATCGAATCCAGTTTATTGTTGTTAATTTAACGTTTACAGGAATCACACACACATAGTTTCCAATCAAATGAGCAAACTTTGCATTCCAATTATTCGTCACTTGGTGAAGTTATTTCTTATAAAGACTGTCTTTAGAAACCTTCTGAAGAAGCTGACAGCATGATCAGTGAAACGTCAAGTCAATTTAAGCGACCGCTACAAAACCCGGAAGAAATAACTTCACCATTGGACAACAGCCGTGAAAGCCTGCATTCTGCTATTCGTCACTTGCATCACATTTTTATACACACATTTATGTTTCGATTTATTTAAAGGATTGTGACAACGATTACCTCGAGGCATGGTTGCAATAAGCTTAGAAAAGCTAACTCATTCAATAAAACAGTTGAGAAACGACAAATCACATGTTTTTTTCAAGTTTAGACGCGCATACGGCGCGAGCACTGGCACCGCGCGCGGGCGTAACGTCCAACAAAACAGCGTGCAGTTTATTTGCAAACAGCGATCCCAAAAATTTTGTTTTTTCTAAATATATGGAAGTGTATAACGAGTAGGTATTTATAAAAAAAAGAAAACTCGAAATAAGTGATGAGCATTGAATTCTCATTTTTTTTCCAAAGTTTAGCCGCCCATCGGCCCCGGGCCCTGCCCCCGCCCGCGGGCGTAACGTCCACACAGCGTGCAGTTTATTTGCGAACGCGATCCCAAAAATTTTTTTCTAAATATAAGAAGTGTAAACGTAGTATTTATAAAAAAAAAAAAAAAAAAAAACCAGCATTTTTTTATTATAAACAATATTTTTTTTGTTTGTTTAACCATTTTTAAGGTTATAACAATTTTTTCCAAAAAGTTCAATGCGTTCAATTTCGAAAAAAAGTTGTCCTATAAAATTGTTCGATTAGAGCCTTCCATTTCGAGATAAAAATGTTCTTTTTAACCCTTTGCTGCCTGAATTTTTTTGTGTTTTTCAAAAGTGTCTTTTTTTTAAGTTTTTAGCTATGTTAGCTATTGAAAGGTGTAAACAAAACTTATATATCATACAAAAAATAGTTTTTATTATATAGAAAAAAACAAAACGATGTGGTTCCACTATAGAACCACTAGGAACATAAGTACCTACATACATTTTTTTATGGAATGCGTAAAAACAATTAGATTTATCAGTTAAAGAAAGTCCAACCTGGCAGTTACTGCAGTGCCATCTAGTGCGATGTGGCTTTGATCGGGTACTGCAACGTGCGCACCGAACCTTTTGTCCATGAACGGGTAAATGTGCAACTTTATCATATTTAATTTCTGGGGGAACTGTCACTTTGAATTTGTTTACGGGTAAATTGGAACTTCTTCGACCTCTTTGTGCAGTTTCTGGATCTGCTCCTATAAGGCCACACAGGAAGATCATCCTCACTGTCATAGTCCAAAACTTCTTTGCTTGTTGGTACTGGCGGATCAGATCCATTTTCTGACAATTCTTCAATTGGATTCATAACAAACTCATCTGCATCAATTTCATCTTCCGATGGGGCTTCGGAGGTAACGGAGCCCGTATCCGAAGGTATCTCATCCAGCATAACAAATGCAGAATCAGAACTCATGTTTGCTAAATCGATAAATGTCTTTCCTAAAAATAAGGAAACTAATAATTAGTAGGTATGTGTGGCCTAGTGGTCCCAAATGGAACCATAGCATATTTACTAAAAATAAAAGTTTTAGCAATGAAAAACCATCACCAGTTTGACACAAAACTATACTAGAATGTATATTTTAAAAAATAAGATGATAAACTTACGTGACATGGTGTTTTTCATTAAGAAAAGGGTATCTGTATACACGTGCAAAAAGCGTCATATAAGACTCACAGACAACTACTGAGAAACGAATAAACCCAGCGCGAGGGTTTGAATTAAAGAGAGGGAATGACGCCTAAACAAGAATGTATTATGTGGTTCCGGCCAGCACTTACTAGGCCGCTCCTACGACAGTGTTTGAACTGTGGTCCCAATAAGGCAACACTAGCCCACAAAGGGTTAATCGCTGCATAAAATTTCACTTGTTCATAACTTTTATAAAAATTGTTTTTTTTTTTTCGAAAAAAATTGTAGGCAGAGTTTAGTAACATCAGAAAAAGTATCGATAAGTATACGAAGACGAAAAGTATAAGAAAAGTGTCTAATGTGATCGTGATCTAAGGTGATTGTGATGCCAAAAATCGCATCTTCTGTTTTTGGGTGATTATGGGGGCTTATGGTGTCCTCTTTCATATACTGATTCAGGGCTTATAAATGAAATATTCACAAATTAAGAAATCCCTATAAAAGTTGCAAATAAATGAACTTCAGAGACACGAAATGATACAGTAAAACATTATAACGCTAAGGACACCTTTTTAACCTGCCGCGTCACAATTATTCACTTGGTAATTCTGAAAAAAAAATCGCAATATTTTGCAAGCCGTTTTCAAGATCTGCTGCTAAGACAGACGTTTTTTTCTTTTTTACTGACATGGGAGCCAGTCATAGTCCTTGTTTGTAGAAGTTTTATTTGAGTTTAGGTGTGTCAAATAATCGTTAATAAAAGATAAGGAAAATGGAAGCTAATAATACAGCCTTAAAATACTTTTCCACACGGCCTTAAAATCCACACATGCTTTTCTTATAAGTCGCTTACTAATAGTACAAGAATTTTAGGTTATGACCTCAAAAAAATCGTGTAGTCGTGAAATTTACAGGTTTTGTTCAGAATTTTGTGCTCTTTTCAAAAATGTCGGTTCCAGAAAAATCCCATGGTAGGCTTTTTGTATAGTGCTGCCAAAACTAAAAATTTCGGAATTTTCAATATTTTATGACTTTACGCGCAATTTTCTTTAGTACATTAGTTTGAGTACAGAATAGTCTAAAATTAGTAACCAAACAGTTTTGTATGAAAAATTGCAGTTCCGACTAGAGCTGTCAAAGTTATTCTTCATACTTACAGCAATTTTTTGTGCTGCCCGATCGTGTGCGTTTCCGCTGACTTTGATAGCTACTAGGCGTCATTGTTTAGAGGACTTTAAGCTAATAAATATAGTGCTGTCAAAGAAAATTCGAATTCCTTGAACATAGAGCTGTAAAGATTTTCGTATTTCTTTCATTACAAACGACCGCTTTCACTGTGTTCCACGTGCTACTCTATGTATTTTATTCTATTTTTGCTTGGGTGAAGTGTTGACCAGTTGTGGGCTTAACGCGGCATAGTGCTGTTGACATCGCAAACTCGGTCATAATATTATTAATTTCCAAGATAACGTTTTGTTTTGTTTTTTTTTTTGGCGTGGAAATGGAGCATTGCTTATTGTGTGCACTTGTTGGTGATGGTTTACATCCTGCGGATAAGTCAAGTGTTGTTGTCGAAAGTGGCTTATCGACTATCAAGAAAGTGAGTGTTCTGAAGAACGACGGGCTTTGCGATCATCTTAAGGATACCTCTAAGCTTCAGGTCCATGTGGTTTGCCTCAGGAAGTACACGCATCATGTAGATTTGGTGAGTACTGCGTACGAATTAACCAGTCGCATGTGAAACGCTAGTATTTTTCTCTACATGAATGTTACTTTCAATAATGTTAGGTTATGGTTGGGCATGCCTTCCCTCTGCAACGCGTTCCTTAAGTTTTCGTTCCCCTTTTTGTATTTCAGAAAAATTTTGAGAACAGGGAAAATTGTTTGAAAGCAGTAAAGAGCCGGTAGTCAGAGCCGATTTTCAACTACAGGTACCTTGTTTATTTGTATTTATATTTAATTGTTTATTCGCATGTGAGTTTTCTTTTCCTTCGACTTAAACTCATTAATCATACATTTCCTTCTTTTAAAAAAGGTTCAGGAATGGTGGGGGAATTCTTATCCACCTACTGAGTGGGAATGGAGAAGTGAAGGGGACAGACTAGTCCCAGAGACATCTTCTCGTTCACCGGCTCCAGACCTCATTATGAAGACGGCTCTCTGCGGCTGTAAGAAGGGCCGTGAACGGGCGTGTGAGTGCCGCCGCTCCGGCCTTCCCTGTACCCAGATGTGTTCAACATGTGCTGGAGTAGATTGCAGTAATATACGAAAGGAAATAGAGGTAGATGATCCAGATGACCCTGAAGACATGGAAGAACCTGAAGACCCTGAAGACACGAAATTTAGAAGTCATTAAATACTTATTTAAAAATATTAAACGAATTAGGGAAAATCATTATTTTTATGGTACTTGTTCCTTTTGACAGCACTATACATTTTTTTAAATTACAAAATACCGAAAGGTTGCAGATGAAACAGTAAAAGTGGTCGTTTGTAATGAAAGAAATACGAAAATCTTTACAGCTCTATGTTCAAGGGATTCGAATTTTCTTTGAAGCACTGTATTTATTAGCTTAAAGTCCTATTTTTCAGCCATAGCATTCTATTTTTGTGTAACAATGACGCCTAGTAGCTATCAAAGTCAGCGGAAACGCATACGATCGGGCAACACAAAAAATGGCTGTAAGTATGAAAAATAACGTTGACAGCTCTAGTCGGAACTGTAATTTTTCATACAAACTGTTTGGTTACTAATTTTAGACTATTCTGTACTCAAACTAATCCAAGTTGTTGCATCATACTAGAAAATAGCGAGTAAAGTCAAAATTTTGAAAATTTCGAAATTTTGAGTTTTGGCAGCCCTGTACAAAAAGCCTACCATGGGATTTTTCTTGGAACCAACATTTTTGAAAAGAGCACAAAATTCTGAACAAAACCTGTAAATTTCACGACTACACGATTTTTTTTGAGGTTGCATTGAATTTTTGCTTATAATTCTTGGACTATAAATGCTATGCACCTTTTTTGTCGCCACTTAAATTTCTCAAGGACAGACGATCGCAAGTAAAAAAAGGCCTCGCCTCGACCCACAGAAACTTTTTTTTATTTTCCCCTCCGTCCAAAAAATTAACACTAAAGAAACACGACGTAATGATCTTTCTTCTGAGAGTTTTTCTAAGGCTCCTTAATCTAATATTCATGTATAACTTTATGGAATTTTTTCCGTGACCCTCCGCTCTGGGGTGACACGTTTTTTATGCCCGTTACTACGTTTGATGGCTTCGGCGCTTAACTTTATCCGAGCCAGGGGTCCTCCGGCGATATTTGGGGGCGCGTCTCGAAATCCGCGTGTCGAACGCGAGACAGCGAAAACCCAATAAAAATTAATGGATAATATACGGAAGCGATTGAGTAAGTGCTTGTCGAAATGAGAGTGTTTTTCATGCGTACGTACTAGAGGCCTGCACGACTAAGTCAAAATGTAATCGATTACTAATCGCCGATTACCTAAGACGGCGATGCGAGTATGCACGATAATCATGACCACACCATCCCGGACATCGTAATGATATTACCCGTTTAGTAAACCTTTTTATAGATGTTCATATCCAATTTCTTGAGACTTTAACTGGAATATATTCGCTAGCGGGGTGGTGAATGATTTTTAAAAAAAATTCCCGAGACACGTCAACTTTTACATGTATTTACCTACATTTTGCAAGTAATATGAAAAATATAGCCCTTCAGGGGTGGCTGAAACCACCCTCGACATGATTTTTTCAAATGCAACCCTATGGCTTGTGACCCCTCATTGTAAAGCTGGTGGAAAGAGGATTCCAACGCACTGATCAAATTTTAATTTTTAGTATGTTTGTAGGGTTGCATACGATTAAAACGTAATTTTATAGTTTAATTTATTTTTAACGCAACAATTTCGTACTCAAAATGTGTGTTGTTTAGTTTTGGAATGTAAACCTTACTTTTCATATGTCCCCACAAAAAATTCCCAAGGAATTTTTTGCCACAACTGATATTTGTTATTTTTTGCTAGTGTTTTTACACGGCCGCAAAGAGTAATTCAGTTTGTGGGGGTTGGAGGGGGGGGGGGGAAAGGGGGGGTTAAATTTTGTTTTATTTTTTTTTACAAAAAAACGAAATTTTGGGGGGGGGGGGGGGGGGGGGGGGGGGGGGGGCCCCCGGGGGGGGGTTGTGGTTTTTTGGGGAAGCCCCCCCCGGTTTCCCCCCCCCAAAACAGGGGGCCCGGGGAAAAATGGGGGCGAAATATCGGGGGGGGGGGGTTTTCGGGAAAGTACGGAGAAGGGGGGGGCTGTTGTGATGACGACACGAAGTTGAATTTGTTGCTTGCTCTAGAAGAAAATCCAATCACTCCAGCCCGTCAACTGGCCCGTGATAGTAATCTTAATCACAAAACAGTTTTAAAAATACTTAAATATGAGAAAAAACGCCCATATAAAATGCAAGCTGTTCAAGAGCTACTTGAAGATGATCCAGATCGACGAGTGGAATTTTGCCATTTATTGATGTTGTATTGATGATGATGATGATATTGTATTGATCAAAACCAGTTATCTTTAGAGTGCATAGTTTTCTCTGACGAGGCTACTTTTACATTAAATGGGCACGTAAATCGCCAAAATTGTCGTTACTGGGCTGAAGAGAACCCCCATTGGATGAGGGAACTTCATACTCAGCGCCCACAGAAAACTAATGTGTGGGCCGGAATAATACAAGATAGAATTGTAGGACCATTTTTCTTTGATGACACTCTTAATGGAGCAAGATACTTGCGTTTACTCCAGCACGAACTAATGCCAGTGCTGATTTATTTCCAAACCCCCCCCCCCGGGGGGGGGGGGGGGGGGGGGGGGGGGGGGGGGGGCGCCCCCGGGGGGGGGGGGGGGGGGGGGGGGGGGGGGGGGGCGGGGGGGGTGGGGGGGGGGGGGGGGGGGGGGGGGGGGGGGGGGGGGGGGGGGGGGGGGGGGGCCGCGACCTCGGGGGGGTGGGGGGGGGGGGGGGGGGAGAAGATGGGGGGGGGGGGGCGGGGGGGAAGAAAAGGGGGGGGGGGGGGGGGGGGGGAAAGGAAAGAAGAGGGGGAAGAGAAGGGGAGGGGGGGGGGGGGGGGGGGAGGGGGGGGGGGGGGGGGGGGGGGGGGGGGGAGGGGGGGGGGGGGGGGGGAGGGGTTTTTGGGGGTGGGGGATTGAAAATAATTTTTTTTTTTTTTGTGGGGGGGGAGAACCCCACCAAAAAAAAAATAAATAGAGGGGTGTGGGGGGGGGGGGTTCCCCCCCCCCCCGGGGGGGGGGGGGGGGGGGCCAGGGGGGGGGGGGGGAATTGGAAAAAAGGGGGGGGGGGGGGGTTCCGCGCCCCCCGGGGGGGTTTTTTTTTTTTTAATAATTGAAGAAAAAAAAAAATTTAAAAAAAAAGGTGGGCCTGGCGGGATTTTTTTGAAAAAAATTTCACAAGCTGGCGAATATATTCCAGTTAAAGTCTCCACCGTGTATAGAGATGAAGTTAAGCGCCAAATCGATGAAATGTTAAATACTATTATGGTCCGGCAAGTGTGCCACAACGCAGGGTCGGACTCGTAGTCCGTCATGTCATTGACGGAAGAACATGAGTAAAGACAGGATCATTTTTGTGCATAGGGATTTCAAAACATTTTTTTGTACATAAAAATAGGTGTAAAGTTTATCACCCTTGGCTTTCGAGTTCTTTTCGGCCGGACTTGACCATTAAGTACATCGTAACGTGAATAATACCGACAACATGTTTGACTCACTATAGGAGTCGGAACACCTCCTGTTTTTAGAAGCAGGTCCGCCTCGGAGTCGATTCCGAAATACATATCATTTCATACAACCTCGAAATATGCATATCATTTTTAAACAGATAAGGCCTCAGCATGAATTGTGTGTCGTATTGCGCAGTAATTGGAATTTTGAACGAATAAATCCATTAGAGCCAACGCTTGAAATGAACGATTGTGTGACGTCATACGTCACACAAGGTTACGTCAGACCACTGGGACCTTCTATGTTTAAAAATACACTACATACCTACCAGTTTATAGATGAGAAACCTCCTACGAGTATATACATATAAATATATCAGTTATCTCTCTAATTTTACATGTCTTGAACGTTACATCTTCTAGTAATTTCTTATTTTTCAATAAAAATATGTCGTTCTCAGACAACTATCTGGTACAGTAAAACAAACAATGCGGTTCATTGTCGTATGAGTAAATCTTAGTCTTCACAATGGCGAATTGCATTTATCTTTTGCACATTGAATATGATTGGTCTAAATCATTTCAAAACTGAGATGACGTAAACTTCTGGTGATTTATCTTTTTACTATGCTGCGGGAAATTTTAAGTTATTTTAACTTTTCAGCGGATTTTATATTTCTATCTTTGTTTAGCGGATATAAATAGCTCTCTCTTACGTCATGTTTGTTTCAACTTATTTTATTTTTAGGCTATCTGTATTTAGAAGATTGAAGGTAATATGGTCATTTAACTATAGAAAATGGCTACGGCTATTTAGATATTGATAGGAAATCCTGATCTAGCCGGCCTTCTCACCAAACCTTGGCCTTCTGACTAATACCTGTTCCGATACCTAATACATGTGAACGGACATGTTTACTCTTGGATCAAAATCAATATAGAGACATCCAAAAAAAAAAACCTCATCAACTCTGGCTATGAACGAGAGAGATGGAAATAGCGGTCATGTCTAAGATTTTCGATTATGTCAAACTTTTGACAAGTGACTGTCACAATTTGTAAAATAAACAATGGCTGTCATATGATGTGACAGTCTTGACAAATAAATAAGGTTATAAATTCGATTAAGAATAGAAATACGTCTTTTTTTTCTTGGCCAACTTTGATGACGGTTTTTTTGGATGTCTCTATATTTGTTCCTTTTGTTGTCTGACCTTTTTTGAAATAAACACAGCTTAACACTCCACTTTAACCAGTTTCATTAAATCAAACAATTACATGACCGCAATATTCAATTAAATCAGTTCCAATATCTCGATGTTTCTTATGAGTTTCGCGGACCACTGTCCCGAACAGGACTCGTTATTTCATTAGTCTCATTAGTCGCGTTACGTTTTATTTGGAATCTCCGTCCGCCTGGGACGCAGACGCATTATTTATCCTCGGCGGGAAAACACCGTGAAACAGCGACTGCCGTTTAGACGTCGCTATAAAAGTTTCACTAGCTATTTGTTCCTTGGCGATTTCGGTTTTCCCCTGTTGTTTTCTTCTGCTTTCTCGGCCTTTGTTTCCGCCAACGGCTAATTTAATATCGCCGTCCTAACCGACGATATACCGGGCATTCTGCTCCTTATGAAGATTTATCAAGCTGCTAGTATTCGGATTTCTCCGAATGGAAATATTCTTATAATTCGTAGGCCATTACCAAAATACGTTCGGGGAAATAACAGTTTGAGAGTAGAAACTGAGAGTAGTTCTTATTGGCAATACATATCTTTGTTTAGATACCTCATATCCTTTATCAAACGAACAAAACGTATGCACATACGAGGTGTGTGAATTAAGTAATGAGACGTAGCGCCCGATCTAGCAACACTAGGGAGACGGGACTTGAAAGGGCGGTAGGTTAACATGTAATGCACCTTCAGTACAAATTTCAACTTGTTGAGTCAATTGTTTGTTCTTTGTGACTGTTTTCGTAAATCGGTTTTCTCTAGTGCCTTTTAAAAATGAGTGATATTAATTTTGGTTCAGCTTCAGACTTGAACACAGTGCAACGGATACTTTTGTAAAACTTCAACACGCCTACGAAGACAGTGTTTTTTCAAAAGCCCAGATTTTTCAGTGGTTTAAGGCATTCTCAGAAGGAAGAGAGTCGGTTTAAGACGAACCACGCAATGGAAGGCCTTCACCTTCAAGAACCGATGAAAATATCGATAGAATACAAGATCTTCTGCGTTCAGATCGTTGGTTGACGACATGAACGTTTGAGGAAGATTTAAATTTGAATTACACTACTGTTCATCAGATTTTTGACTAACGAATTGGGGATGACAAAAATTTGCGCAAAAATCGTTCCAAAACCTTTCGCAGGAACAAAAGGACATACATCAGGAGAAAAAGGTGTCTTGACTTTTTGGAATCTATTGAAAATAATCCCGATATTATGGATCGTATCTTTACTGGTGATAAGACTTGGGTGTTTGAGTATGACCCGGAAACCAAGCGCCGAAGCATGGAATGGCATTCTGCAAGACCCAAAAAAGCAAGAATGAGCTAGTCGAAAATCAAATGCATGCTGATTTGTTTTTTTGATAGACAGGGAATTGTCCACAAAGAGTTTGTGCCTCCAGGCTGAACAGTAAATCTTTTACAGAGAGGTTCTTTAAAAACTTCGACAAAGAGTCATGTCCCATCATGTGAGATGTCCCATCATCTCACCGTGTTAGATCAAACATCAAGATCAACTGGATGTTGCATTACGATAATGCGCATTGTCACGTAGCTACAAGTATTTCAGTAAAAGAGTTTTCAGCCAGTAAAAACATTCCTGTGGCTCCTGTTCCCTTCCTCCTATTCGCCTGTCTTGTGACTTTTTTCTCTTCCAGAGATTGAAAAATCACCTAAAAGGGTGTCCCTTTGGGACCACAGAAAACATTCAGCGGCTGTAACCGACCAGCTGTTTCAATATATGAGTTCCACCACTGCTATGAGGAATGGAAGAACCGTCTCCAGCGCTGTGTGGCTTCCCAAGGAAGTTATTTTGAAGGAGACAATATTGAATTATTATTCTATTAATAGTAAAATTAAAGTAAAATAAAAAGTAATTCTATTCGAATAAAAAATTTAAAAAATCGGTCTCATTACTTAATTTACATACTTCGTATATTCGAACGCAAACAACCTGCGGATACAACAGGCAAATACCCTCGACCGTGATCTGACTCGAGGCCTAGTGGTCATTCACGATTGATGACAGGTGACCTGCTCGATGCCCCTGGAGGTGAAATGAAAATCTGATACTCTAATTAGTTAATATAAATATTAATCTAATTAGTTAATAAATCTTCGAAACATTGAAGAATATTTTTGATTTTACAAACAAACGATCTGTAATTTTTAGTGAAGATAACCATTTTATGATTAGATAAGTCATACATGTCCTATGTAGATTAATTACTTCTTATTGTGTTTCTTTTTCAGAGACGTTTGGACATCTGATCTCAGCTTAATCAATAAACTGAAGGTCCCTGGGAAGATCATCGTCAAACATTCAAACGTCGGTTGATCGTCGTCAAACATCGTTAAAACATTCCAATGTTTTAAGTTTCTTAGAGTCTATATATGTACAAAACCGCAGGATAATTAGAAGTAAATAATCTCCAATCATAAGGAGTCATAACACAATCTACTTTGCAAAAAATAAGTAAAAGAAACAGTGAGCAATTTTTTTATTGACTTTCTTATCAAAGTAATTGAGAGCGTTCTATTGGTTACGCTGACTAGACTGCTACATTAGTGTACTAGACTGATAAACCTACTTATACTGCAATACAATTTGTTTGTCATCGAATTACTTATTATCTTTATCTACCTACATAAAATACCGGCTTTGTAAATATTTTAATAGATTTTAATAATGACTGTACCAACTACCTTGCTATGATATGATATCTTGTTCAGTAACCATCAGGCCAAATCCATCATACTTCCACAGATATCAAGAGATATTTTATGGACAAAAAATTTGTGACACTTACTCAGTGACCAAATACTACCACAAATGAGGTAGTATAGTAGATTTAGAACCAAATGATGCTTTGTGCAACTTAACATCATCATATAATTCCCTGAATGCTCCACAACTGACCTATAGTATGAACGCTGTATGTAACATAATTGACCTTTCAGCACCTGAGATCATCTGGCAAAATAGGAACCAAAATCATTTCATAGCACAAAGCACCATTTAGTTCTCACTCTATCGTGGACCTTTCCATTCATATATTTGCTTATTTCTATAATTTTTTTGGCATTATTATTGTCAGTTGTACTGAAATAATTCTCCTCCCAGCAAAGTTTGGGGGGAGAGCTCCTCCCAAACGTATGCTACAAAAAAGATATATGGACACCCATTCTCAAGAAATATACGTTTTTTGATGTAAAATATTGTCAAAGAACCCATAAGAGAGGAGTAATCAAACTTTCTATCTTGAACGCTAGTCTTCTAAAGCCCAACTAAGGTGTTTTTAGAGCGCGTACCCTATTTCTTAATGATAGACTAGTTGTTGTTTTTAAATATATTTATAAGAACAGTTCTAGTTGTCAAGTGTAGGCATCATCATTTTACCAAATTGAATTTGTTATTTGAAACCTGTATTCTTATCAACTTTATTTCATGTTTTGATTACAATGTAACATTTATGATAGAACCTTAATTAATGATCCTAGATGTTGACTGACAACTGATAAAGTATAATGCAATTATGGACAGTGAATACACTATTTAAATGTAATTAATAGATTATTGACGATAAAATGTGTTGCAACAAGTGGTGCAGGTGCACAGTGCAATTCCGGCCCACCACGCAATGCCCTCTGCTTTTTCCGCCAATTGCGTGCGCATAATGAGGGGTTGAAAGTTCAACTAATCTCAACGATGATGAAATTTGTGAAAAACAAACCGCATTATAAGTATAATGTAACCATAAATAATACTCTGGACATTGCGCGCATGTTCAAGAAAAAATTTCATTATCGGTTATAATTCATTTACATGGAAAGCTATTATTTAAAAATATTGGAAAAATATGTAAATACGGTGGGCCGCGAAATGTGGACACTACATATATTGCCCTTTAAGGAGTTCGGTGAAAATCCTTAAATATACATTAATGCATACGGAAGTTAGAAGTCACGTGAATATGAAAATCGAGAAAACAGGTAAAACAGTATTTAAAGAGAGTAACGAGGGTGATAAAAATCGGGGGATTAGCTATAAAGTAAATATAACTTTTTCTAGCCCAGAAATGTGTTCACTGTTCATAACGACGCATCGAATATTAAAAACAACATAATCTGAGAGTGCCTGCTGGCTTTCGTGTAAACGCCTGCATAAATATGTCGCTTATAACGACACTCATCATTAGAGTTCGTGCGAGCGCGGGGTGTAACAGGACCGTAGTCAGTTAACGAATGAAAATATTTTATTTTTTTATATTTATGTTTACATAAATTATGTGGCAACATAGTACTATTTTTACCAAATAGTACGGTTATGTCAAGGATAAAATACCTATATAAATTAAGATAACACGTAACAATGTCAACACTTACCCGACAAACGTCAGTGTTGGGACAAGGTTCCCATGGCAGGTTAGCGGTGGTTAAAACATATTATTATGTGCTTTTATAAGTGTTCTGGAGTGAAACGGCGACGTTTGGCTGCCACTAGCACTGTCACTTTTTAACGCACCAATTAAAAAATTAGCTACTGAACGCCCGCAAGCATCGGTAGCTTCGTCTATAATAAAATACCCGAAATTGTCCGCAATGTCTTCGCGTATTGATGTCACTACATTGTTGTAAACCCGATCGACATATGCAAGTCTTAACGTACTTTCACGAGGAATTTTTCGGTCCAAATTTTACGTACGTAACTTGGGGTTCTTTAGTTTGTTTAATGGAATATTGCTTGCAACAAAGGCTTCTGTAAGTTCATAGAAAAATACGCAGTTGTCGGCGCTGGACGAGGCATGGCTTTTTAGATGTGTTACTTTAGTTTTATCTGAAGAATTTCTAATGCGTTCACACACAGTACAAAAAAGGTAATTTCCTTGAGACGTATGTCCCTAAAACCCTCGGGTTTTGAATCATTCGGGTTTCAATCACTGTCTAACCACGTTTGAAATACTTCCCGTCTATTTCTTTTCACCTTTGGCATAGTACCTCACTTTGTTCACTTCTTCCCTCAACTAATAATTAGTAATATGTATTTATTAAGTTATTTACACACGGCGAATAAATAAAAACGAAACGTATCAACGCGATGCAATACCGGCGACTGTCTGTTACAGCGTGCTATAAATAACTAAAATTGCTAGCGCAGTTTTCGTAATGCAAGTCAGCTGTGAGCTGTGAAGGCCAACGAGTTAAGGGTAGGATATGCACAGTGTCGGCCCTGTGGCATTCGCGCTTGGTAATAAGTAATAATATTTAATAATGTACTATGATGCAACATAGTTTCTGTGAACATATTAACATTTTCATTCGTAAACTGACTACGGTCCTATTACACTCCGCGCTCGCACGAACTCTACTGATTATATAAAAGCAACTTAGAGACATCCAAAATAACGTCATCAAATCTGGCTATGAACGAGAGAGATATAAATAGTGGTCATGTCGAAGCTTTTCGGTTATGTCAAACTTTTGACAAGTGACTGTCACAACTGTAAAATAAATAATGGCTGTCATATAATGCAACAGGTTTGACAATTAAAGAAGGTTGTAAATTTAAGATTAAGACTAGAAATACGTTTTTTTTGCTTGGTCAACTTTGATGACGTTTTTTTTTTTGGATGGCTCGATACTTTATACGACAAATTTTTATTGATTTATCAGTCAATGTGATATACGGCAATACCTAGATAGGCAACTCGTGTAACATGTCAAGGGGTTGCCTCAATTTAATTTGATTGCAGAAGTAACAGCTCCTGTAACAGCTGGAGCTATTGCACAACTTCCGTTATAGGCAATGAGTAGTGTGATATAATTTCATAATAAAATATTATGGCAAACGTGCGAAAGGATGCCACTTATTTACATGTATTATATTTATGATGTGTACGCCTCTGTGGCGCGTTCAGTTTCTGCCAACGAAACCGTTGCTGCCGTTTCTGCTTTATTTATAAGAAAATTTTTCTATAATATTATAGCTATATATATTATTTATGTTTTCTAAAACCATATAACCGTATTAAGAGGCCAGATATCATAAATACTATAATGCTGACGCCCCAGTAAACCTTTAGACATTTGTGTCTATTTTATAGTTCAAATCTGTGCGCTTAGTAGCAGGAAGACACTAGAAATATTATCCGCTGTGTTTCTCTGAAAAGTGTTTTCCTGAAAGTTTATTGAAATTTGTGTACAAAATAATTATAAATAAATTAGAGATAAATTAAATAAAATAAAAATATTTAATTAAACTGGTACTCATATAAACGATGATACACGGGATTTCCGAAAAACACGTTTAAAATTTGGGGGAGATTCCTTAGTTCAAAATAAGAAAAAATTTCCTACCTGTATGTGTCCGGAAATGCTTTCTAAGTTAGTTAGAGCCTCTTGTAGGTGACGTCAAAAAGGTTTTATTTTTCAATTATTTAAATAACCGTTTTTTTTATTTCCTAACATTTTTTTTTATTTTCATCCATGTCCATAGAAACTTTGAAATTTTAGAAAGATATAAATCACTCTCTCCCCATTCCCCGAAATATGTAAACGTTTTTTCCGGGCAACTTGTATCTACGTACATAAAAACTAAAAAGTGATATTTAAATTCACAACAATAAGTAAGATATGTTATAGAAACATCCTAGTACAAAAATATTAATAATCAAATTAAAAATACATTTTTTTATTGTTTGTTCTCAACTTTGCAATACTCTGAAACAACCCAAATGAAAAGGAAAACTCGAAAGGGTTGGCAAAGAAATCCTAGTAATTTAACTATGAAATACTTCAAAAACATTAATCAACTTTCGCCTGCTTGAATCCATTAGTGCTTTTTAATTTATTAAACATTAATATGTTCGCCTACTTCTAAATACTTTAGTATGGAAGTCGTGTTTCTTAACTCAATTTATACTTTTAACATACTTCATTCCTACACATGCTGAATAAGTTATAAGGGTGGCACAGTTTAATTATATTACGTTTTTTCAGTTCTTCTTTTAATTGAATTTGCTATCACAACACGAAAGGGCCGACACAGCATAACAAACGTTTACAGTAACTAACAACATCCCTAGAAATTCTAGAACCTTGATGTAAACGAAAGAAGAGCCAATAAACAAGTTTACTAATTAGGTCAAAACGATATATACCTACTTGATTATTCTGATAACAATTACCTGATTTCATTTGTATTGCTCAAGTGTAATAGGTTTTATAAGTAGATATTGTTTTTAGCATACCTTTAACAATGTACAGGGTCCTGCAGGTATGGAATTTTTTTAAAAGATTGTCACACTCTTATTTTTCAGCGAAGTTTAAATTTAATTTTTTTAGTACATAGTTGAAATGTTGCCATTAAACGATGCATAGTGGAAAATAAGAAAAAAGTAATCAGGTGCGAAAAATTACATCAGTTAGGTGGTGCCCGTTTTTGTCTAGACACTCTTATAGACGGCGCGAGAAATTGTCCATACTCCTTTGAAGCATTTCACGTGGAACCTTTCGAAAATCTCGGGTGATTGTTTCTGAAAGGACTTCAAGTGTACGTGGTTTGTTTATGTATCCTTGAGATTTAAGGTAGCCCCATTACAAATAGTCACAAGGTGACAGGTCTAGGGACCAAGGAGGACACTCCACATCTCCACGCGACGAAATCAAACGTCCTGGAAAATGTTCTCATAAATTTGCCATTGCTGCTCTGGATGTATAGCAGGCTGCTCCTTCTTGTTGAAACCATAGAGTGTTTATAGTAAAGTTTCCAATGCTAAAGTAACGTTTTTTAAAAAAAGTTTCGACTAATGCCACACTAATATGGCTAACCCGGCTAATATTTGAATGACAGAACAACCCGTTTCAATGAAGGTGTTGTAGACAAACACGCGATGAGCTGTAGTCCACGGCTCTATGATAACTGAAATGGCGTCTGCCAACGAGTAGATACTTTCCATTCGGAAAACATTTTCACACCACCTCATATGATACGCTCTTTAAAAATTCCATACCTCCCTGCCGGACCCTGTATTATAATTAGTCTTAACCCTTCGTCTGTACACAGGGTTTTTTTGGGAACAATCCGAATTGTCGATTCAAATTTCTACCAAATGCGAAAGGGGTGGGGCTCCATTCCCTAAAAAAACTAGGATGTGGGGGGAACTTGTTCACACAAGGACGCCAAGAGGTGTTTGAACAGTAGAGAGTAAAAGTGCCCAGTGTTGCCAAAAGACCCTGTGTACAGACGACGACGGTATTTCACCCTGTGTATGATATGCACCAATTTTTGTCTCACTTGCGTTGAAATAAAATCTCTAATTAATATTCTTTTAGTATTGTTAAACATTTTTCATGATTTCGTAGTTTTTTGATAAATGTATGAAAAATAAAGTCTATAAATTTTCCGAATTTTTTCATACCCAAAAAACGGCGTTTATAATATTCAAAATAAGTATGGTTTTTAAAAACAAAACATTTCCGGTATTTTTTTTTCTAAAAATACATACATATATTCAGCTATATATGATTTATTTTTTGAAAATCTGTTTTTTCCGATTTTGCTGCATATACATATATATTGTTATAACAAATTTTATTTATTAAAAATCGCTAAAAAAACGATTAGATCTTAAAAAAAGGGTTAATTAATAAGTATCCCAGAGTGTATTCGGGTTTTTCGAACATCTTTTTCTTGGAAAAAATATCAACAGTCCCTTTTAAGCCCTGTGCACAGACGGTGTCCCAAAATTTATGCATACAGACGAAGGGTTAAAGAACAGAAACAAACAAAAGAAGGGTTGAAAACTAAATGCATTATACGTGCTTATAGATTAAGAACATTTTTGTGAAATATTCTTACTCAATAAATAATGAATGTAAGCCATGTGTTTGGATTAAACATTTCTTATGAAATGTTGATTTTGATGAAATAAATACATTTTTGATAATATAATTTTTTATAAACAATAAAATAAGTTTTTGAAACTTTTGTATCAGAAAAGTCGCAGATTATTTATTATGGAATGTATTTGTTGTTTGTAGTTGATTGTACCACTTGTAGGTACAATCCATGAATTGAAAAATTTGTTGTTAATTACTTTTATAACTTTCGATACATTACTTTGATTCAATAAATAAGATAATACAAAATTTGAATGCAAAATTTTGTCTGGAATGTTTCTATTATTTCTATTATTACTTCCTTTTGGACTAAGCTACGTTAAATTATGTTTAGTCGTTTAAAACATGTAATTTTAAAAAATGAGAAAAACGAGTTTTACGGACATGGGATGTTGGTTAATTAAAGTTTTCTTTTATTTAGATGAGAACACGAATAACATTTTTCTTCAACTCATGTAGCTTTTTAGTATGCACAACAAGACGAGATACATTCAGATTTACTGCAACAACCTTGTTTTCTTATCAGTTTAACATCTCTTGACACTCCCCAAATGAGAAACGCTTTACGTGTATTAATTTATCCTGTTCAAACTTCATGTTTCCTTAATGCATAATGTGTAATACTCTCTGTGACGAGATAAATACTCAATAGTCTAAGAAATTGCAAAATTATTAAAGTGAAAGCTGATGTTAGGTTAGTCTAAAGATTAAAAAAAATAGTTTAGTTATACAGGTGTCGCGAATCTATAAAATATAGGGAAAACTGAATAAACATCATGTCAGAAAGACATTCGGCCAGTGGTAAAAAAATTCAAATGATGTATTGCTTTTACATCCATATCTACGCAGTAGTACAATTATTTTTTTATTGCCTAAATATGACTAAAGTATTCTGAAACGATGAGTTTTATGTTTCAGCAAAAAAAAAATGTTTGCCGGTCCGTCGGTCTATCTGTTCACCTTTTTTTATGAAAACTCGAGAACGCTATGAAATATTGACTTGAAATTTGAAACACTGTATCATGACGAGGTCTGAAACTGATTAAATTCTGAGCTGAATCCGTCAAACGGTTGAGGGATAAATGGGGTTAACAAACTTTTTCTCTGTCTACAGGTAATTCACAAACGATACAAGATACGCACTTTAAATTTGATATACATGTGGTCATTGTGTGGTCAACACATTTCTTTTCCAGAAACATACCTCTTCCAATTTGGAAATTATTTTCTACATACCGTTTTTTATTTTATATTTTCATTTCTTAAAAGAGTAATGACCTAATAAATGTAGTATAAGATTATATAAGTATAAGATTTTTATACTTATGATGTCATAGCATCGTTGGAAAGCTCTTCCAATTTGGAAATTATTTTCTAAATACCGTGTTTTATTTTATATTTTCATTTCTTAAAAAGTAATGATATAATAAATGTAGTATAAGATTTATACTACATTTCTTTTATTGTCTTATCTTTATATTGCAAATATATAACAGTAGGTCATCATTTTTGAAAGAAGTGGTGAAAAACGATCATGAATTGTAGAGAACTTTTATATTTATATATTGATTATTATCCAAAATTATGGTAGAATATGTTCTTTTTTCACCGCTTTATTGAAAAATATAGTCTGCTGTTAGATATTTTGCAACATAAGTATGTAACATAAATAACACGTATTGGGTCATACCTTTTTAAGGAAATATAAACAAATGGTGTTTGGAAAACAAACTCCAAATTAGGAGACCTTTCCAACAATGTCATAAAATTGGAAAATAAATTGTTCGAAGCTTCGCGATGCCTAACGTCGTTTAGTTTTCTTTCTTTTCTATACGCCAAATTCTAGTCTCAGATGGCAGAAACATTATACATTTTGCAGATTACAAATTTCTTTAGCCATTTACAAATAAAATGGGGTGATCAACACCGGTAAAACAATCACCGTGTATATCATACATAACAGAGTGACTTTGTAAATGTAAGGATTTTTAGCTCAATAGGGTGGGGGTTGAGAGGGTTGAAGGGGGATATTTATTGAAAATAGGTGACATAAAATTTTTAGATCACCCCGAGTTATTTGTCCAGAATTTTGTGAGTGGAAAGTACGTCGAAGTCAGTTAGCCTGCAGAAATAACTCTTAGACGATTATACATAGCACAACTGTGTGAGAACATAAAAAATATCGTCTTGGAATTGCATGATAAACCTGTATGATTCAGTATTGACGAAACGACGAATTAATTAACTTAAAGGACATAACATAGATATCGTGGTTGGGGGACTGAATGAGGCAAAAGTCATGGAAGTTCATTTGATAGCTTCAAGGACATTACAGGTTAGTTACATTGGCTTCAAGGACACCACGTAACATGTTTTGCACATGGACTTCACCGAGTTATCATAATATAGACAGCCTTATAGGAAATGAGATCCAAGTATCTGTGAAAGCAACATCCAGACATCCATAAAAAAGTTTTTGGACATTCTACCAAGGACACTACTACCAGCGGATCCTATTGTGGCTCGTTGGGGCACATGGGTACATTAAAGCTATTTTAAATCGCATGCGCCAGAGCATAACTCCTGAAAATATGGAACAGTTATTGATAATTTATGGAAACTCCAGTGGCAGTACAGACACGTGTGTTTGCAAGTTCTGTGTCTTGTGATTGTGGTTCCCTTGCCGATTACAACATTGGGCTACAACAATCACCATCAGCATTAAACATCCTTTGTATAGGCAAGACCTGTTTAACATTTCGAAACGCACTGATAGTGGTATCCTGTAGCCGTCCCTGGTAAAGTACGCATATATTATTAACTTTCAAGCTGTACTGATCATATCCAACCTAAATCAAACATTCTTTTGGAGTTGCGAACGCAACCGAACCACACTTCAACACTTGCGAATCCAATACTACCGAATCTTGATCACGTGCCATGGCTTGCGTTGGAATCTCGGTCTGTACGAGGCTTAATACCAAGTACCTACATTCAAAGAAAACTGGCATTATCTTAAATGCGAGTGTGATAAATGCCAAAATTTGTGAAAACTTTAGTTACAATTAAAAAGTCTTTGTCCGGAAAACTCAAAAGGAAAGAAGTCTCGCCTCCCTTCGTCTGATCTTTTCCTTCCTCAATTATGCCACCAATTTCGCAGAATGTCGCAGTAGCCCCGATAATAAAATTTAATTATTAATAAAGCCTGACTAATAACAGGGGCATAACCGTTTTAATCAAGGCCTAAACGCTCCGAGTCTGGTCGCACGGCCTGAATCGCCAATAACCTTATATACGCACTTTTACGATAATTGCAATTTAGGTCTCATTACTTGATTATTTGTATTGAGGGGAGAATCCATTATCGAGGCCTCCTTGATTAAGATATAAATCATCACCTAACAGCCACGGCATTCCAGCGGTAACTTGATAGCGCCGAGCAAATTAAAATTCACATTAAAATGCGTCTCCGCGAATGGCCGAAGGCATTCGCGTTTTCTAATTATTATTATTTATCGTCCGCGGTGAAAAGTATATTATTCCGTTAAATTAAACAAAAAACGAGGATCGGAGAACATCGGTTGGTAATAAAGCTATTTGTTTTTATTCGAACACATGGGACTGCTTAGATGATGAGTTACTAGACTATGACGGAGAAAAAAATATGTGAAATGAGTCTATTATGGGTTGTAAAAGTCTCGGCGTGGCGCGGTTTTTCCGTTTATGGTTCGGATGTAAATAAACTACTAGAATACGGCGTGTCAATCAAAAGCGTTGCGCGCTGTGAGAACTAGAACAGCCAATTGCAGATTAATTAAATATTTGATGAAGTGTGTGATGAAGTGAAAATGGCAAATGATGTTAACAATAATTAATTTTTAGTAACAGAATTGGCAGAAACCTAATACCTATCATTTGTACATAATACATCATACCAAAACGAATACAGTGCCGGAAAAAAGTATTCGCGGATAGAGCGAAACGCAGAATCTTTGTGTACCTGCATATTTTATTCAGAATAGACAAAGAACTGAATTATACAGGAACATGTTAAGCTTTATTAATCCTAAGTTTAACACATATATATTTAACACCGTCGCAATGAAATACATTGTATTTAATATGAAATAGAAGAAAAGTGTGGCGAAAGCCGAAAACTGAACTCCCCATTCCGAATCTCCAATAGACGGTCAAACACGGTGGCGGTGGGATTTTATTCTGGGGGTGCATGGCTTCATCCGGAGTTGGAAATCTGGTTTTTATTGATGGAATCATGAACCATCGTGTATGCCTGAACATTTTACAGAATAATTTACAACAGAGTACAAAAAAAACTTAATTATTGGTAACAATTTATATTTTCAGCAGGACATTGATCCTAAGCACACGGCTTACCGTGTGCGACAATGGCTTATTTATACTGTACCTTACTTACTGCATACACCCCCTCAATCCCCAGAATTAAATCCCATAGAAAATCTATGGGATGATTTAGACAAACGAGTAAGGAAACTTAACATTACAAATCGACAACGACTGAAAGCTGATCTGTTAGAAAAATGGTACAAAACATCAATTAAATACGCAGATGATTGTGAGCAAAATGCCTAGAAGATTACGAGCCGTTATGCAAGCTAAAGATCTGCATACTAAATATTAGATATCGATTTGATGTCCCCCAAATATGTAAATTTCTTAAATCCGCGAATACTTTTTTCTCTATGTCATTTAACACTATTACTATTTTTGTTATGTTTTAATTTAAAATTGCTGTTTGTATATTTTTCTCATATGTGTTAAACTTATGATTAATAAAGCTTAACATTTTCCTGTATAATTCAGTTCTTTGTCTATTCTGAATAAAGTATGCAGGTGTTTTTTCTGCGTTTCGCTCTATCCGCGAAGACTTTTTTCCGGCACTGTATTAATATATGTAATTGAACTGAACTGAAAATTCCGTTCAGTTCAATTTGCATTTTTTGCATGTATAAAATATTTTCACATTTTGTACCACCACCATAAATAAGCCAAGAATAAAGCTACTATGTAAACCATATTTTCTCAAATATATGTAATTTTATGAAACAACCCGGTTATTGTTAAATCGGAACAATTTCAGCTACAGTTTGCGATTGGATTTTTTTTTTGCAAATATTACATTTAAATCACTTAGTTGAATTCAAATTGCCTAAAACTCTATGAATACGTGTTTGATACAACAATAATTTATCTGAGAGTACATTTAGAATCTAGATATATACAATATTTGTAGACTATGTGATAAATAAATAGAGACTTACCGGTTTTGGAGGGCTACATTCGTAGGTATTATTATTAGACAGACGAGAGAAAAGGAATCTCAACCACCGTTCACTAAAAAAATACTAATTTACTATAACTATCACTTTGTTCAGTTTACCTAACTTCGGCTGGAAGCCTTCATTTCAACTATATAGTTCAACTATGATTCTTTTGTAACGACTACTTTTTTATTCCCAGAAAAACGGACATATGTATATATTTAAATTATAACATGAACAAGTAGTGCCATCTTCATGGCAGTGGAGAAATCACTTTCTTAGATTAGGTGGCGGAAATAATATTAATTACTGTATTTATGCTTATGTAGAATTATAAGTAAATGTCTAAATTAAAAAACTTTTTAAAATAAGGCTTAAAAACTCCGCTTTAATTGAAGTGGAAACGACTTTAACCATTTTTGGTGCAATGACTTTAATTGTTTAAAATATGGAAACTAGAGATTCAGTTTCATTTTTGTTGAGACAGAAGCCGTATCACAAAAATTGGAAAAATATTACCGGATGAGGTAATATTAGAGCTTTATTTTATATATTTTTTTGGGCAGTGATGTTTTATTCCAATGCCCGATTAATGCCATGCCAATGATTACTACTGAGAGCCTTTTGTTATATTTTAATATCATGTAATGGTGTTTAATGCTTTGTCCTGATGAATAATGATTAAAGACGGCTACACAGCGCGGCACCCTACAAATTTTTCATACATCTCAACGTAAATAACAGGGTAAGATTAATCTATCTCTTTATAAATTGCAACAGTTTATTGTTTCCATGAATTTTGTTTTTGCACATACAAGTGGTAAGTAGTATGACGCATACGATTATGGCCCGCCGCCCGGATCTGCCGGCTTTAATAATGAATTATGTAATTATTTCAGGTTCAGGCTGGTTCTTATGTAGTGCTGCTCAATATATGTATCTAATGTATTGTATATGTTCCAGTATCGTGAACACACTTTCTACTTGTGATGTTTATTTTTTAGGAAACCAAACTGTTTTTATATATAGGAACAAAATAACGATAAAACTCAAAAAAACATCTGAAATAGGCTAAGGCATCTCGGTGTCTGTCACATTTGAGATTACAACCTAAACAATCAGACAAATAACTTTATTTGCGAAAATTTCAAAACAAAGATATGATTAAGAACAGCTATTAAGTATTTCACTTTGGACCTATACATATTACATCAGTTTGAGGTCATTGTTTCATAATTTATTGTTTTACATTTTTTTAAATCCTCATTTAAATCATTTATTTTTTGACATTGAAGTAGTTAAGATGTATATTTCAAAAATATTATTTTTTAGGTTTAAGAAACATTGCCAATGCAGTGCATTTTACGTTTTATTTACATAAATACATTTCAATATGACAGTGAACTGTGCATTGAATTAACATAACATATAGGAATCATACATATAATACTAGTATTAATAATACTAATAGATACTCGTACTAATAATTTTGAAAAAAAAAGTTAATCATAACTCTAATGTAAATTTTAACCACTACTGCAAAAAATAAAATCACGAAATTTTTTAAAATCACTCTAGTTTGATTTCTATTAGAAACCAATAATTTACAAGCATTTCATGAAACATTTGTTTCCAATTTGTTACATTTTTATTTCAATGCATTGCTAATTGGTGTAAAAAAATGAAAACACTAAATTGTGAAATAATTGTCTTCAATTTCGTGTGAAATTCTAAACAACTTTTCTTAATAAGATTTTTCGAAATGTTCATAAATAAGAATAGTTTCTTTTTTTTTTAATTTTCAAAGACATATATCGAGAGGGTTGTACTGTCTATTTCAGATGTTTTCTAACTCTAACGTTTTACTGATCAGATCAAATAAAATCCCAATTGGTGCGTACTTTTTGGGAAACACTGTGTAAGACTGTTCCATTGATTGGATGATGGAACGAAAGATGGAAGGTAACACTAGACGATAATTTAGATTTTCCTAAATCAATGTATAAGCTACTTCCTTTTTAAACTTTCTACGATATTTAATTTATAATGTGTCAAAGTACCAGATCAGTAAAATTCCTTTTTTGATGACTGACGTATGTGGCTTTTTATTTGAATAATGGAAAATAGTAAATAGTTTAAGAGAACAACCAATAATAACACGTTTCAGCATTCAATATGCTTTCCAGAATTGTCGATATTTATTATTTTTTCTCACAGCCAAAACCAAAACAACAAAAAACTGTCGTCTAGCTAAGGAAACTCCAGCCCCCAATTTATGATATGTGGTCGACGCGACCGCCGAGACATTTTTAAAAGTAATTGCCTAAACTATCACTTTATCCTTAGACATTTAGCGGAGCGAAAGGAATGGCCCATTGAGCACTTACCAGAGGAAGGCAGGCGATGGAAATATATCATGTCCGGGGAGAAGCGTATCGGGGAGGTCGCCCCTGACGGTCACCTAATGACGCTTATAGTCGCCGTTAAGAACGGGCTATTCTTATTATTGCCGTGACTCAGAGCGATTGAGAGCAGTACAGAACTGAGCTTTTTAGTCTCTGACGTTGCGCGAATTGCGCAAGGCGGGGATTCCCATTTAGAACTACTTACTTGCAGCGCAAAAATCTTGCGGTTATTTTCCTCGATACTGATAAAGGTTGATTTGAATTTAAATTGGAGATGTATATGAGGATCTACAGCGATCAATACTTGACTAACTTCTTTCGTTTTGTGTACATGATCTGGTGCATCATAGGTATTGGTAATTATCCTGGATTGGTAATTATCCCGACGTAGAAACAAAAACCCTGACGTTTTTCACGAAACATCGAACTACTATACTTTTCTCGACGCGCGTTTCGCCAACTAAGTCAGCATCTTCAGGAGAAGATTAAAACTAATTTCTAACCTACACACTTGCTCTATTTATACTTACTTTGCCGCCACGGTTCACTGAACCACACCATCTGTCTTTGTTTATCAGAGCGAACAGTCGACTGTTGGGTATTAGACCACTGTCCTTATTCATACTCAGTTACATTTTATGATTTCTAAATTTTCAAAAGCATCCAACTGTCTACTGTTTGTTACATTTCTAATTATTTTAAATTATTTGTCTATATCATATAGTTGTTGTCAAAAGCATTGGGCAACACAAGATTTTTTTCGTTCTACCATATTTTAAATGAGCTATGTGTTCTTTAAATCTAGTCAAAATATATCTTTTTGTTTGCCCAATATACTTCTGATCACAATCTCTACAACTTATTACATATATTCCAGACTTTTTGTTATTGTCGATTTTATCATTGGGGTTGCCCAAAAGCGTCTGTAGTTTATTTTAGAATTATAAACCAAATTGATATTAATATTTTTTTTAAATTGTATCTAGTCCGCGGGTGAATTTAGGTATCGTGGAATTGTACAGAATTTAAGAGAGCCATGTACAATTCCATGACTTTTCGTACAGATACTGACAATTCAAAATTTGTTTCGTTATCATATGAACCTAAATTCATCTATGGACTAGATAAAGTTTTTAAAAATACTAATATCAATTTGGTTTATAATTCTAAAAATAAACTACACACGCTTTGGGCTACCAAAAGATAAAATCGACAATAAAGAACAGTCTGGAATATACGAAATAAGTTGTAAAAATCGTGATCAAAACTAAATTGGTTAAAAAAAAGATCTATTTTGACTAGATTTAAAGAACTCATGGCTCATTTAAAATATGGCACAACGGAAAATACGCCAGTCAATAGAGCTCAAAAAGGGGTCAGTTTATGACACGATTGATACCTGAAATACGACTACGGGATACTTTTAAGTTCAGTACAAAGTTCATCTTAGATGAAAACGTATATTATTTGGACTAGAAAATAGTTGACTTTTTTTTTTAATAACAAATCAGTGAAAAAAAATTGAGTTTTTTCAGTTTTTTGCTTATAGAAGAAAAGCTATTGAAGCAATCACATCACATCCAACAGGAAAGCTGTAGCGAATTCAAAAATCTTTCAAATGAAAAAAATCATGTCAATCGATGCATTTTTCGCTGAAAAAACTCGGAAAAACCGAGAAAAATTACCTTTACTTAATAAATTCGTAATTCGAGTATTTTTTGCATTAGTAGAGTCAATCTTGTAGGAAAATGTAGGTAATATCACGAAGAATGAGTGCGCAAAAACCTGGATTATGTTGATTGAACAGTTTTTGCACAATAATCGAACAAAGTTTTTTACATCGTATTTTGAATATTCCATAACACGTCGAGCGATAGCTTAAATAATATTTTCTCGACGGATTCGGAAATTACAGAGTGTAAACTACAATTCCTCCATTTACTTTGTTTCATTTAAATGCCATTAAATTGGTGTAAAACGCCTCTGAACATCGAGCGAAAATTGCTGGCCGCTGCCGCTGCTTCCCCTCGCTCCCCCGCCGCCCCTACCACACTCGACTGTCAGCGCGTCGCCGAACATTTTGCGCGGTATTCAGAGGCGTTTTACATCAATTTAATCTCATTAAATGAAACAAAGTAATTTACGCTCTGTAGTTTCTGAATCCGTCGAGAAAAAATGTTATTTAAGCTATCGCTCGACGTGTTATGGAATATTCAAAATACGATGTAAAAACTTTGTTCGACTATTTCGGTCCTTCAGTCCAAGTTTATCTGCTATAAAAGTTTCGTATTCGTATTATATGGATTGCAGATAATGTATAGATGTATAAAACGGTTTTTAGCATTCGTTGACGTGTACTGAAGTCCATTATTACTTGAAACTAGAATAATTCCTCGTATATTGTCATTCGCCATTAAAAATCAAAGATCTGATTTAGATCTTTAGTTTCTTTAAAATATTAAATTCATACATCATTTTTCCAATTTACCAATATAAATCGAAAAATCGTTTTACTGACTATATATTGAAATCCTTTTACTGCGCCCCAAAAATCTCTGAAGTTCTCACATACATTCCATCAACAAAGTTACCCAGTTTCAGTAGATTTCTGTAGATTTTGCTACTATTTCTAAAATAAATTCGAACCGAAAGATGTTTTTGGTCTTCGGTCCCACATTAAATTAAATCTAATTTTTCTATAAAATTGACTTGCATATGGCGACATATTCCTAATTTAAATAATATAAACATTTTGCATTCTACACTTTCTGGGAAGGATTCAACCTTAATGTGACCATTACTAGTGTATTTACTTCAAAGCTCTACTCAAGGCAATACTACTTTCTCTGGCGTTACTCTAAATATAACAGTAATTTCGTTACTCATTGAATACTGGGAACTAAATGCGTCAAAAAAACAATAAAGGAAACATAAAATTGTAATTCTGATCTCAGTTCTCCCAGTTCGTCAATGTGTCGAGAAACATGGTCCGCAGACGGAAACGCGTGGATTTTATACGTGTATTCGAGATGCACCTCCGGCTATTGTTGTAATGAGTTAATATCTCTCAAGTGATAAATTATTCATTAAGTATAATTACAGAGTTACGAGGGGAGGATAATATACGAATTAACAGTTATCAACACTTTTCAAATCAGATAAAATTATTTAGGTACCAATTTGAATTTAAATTTCCATAACAGTTGCTTGCAAGACTTTATGTATGTAGCTCACTGGAATGAACCAACCAGTTTTAAGTAAAGGTTAAACTTGCTGAAGTAATATTTTTTATGAATTTATATTATTTTATAAATAGCAATAAAAACTGAACCAATAAAATCCGTATATGTTTCTTTTCAATTGCATATTGATACATCCTCAAAGTAGAATACAAGTGCGTCCATAGAAAATATTTCTAAAAATGCTTATTGTCTAAGTAGACTCATTAGACTAAATATTACAGAATTATTCTCAAAGGTCAAGATGCTAAGTTTGAAAAAAATATATGATTAAAATATATGTAAAAAAAATGTTTTTAAAAATAAGCTTTTATTTAAAAACGCTGACTTAATAGTATGAAGATAAAGAAATACTGATCAGTGAATCATTTTTACATATGAGATATATAAATATTTTAAAAGCATGAGGCTTTATTTTAAATAAGAAGTTTCAAAGTAGTACAAGGTCCGGCGGAGAGGTATGGAATTTTTTAAAAGACTGTTTTTTAAAAATTCAAATTTTGTTTTTATATACATACCTGAAATGTCGCTATTAAATGATGCATAATGTAAAATAAGAGAATGGTAGCCAGACGGAAAAAAAACAAAAGGGGCCCCCGTTTTTTCCAGCCCCCCCCGGAAAACAACACAGAAATTATCCATACTCCTTTGAAGCATTTCACGGGAAGCACTTCAAGTGTACGTGGTTTGTTTATGTATACTCGAGATTTAAGGTAGCCCCGTAAAAAATCGAAGGACGCAACGAAATCAAACGTCCTAGGAAATGTTCCCTTAAAAAAGCCATTGCTACTCTGGATGTATGGCAAGTTGCTCAATCTTGTTGAAGCCATACAGTACTGAGGTTAATGCGTCGTTTTCTCAATCGTGGCGGAAAAAAATCATGTAATATCACTAGGTGGCATTCTGTGTTTACAGTAACTATGTGTCCGTTTTTACGAAAAACATAAGGGCCAGTAATAAAGTTTCGGCTAATGCCACATCAAACAGTAACTGTGTTTGAATCACAGAATGGCCCGTTTCAATGAAGGTAAACAAACACGCGATGAGCTGTAGTCCACGACTCTATGGTAACTGAAATGGCATCTGCCAACGAATAGACACTATCTATTCGGAAAACATTAGGTTTACCCCACCTCACATGCCACGCTCTTAAAAAATTCCATACCTCCTTGCCGCACCCTGTGTTTATTACTTATGATGTTCAATGCCTCAGCTTTTAAAATGTATGTGTCATATTTTATTTCATTATTAATATCATTCTTTTTTATTTTTTACTTTTTCGTTCAGGTTTTTAAATAAACGCTTATTTTTTAAAGTTTTTTTACATGTATTTTATTTTATACTTTGTAGTATTAAAACTTAATACTAAATTAGTGTTTTATTTTAAATTAAAAACAATATTTTTTATTTATTTATCGTAGGGTGTCCGCCATGTTGATTTAGAACGATGTTACGTAGCTTATTGTATTTTACTTGTCGAATCCTTTCATTTGATGCCCATATCAAGGGTATTGTAAAGAAAGAGGTAAACCGCCATCTTGGGGTATCCGCCATATTGGATTTAGAATGACGTCACGTATCTCGTCGTATTTTACTGGTCGAACTGTCATTTGATACTCATGTCAAGGGTATTGAAGAAAGAGTTATTGCAAGTTAAATGAAAACTTATAAAAATAAAATGCGTTTTCCGTCTCTCTGTTTGTTAAGGTTTATCATGTGCACAATAACTCCAGAACGCTTTAAGATATTAACTTGAAATTTGATATGTTTACAAAATATAATCTAATGTGTATGTAGGTAGCTAATACATATAATGAAGATACTATTTGATTGCACTTACGTTGATGTGGTTTTACTTTGTATAAATGTATTCATATTGTTTCAAATCAACTCACACTGAGCAAAGATGAAATTTATTTCTTGTCCTTAGTGATTTTATTTTTAGAAAAAAATGCACTTTTTTAGGTAAAATCAAATATGTATCACATCAATTGATAACACAGGACCAACATTTTTTTACGTAAACAAGATTAGGTGTCTTATCCGCATTTTTGGTCGCTGAAAAGAATCCGTTGTCCGTTTCCCTCTATCACGTCTGAATTTTGCGTAAATCAAGGAAATATAACCTCAAAAGCATGTAAAATAAAGCAGCATAAAAAAAAAGTTTTGTAGCAGAAAGGCATTATACCATTCCATTATTTATAAAATAAAATATTTATAAACCTTTTAAAAAAGCACCCCCGATGGTGAGAGGCGAGGGGTTTAAACCCTAAACTCACCTTTAAAACTCAGCAGTCAATTTGGAGGTTATGTCTTAATACTCAGCATATGAAAAAACTGTGATGTCCAAGACGTTTTCAGCACACCAACAAACATATGCTATTGAATCTGACATTTCTACTACAAAACTTTTTTTTAATTTGTTTAATTTTGTAATGTCAAATTTTGGTAACATTTTTTACCTGTTCTTTTGTAAGTTATGTGAAAATCTATCCGCGAATTGTTACTTTTGATCACATATTCGGATTAGACGCTTCATAATGTATATACGCATGTTCGCCAGCTTAAACTTCTAATTTACTTGATAAACGTATTTATGTTTTTCAATTCCAAGATGTTTTTTTGAAGTTATGTCTTAATGCACGGCCTATGGAACAATTCTGATCTGAAAATCGTGTTCATTATACAAAAAAGCATATGGCATGGTATAATGCCTTTCTGCTACAAAATGTTTTTGTTTTTTTTTTATGTTGCTTTATTTTTACATGCTTTTGAGGTTATATTTCCTTGATTTACGCAAAATCCAGACATGATAGAGGGAAACGGACAACGGATTCTTTTTTCAGCGACTAAAAATACGTCTAAGACACCTAATCTTGTTTGCGTAAAAAAAGTGGTCCTGTGTAACAAATGGATTTATATAATCAATGACAAAAAATAGTCGTAATATTATATTTAAGAAGACAATAACGATGGAACCATTTCTAATGAACAGTAAATTATTCAAAAGGCGGATCATATGTCCATTGATGCAAAATAATGTCCAAATTCAGTTTCAAACTTCAACAACACGGTATCAACGCAAAACTAAATTATGACGCCATGTGTAAATGTCACAATTTGTATAATTTTGATATGTCCAATTACATGAAATATGGGCTAATAAAACTAATACCAAATCTCCTTTATATTGCCCATAAAACTAGATAGCAGCACACTAACGTTCCAACCAAATTAACCGAAGTATAAAAACGTGAAAACGTTTCAAGTAATAAAATTAACGTCACGATTTTATAGTGTAAATTATTAACTTAATAACGTTAAATAATACAAGTGGCGACAGGAAAACCTATGGCGAGCAGTGATTTAAGTACATAAATATTAAAATTTCGTACTAGATTGGAGGTAACACCACAGCAAGGTCTTTAAATTCTAAAAGAGTTTACATTAGTGGTTAATGTGGCGGTGTTAAGTTTTACAACAAAAAAATCTCTACCAAACTATAATTTACGATTCATGTTTTATCGGTGTCTGTCTCACATTATTAACTCGTTAGTATATGTCTAAAGTAAAGGAGCTTAAAGAATGTAATCCTAGAATCAATTCAGATAAATTGCCTAATCACAGAAATAAAATGGGATTAAATAGTCTACGGTGAGTAGGTGTATGATGAGACTAATAATGACCGCTTATATCTGGCAGCTTATATATTAGTCATCTCATCAGAATAAATAGCTGTTTGTATACGAAGATTCTTGGGCTATAGATGAAGTTATATGGATGATTTTTCCCCAGCCACTACAGTGCTATTATAGCCTTGCTGTATGTATATGTATATAACATAAAGACTCTTATTGAAAGAAGGCAAAAAACAAACATATATTATACATATACATTACTACAAATTCGAGGTGGCACAAAAAATTAACGCACCATAAATTGTTTAGCTGAACAGATTAACAGCAACATTTCAACAGCAACCAGTCAAATATTAACATAAATCATGTACTGTCAACAATGTAGGACAGTTTGTTTAACCAAAATATTTCCTACAATTTTAATTTTTTCTTTGCTTCCATTAAATTTCTTTTGAAGTGGAAACGCTTATTTGCTGTTTATTTCCCCTTAATACTCTGATCTTCCAATTAACTAAATGTTCTTCACTTTATAAATGTGACTGGAATATTGTTATAGCAAGACAAAAAAAAACGTCATCCAATCTGGCTATGAATAAGATAAATACAGACAATTTAACTTGGATTTAGTCAAAATGACGGTATCATGCTGAGTTCAATTCAAGTTGACCAGAACGCTGTGAGTGGAAAGTACGCGAAGCTAGTTTATCTTCAGAAACAACGATTTTAAATAGCACAACTATGTGATTACATAAAAAAATATCGCCTCGGAATTGCAGAATAAACTTATATGGCTTAGAGTTGATGAACAACGGATGTTAAAAGACAGAACATACCTACCGTAGTGGTTGAGGGACTGAATAAGGCAAAAGCCATAAAAGTGCATTTGAAAGCTTCAAGGACATAATATACTAATTTACACGCACACGAGCTTCACCGAATTGCCGAAACTGTTACTTTAGTGTTGACATCCTATGTGATACAACTGAGTGTGATCCAGCTACTTGTGAAAGGAACATCCAGAAGAAAAACGTTGTCGGACTTTCTGCCAAGGACACCACTACCAGTGTAACCATACTGACTCATTGGGGTACATGGGTACAGACAGATATCCTAAACATATGGAACATCGGTTACCGTGTGTATGCAAGTTCGGGTCGATTTGCCGCTTAGTTGGGCTACAACAATCACCATCACATGTATAAGGTAAGACCTATTTAACGCACTAACAGTGGTATCCTGGAGCCGCCCCTGGTAAAACACTGATCTATTATTAACCTCCGAGTTCTAGTCATATCATTCAGAAGTTAAATATGAGAATACGTAAGGAATATTAAACAGTATTTTATTCATTTACTTCTTCAATTTCTGAACTAATTCAGTTCAAAATCTAGTCTGACATCATAGAGGTGTACCAATTTTCATACCGATATTTTGCAGTTATTCAAAGTTATCACAAATACGAGAGAAAGTAACAAGAGATGCATTTTTTTATCCAACCTAAAAGATAAAATAAATAACAAAAACTAACCTTTTTTACTAAACAAAATTAACAAGAAACGTACTACTTACATCATGATTACTAAGAAAATAATATTAAAGATTATTTCTATTTTTTTTAAATATTGATAAAGGAATTAAAGAAAATAAAAATAATATTTTCGCAGTCGAGAATTTGATACACGGTTTGTAAACTTTGTAAACAAAAGTATATTGGGCAAATAAAAGTGTCGAATATAACTAGGTTTAAAGACCATATAGCTTCATTAAAATGCGACTGAACACACAATGGGTAGAAAAACCAACATGCTTTTGACAATAATAATCTGTTTAAAACTAATAAGAAATGTAACAGACAGTAAACAGTAAATTCTACATACAGATATTAAATTTTTTAAACGTAATAGCGTCGTCGTGAATAACGATAATGGTCCTATTCTTAGGTAATAATTCACTGTTTGTGGTTATAAAAACAAGAAATAAAGGTAGATATACCGAACCTCAACGTATAATAAATAGATTAAACAGTAAGATTTAACTTTAGTCTTGTTCACTTGATGCCAACATGGTTGGCGAAACCCGCATGTAGACTGTAAGTGTAGTGGTTCGGTGTTAGTGAAAAGTGCACTACGGGGAAGTAGAAAGCAATTACAAAATGTTTGGTAGATAATAATTTGTCCTCATATTTAAAATTACAAAATCAAGATGTTAAAGTACAAAAGGAATAAATGTGATGAAAACGTGCGTGCGGAGCATTTTTTTATATATGAAGCTTAATTTCTCTTTTGAAATATGTACTGCCTAACCGGCCGTTTGTCGAGTCCATTTGTGGAGCGCACGAAAGGAAGGAAAAAGGCAGAAGTCGACATGTTTATCACGGTGAAATACATCTGAAGGGACAATTAATTACCTTCGAGATTAGCCTCGGATTGATCCATGCCGTTTTGACGTCGTTATCCAGTACCTTGTACGAGGCTTTTGTGATAAGCCTCGGTATGTCCGACCCAACTGACGGGGGATGATTTTTGGTGGAGTCCTGCTCTTTTGAATTAGACCTGGAAAGATAAAATCTACGTTAGTACGAGTGAGCTCGTCGTGCTGCTTGTTGATTACGTTTTTTTATGGACAGAAATTAGTCTTTATTCTTTAGATGAACCGACAAAATGTGAGTGGATATTGACAAAGTAGGTACGAACCCAATTTATTTCGATGTATTTCGTATTTAACCAATTATGATAGTAAAACTGTTATGATATTATTAAATATCAGATAGTAAAAAAAAATCGATCAGTTTTGATAAACTTTACCCTTAGATTAACTCTTTCAACGTTTAAGATAGCAAAGTGGAATGAAAATCCACTTTGGAAAGATTTGTATAAAAGTTTTTTGCATATATGTGACTTAATGGAGCTTTCCATATATACAATTTTTTTATTCTTTTAAATGTAATGAATATGTAACACTGTTTATTAAGTTTTTTTTAATATTGGATAAAATATAATCAGGTATTAATTTAAGAAATCCAAAATTATTCATAGATATTGCAACTTTCAAAAAGTTGAGACCATATTACAATTATTGCTCAGTGATTTCATATCTGACATATACTCTATTTCTTTTAAATTCCTGCATTCTCAGCAAAATATCCGAAAAACAGGTATTTTTGAAACCTGAATATTGTATTCGAACGTTTTTCAAGGTTTTAAAAACTTCCAGGGAGACAGAAACCTTGTTCATTACCTTAAGTAATAGCAAGTTGGAAATTTTTTTCTTTGCGCCTTCCCAAAGGAAATCAGTTTAAAGACTGTTTTCATGCTCTTGTTAAAATTCTATACGTTTTACTGGTGCAGCATTACTATGTATGTATAACGGCCATTCGGTATTTAAAGAGTATACCTTTTCTGTCAATAAATGATGGAGAAATCGAAATTTTTAATAAAAACATAAATATTCTAAGGCGCAAAAAACTTACACCATTTTATATGTATTCAGAACGTTGCAGATAGCGTCGTCTACAATGTACATCAAACTGATTGACAAATTAAAATTTCTTTCATAAAAAACAGCAATCACCATTTTTTGTGAAAAAATGTTGACCCCCACCCCCCACTAATTAACTATAGGTATATACAAACAGGTCACTAATTCTCCATTTCTATCATGACTATTTCAATAAATGTTTCATAAAGCAATTTCTGTGAACCACTTTTATCTCCATTTTTATATATATAAAAAAAAAACAGGATCTTTAGTCTTCTAGCACCCCTGCTTTTTTAACGAGACTTAATGGCACTCATTCATTACTCCCTAAACGTTGTACCTAATCAATTTACTTGGCCCCGGCGCTTAAATCAGCTTCTCCACTTAAATCGCGCATTATTTTTCCTATAACCCCTTTCCAATCATGGATCATTACTTCCGAAATTTCGGCACTTCGAAAGCCGTAGAGGCACCGTTCCGTTCCTCGCCAAAGACATCACATTCCGTACATACTTTAAGTTAATCGATTATGAGTGTAAAATGCGAGGAGTTGCATACGCAGAGGGTGATTCTAAGGACTTATGGCTAAACCTAAGGGGGGCTAAAGATCACAATGATTTATGACTGGGGAACGTATTCTTACGTGACTTAAATTTTAAATCGTTTTATTGTTTTTTTTTTCGTTACATTCGGGGGAGAGCATAATTTGATCTCGAGATATTTTCCGTTTGATTAATGGCGTGTACGTACGGTAAAGGAAAATGTACGGGTGCACTCTGACTGTCGAACCGACTCCAGACAACTTGACAAATTGGAGTCATCATAATTTGATATTTTCTCAAGGGCAACGGGTGCTAAACACATTGCGATACTGAAGCTAAGTATACTCCATGTCAGTGTTGGGCAGTGGCTAACTACATGAGTAGCTAACTACAATGACAGCTCCTCGATTAAAAGTAACGTAGCTACAACTTTCAACCTTACTGCTTGTGGTAATTAGGTCGAAATACTGATTGGCAACGGCAAACTACATCTTGAGTAGTTGCAAACAACAACTACAACTACTAGCTGTAGCTGCTTACTGCAACTACTTTTAATGGGAGCTGCAGTAGCTGTAGTTTGAAATAACAGCTACAGCTAGTAGTTGTGAAAAATGTAGTTGCGGTGAACAGCTACAGCTAGTAGCTGTAGCTGTAGCTATAAGCAAACAGCTCCAACTACTAATGATTTACGTACTCGAATCACCGAAAAATGGGGAAACCATATGTATTAACAAACAAACTATATACATACATAGTTCTGTTAAGAGAGTTATCGAATTAGTGATCATTAGTGAATTACTTATGTAGTTTCAAATGTTTTGCAACATTTGAAAATATAACTTTGAACTTTCAAAAATTTGTTCGCGCAGATATAAGAAATATGATGAAGAATATGAATCTGAAGAATATTTATTCATTAATCACTATAAAATCATCCATGATACCTATTTCACCATCATATTAATAGGTATAGGTATCATGATTTCGCAATTTCGTGAGAGGTAGTCTTGCAATTGCTTGCAAGTCTTGCGATTACAAACCATATCCGAACTATACTACCCGTAGGTTCGTGTGTCAGATCATCTTCACATTGTGACGTCTTAAGTGTCAAATGAGAGTCAAATAAGATACAACTGTTATTTGACATTTTTCCAGTACGAAAGAAAAGTAGCTGTAGTTCTCTGCTTATAGCAACAGCTACAGCTACTAGCTGTAGCTGTTCGCCGCAACTACATTTTTCACAACTACAGCTGTAGCTGTTATTTCAAGCTACAGCTACTGTAACTTCCACAGAAGTAGCTGTGGCGAACAACTTCAAGCTACTTAATGTAGCTGTAGTTGCAACTACATCCCAACTACAGTAGCTGTAATTGAAGCTACATTTTGCCCCACACTGCTCCATGTAAGGTTTTTTTGTGTCGGCTGATATCAAAAATTATTCTTATAAAATTCATTTATTTAGAAACATTTCAACAGGTGTTAAGTCACTTTTTATTTTTTTTTAACAGTGTCTACTTTTCTTTTTTTAAATATTGTACCAAGTAGTCACACTGTAGCTAAAGTCAATCCTGAAAATTTCAAAAAGTATTAATTCCGGACCAAGTTATTAGTCCAGTGCATTTAGGAATTGACCCAAAACTTTTGGATCCATTTTCTCTTTTGTTGCTCATTCGAAAGGGTCTTCGATGGATACCTTAACCCTGAATTTGCGCATTGTCCAAATTGCCCCGTCCGCCGCCATCTTGGATTCCGTTTTTTTTTCAACTGCTCATATCTCACGTTCTAATAATCCCACAGCAATCGTTCCGGTGTCGTTGGACTCGTCAGGATTTACTCTTTAATTGAGTCTCTATCAAGTAAAACTCTCTAATGCACTGGAAAAACGTTATTAGCGTGCAAAGTTAAAAGTTATTTGTCAAAAGTTCTTGCGCCCGGTTTTTCTGCGCCCAGCTCTTTTCCAGTGTATCTGAGACCCCCACCGACAGTTTACTGTTTAAACTAGACTCAATTTCCAGTATTTAAAAAAAATCATCCCGATCGGTTGATTTTTTCGCCCGACAATCCACGTTCGAAGTTGCGCTGTTTATTATCGTGCTATTTTGAAGCCTCTAATATAGTGGCGTCTCACAGTGGGGCCAATTCCCAAAAACCTGGCCAAAACCCCCAAAAAAAGTTTATAGTTTTGAATTTTTTATTCTTGAGTTGACAATAGGCATCCTTGTAGTTTATGTATTCACAACTATTAGTCCTTTATTGCTTGTATAGACTCCGGTAGAGAGTCGGTTCCTGAATTAATTCAGAGATCGTTTCAGCAGGAACCGAATTAATTCCCTATTGGTTCGAGAACAGTGAAATTAGTTCCTGGTTCGAGGATGGAACTACGAGGGACTACTTTGTAACACATGCGTATTGACAACGACTTCGAACCTAACATAATAAAGCCTGAGCATGGGTCTGACAGATGATAGAAGAACCTGCGCATGCGCACAAAATAATTCATTAGTCGTTCAAGAACGGTTCATTATTGTTCTGTTGGAACAAACCAATCATAATATATGTTCGTGTAATGCATTGAAACCAAACCAAGAGGTTGAAGACTAAGTGAGAGCATGTAACCGTGTTCCACAAACGAAAATCACATTGATAAAACAATTAAAGACATTTATCTGCGTAGTTATAAAAAATATTTTCCGTGAAGACAATCTGTTACGACCTATGCATCACCAAGTAACGAGTAGACAACTGAATAGCGATCGCCGCCACCTTTAGTTTGTCTTACAAATCGATTGAATAACGTCTACCCGCGCTTATTGACTTCTAAATGATTGCCCAGGACAACACAAAAGGCTCGGATACAACGGTCGTCCACGCCTCTGCAAGTATAATGAAAAAGACTTGCCCTCAAGACCATACATAGATCCTTATCGTTAATCGGCGTATTGAAATATCACGAATAAAAAGTGACAGGAACGCTAACCACGCCTCTAGTTATTTTTAAGATAATTGTTGATGACAGCAAAGAAGTAGGTATCAATGGAATCGTCTGTGAAGAGATATGAAACTATGACCTGGTCAAGCACAAAAGATTTTTTTGACGATAATTTCTAACTGTAATTAATTTAACTTCATGTAATTATATCGTTCAAAACAAAAGGATGTTTATATTAAATTAAGTGAAATTAGAACCGATGGCTGATAATTCAATCTATGGAATTTCAACTTTCTTGAAACCGCAGAAGTTTATTGATTCTAAAGACTATTACTAGAAATTCGCCGGCTTTTAAGGAAATTGATTGGCAATTACATTTTAATACACTGTATTGTAAGGAATGAGGACGCTTTACAACCGTTTCTTGGTCCTAGGCGATGCCTATTAATAAAAATACTTCGCTTACTTATTAAGGAAATGAATAAGTAACGTTGAATACTAAATACATAATTTTTAACAAATTTGAAAATATATATTCCAAAGAAATTATGTCCAATAAGTTCTATTCATCAGTTCAAAAATTCATAGAGTATTATTATACGTGATATACTAATAAAAAGAGAACAAAACAAGGTAACAAAACAAACGTAATCACGGGTGACCGAAAGTTGTTTCTTTCAATACGACCCGGAAACAAAGCGTCAAAGTTCCGAATGGCACACTGCGTCATCACTCCGTCAAAAAAGGCTGGAATAAGCAAATCCAGAATGAAATCCATGCTCATCATGTTCTTCGATGCCAAGGAGGAAGTCCACTACGAATTTGTACCTACAGGGCAGGTGAATGGTTTTATCTAGAAGTGCTAAGAAGACTGAAGAGAGGGGTCAACCACGTGAGGCCACCCACCGCTGGAAATTAGAAATTGCATCACGACAATGTACCCAGCCATACCTGCAACTTTTCCCATACTTTTTATACAAACCCTGTAGATTCTATGACCATAAAAAAGTATACGCATTTAGATACAATATAATACCTACATGTATACGTATATGTACATATCTTATACGTGCACATGCGATCGCGTCATTATGTTTTTTTTAATAATCATTCTTGGATTTTTTGTTTTAATTTTTTAATCTTTAAAAGTATCTTGTCTTGATCTTTTTTTGTGTTTTCTCGAAACCTAAGCAAATATAGGGACCTACCTACATGTTTGTTTGAGACTCTTAATTCTAAGCCATTTAAGTTTAAAACACCCTGTATACAGCCTTAGCACAAACTGAAAGACGTTAATTATATCAAAACTTTATGCTCAGCATATTATTTTTTTCATTTTCCTTTCGACGTCTACGTTGCATGAGGCGCCATCTGTCCAACAAAGCGCGAATCCAAAGGACAAAAAAGCTCGAGCTTTACAAATTCCAGGCGTCCCGACGCCCTCATGCCGTTCAGTGCCGCCGTTTTCGTACAGATGGCGCTTCACATCCGAAACTGGAAAAGCCGAAATCCGGAGGACATTCTTGCCGAACGTAATTATTGCTGAAAGCAGTTTTATTGGAGCATCCGCTGCTGTCATTTGTAAGTTTTTATTGGATTTTTGTTGCTGATCCAACGGTTTTTATGCCTGTTTTATGGGCCGTAAAGGAAGTTTTAGATAACTAGGCAGTATCTCGGCTGATTTGCGCAATGCGAACGAACGTAATGATAAAGTTAAAAGGATTTTGTTCGTACAAGAATACGAGAATGGGGAATTTGTACTTTTACAGTTCGCAGGATGTTTCTCTTATACGACGCCTCTTCCTTGTCTATCTTAAGTGTTCAAACGATTTGGAAATAGCAATTATATTAAGTTATAAAATATTTCATCCTGAACTGTTGAATTTTTTTTTTCGTGTGCTGTACATAACAGATTAAGGTACCTTTAAAAAAATTAGTAATGATGGATCCAACAGTTAACGGACTCTTAAGTAGATACTGTTACCTTAGAAGCATTAAACAAAAAACTTATATGGGATATTGATTTTTTTTACGTTTTTCGCATTTTGAACTGATGTGTTTCGCAATCGTAGGTCAATGGCGGCTGGTGGAATGTGAAATTTTCATATTTTCTTAAGGAAGCATATAATCCACAACAGGTGTGGTGTGGTTATTACTAAAAAAATGTGTGCTCCACCATAGGTTCTTGGAAATGGTATGCAAAGTATTTGCGAACTTTTGTTTTTTTTTTCAGAATTACCACATCAATACTTTTTATTATTGTTTTTTTATTCTTCCAAAATGTTCACTTTGCTTAAAGATAAATGATATAAAATAAAGTAACATTTCAAAAACGATCACTCTTACAGATCTCATCATTTTTACAGGTCTCGAAATTTCGAAAAAATCACAAGGATAAAAAGGCCTTTTATTTCCTTTTATGTTTTTATTAAATATTTTGCGTCGTTTCCAAAATTTTGGTGGAGCACACAGTTTCTGTTTTTTTTTTTTCGTTTTTTTTTTATATATCCTAGATAATTTTTTTTATTCTGGCCACCTATTTGGATACAAAATCTGGTGTGGGTCCCACACCTCCATACGAAAATACGAGAATATCAAATTATTACCATTATTATATTTTATTTATTATTATTATATACCAGCCGCCACTGGTGTGATATTAACTAAATTGTGTATCTTTGAAGAAAAAAAAGTTCTTTACTTCGTTTCTTTCGTTTCCTTAAAGATGCTGTAGACCAAAAACTCACCCTGCATATATAGGTACATAATAGTTACGAGTATTTATCTTCCACTTTTAACAATTTAAGTAACTTAATTAACAATTGTTTTTCTGATTCACTCCTTTGATTACTTTAATTTTTATATTTTTAAGAAGGAAAAAGTTTCACACAATAATTAGTTATCTGTTGTTCTAGAATGCAAACGTCATTGATATTACAACTTCACATTCCCAAATATATCTGCATGAATTCTATAAATACAGTCAGTTGTTGCCATCACGTATTGTGTTGAATACGTTGTGTATTGTATGTAAAGTAAAGGGCAATACAATAAACGGCATAAATATAGACTACTACCCTAGCCCCGATGATATGATAGCCCAAGCAATATGAGACAATGAAAGCAAAACAGACGAAACAAAGAACATTCGGAATAATCTCAACAAAAAGTAGCATTAACACAGTGACCAATAACCAGGCGTACTTTTGTTTAACAAGCATTACATTCGGTGATTAGTATTAGTTGTATTACACTATTTTTTGAAATACACATGATCCAGAAAAATCCACATTAGAAACGCCGAAGGAGATGGCAGACTGGTTAAAAATCAGCAGCAACAGCTTCTACTTGATGTTGAAATATGATTGATCTAGGAAGATTTCAAAAAGGTTTTTTTTTACTAAATCTTAATTTCTTATAACATTCTCCCAGATATATTGTCCAATAAATAATTCCTTTCATATGGAAAAATTTAAAACATCTACATCCTTAGCTGAAATTTATTTAAGGGAGGCCTGTTACAGTGTGATTCTTAAGAGTGGGCAATCTTTAAGTATGTAGATACCAAAATATTATAATTAAACTCCATATGACGCATACCAATATTGCAGGTTTAATACATACAAGGGTGTACAAGGTTGAAATTTAATTTTGAAATTTCCCACGAATGTTAAACATAATTTGGCATTCCTCCTAGAAGGCACTAGTTGCGCCGTATTACATACAAGAGTAGATCAAGTCATAAGTTAAGATTAAAATAAGCTGAAAATCAGAAAGGGCATTTAGTTTTATATGCAAAAGGAATACCTTTTGTTTAATTTATCTAACTCTCTCGTTATCTATTTTCTAGCTGTTACTATTGAAACTCAAAATTATTGAGAATATTCAAAAGAGAATCTAAGTTTGTACCTATATCCTACATCTCTTTTATCTGCGACATTTCTCTAAAGGTAGGTATTCATTTGAGCAAATTTTCGCGCACGGTTGGTTTGTGCGCAAATCTGCTCAAATGCGTACGGAGCTAAGTATTGTTCGCGCAAGGTTTGAGTACGCACGAACGCGTTCCGTCGCCTGTCGGTTTCTAGTAAACATCAAAGAATATTTACGCGTTTTGCTCAGTTTGGACGGTAAGTTGAGGATAGTTCGCTGTGTGTGTGTGTGTGCTCTGCATCCATAAATTTTTCTAGTGGCATATTATAAACTCAAACATGGAATGGAATAATGAACTAGGTTTGAAATTAATTGATGAATATGAAAAGCGGCCGATTTTATTTAACCCAAAACATCCGTGTCAATTTTCAAGGAATCAAAAAGTAACAAAATTGCAACAAATTTAAAAATTAACATGTTTGATGCAAGATAAAAAATCAACAAAAAATCAGAGGTAAAGAAAACAATTGGTAAATATAAAGAGTAAATATAAAACAGGAAATGGTAAATATAAGAGGAAAATATAAATGTTTTAAAATACAAGTAAAATACACTGCTCAATAATTGTATTGCTTTATCAAAAAATACATTAATTTCATGCATCAATAAGTTGCAATAGAAGTAACTGTGTACTGCTTCACTGTTATACCTACCGGCCTTGATATAACTGTATTATCCACCTTCATTTGGGCTGTTTTGTTTTATATAAAATCCATTACAATGAAAGCTGCATTTGCAATTGTTATACATATTACGAGACACTTTGTTTCCTCATACACACACATACACACACAGATAGCTACAAGCTAACTGGAGCGGGTATTTGTGCGCAAAAATATATAGGTTATTTAAAATTACACGAACGAATGTGTATGCCCGTAAATCGTTCGCGCATAGATTTGTGCGCAAAAATGCTCAAATGAATATCAACCTTAAGAGATGTGGAACTCAATCATAATAATTTGGTGTCTACTATCTGCAGCTTAGACTTTGTCTATTATTTATGAATCACCCTGTACACCTAGTCCTACTACCAATGTATGCAACATGTCGATCTGATTGATATTGTCATACCAATAACTGTAAACCTTCGAAAACTACCCAATTAATATGTCCAGAAAAATATTGGTGAGTCCTGAATTAACGAGAATGAATTTTTGTCTGAGCTTATATTATCCGCACAATGCCCAATTTTCGCCACTTATATTATTCATCTCAGGCCCATTTCGCATAAATAAACCACATTTTGTACTTTCTACCTCGTTTTCTCTTTAATCTAATTAATTTTAATACATCCCTGGGGCGGAGGCCCGAAAAAAAAAACGAAACAACGGCACACAGTGTGTAAATCAGTCTCTCTCCTCTGGTAAACAAGGAAAAGTTATTACGTCTGTTATGCCCTGATTTCCTTTATTTGATTATTCAGGTGGGGTGGTGTGCTTATTTCAGCTAGTCCAAAGAGTGGGGGATGAGGAATTACTTTTTCATTATTCAATCTAGTAACGTCTAGGGATCTGCGCTTGATCTGGATTCGCTCGATTCTGGATATTAAATTGTGATAGAGTTTAGAAAATTGTGTACATCTGAAACCTAGGCATAGCTAAAGTCTTCCACACACCATCGAATCCCGCATTTTGTCGAAGACGACAAAATCAAATGGAATTTGATCGTGTTTGTTGGCTATACGACGGAGTCGATCCGATTGGACCGCTAACAAACCAGTTAGTTTGTGACAGTACAATCATACATCAAATTTTCACAAAACACACGTTTAAAGTTAATTTTTTGTAAAATAATGTAATTGCTTACTTAATTATTTATTTTTTAAAAATGAAACAACAAAACAATAGTTAGCGAATTAGTTGTTGACGGTGACCTACGCTAAGCAATGCCTAAGTCGGTCCCGAAACTCTTCAATAACATTTACTAGGAAATCTTCAGGAATGGCTCGGATTTCGCCAGGCTTTCTGTCTCAAGTCTTCAAAGTTATCTGGTCGATTGACATAAACTTTACATTTTAAATACCCCACAGAAAAAAATATAAGGGATTTAGGTCTGGGGTAAGCACTGGCTATTCAATTGTACCTCTTTTGTCTATCCAGCGTCCTGGAAATTTCTTGCAATATGTGGTAGTCTCTAATAATGACACTTCCTGTTAAATCAAATATTAGATACGGTTCCATACAAAAACTGAACTGAAACAAATGTGGCAAGATGTTACCGCCTCCCTCCACCCCTTCATAATCACAACAGAGTTCTACGTGTTTTTTTTGTGCAAGAACTATCTTTATTATCTGTTATCTTATACAATTCGCGATGAGTAGGAGTCGATTGCTTTCCAATAATTCACAAGCGTTGTAACAAGCCGTTTCACCCACCTGTTGCAAGGTTGGTATTTCCTTAAACATAATTTAGCGCTTCTCGTTATCTCCTAATAGCCGCCAACGGTGCACTGGCTGTGTCTTATATAAAAAATCAAAATTTACGCTCTCAATATTCTACCACAACTCTCTAATGTACAATGTATATGTACAGTACCTAATTCTTAAATCTAATTTCATTCTATTACAATTCCAAATTAACATTGCGTGTTTAGAAATATAGTGCGTTGTTTTTTCAAATACATACTAACCTACTTAAAGGGCCTACCTAAACTAAACTTGTATATTACCCAGAATTCAACAATCATATATATTACATAGAAGAAAACATTCAAAATTATAATTATTTTATTATTATTATTTTAGTTCAGGCTGCCCTTACTTTATAATTTGAGTTCTGCACAAACGGTAATTTTTTTATTATTAAGAAATTGAAACAAAAGTTTTTACGGGATTGCTTTTGCACGTCCAAGAACCTAAAAATCAATTTTAAGCCATGTCACAAGGCTACTACTATGGTAGGTATGGCAATTTGGAAAAAACTAGTATGAAATCGAGAAAAGTTATTCGAAAAAAATTCGAACGCAATTAGATCCGTATGCAAAATTTCAAGTAGTTATCTAAACAAATTGAAAATTGAACAAAAAAAGATATAAAACTGAGTTTCATATTTTTTTTCGTTTATTTAGTTTTTTTGTGGTGAAATAGAAAAATGCATTAAAATTTGAGACAATTATCGTAATAATAGTCTTTTAGTACTATGTAACAAAAATTCAAACATTTTTTAGAAAAAAAAGTTTTTTTAAAAATCAAGATTTTCAATTTGTTTAGATATCGACTTGAAATTTTGCATTCGGATCTAAAATTGTATTCTAAATAATTGTTTTCAATAACATTTCGTGATATCTTGCCATCTAATCTCACTTTTTCGATATCGTGTTGCAAATCGCAACCATGTTGGTGACCACATGATATGTATCAAAATTAATTTTTTGGTTTTCGGACATGCAGAAGAAATCCCTAAAAAAGTTTTTTCTCAATAATAAACATTATTCCCACTTTTTGCGAACTCTTTAGCGTTCTTCACCCTGTACAACCATTTTCAAAAAATTGTTAAATTCCATTTTAGAACATTTATTTCTAATAAAGGCCGGTAACAAAACATAACCTATAACAGAAGAATTTTGAATAATATTGCCATTTTCATCTTTTTCATTCAGTTTGTTAATGGAATTAGAATACACTTTATTAACATAATGCCTTTTATTAAATTTTTTTCAATACCTTAGTATACTGTTAAGTAGACCTTTATTAGAGTGAAATAAAAAAAAATCCTGGAAAAAACTTTGCAACTATCTATACCTCTGATCATATAATTATGATGATCATAGTAGGTTGTCGTTAATTGTAGTTAATAACAGACCTGCTTCATCCACAATCTCGTTATCGATAATTTATGTTTCTCATAAAATTTATTATAAAAACACCAACACGCAGGATGAGTGTAGGTAAACTGTATAGAGATGTACATCTGTTGAAGAAATCGTTAAATATTTTTAGTGAACTGAAAACGCTGAAACTTCAAAGGCACGTGGGAAAGATATCTATCGAAAAAATATATGGTTTTATCTATATTATAATCTGATAGTGAACAAATATTGTTAAAATGGTCATTCAATACAGATAGACTGATTCTTTCTAACATTAAAAATGTATCAATTGTTAAGTATGTAAGGCGTCAATAAATAAATAAATAGTAATTGGTTATCAATATTTATAAAGAGAAAATAATAGAAAATAAATCCACACCAACTGGACTGGAAAAACTATGAACCAGAGAACGTTAAATACAGATATTAACTGTTTAAAAGTCTTAATCATAAATTAGTCATAAAATTACAAAAATAACGTACTAAGGCCAGAAGAACCATAATACTGTGGATATTTTTTTTGTATCCTGACACTGTTTATTTTCATTATTTTCATTTACAACATTCAAGTACAGAGCACCTGTTTTAAATTACTTACAGACAATGCTTTTTATAGATTTACTAAGAAAAAAGTATATAATGGCTTTCAGGCTATAACTAACGTGTTTATAGCTTAAATGTTTTCAATAAAATATAGCATAGAAGGTTAGGAAGTTGATGGTTTAAGAAAATATACTGAATTACACCCATGTTCAGTTTGTTAAAAATTTTCTAACCGTACCAAAGAAAGTCTATAATTTTGCAATATTTTCATTATTAAAGCAATGAATGGGTACACAAGAAAGCTATTGAAATTATATGTATTATGTATACTTGTATATGTTATATTTTGTCAACGTTTTTACAATACATGATACACTTATAATAAAAACCCCATCAATTTGTAACAAGATTGTTATTTTGTTGTTAATGTTAATAAAAAGTGTAACTAGTATTTAAAAAGTATTTATGTAATTTAATATAAATTAGTATTTAAAAATATGTGTAAATGTAAAATATTTCATTTTAATATTTCCTTCTACTGTGACAATGGCAAAATTTGTATACAGTGGCAAATTTTCTTCCACATTTGATTGAGGTATATTTATGATATTCCTCGAAAACAAGCCCTTAAAAAACAAATAATTACTATACTACATATATACTACATATACATTTCATAAATATACATTTTTCAATAATCAGGTACATTTTTCTCGACGTGCGTTTCGCCAACTAAGTTGGTAACTTCAGGAGAACATTAAAACTCATGATCACATCAGTGAATTTTTTGTTAAAAATAAAAACTTATTAGAGCAGTTATTCAATCAGTTATTTATATTTATATACCAGATTATGGGGATATACATATGTAGGCATATGGAAAAATAGTATTATATTTATGTACTTATATGCAATAATAACACGACATCGCATGCTCAACATTATCAAATAAAGTGAAGTTGACAACATTTAGTTTTTACAAAATTAGTTCTTTAAGGCAGGGAATTTTCATTTTACCTAATATACAACCAACCACATGATTTGAATCTTATATTTTATTTGCTTCATGAATTTGGCTACATGAACTGACAACAATGGTATATAACTAGCTCAGTATATATACAGTGAGGTCCATAAGTAACGGATAAATTCATTATCTACGTAATTTACAATTTGTGAGTAAAATCCTGAAACACGTCAATTTTTTATTCTATAATGACATTTTTTGAGTATAATTTTATACCTCCCCCTCCAACCCCCTTGGAGTGACAGCTACCCCTTTAAATTTTTTAAATAAAACGAGGGTGCGTGTGGTAGCTCATTTGAAAGGGTTCTTAATTATCTATTCAGCAATATAAGGTTTTTTTAATTTTTGTATATTGTTCATCAAGAAAATTAAATTTGATAATTTCAAAATTATTATTATTATGAAATGTATACAATCAAGTGCCTATGTACCAAATATCTGTCAAATCTGACGTTTTTAGTTGATTTTGTGTCAACATTCAACTTAAATGTATCGGTTTTCCTGATACGCTCCGCAAAATACGCAACAAAAAGAAAGAAGTAAAAAGGTTTTTTTTACATATCAGAAAAAAATATACATTTAAATTTCTTTATTTGCTACATCTATGAATACTTATTATTCTATTATGTTATTTCGCTGATCGTCAAGTTGATCATCATTTTACCAATGAGTCTTTCGGATACCCAAAGAATTGAAACTTTGATATTATTAGGATGTGGTGATAAAACAAGAACGCAGAAGCAGGTATGCGAAATATTCAATACTAAGTATCCTGACGGCCGCATTTCCCAATCTACGGTTAGTAGAATAGAAAACAAATTTCGTGAATTTGGGAATGTCACAGATATTCCTAAATCTTGTAGGAAACGCATTTTAGACGATGAACAGAAATTGGATATATTGTTAGGTATTCAAGATAATCCACATAAACCTACAAGACAAGTTGCCGCCGATAATGATGTTAGTAAAACGTCCATATTGCGTCTTCTAAAAAACGAAAAATACCACCCATATAAAATTCATTCGGTTCAAGAACTTAACGACGATGACCCTGATCGCCGATTGGAATTTTGCGAAATCATGCAAATATATGCCAAGATAACCCTTTATTTATAAAAAACATTATTTTTTCTGATGAAGCAACATTCGTCTTAAATGGAACAGTCAACAAACAGAACTGTAGATACTGGAGTACAGAAAATCCACATGGGATGATGGAGGCCAATACTCAATATCCTGAGAAGGTGAAAATTTGGGCTGGAATTATAAATTCTCAAATTATCGGACCAAATTTCTTTGATGGCACATTAACTGGCGTGCGTTACTTGGATTTCTTGCAAAATTTCTTAGTTGCAGAGTTAAGAATGCTTTTTCCAGATGATGACAACCCCAATGAAATTGATAGAAATATTTGGTTTCAGCAGGACGGAGCTACACCACATTTTTCATTGGAAGTAAGAGTCAATCTGAATCAAGTTTTTCCCAATTGATGGATCGGTAGACGCGGTGAAATTGAGTGGCCTGCTCGTTCTCCCGATTTGACCCCGCTTGACTATTTTTATGGGGTTACTTCAAATCGAAAGTCTACTTCAACAGACCAAATAACGTAGAAGATTCAAGAGACAAAATAAGGCAAGAAATTAATCAAATCACCCCGGAAACAATACAAAATGTTTTAGAAGAATTTCAGCAACGCCTCTATTATTGTTAAGAAGGAACGGGCGCCCAGTTTGAACATTTGATTTAAACTGTTCTTCTATTCTGTTTCATGTTCTTTTCTTTACTTAGTAACATTAAAAATGTAATATTTTTCAATAAAAAAATTATAGAAATTAAAAAAATCTTATGTTGCTGAATGGAGAAATAAAAACCCTTTTCATAGGCGTTAGATAGCTCATTTGAAAAAAAAAATTTCAAATGAGCTATCACACGCACCCTCGTTCCATTTAAAAATTGTAAAGGGGTAGTGTCACTCCAAGAGGGTTGGAGGGGGAGGTATAAAATTATGGTCAAAAAATGTAATTCTAGAATTAAAAATTGACATGTTTCAGGATTTTACTCATAAATTGTAAATTACGTAGATAATCCGTAATAAATTTATCCGTTACTTATGGACCTCACTGCATAATCCTAAGAGCTGACAAAATAGGCACCCAAAAATCAACGATTGTAGCACGACCAAGAAGTTTTGACAACAGTGGAGAAAGCTATACTCTCATGGGAGTAGAATAATTTCATGAATAAATAAAATAGCTAGATTTAATTAACTACATATATCATAATTTAAAGAAAAATATATAGTTTGGTATATGTGTGGTGTACCACTTCAATTGCTGAGGTCGTTATTCATGTGGCAAAGAGAAATTTAAATCGTGTTAATATGACACGCCAGGAACGACTTGAGGTTCCGATTAAACTAAAAATACACCCTCTTTTAATTCCTGAACACCTTCAGAGCAAACGTCGAGACTTGTAATATATACGAACTTCTGTCGGTTTCCTTTAAGTTCATTTATTTTACCAGCCGCCTGTCGGATAAACATACGCCTTTTACCTCTCAAAGACAAATAATAACTGGGTTTCGGTCGACTTCACCTTTTAGTGTTTATATTATGAATTCTAAATGAAGCGGAAGTTGTTTCTCCAACTAATAAACTGCTTAGCTGGAGTTCGAAATGAATATTGCATGCCCCATCGCACTATATAGAATTTAGCCGCGAAGGTTCATTAGGTTCACTCTTTCTACTTCTAGTACGGGTAAGTACGTTACTATAAGGGAGATGTAGTGAGTTAAATGAGCATTTCCGTATCATGGATGTAATTCTCCGTGGCAGATATTTTTGTGGAAATGTTAAGAAGACATAAATAGGTATTAAACCGAAAGGGAATTTATAATTTTTTAAAATAGTCAGCTGTCTTGTACGCTTGTGTAGTCGCGTCTCGGAGAGACCGCCGCGCCATCTTGCGGATTCGCCGCGTCAATAAGTGAGTTGTGAATTTAAAATTTGCCCAATTTAACGTGTTACATAAATATGTGTATTATTATAGTGATTTTGTGTAAAATTAAGTGCTATTTCTCCAAATAAAATGATAATTGAAATTACTTGTGGCTTTTTACCTGTAAATACAAGTATTTTCCGCAAAAAAAGCTTGAGCAAAGGAAAAAGGTGCTTGAAAGTTTTCACGTATGTAGTAAGTGACGTGAAAGAAGTGGTTGACGTACACAGTTGAAAATTAATTGGAACTGTTTTAAGGGAAACCCCAGGAGCTCATAGCACTCGAAAGCAGGAAAATACGTATACTCCGGTAGTACAGGTATTTTTTTAATTACAATAATAAATATGAAAGAGGTTAAAATTAATGAATATAACATGTATTGGAGATCCTAGCAACAGATGTAATGCTGCTATGATTTTGGATGTTTGTAGAATATTGCAGGAAATTATGCGTTATGAATTAAAAAAGTTTTTAGAAGAACGCAGAATTATTGAAACAAATTTTCTACATATTTTGACAAGCATTAAACCTAACCTAAACTTACAAAATTACAGATGAACTGCATTAAAGTTTTTTATTTAAAACCTGTGAATATTATTTGACTTACTCTTTACGTCGAACAGAAATGATACATTTCTTTTTTCTTTCAACTTCCCATGGGCGATTTGGAAATGCATAAAAGTGTAATCCCGGGTTTGTGTTTCGACGATTAGTGCAACCCGGGACGCAACAAGCTTGCCCAGTATTTTTTTACACCACTTTTGTGCATTTTACGTGTTATGAAATGTTTATTTCACATGAAAAATTGTTTTTGAATCTTTGTTTATCGTAGTTTATCGGCGCGATGAAGTTTGTTCACCACTTAATTTTTGACACGTTCTCACCACTACGCGGCGCCACTATAGTCACTACACAAGCGTATACATATATATCTTGATTACATTAACAAGCATTAGTAATATCTAAAACTTAGGTCACTAGGTTGAGGGTTGTGAGATTCAAACTCGTTCAGAAAAGAAATTGTTCATACAATTTCAACATACAAAAAAACAAAGATTTACATAGATCTTTTCTTATGGTATATACTGTATACAATTCTATGTATATGTAAAAACTTTTCTGGTCAGTTACCTATTTCTGTACATTAAACTGGTGATCAGATATGATGACAGTGACCAAAGTCAGATGATTTAGCTTAAGTAGTTCACTTGAACTAGTATTCAACTACAATTTATTTATGAGTAAATATGACAGAAACGGAATGCACGACAGAGTGTTGCATACAGCGGATATTGTAGACGAGAACCAGCTCGGCTGCCACATTTCAAAACACAGTATGTAACATTTGTCTCAAAAATTCATTTTTTACTTCGAGCAGCTATTGTGTTTATTACGCATCTATTGCATTACTTAGAAAACGAATATCTTTCATAGTTACGCACATATATTTCGGCAAAACACAGTATCTACAATACAATCTTTGGTTTTTTACGCCAAAACCCAGCAAATGCTATTTTTCAAGAGTAAAATATAGGCGAAACCTAGTATGTGGTACTTACTGTGTATTGGAAGCAACATCCGGAAGAGAATGTTTTACAAAAATTTACCCGGAACAAAGTATGTGGCAGTTACTGTGAATTGGAAAATATATTTTAGTTAGATGGTTTTACTCGTAACACAGTAAGTGGTCAAAGCAAGTGGTAATTAAGTGGTAATTATTGGTCACAAAGTTAATTGGTAATTATTGGTCACAAAGTAAGTGGTAATTATTGGTCACAGTAAGTGGTAATTATCAAAATGAAAATATTATGTGCAGATACAATGCTTTTTACTGTATACTCTGCTAAAGTTTTAAAGTTTTATTAAACATCTATGCCAAAACACAGCAACTGCATTTTTTTTTTAAATACAAGAATCTTTAAATTATTGTTTGCGTAGGTATACAATAACTTGCAATTATAGTATCCTAAACTGTTAAAATTATATTTAAAGATCTTTAATAGTTCGAGGGCCATATGTTTAAAGTTTTCTTTAATTTACTCAAAACTTTGAAAATAACAGTTACTGTGTTTTGAAATATGGCAGCCGAGCTGATACGGGACTACTGCAATCAAATCAATAGCGCAACTGACTCCTCGTCGTCGATAAATTGCGGCAACCCCCATGACATGCTACACGAGTTGCCTATGCCAGCTTTAGTTATGTCAGTGGTAGAGGTCTACACATGTCCCCACATTGTTTCGAGCAAAAACATTGAAATTCAAAATATAATCATTATCGAATAAGTATTCTGGAAACAAAACATTTTTGATTTCACTTCATTATTAATACACTCCATTATTCGCTTGATAACAATGTCATGTTTGAAAAGCACTGAAATATTTTTATAGCCGTTAAAGTAATACCTACTCCTAATTTATGAGCTTTTTTTCTAAAATTGAACTGAAAAAAAAAAAACGAAAAATGTTCCAGAATCGAAATTTAGTGGAGTAGCCTTTCAGAAATTTCAAATAAAGATTAAATGGACTTCTCTTTATTATTTTACAGTTTTACTACTAAACCAAATGACATTAAATTTCGATGAATATGCAGTGAAGATGTAGAAATTAAGCGAAATAACAATCTCTGAGAAGTCGATAATAGAAAATAGTGTAGGCATCTATACTAAATTTTTAGATGAATAGGGCTTGAATGATATTGAAAAACATGACTGAACTGAAATCCAACAAAGTGAAATATTTCCCCGTTTTTTTTTCGTTTTTTTTGTTTTTTTTTTTTTTTAATCAGGCAGCAAACGTGTACGCGCCATACGTATTCTAATTAGTGGGATTTACTTTGTTGCTTTGAACATATATTAAATATCAAGCAGGAGCAGAACCAAATATTTCAAACGGCCACGGGATTTTAAAATCAATATGCAAGGGTGCATTTAATTAGGAATGTAGGATATGTGAGCGAAGTTTAATATACGAGATGTGTAAATTAAGTAATGAGATTTATTTTTAATATTTTTTTTTAATAGAACAGAATTACAATTCAGTATTTTCTCCTTCAAAATAACTTCCTTTGGAAGCCACACAGCGCTGCAGACGGTTCTTCCATTCCTCATTGCAGTACTGGAACTCATATACAGGATAGCCTTCAGCTGGTCGGTTACAGCCGTTTGAATGTTTTCTATGGTCCCAAAATGACGTCCCTTGACGTGATTTTACAATCTCGGGAAGAGAAAAAAGTCACAAGGACTCAATTCAGGCGAATTTTTACTGGCTAAAAACTCGTTTACTGAAATGGCAGTATGACAAGGCGCATTGTCATGATGCAACATCCAGTTGTTCTTGATGTTTGGTAACACGCATGATCCTTTTTCGAAGTTTTTCAAGAACCTCTCTGTAAAAGTGTTGATTTACTGTTTGACCTGGAGGCACAAACTCTTGGACAATTCCCTGGCTACCAAAAAAGCAAATTAGCATGCATTTGATCTTCGACTTGCTCACTCTTGCTTTTTTGTGTCTTGGAGAACTTGAAGTGTGCAATTTCGTGCTCTGGCGCTTGGTTTCCGGGTCGCACTCAAACACCCAAGTTTCATCACCAGTTACACGTTCCGTAAAATGGGGATCATTTTCAATCGATTCCAAAAAGTCAAGACCCCTTTCTCTCCTGATGTCATTTTTATGAAGGTTTTTTGGAACCATTTTGCGCAGATTTTTCTCATCCCCAATTCGTTAGCCAAAATCTGATGAACAGTGGTCTGGTTCAAATTTAACTCTTCCCCGATTAATTTTTGTCAACCGATGATCTGCACGCATAAGATTGCGTTTTCATCGGTTCTTGAAGATGAAAGCCTTCCGCTGCGTGGGTCATGTTCAATCGACTCTCTTCCTTCTGAGAATGTCTTAAACCACCGAAAAACCTGGGCTCTTGAAAAAACACTGTCTCTGTAGGCATGTTGAAGTTTTGCAAAAGTATTCGTTGCGCTGTGTCCAAGTCTAAAGCAAAACCTGATAGCACACCGTTGCTCAAAATTAATGTCACTCATTTTTAAAACTCTCTAGAAAAGACCTGTTTACGAAAACAGTCACAAAGAACAAACGAAGAATGACTCAACAAGTTGAAACTTGTACTGAAACTTCCAAGTCCCGTCTCCGCAGTGTTATTGGTTCGGGCGCTAGGTTTCCAGTCTCATTACTTAATTTACGCACTTTGTATGTACAGAGTGAGTTTGTGAGAATTCCCACCCCCTTTGTCTATGTTATTTTTAAAGCTACGGAAAATATTTTTTACAGGGATAAAATATTAGGAATTAAATATATAAAATAATACACTCGAGAATATGATGTAATTTATGGTAATAATATGGGAATATGACGTAATTTACAGACGGAGATAGTCAATTTTTGTTGAGATCTTCGTTGCTTATATCAAGGAAATATACGTTTTACCGCTTTTAATGTGTTTTGAATCAGGAATATGTTTATTTAACGTAGCTATGAACATTTAAACAAATTATCACTTTTGGGTACATCATTAAATTTAACCTATAATGTTGCATAATTATCAAACCTGATAAAATAAATATTTCGCAAAATTAGCATACATGTATTATTCATTAGGTACCAACTAACGATATTCATTTCCAAAAACATGTTAAACAAATAATGAATAACCCTTAAAACGTATGTTTCTCAGACATTAGCAACAAAGGAATCAAAACTTCGATGTGGAAGGGCATAAGCCACGCCTTCAGCCGTCTGTGATGGGTGCATTTAATGTTGCACAGATTGAACTTACAAATGACACAGCAGCTAAACAAAAGCATTTAGGGGAGGAGCATATGCGCAGAAAGGCTTTGTCGTTTAAAGACGTAGAATTTCCAACCCTGTACATTGGTAATATACCCTGTTCAATTAATTATAAAAGTGTCAGACAACTTGTTACACCATCAGCAAATAAAGCTCTGGAGATATATCACACCGCGCGAAAGACATCGCGAAATTCCTACACCGCCGCACTAAAAAAAAAAAAGAGCATGGCGAGAGGCACATCCCCCCAGCTGTGCGATTTATACTGCCTGACACTGGCACTAAAACAAACAGATAGGATTACATAAGGCGTATACGTTTCGTCGCGATAAAATCCGAACGGGGTGAAATAAATTTTGACACTCGCCGTGTCGTAAATTGATTTGGCCCCTTTTAAGGTAGCCAGAATAAATTGCGCCCGCGAAAAATTTAATCACGCTGATTTATTGCCGCACTCGGTAATGGTCGCACGGACGAAATGCACCGGCGTTTCTGCACGTCATTCGTCCAATTTCCGTCCAGATGTGTATGCGAGCGTTCCAATTTTAAACCAGTTTTTATACGCGGCCGATATCGCCGTTCGATGGGCTCGTCTCGAATGCAGCGGCGGCGAGGCCCTAGATTGTGCACCAGTGGCGGCTCGTGACTTTTTTTTGGGGAGGCAACAAATTTTATAAAAATATTTGTTACCTAAATTTTTGTAATGGTAAACATTGTTATTTAAAGTTAAATTGTTATTTGTTATTGTTATTTAAAGGTTATTTAAAGTTAAAACCACTTAGCCATTTGCATTTATCATACCACGTATTAACAAAACCACGAGCCGGCTTTAATTAATTAAAGTTTTACTTAGATCTGGCCGTGGTATTCTTAAATCTTTAACAAATAATTTATCCTCATAAGATATACGACTAAATCTGTATTTTATAAGATACTGAACAATATCATTGCAGATTCGTATATTTATTTGAGTGTCATTACAACACGTATTATTATTATTATCAAACAAATTGCTACACTCGACAGTTACCTCCATTATAATGTTGTATAATTAATTAAAAAAAAAAGTTCAAATAATGACGTAAATAATACGGTTCACTTTCAATAATTACTATTACCGTCCTATACCACTCAAAGCACTGAAAAAAACCCGACAAGAATAACGGCACTTTCCAACGAAATTTCCGAAACACCGGACAATACATATAATAAAATAAACATAATAACATAAATGTTCTAGGTTAGGTTCATGAAATAAAATAACCGCTTTCCGCGCTGTCACGTGTGAGTGGTGGAAGGTAGGCGTGTTTGCCTACGCTATTCAATTTTTTAAATTACCTTTAATGCCACTGAAGTTAAGGGTTACATATTAAACAGACGCAGATTGTGACGCGATAACCCGCTATTCCGTATACATAACTACATATCTGAAAACATTGACAGCGGAGGCATGCCACCACTAGGCGCTGGGTCTTTTATGAGGGCTAATATGTTACAAATAATAGTGCAGGAACTCCTTTGACATATCTAGGCATGTTTATTAATATTTTTATGTTTAGAAATCATTTTTTACCCGATATGAATGTAAAAATGAAAGGTATGTATTATAGGTATGCAGGTATAGGTAGGTTTATAAAAAAAAACTTCTTTGGAATTTTCACAGGGGAGGCACTGCCTCCTCTGCGTCCCCTGACGAACCGCCACTGTTGTGCACATGCACCACGCGCTGGTAACCCAAGATACACAATACTACCTACATACTAGGCTTTTAGTCTTACTTAAGCCTAGTACTCCTAATGGCAAATTACGAACGGCGTTTAACACATTATCTGGGCTCTATTCTAAAAGTATTAGACTAATAAGAAGTTACAAGTACAAGTACTTGTAACTATGGTCTAATAATATTGGGTGGTTTCCATTTACACTCCCAGCGACTCCTGTGTCGACTTGTGTTGACTAGTGTTGACTCTCACCAAATGGGTAAATTGGAACGCTCGCTAGGCTAGTAGTTTCGTGCAAAAGTTATTGAAAGTAGTTACTGCAAATAATTACATTTGTCACCTACCTACATTTTCTTCAATAAGTCTTCATACCGTAAGGAAAATAGAGAAGCAGTTTCGGGAACGTGGACATGTATGGCAGCTAAAGGAAAATAATCCCAATAAACTCAGTGATGATCAGAAATTGGACGTCATGCTTATGCTTGAAGAAAATCCACATACGTACGTCGGGTCGTCAAACAGTTTTAGCATTAAATATTAGCCATTCCTCAATTCTCCGCGTATTGACAGAAAATCAGATACACCTATATAAACTGGTACCAACTAATGAGCTCGCGGAAGACGATTTTAATAGACGAATTCTCTTTTGTGAACAAATGATGCAAATGATAGATGACAATACTTTACAAATAGAAAATGTTTTATTTTCGGATGAATCTACATTTACACTTCACGGCCATATTAATCGCCAAAACTGTCATTACTGGTCGAGAGAAAATCCTCACTGGATGAGGGAACTACACACGCAAAACCCTGAGAAAGTTAATGTTTGGGCAGGAATAATTGGAGAAAATATCATTGTTCCCTTCTTCACTGACGGCAATTTGAATGGAGAAACTTATTTAGCGCTGCTCCAAAATAAGGTTGTACCGACGATGGCAAACTTGTATTCAGCTGAAGGGAAACCCACAACTTCCAGCTAATGCAATATGGTTCCAGCAGGATGGTGCACCAGCACCTTACAAAGTCAATGTCCGGCAATATCTCCACACAATCTTTCCAAATCGCTGGATAGGGAGACGTGGTTCTGTAGAATGGCCAGCACGATCATCTGATCTCACGCCGTTAGACTTCTTCCTATGGGGATATGCAAAAAATATGGTCTACAAAACCAAACCCGACGATTTAGCTGACTTAAGAAGAAGAGTAACACTTGCAATTAGGTCGATTACCCCGCAGATGTTAACTATCGTTAGAAGACATTTCTATTTACGTTTAGGATGCTGCCAAGATGCTGGAGGCATGTATTTTGAACATATGCTGCATTAATAATGATTTGTTTTTTATTTTAATGTAACGAATTTGTTACGCTGGAGACATTTTCTTTCTTGTTGATTTCTGCAATAAAATTTAAAACCATAGCAGTTTTGAATAGAGAATGAAAATACCTTTCAAATGAAGTATCACAAGCCCCTAATTCAAATTTGAAAATTTAGGGGTTGTAGATCTTACCTGAAGGGGGTTGAATTTAGGGATGACATGTATTCTGCTTTGCCGCGTTCGTTTACATTTTCGCTTCTTTTACACTCACCCTCAGCGTGAACTCAACTGTCTAGCGAAGTCTGTTTGAGGTGACTTGTGTCGTAGACTCACGGCGACACAAATCAAACGGAAAGCACTTTCGGAGACACGAGTCGACTCGGGTCGACTTGTGTCGATAAATGGAACGAGTCTTAATAGGCTCCGCTGGTAGTGATGTCCTTGGTAAAACGTCCGAAAACTGTTTCCTTCTGTATGTGTTTTCACAAATACTTGTTTCACATTAATTATAAGATTGTCAACATTAGGATAACAGTTTCGGCCCTACGTTAGCTAAGTTCTGTTCTTTAATATCCGATGTGTCGCCAATATTAATCCACATAAGTTTATCGTGCAATTCCGAGACGATATATTTTTAATGTCCTCACAAAGAGGTGCTATATATAATTGCAAACTAACTTCACGTACTTTCCACACAACGTTCTGGACAATGTGTCTGAACTGAACTGTATATTCTAATATGATTATTTCGTTGAAGCGTTATTTCATTAAACTACGATTGTACCTTATTAATATAGCACATAACGAGCCATCCAAAAAAAAAACTACATCAAAGTTAGCTGTAAAATTTAAAAAAAAATTAATTTTCAAAGATGATACAGACATTATTTATTTTACAAATGTGACAGTCATTTGTTAAGTGTGTCAATAACAAAGTTCCGCTTCGAGCTTCGACATAACCGCTATTTCCACCTCTCTCGTTCATAGCCAGATTTGATGACTTTTCTTTATGGCTCGTTAGAACAATATTTCAGTCGCGTGAAGACCGGTCCTGGAATATATTATTAACCTACGAACTCTAGTTACCACTACGTATAATTCGGTAATAATTACAACTGTAGCTGCTCAGGTTACAAGTGAAAAATGATTTATTGGCGGATTTAATGATAAATTAATGAAGGTATCTAGTGCTCTTTTAACCACATCATATAAGATTCATCCCTAATTAAAAAAAAAATAGTTTAAAATCTCGAAAACGGTCATTTTCAAGTTAATAAATGGAGTCTGGATAGCATGTCTCTATATGTTATCGAGGTCACTGAATCTGAATCATATCCACAATCCGTTTTCAACATAAAAAAATTATCAAAACACCGCAAAACAACCTTTTTTCAAGTTAAGAAATATGTATTGTAATTTCAGTATAGTTTCAGGATCGCTGAACTTGATCAATTCTGAAACAAGCTGACTAGGCTACTAGCAGTTCATCTTCATGAATTCTAATGATACTCAAATAATAACTAAAGCATGAGTTAGTGCCTGATATGAGCGTGCAACCGCACGCTTAATTTCTTCCGCAGGAATTACATTCTTTACTAACTGCACGATAGAGGTTAACATGCCTATGGAAATACTCATTTCGTTTCTACGTTGTTGATAATGTTCAGTAGACGAGAAACTAAAGAAGATATATGTAAATACGTAAGCTGTATTTTATAAGTACGTACTTCTCCGTTTGCTGTTTGTTGTCATTTCAAAGGAATACCATTCAAACGAAAACAAAAAAAAATCTAAATAAGAGGAGCTTTTACTATCTGAAAGCATTTTAAAAGTTTCTTTGGTCCGGAGGAAAATGTATACATAAAGACATAAATGTTTTTTTTTTTTTTTTCGTAAATAATACATAAGTACTCTCAGATATATCTAAAAACAAAATTTCACCTTTACATGAACAAAGGACCTTTTAGTCACGCGTTATTTGACAAAAAATATTTAAAAAAATAGAAAATATAACAAAAGATCACTGTCACAGAAGATTTGTGTGAGAATTGAGATATCAATAAAATATCAATTTTATAAAAAACAACATTGTCGTGGGCAAAATTCAGATCAACTGTTTTATGCAGTATAGGTTATAAAAAGACTTATAAATAACAGATAAAGCAAACAAAAATGGGGAGAATTAGAATGTTAAGAATGGGTTGCTCTCAAAAGTGAGATTTTGTACAAATACGTAGATTATAAGTAATTAATTTTACTTTTTTTTTACTTTCATCTTATTTTGACGAAACTTTTGAAACTATTGAAAAACTGCTAAATATCATATACAGACTGTGGCCGTTCGTGTTCACGTCCACTTTTGACAGAGTGGACGTCACATAAACCATTGTCTAATAAGACTATAAGACTACAACCGTAACAGATGAGTAGATGTTACTCTAAAATGAAGTCTGTATACATACCATATTCCACCGTAATGGCACTTTTGTATCGTGAAGTGATCGAAGGGTAAGTTTCTTTTAAGTTTTAATGAATAAATAACACATAAAAAAACACACACCACATAAAGTGACATTCTCCCTCTAGGAATCATTGCGATTGTGTCAGGAGAGTACACATGAAAAAGACGTCGGACATACAACCAAACACTGTGACAGATGCCAATTACCACAGACGGGATAATAATAACTCTCAGGGTAATCGCCATCTACTCACCTGGCGCTTTACCCACTTAGCTATCGCCGCGGATTAAGAAAAAACAATCTAAAAGACTACTTACCTAAGAGCATTATTGTTGTTGGAGGGCATTGGAGTTGGAATCCTTGGAGGTGCCACGGGAATAGGTGTGGCTCTCCTTTTCACAGGATGGTTACTACGGGAGAGTTCTAGATTCATCTGGAAAGAAAAAACTGACATAAATATAAAAAAAACATAAAGAACCCAGCAATGTTCCAATTACTGCTGGTTCTTGACCATGCAGTGCTCAACGTTGAACTATGTTTCAGAATGCAATAACCCCTCGTAGTGATGGTGGTAGCAGTTAAAATTATGGTTATGGCCGGCTCTTGCTAAATCTTCATAAAGAGGAGGTTAAGAAACAATAAGAAATATATGCTTTAGTAATCTGACAAATGGATCACATATATTATTCTTAAGAAGTTACAAACTTCGCCAATTCAATACGAAAATGTATGCAAATATGCCGTGTACTAGTCACTAAAGATTAGTTGTTTTCGGTACGAAGCATCCCACGACAGCAATTTGCACATAAATGACAATAGTGGGGATATATCTGTGGTGCCCCTTTTAGCGTGAAAAAATCTACACACTAGGGTAGTTCTTGTTTACTTTAAACAGCAGCGAACATTAAGACGATGTGTACTTTAGTAATCATCCCCAAATTTAAAGTAAATAGTTCCTCAGGCTTCTCTATTAATAGAACGTCCCTGAAGTTTACACAAATACTAGGTGGTCAATATTCGTAGCGCTCTTGTGGGACTGGCTTTCTCAGATTGATGACATCATGTTAATAACACTTGTAGTACTTATTTACCTATATAACGACCTACACATATAGATTATAACATTTTATATAGAATAGAATACCTCTCTCTAGAATATTTTTACCTCTCAATAATTGGCATGGCCGATGTGATAAGTTCAATTGAATAATTTAATTATATATATATATTTTAAATAAGCTCATTTCAATATTCTATGTTAATTCCGAAATTATGACCTATTTCATAATCCATACAGATAGACAAATACAGGGTCTCAGCTTCAGTTTTAGTTTCTAAAAGATAGTGCAATAATAGTTAATGAAAATTTAATGTTGTTTTCGTACTAAACAGTAAATTTCAATAAGAGCCAACATAGTTTTTAGAGAGTATCAAATCAGTGGCGTTATTGGTTTTTTAACCCCCAAGCAAAAAATTTTCCCATTTGATGGAAATGACTTTTTTCATTACCTTTACCATTAAACGCCTTTCTCATAAAAAAAGAAATTATTAAAAGTATAATTTTGGAAAAGCAGATATTTGTTGAAAACAAGTTGATTTCCAAATGTTCATATATTTTAACTTAATTGTAAATATATAATATTAAAGATTTAAAAATAAATCTTGGTACAGTCATCTACATAGAAAATATTACAGTATCTGTGGCAATTCATTATGGTAAAATGTAATTTAGACCTTTTATTTGTAAACGGCACGCAATAGAGTTATTTGCGTTTTTGTTCGTAGCAGTTGATTAAGCTTATTTTAGATATGCATTTCGAGGTTATCTAACCTGCTGAAAAACCATTAACATTGGACCCACAAATATATCAAGTAAAATAAATAGTGTGCTTGTAACTAGGTTCTTCCTACAAATGAGTTAATTATAAGGGCTCTCCTAAAGGTGGGTACAGTATAGTAGAAGATGGGTATTAATTACTGCAAACGTTTTTTACTGATACAGTAGATTACGTAGAAACCCATACAGGAAACTTTACAATACTTATACAAATATTTTCTACCTAGGCACCTGATCAATCAACGAACAAAAAAAGACAAGACGAAAAATTTCGTAATTATGTTTAGAATTCAGAAACTTTCTCAATAATTTCTGAAAACTCAGTATTCAGAGATTCAATTCCAGGAACTAGAGATACAAATTTTCTAATATTTTGATCCCACTAGCTTTTGAAACCAATATCAACACAATGAACCAATCAAAAAATGGGATATGGAAAGTATGGCATATAATGTCCAATCGTTTAGAAAAAACGTATGCTTGGAATAAGCATATACGAGTTTATTTTTACAATTCTAAATCTACTAACAATTTTGGGTATACTAATGTTACAATTTTACGACAAAGTAAACTGTAAGGAGTATTTTAGGTGTATAATTACTTAATTGGTTTTATCTGACTTCATAAAACAGTTTTATATTTTTGGTCCTAAAAGTATCTACAAAATACATGTATATACCCATAGTATAACACTGAGGGTTTACAACAGAAGAATAAAATATCAGAATATCAAAAGTTTGTTTTTTAGCAGTTAGTTGTATATCAGTAACATGGAAATTGACTTTGGAATGTACAGTTGAACTAAACAGGCAACTGAATAGCGAAAAATGTCCATAATAATTGTTAATTTTGTGCAAAACATTGTCAACCTTTTCTTTTGACAAATCCTCTTCCGGGATAGTTCCTATTAATCTAAGAATAACAAAAAAAAAAAATAATGAAATTGACATAATAGTAGTTAGTGGATTTGGCCAACGAATTTTATCTGAAAAAAAAAACTTATGTCACTTTAATGTGACATTTAACAAAACCTAATCCCTAATGTCTCTAAGTCGCGGAGCATAAGAGGGTTGCGTCAGGGGGACACGACATTGTATGTGAAATAGTCTATACAAACACTGTAATTAAATTTGAAAAAAAGTAAGCATAATTCAATAGCTGCTTGCACAACACAGCGATTTATAGACTGTCCGCGTCTGACTAATGAGAGGCCCGAAATGGGCGGTATAGTGCGATTGCAATAACATATCATTCATAATAATATCACATCGCAATAAAAATAGTTTGGAATCACGCTCCGTCGAGAATACTCGCGCTGTGGCATTTCGCCTACTGTACGTACATATATAACGAGTGTTTTTTAAGTGTCTCAGTACCATTGCGATTTAAAGTGCTTGCACAATATAAGGGCCGATTGAACATGCCAAAAGAACGCAAAAATAGTCAAGATCTATTTCAAACACGGATTCGCAGTAATCCTGACTTTTATGAGTTCAAGTTATATCAAGAGTTATTTTACAACATTGTACAATACAGGTCACACATCAACAACTTTGCATACTGTTCGATGTCATCTGTAAACATTGAAGTGATAGGCGTCGAAATTTTACAGCAGCTAACTTAGTAAAGGTGTTAGTGATTATAGGTTAACACCGCCATTCTGAGGATTACTCTTAACCTCCGTGAAAATCTAATGAGTAAGTTGTTTTGTTACGTTAGACATTATTTAATATTGACAAGCCGAAATAGCTAAATTACATATTTAACGACTTCAGTTCTGTGCACGCGGTAGAATTCACATAGTGAACGAAATGCGAACCTTTCTGAAATCTCCGCAACTTAAAATCTTTACTAATCACTTAGGTTTCTTCCATAATTGTATTTAACACGTTTTAAACTAACTTATATTGAAAGCAGGAAATATTCCTCGTTCATCATCACTCACCATCAAAAGCCACTGAATCGGATTTCGATTTTATTAGATCTCATCAGTGTGACATTCGACGCCGAATGACCTAGAACCATCACATCTTAACTTTTTTATATAAGAGTAAAGGCAAATAAATCCGTGATGTTTTTAAAATGGTCATACTTTTTTCTGTGTTTATCCAAATACTCATAGTAAAACCCACTGTTGTTTGCACTATTTACATATATTAACAGAAAATATGAATTTTACCGAGAATTCATAAAACATTTATATTCGACAAAATTCGACGAAACAATTTGTTTTTCCTCTGTTTTACAAACGAAAACAAAAATAAATATTTAAAACAGGCAACTATCGGCCTGTTTAAACATAGAAATCGACCTGCATTATTGGTAATTAATCAGTTATTACAAGATCGTTATGTAAAAATAAATGACTTCGAAATAATTGGTTTTCTTCGTTCAACAGGCCGTTCCGTCCGCTCGGGAACGAATACAAATGATGCCGTAGCTAAACCAGATTTAGAGGACGTACGTTTGTTTGTTTAAGCCAGACTGACAGTCGTACCATTTATTTGTTCCCCGCGAGTTAATAATTCTTTCCTATACACTGGCGGCAGCGGCGAGGATTTCGTAGAAATTTCCTCCTACTGTTCCCTGTTTTGTTGGCCGCTTCGGAACGCGGAGCGAGAGGAATGCCGTTTGATTATTATTTGAGCGGTAATAGGCTTTATTCCGATGAATTCAGTCGAATATCTGAACTGCTTTCATTATGTGGCAGATACGTACATTTATGTAACGAGCCATTCGGAAAATACGTCATCAAAGTTGGCCGAGCAAAAAATAATATGTATTCTTAATCATAAGCTTACAACCTCACTGAATTTTCAAGGCTGATGCATTATGTGATGGGTGCTTTTACCAGGTATATAAAAACAGAGATAACGGATATTATTAAAAAGGAAGAACTCTTATTTTCGAAAAAAAAAATAAGACTAGAAAATGACAACAGCCCATATTTATACACACTTGTGCTCTTTTTTAAATGTCAATAACATGAATAAATCCTCCATAAATTTCTTCAATTTGATTGACAATGCGTTGCTGAAGATCTTCTATATCACCAACGGGAGTTTCAAAAATTGAATTTTTTTATGCAAAGCCAGAAAAAAAATCACAGGGGGGGGAGGGTCAAATTGCAAAATCCAGGAGGGAATTTGTTGAATATAATCTTCTTGAAATTCGTCGTCATGCAACATTTGTACAAAAGGTGTTAAGATTTCTAAACGGTACCGCTCTGCAATCAGCGTTCCATTAAAAAAAAATTGATCTAAAAATCCTCCTTATGCTCACACTCCAATTTTATGTGGGTGTAGAAGAGTCTCAATATAAAAGTGAAGATTTTCTGTACTCCATAGTCTTATATTCTGAGAGCTAACGTACCCCGATGGATGGAAACAAGGCCCATCAGTAAAAAAGTTGAATTGCATTTACTGTATATTTAAGACCATGTCCAATCTGCAGATATCAGTCAAAATGAAGAAACAATACATATATCGACGCTTAAGAAACAATACCTCTTATATCCAAAATGACAATTTTACACAAGACACAAAAAATATATTAACTTACACAAATGTTTAAATTGAAATGAGTGGTCTTTTGTTTTTATATAATTTGAATTAATAGTCTTGGACATGCCAGCTATTGGTAACAGTTATTAGAAAAATTTGTATGTATATTTGGGAAAAAATTAGTCTGTATATCGATTTAATTTAATAAACTCAAATTCAGTAAAAATGGAGATATGAGGTATTGTTTCTTAAGCATCGACATGTAAGTACAACCTAAATGTCTTGCTCGCGAATTGCGTATAACGAACGTATTAACCCTTTCGGGGGCAGTGGGACATATATGTTCCACCTATTCTTTACTCGTTTTTTTTTTCATATTTCTGACACCTTTTGCCCTATCTATAGGTACAAAAGTATTTTTTAGACTCTTGGGTACCTAATTTATGAAATTTTGGCGTAAAATTGCAATAATTAATTTATTTAAATAATTGTTATAAACAATTAACATGAAAAAATGCTGTTTTTTCACTGAAAAATTAGTTTCTCGGTAACGCATATGGCTACAGCTCTGAAAATATTGTTACGTATTCTCCATATATAGGTTTACATTTTTTTTTAAATTTTTCGTTGCTCAGTTAAAAAAAAATCTTAAAATTGCAAAAATCTCAAAATTTTCGGATTTTTTGTTAATTTTTTTAATTTCTTTATTATTTATGATATTATTACCAATTATTATAAATTATAACCGTTCACATTATAATATTTATTTAACTAAATAATTTGAAAAAGTATAAATCAAAAGTATCTGATACGATTAGAACCACTCAAACTTTTCATTTTCCAGCTGTTCAAGATACTCGCAGATGTGTCTATTACAGCACGAAAGCACAAGAAAAACGAACATCTTTTTTATTGCAAGACATGCGAAGTTCCTTTATGCATTAGTAAAGGACAAAATTGCTTTGAAAAATATCACCAAGCCTCAGAAATAATAGGGATGTAAAATTCTAAAAATTTGTTTTGATCATAAAAGAAATCAATTGAACTAAAAAAATTATCAAAATTTAAAAATCCAAAAAAAGGGCCATTCCGCGGTAATCGATACCAAGGAGCAAAAAAAAATAATTTGCGAATATATGTTAAAATAGAAAATTAAAAGGTATTATATTCTCAATTTGCATAATTCAAAAGCAATTCATCAATATTTTCGCAGATAAACAAATGAGAAACCCAAGACATAGAAAAGAACAGAGGAAGCAAAAGGAACCCCGAAAAAACAATAAAAATCATAGAACAGAAAATATCTAAAATCTTATAATACTAGTTTTAATAGTCTATATTAATAAATAAAGCCTCAAAGTGTACATAAGCTTTTGTTTAATTTGCACTCGTAACACCCGTCACAAATCTTGTAACACCCGTCACAATTTTTGCTTGCAAAAAGAAATGCAAAAAACAATATATCCAGAAATCTCTTACAATTATCTGAAATGAAGATCATTTATCTCTCTACTTAGCTATTCATTTTGTTGCAAAAACTTCTAAAATAGCTGAACTCTGATGTTTAGCCAACAAAGTAGTATATTTTGCAAAAGTACAAGTAACACCCGTCACAGGGCTTAAACCTATTATTGCATTTAAACGCCTGAGTAATTCCTAATACGTTTTTGTTTTAATTAAAATATCATTGAAAGGAAGTGAATTATACTCAAAACGCAGACAATTTTGTTCTAATTTAGGAATTATAACAGTTAGAATGCGTACAAATGTAACACCCGTCACCGCGGAATGACCCAAAATACAAATAAAAATATTAAAAAACTAAATAAAAAAAAACAAAAAAAGAACTATTTCTTCCCCAGGAAAACAGGCAGGAAAAGATTGGTTTCAGTCTTTTATGAACCGCCATCCAGAGCTTTCCAGAAGAAGAGCACAGTCCATGAATCCGGCTCGTGCTCAAAAATTGAACAGATTTATCGTTGCTGATCATTTTTCTGCATTAGAAAAAGTTTTAAATGAGATTTAAAAGACAAACCACAACTGATCTATAATATGGATGAAAAAGGCTGTCGCCTGACCATCTGAGATTTGGATAACTCATTCAAAGCAGTTTTGCCCACCCCCTGAATTAAAAAAAGACAATTAAAACAAATCGTAAAAAGGCCATTATTACAGGGCTCAAAAAGTCACGAAAGACCTATTCAAAAGAAGCCCAAAATACCAAGATCAATCAACCTTCAACTTCTAAAACGCAAGAAGAGTCTTGGTATTGTCCAATATGTAAATTAGACAAACAGTTGGACATGCGCCTTTGTTCCTTCTGCCTTGTGTACTACCACGAGGAGTGTGTTGGGTTGAATGAAGACTTTGATGGAGACTTCCAATGCTTGAATTGCCTGCTAATCGGGAAATACGGCCATTTGCAATATTTTTTTGTTTTTATATTTATTATTTACTTAATAAAACCAAAGAAAACTAGTTATGTTTAGTTAAGGATAAACGTTCTGTTAAATGTGTTTCTGTAAGTTTTACGATAATTTTCAATAAAAAAAAAAAAAACATAAAACAAACATTTGAAGTTAGATGGGCCATATATACCTCACATACCTTATAATAACAGTGAAATTACAATACGAAATAGTTTATGTGTTTCATATTTCACATAGAAGGTTTCGATGATACCGCATCTTAAATCACATAGAAGATTTCGTCGCGACAACGACAACATGTCAGAACCTTCTTGGGCTTGAGCGCTTGGAAGTAAGGCCTTTAAATTCTCTAATTAGCCTTGCTGTCCTTGCTGTTTGACCCACATTTTTTTTGTTACACTTGCATAGAGTAACTGAGTATTCTAAAATGTATTGACATTGTTTAATAACCCAAGAACGTTATTTTAACTAAAAATAAATGCATTTTTTTAAAATTTCTTATTATTACATAAGTAATGTTCGTGTCAATATGACCCGATGAAAATAATATTGTATTTGAATAGCGCCAATTAGAAATTAATAACATTTAATCGACGAGTTTATTACAAAAGAACTCTCAAATTTAGAGAGAGTTATTGTCACATACATCATCTCTAATGCGATCTCGTAGTTCGGCTAAATTGTGTAGGCTTCTGCAGTAAACTTTTGATTTCAAATAACGCCATAAAAAATAATCAAGTAGTGTAAGATCTGGGGATCTCGCGGCCCATTCTATCGGTCCTCGTATGCCAATCCACTTCTGAGGAAAGATGACGTCTAAATATTCACGAGCGCGCATAATGCGGGCATAATGCGGGGTGCTCCGTCTTCCTGAAACCAGAGTGTGTTATCTGGAATGTCAGGATCATTCTCGTTTGGGAAAATTACTGCAAGCGCTGGAAATAGATCATTTTGCAAGAACTCCAATTTACCTGCAATTTTGACGGTTCACTGTCCCGTTTAGACAAAACATGGCTTTATCAGAAAAAAGAATTTGCTGGTGTAAATTTGGATTTGTTTGACAAAGATTCACATGACAAATGTCAATCTTTTTATCTTGGGTAATTTTTGGACGTCCTGATTTTGGTAGACCTTTAACATCACCAGTTTCTCTAAATTTGGACTCAATCTTCCTAACTGTCGATTGGATGATGGTTATCCAGATATTTTGCATTAAATAAATTGCATACCTCCTGCTGAGTTCTGGTCTTATTTCCATATCCGATGAAAAACAAAATTTCAATTCTTTGTGTCACAGTTAAACGTGCCATAAAAAAAATGGAATTTTTATAAATACTAACACGTTACATTAACTTTTCGCACAATTTAATGACAAATCTTCTGATTAACTGACAGTAAAAACCATGGATATACGTCAATAAACTTAATCTGATAATTTTTTTGCTTAGCAACGTACTTTTTTGCTATGTTTTATTTGTATTCAGTTTTTTCAGAAATTTTTGTTTATTTATTGTGAAAAATATATTTTTCATTTTGTAACATTGAATTGTCATTTACTCAAAAATTTTGTTATGTAAGGTGGCAACATTTTTATACCGTTAAATCGACAATGAAAGTGCCTCTCAAATTAAATTAAAAAAATGGGGGTTGTCATTTGAAAAATAAGTTGATGACGTCATTACTCACCAACAAATGACATCTGAAAATAGACGTTCCCTCAAAAATGTGTGTTTTCATGAAACAAAATCGACCTGTTGTAGGATTTTTTCCAAAAAGCATTTATTGAATTTATTCCATGCTTTAGTCGCGCACTGTATAATGTTTGTTTTGTTCTATATTTGAAAATGTAAAGAATAACAAGTCGGGACATATTGACCCAAACAGTAAAGCTACATATACAGTATGTGTAAAGCCGGCATTGGCCGTTTGTGAAAAAGGACAAATTCTACACTTCTCGTTCTAACGACTAGCGTAGCTTTTGTGAGAGGACCGGCCTGTTTCCCTCACTACCTTTTTTCATTATTGGCCGATGGTTTTACACACGGTATACCAAATTTGAACAGAACAACAGGGTTAACTGGAATTCTTATCAAACGTTGTCATTATGGTTTTATTAAACGTATATCAGTTTTTCCACAAGCCGGTGATTTCTACATTTCGAGTGTACTAAACTAAATTTAGCAACCCCTAATACCATAAAAAACCCCGCTATTACTCACGATCAGTAAATTACAGACGGCAGCAAGCGCCCCCACTGGTGGCGAATACTCCTTCTAATCCCTACCCGCACAAAAGCCGCGTGTCTTCGATATTTAAGAATGCCATAAAACGCATTCCAGCTCAGCTGATTTAATCAGGCGGACAGTCGACATGCTCGTATCCCGCCACCCCCGATATCCGGCGTCCATTTGTGATGCGTTTAAGTTTCAAGTAGAGCGCAATTGGAACTCTCTCATAGAATTAAATGAAACCGTGAATCGCCATCTCTTGAATTGGTCTCAAACTAATTTTAACTAATATGGCGGATGGCGCTATATTCAAAAAAATATTCAAAAAATAAAATACAGTTTGCGGACTCTTAAGAGTTCCATTATGGACAAAATGTATGTATATAAGAATAGCATAATCATACTTGGTTACATAAAGTTTTTTATCCTTATCTAGCACAAACTAAATATGATTTTGCTATTCTTGTCATATAATATATATACGTTTCGTCCATAAGGGAACACTTAAAAAAGTCCACAAACTGTATTTGAAACCGTTCCTCAAGAAATAATGTCTAAAAAATAAATTTTAAAGACATGCTGTGATGAAAAAGGAGGATATTTGAGATATTGAAACCAGTAAATACCAAAATCAATTGTTTTAGATGTAAGATTCCTTTATTCACAACCACATTTATACTCATTCACAATCACACTTATACACAAGACACAATCACATTTAAGTATAAATTATTTCCAACTAGCCATTTATATAAACTAAAAAAAGTAAAGGCATAACTTTCTTTACATGTTTCATTTATAACACACATCTGGTACCAGTTCTAGATCTCCTTCTTTTAATGTAATATTAACTCAACTAATTTCTGTCTCAAATAAGAATATATAATACCCAATAAACAAATACACACAAATAAATTAACACATGGAAACAAATTAAACACAAAACTACAAAACTTGGGTTTGTTTTGGTTTTTTTACTTAGAACCAATTCAATCGATACGCCCAGATAAATATTGACGTAAGAACATAACGCAAATTATAAATATTAAACATTTGGGCGCATGGACTGAACTAGTTCTTCCGGACTACCAATCTCTTTTTTTTAACAGTACCAACTATACATAACTAACTAAGCTGGTTGCGCCATCTATAGAGTTGGTCTCATACTAAATATCACATTTCAGGTACGCTCATAAGAGTGAACAGCCCCTGGGTCGAACTGGCTTGGTGAATGCCACCTACTGCGCACTCTACATGGCATAGCCGAGTGATGACAAATTGGAGAACAAAGATCTCGGTTTTTACAGAGCATGGCATCTTATGGAAGGCGATTTCTATTTTATCTTCACCAAATTTAGAATTTGTTTCATGCATCACTGAAGGAATATTCTTAATTCAATAACATGTTCACATAACAAATAAAAAAGTCATGAACTTTTATGGTGAGCATGACATCCCTCTGTATTTTGAGTCTCTGAATCCGATTCTGCCAGCAGAATTTCGCCCTAACCTGGAAATATAGCTTAAAATCATCTGAGCTTTATATAGAGGGCAGAGCTCTTCCCTGATACCAGCTTTCCATAATTTTCAAAACCGGTCGGACACTTTCTGACCTCCACAGCGGATTTACGAATTTTCTGAAATGGAGATTAGTTCGGAATGACGAAAGTCAAGTTTCTTTGTCAAAATTCGTGCTATTATGTTTGTCTGGAACCTAATAAAACCACCATTCTCCTCTATTGTCATGGTCATAACGTTTTGCCTACAGACCCAACCAATAATGTCTTTTATTTTTTGGTTTGTTGAATTTTATGTTCGGAAATAAACAACAACTATTATATTTTTGCCAACGTTTGGGAGGTTGGTAAAACATTCGGACGTTCAAAATCAAAAAGGTGTTGTTTATTGGCAGACCTAAGATCCAACAAACCAAAAACTAATAAAGATGGAGGTCGCTAAGTTCGTCACAGAAATGTCTTTTTATACTTGACTAATGAAAGTTCGCTCTAAATTTCCATCACATTCTATTATCACTACGGAGCAATTTATTCACATTGAGATTTTCAGTGATTTTGAGCAATTTTCGAGGTTATTGAGCATAGCCATACATTTCCATATAAAAAAAATGTTGAAACGACATCTCATACAGTCACCTGATTCATTTTTGCAACTAACAGGTTAAAAATATCCACAACAATCAAAATCGCTCCATATGTTTTGATATTTTATTGACAGGTGCCTACATACGGAGATATTGAGTTTATTCTATTTGGTTGATACACACTGTATGTTGCTTTTAGTTTGATACACACTGTATGTTACATTTGTAATGAATAGAGTATCACACATTATCATTTCACTACCAGGGGCGTCGACCAGTTCGCCCTTCATGTATCATGAATGACCGCTCGGCCTCTGTTCGGATCATGAGGGAGAGTTTATGCCTGTTGTGCTCGCAGGCAGTTTTAGCCGTTCCGTCGATATATGTACGTTTTCTCCAATTTTTTTTATCTTATAATTTAATAGATGCAACGCCTATGGAAGTGAATTAAAATTTGTTAATTGAAACCCTCATATTATGTATTGTGTATTTTGTAGCAAAATTATTTGCATTCGAATCAGTGGCGGCTGGTGGAATTTGATATGCCCTTATTTTCGTAAGGAGCCATGTTGCCATACCATAATTTAGTAAGTGATTAGATTAGACCTTGGTAGAAGATTTTTTTCTAAAAGTGGCTGCGCCCCCAGAAGATTGAAAACGGCTTGCAAATATTTGCAAAATATTTTTTCATAATCAGCAAGTGTTTTTATATTTGTGATTTTCTCGAAATTTCGAGATCTGTTAAAGTTATGGTAATTTGAATTTTTTATTTCATCCCAACATTTCGTCTTAGAGATTTTACAACAGTTGTATCGTTAAGCAAAAAAAATTACATTAAAAAAACACAAAGGTAAAAAGTGTTTGCATTTACTTGATAATTGTGAAAAAAAAAATCGCAAATATTTTGCAAGCCGTTTCCAAGATCTGAAGAGGCAAACAATTTTTTGAATTTGCTTTTCGCGTGTATTATTTTCTTTTTGCTATTATAGTCTTCTACTTAGGTCTAGTAATTACTCTCTAAAATATGAGGTGGGTCCATGCCTTCTTAGCAAAATACGAGAATTCCAAATTTCACCAGCCGTCACTGATTCGAATGTAGAACATTTGTATGTAGGACAAACTGATTAATCCAATTCATGAAGAGTTCTAGTAACGTCAAGGTGCCGCATTCTATGCATAGAATTTAGAGATACGAGTAAGTAGGTAGATCATGTTTTAGGACGTTAATTGATTTTTGTTAGGAAGTTAATTGATTTGTGATTTATTGTCGGAAAAAGTATAATGTAGAAATCAAACTGTTTTGGATTACGATGTTTAGTAATAACGCATTTGTTAATAGATACGTATTGTCCTCATTTTAGGGAATGAGAATGTATTTTTCCTAGACCTGTACCATTTATGTATGTATACAAAAGTAATATATAACATGAATATTAAAATTAAAAATTATTGCATATTCTATGAAAACACGCATTGTTCATTTACTCACAAATTACAAATTTAATTTTCTACGGCCTATGGCTGTTTGAATAATTTCGTGTAATTAAAATTCATATTAAAAACAACTGTGCAGCGCTATGGTTCAAACAGTATACATAAATATGCCTGGTGGTAACCATTTCTGCTTGGTGTAAACAGAATACCTGAATAACTGTTACATCTATACAATGATATTGACACAGCACGCATCTTTGATGTCGTACGGGTAAAAGAGAAGTATTAATTAATTCTAATTAAATACGTACTGCCTGAAAACAATCACCTAAAAAGTTGATGCAAAGAACAGAATTTATCGTTTTTGTACTCTCTAAAAACTATTTTTGCAGTTCCAACACCTGTGGAACCAGTCCAACAATTTTGAAACAAATTTTTATGCTGTTGTTACGTTGGGTTCAATGTGTTTATGTTCAATTGGTAGCATTATTTTATGATTTTTTTGTGTAGCATTTTATTATTAAGATACCATCTGTGAAAATATGTGTATATCAAGGTTTATCGTTTATAATAAGTTGTTGGCATATTTTTATTGGGTTTCTTTTGTTTTTTAGTTTTAATAGAAATGAGATAAGAATAATTATGGTACGTTTTTAAGCTAAATAGGTTTATTTTGAAAAAGTAAAATAATTTTCTATAAGGAATACCTGTGTTTTTTACGATATTGTTTAACATAATAATATTTTTAAATAGAATGTTAGACTTAAACTGAGTATCTTCAATCTTTCATTGGGAATTTTTTTCTTCATTCATTTATTCTGGATGATAATTTCCTCCATCGTGTTCTTTTGCAAAGGTCTTTATTTGAAGGTACTGCAGTTTTTCAATATCTTCCACTTTTTTTTTAATCCTTGGCTGAAATATACTAAAATTTACATCGACAAAAATAGTCACCCTCAGTAAAATGAAGAAAACAGAAAACATACTATCATATACTTACTAACAGGCTTTCCTATTTTTAGTTCTAATTTTTAATGTCCAAGTCTTGCGTCTATTTATGAGTTCCTTTTCACCAAATATATGCACCACGGAATTTTGATGTTTTCTTTCTTCAAGAAATATATATGAAATGTTAAATGGGGGTCCATTTTAATCCAGGACGAACAACGAGATACACAACAATACTGATTCATTATACAAAGAGTATTTTAATTTTTAATGGTACATCAAAATAGAAACCAATGGACGTTTCATTAAACAATGGCCCCGTAATTAGTTTATTGAGCGACCACCAGATGGCGTAACGCTTATGTTGAATTCTCTATTAAGGCATGCACATACCTATGTTTTTTGACTGTAAACTTTTGACTAGGTAATTTTCTTCCGCACCTTATAGATCAGTCCTTAATTTCATGATTACTCCCTACGCTTGCACCTATACTAAACGTATTTCTAATGACTTCTAGAAAAATATTTGTCTATAATATACCTACATACCTATATATGTGATTGGTTTATGACATGAAAATTTTACTTAAATACTGATATGATGAGTTTTTGATCAGGAGAATTCAAATAATATTCTAATATGTATCTAGAATAATCTATACGCCAGTCAATAGAGCTCGAAAAGGGGTGAGTTTATGACACGATTGATACCTGAAATCCGATTACGGGATACTTTTAAGTCCAGTCCTTAGATGAAAACGTATATGAATTGGACTAGGAAATAGTTGCACTTTTTTTTTTTAATAACAAATTAGTGAAAAAAAATGGCGTTTTTTCAGTTTTTTGCTTATAGAAGAAAAGCTATTGAAGCAATTACATCGCATCCAATAGAAAACTCGAAAAAAAACGCAAACAATTACCTTTTCTTAATAAATTCGTAATTCGAGTATTTTTGTATTAGAAGAGTCAATCTTATGGGGAAATGTAGGTAATATCACGAAGAATGAGTGTGCAAAAACTGGATTATGTCCGATGAATAGTTTTTGCACAATAGTCGAATAAAGTTTTTACATCGTATTTTGAATATTCCATAACACGTCGAGCGATAAATTAAATAACATTTTCTCGACGAATTCGGAAACTACAGAGTGTAAACTACAATTCGTCCATTTACTTTGTTTCATTTAAATGCCATTAAATTGGTGTAAAACGCCTCTAAACACCGCGCAAAATGTTCGTCGGCGCGCTTTAGGTTTAGGTGGCGGGGGAGCGAGGGGAAGCGGCGGCAGCGACCAGCAAATTTCGCGCGGTGTTCAGAGGCGTTTTACACCAATTTAATGGCATTTAAATGAAACAAAGTAAATGGACGAATTGTAGTTTACACTCTGTAGTTTCCGAATCCGTCGAGAAAATGTTATTTAATCTATCGCTCGACGTGTTATGGAATATTCAAAATACGATGTAAAAAACTTTATTCGACTATTGTGCAAAAACTATTCATCGGACATAATCCACTCTTTGCAAGTTTTTGCACACTCATTCTTCGTGATATTACCTACATTTCCCCATAAGATTGACTCTTCTAATACAAAAAATACTCGAATTACGAATTTATTAAGAAAAGGTAATTGTTTGCGTTTTTTTTTTAGAGTTTTCTCAGCGAAAAATGTACCGATTGACTTGATTTTTTTTTTTCATTTTAAAGGTTTTTGAATTCTCTACAACTTTCCTATTGGATGCGATGTGATTGCTTCAATAGCTTTCCTTCGGGGGGGGGGGGGGGGGGGGGGGGGGGGGGGGGGGGGGGGGGGGGGGGGGGGGGGGGGGGGTATCCCCCCCCCCCCCCCCCCCCCCCCGGGGCGCGCGGGCGGGGCCCCCCGGGGCCCGGCGCCCCGGGCCCCCCCCCGCCCCCCGGGGGCCCGCCGCCCCCCGCGGCCCCGGCGGGCCCCCGCGGGGGGGGGGGGGGGGGGGGGGGGGGCGGGGGGGGGGGGGGGCCGCGGCCCGGGGGGCGCCCCCCCCCCGCCGGGCCCCGCGGCGGCGGCCCCCCGCCCCGGGGGGGGGGGCCCCGGGGGGCGGGGGCGGCGGGGGGGCCGGCGCCCCCGGGCCCGCCCGGGGGGGGGGGGGGGGGGGGGGGGGGGGGGGGGGGGGGGGGGGGGGGGGGGGGGGGCGGGGGGGGCGCCCCGGGGGGCCGGGGGGGGGGCCCCCCCCCCCGGGCGCCGGCCCGGGGGCCCCCCCCCGGCCCCGCGCGCCCGCCGCCCCCCGCCCCCCCCGCCCCCCCCCCCCCCCCCCCCCCCCGCGCGCGGGGGGGCCCCCCCCCCCCCCGCCCCCCCCCCCCCCCCCCCGCGCCCCCGCCGGCGGGGCCCCCCCGCCGCCCGCCCCCCGCCCCCGCCCCCCCGGGGCCGCCGGCCGCCCCGCCGCCGCCCCCCGCCCCCCCGGCGGCCCCCCGCCCCCGCCCGCCCGCGCGGGGCCCGGGGGCCCCCCGCCCCCCCCCCCCCGGGCGGGGGCGGGCCGGCGGGGCGCGGGGGGCCGGGCGCCGGGGGGGGGGCCGGCGGGGGGCCGCCCGGCGCCCCGGGGCGCCCCCGCGGGCCCCCGCCGGGGGCCGGGCGGCGCCCCGGGGGGGGGGGGGGGGGGGGGGGGGGGGGGGCGGGCCCCGGGGGGGGGGGGCGGGCGGGGGGGGGGGGCCGGGGCGGGGGGCGGGGGGGGGGGGGGGGCGGGCCCCCGCGCGGGGCGGGCCCCGGGGCCGGGGGGGGGGGGGGGGGGGGGGCGCCCCCCCGCCGCCCCGGGGGGCGGCGCCCGGGGCCCCCGGCCCGCCGGGCGGGGGGGGGGGGGGGGGGGAAGCAAAAAAACTGAAAAAACTCCATTTTTTTTCACTAATTTGTTATTAAAAAAAAAGTGCAACTATTTCCCAGTCCAATTCATATACGTTTTCATCTAAGGACTGAACTTAAAAGTATCCCCTAGTCGGATTTCAGGTGTCAATCGTGTCATGTCAAAAAGCTCTATTGACTGGCCTACTAGGCAATGCACTAGTGCTAATCTACAAACGTGAGGAAAAATTGATTGTGGAAAAATCGTTTTTTGTGATTTCTTAACAGTTTGAAAAATTTAACCTGTAAAATTTTTCTCTAACATCCTTCTTAGCAAACACATCTGCTTTGCAGGACCTTTCTTGAATTAGATTATTTTTTTATATACTATTATCTGTAGAATTACCTTAGATGAATTAGCATGATACGGATTTCTGGTTTTTCTGCCTTTAGAAAATATATATATCGTTTCGATGTATTTAGAATATTTTTTTTACGTTTTATAATGCATTCCATTTAACATAAATTAAAATACAGAGACATGGCAAATACGCATCAATCAAAATCGCTACATATTTACCCAAACTGAAAAAATTAAACTGAATTATTAATAACCGCACGATAAGTAGATAGCACGCGAGTCGTTGCTGAGGGCACTGCAAATACGTCGGTCGGAAGGTACCACTTAACGCGAGTAAAAATGGCAAATTGAAATTTTTACATGGAAAAGGTGACGCCCAAGTTAAAAGGATTACGATTTAATTGCAAATCGCTAAATTATTCATGTGAGTTTGCATTTGTTTTCTTAGTCGAAATCCAAATAGAGTTTTTTAAAAAGATATATTTAGCTCATTTCTCAATTGTTTTAATCCACTTTGAGAATTACACTGGCCGACAAAATTCAAAAATATCGTGTCTATATGTGTATACAGGGTGAGTCAGAAAGAATGGTACAAGAGTAAACTGGAGATACTAGACACCAAAATATTATGATTGAGCTCAACATGACTTATACCAATGTCACTGGTTTAAGAGATACAGCATTCAAAGTTTAAATTTTATTCTGAAATTTCTCAATAATTGAGAAAGTTTTGATAGTATAAATCTGAAACTTGGTAGCTTTATGTTTTCTTGATGTGAGAATTACGAATTTTGAGCTTATTTTGACGTTGTTCCTAGAGGGCGCTAGTTTCACCATATAATTTGGGTAAATTAAAAATTTTTTTTATCTGCTGAGCCATGCGTAAAACAAGTCGAGAATCTAAACGAACGCTCAATTCTACAGAGAAACGGTAGGTACTCTTGTTTAGGTCGTCTAAATCTATCGATTTTTAAGGCGGTATTCTAGTCTACAAATTTGAAAAAATCGAATTTTTTTTTGTTTCATAAGTATTTCCAAAGTTTAGACATTAAAGAATATGCCCTTAAAAGGATTTTTTCAAAATTTCAATTATTTTATGAGTTACAGCCATTTTTGTGACGCGGCATCGGCTCCGGTCCGACCGGAACAAATGAACAATAGACGGTAGACGCTGCCCGAGTACTTACGAAATACGAAACGTATTTAGTCGGAATCTTTTCGTCTTAGTATTTATTTCAAATTAGTTTTGAGCCAGCCTTCAAGCAATGTGGACGTGCTAACTGAGTAAAATTTCCGGAAACTTGTCTCAAAACTTTAAACGCGTTTTTCTCAAAACTACTTTTTTTCGAGTTGGCGTGCACGATATCTCAAGTTCTAATGAACCGATTTATTTGAAATTGGGTGTGAATGTTCTTTACACATTCCTCTATCGCCTCAAGCACGCTCAGATCAAAATTTTTAATTTTACTATTTTTAAAAAATCGGAATTGTTAAAAAAACATTTTTTTTTTAAATTTTGAAATTTTTTTTCAAACGGCCGTCATTTTATGAAAACATTTTTTTTTTCGCAGCTTTTCCAAGGGTCGGGCTATAGGGGCATCTATACTAATTAAGAATCCGGTCGGCTTTTTTGTTTCAGTTGACCAGAAGGGTTGAAATCATGCACGCCAGGACATCCGTTTTTTTTTTGGGCCCCCCACTTTGCCAGCTCATAACTTTGTCAATTTTGAGTCTTTTTTTTTTCAGTTAATTTTTTATTTATTTTAAAATATCAATAAACAAATATAAAAAAATAATAGAAAATATTTTTTTTTCTTTGTAAGATTCAAAACCCCCGAAATTATGCCTCTAGACTATACCCCCTAATTTTTTTAAAAGTTAATGTATTTTTATTTTTTTCAGGCGTTGATATTGCTGTATTTTTTCTAAGTAGGCTTGTGTAAACATTTGTCAAATTTACATATCATTAAATTATTTTGATTGAGCTCAACATGCCTTATACCAATGTCGCTGGTTCAAGAGATACGGCGTGTTCAAAGATTCAATTATATTCTGAAATTTCTCAATAATTGAGAAAGTTCTGATAGTATAAATCCGAAAATTTATAGTACTATGTTTTTTGGTGCGAGAATTGTGAATTCTAAGCTTATTTTGACGTTGAAAATGTTTTGAGGTAGGTGGTGGGCATTTCTAACATTTGATTTGAAGTTTGTCATTATCACTATTACCAATAATTATTGTTATTATTAGTTAGTGTTGCTTTGATTGCTTTTCCATATCTTTTCATCTTTCAAGAATAAAAAAATCATAACAAAATACACTGAACCTTTTAAATGTAAATAACTTAAAAACCGACAGATTTAGACAACCTAAACAAGAATATATGTTCTCTGTAGATTTGAGCGTTTTTTTAGATTCTCGAATTGTTTTACGCATGGCTCAACAGAAAAAACAAAATATGGTTTAATTTACCAAAATAATACGGTGAAACTAGCGCCCTCTAGGAGTAGTGTCAAAATAACCTTAAAATTCGTAATTCTCACACCAAAAAAAACATAAAGCCCCTAATTTTCAGATTTATACTATAAAAACATTTTCACTTATTGAAAAAGTTCAGAATAAAATTCTAACTTTGAACACGCTGTATCTCTTAAATCAGCGACATTTAAGGTATAAGGCATGTTGAGCTCAATCAAAATATTTTGGAGTTTAGTATCTCCAGTTTAATCTTCTCCCATTCTTTCTGACTCACCCAGTATAAATCATATCGCTCCAATAGAAAATTGTGAGTCTTAAATAAAACAAATATTTACAATTAATAAAATCATTTATGTATATATTCTTTAGCACTAAACAAAATAAATAGCCATTGCGGGTGTCAGTTCTGTTTGTTTTCTACAGAAAAATTCAAGTTTTACGTTGCAACTTAAAATAGACTTAAACAGATTTAAAATTGTCCATTTTACACATTACACCCAATTAAGACTATTTAATAAATATTTATTTAATAAAACCAAGAAAAACGCATTGAGTAGTATTCCCGAAACTATAAATTAGATACTTTTAGGAACAATGTTAGTGCTGTTATATTTGATTTTGCCCTGAGAAGAACGTTACAGCTTTTATGTATTCCTATAACAATTCGAGGGCCCTAAAACCAGAAGTTTGATTCCGGAAAACGGAAATTTTATTACAGATGTTCGAACGATCAAAACCGAAATTGACTCCTTGAGCGAAACGCCTGAATTCCAAATTAACGTTTTATTGTTGGCAACAAAGTTTCAATTTTACAGCGAATTTAATAGAGCGACTGATGTGTGTATCAGAATTGAAACAAATAAATGCCAAGTATAAAAAAAAATATAAGCACCGAATAAGTATTGCTGAAATAATATTTTTATTCTGAATTTTTATAATACGAATATATAAGGAATGTTTCACTTTATCTCTAGAAAAGCATAATCAAAAGAGTTTTGGATATTTTTGGAACAATATTTAATAAAATAATGTTTTATAAAGGTGTGATAAAGGGCTACTTTTTATATGCCTTTGGAAGATGTATATTGTCAGTATGTATCCATAAAAAAATTAAATAGTGTAAAGTTGGCAAATTAAATTCAGACCAGTATTTTTTTCAAAACCACTTCATAGTTTGCACTTACTTTTCTGCATTATAATGTATAATATCGATTATATCGTTCTTTTGTAAACCAATTGCGACATAAACGCTATCTTAATTACTTGCATGATTTATCTTTCTTATCAAAATTAAATCTAGTATTACCATGAATATTATTGGGAGCACCTGCATTTTATTAATAATCACAACCTGTCCAACCTGCTCGAATCACAGTCAGCTTTTTAATAAAGGCAAAAAATTATTTAATAATATACACCAAGTAGCAAATTACCAGCATGTTATTAGACAGCTGCGTTTAGTGAAGATGTAGAGCTAAATAGACACAAAAGACATCATTTTTACGAATCTTGCAGCTTATTCAGTATCCATTACACTATGTTTTTATACTGCTACATTGTCAGAGACGTTTATTTCATATTTTGAATAAAATGCTTAAAATCTTGGATAATCCATTGAAAAAACAGACGCCCTATATGAATTGAGTGGTTTTGTGGTGTTAAAAAATCCGTAAAGTTTTTTCTTAGTTTGTGACCCGTAAAAACATTGCAGTAGGCTTTGAAGATGTAATATGTTTCATGCTCTCAAAAATAGTTATTTATGCAACAAATGTGTAACATACCCATTTGACGATGGACGAATTTGAAACTTTGAAATAGGAGTATTGCGTTTTCAAAGCTATTGCTGTCGGCAATAAGACTGACTATTTTTGTTTTACAGTAATATAAGTATAAGTCTTACAAAGCACGTTGACCTGTGTTATCATATTTTCATCTCTGGTGTTTCCATTCCACAGGTTTGTCAATTTTAGTTAATCGCTCTGTACATGCACTAAGTGCATATTTCATAAGTATGATGGCAATAAAAGTTACAAACCCCTTATTTAGCATTACCCTTATCAAGCACTTTCTCCATTGCTTAAAATTCTTGCCCACACGTTCATTTATCAGAGTGCTTCTTCCTCTGTCAGTTCATCTAATACACTTTGTCGGGTATTCTGTTTTTGTAACAACTTAACCGTATCTATACACATGTAAAAAAACTCTGGTGCATTACAGCCTTAAGGAGGCCCTAGACGATCAATCTGCTTGATCACATGATTGAGTCAATCGATTGACGCGCTCTTCAATAAACCTCAATCAGCCCTTCATTCTTTTGATGAAAACCCCCTCATCAGTGGAAGTCGTGAAGTGGAGTAGTGAACACCTGTTGTTTGTTCTAACCTGTTGTTGATTTTGGCGGTGAACCATAGTTTCGAATATAGATTTGGGTTTCCTCGCCTTAACACTGGTTGCCCTCAAGCGGAAAAAACAAAAGAAAAAACGACGGTGGTCCAAGGAGTGGTACAAAATGAGAAACCACTTCACTGATGAACATTTACTCAATTTTCTGCGTGATTCGGAACCAGAGGACCAAGGTTTCCACCGAGTGACTGACGCAATGCTTGACGGAAATTGTCCTAGACGATCAAGCGCCTTCTTCAACCGCTTGAATCATTCAAACTTTCTATCAATCACCGTCAATGCTTGCCTCAAGCGTCAAACTGGTTTCTAAACGGTCAATCACGCTTGATACAATCGATTGACTCAAGCTTTTGTCAAAATGTTAGAGCGTCCTTTATTTATAAATCACGACCAACATCGAAATTGGATGTAAAGTAGTAACTTTTTCCCTAAACGTTGTGGACGCATTGTGTACCTTATTATATTACGAGAAAATTCCGGGAAACTGAGTTTCCGTACCATTACCAACCACGTTATAACCTTATTTTTACTAACGCACAATAAAAAGGGAACGCCGTTAGCGCTCTCTCCTCTGGCAGTTCCTAAATACAAATGATGTTTACAGTAAATTTAATACAAGTAAGAAATTAAAATATGGGGGAAGCAAGAAAGACGTTTGGGGCGGTTCGCTTTGTTGCGTTTACCCTGAATACCCACCCGAAATAAAGGGTATCTTATCTTTGCTTATACAGAATTTGCTCTTTCTTTGTGTAAATTCCGAGGTATTCATTTGATTGCCAGGCAGCGAAACATCGCATGGAGGAACGAAACCGAAGAAAATACTCCGGAATTATAATATATGTAAAAGAAAAAACAACAATAAAGGAGGCAGATTATGTAAACGCGTAATCTTATTTCCAGCAAAAAAATAAAATTTGCTTTGTATTAATTGCCTTTTTCAATATACAGGGTGTCTACTTTATTTTGTATTGTACTGGTAACTTTTAGTATTGCACTGGTTTCTCTAAACCGTAAGATATTATGAAGTCGGCTAAATTACTGACAAATTCCACACTTTGTGGTCCATAATAATTAAAGATGGTTCACTGAAGTTCCTTAATAATTAATTTTCGAACCATTTCAAATAATTTTCTTGATTCACTTCACCATGGTAATACATAACATGAGTTTTTGAGGAAAATATAATCACTACACCACCCATAAAACCATATTCATTGCCAACATGTAGTATGACGTACCTAACAAAAATTTTGAAAAAAACATTTTCATACTTATGCATAACTGTGTAACCTACTTTGTAACTTTAATAGTTTTTATACTCTTCTTATTATTGTCTTGCTATGAAAAAAATGTGGCAAGCTTCTTCTTTTGATTTAACATAAGATCTCAAAAAATTGACCCGTTTTAGAGCAACATTGGGAAGTTCCATTTATTCTCCATCTTTTTCCAAATAAACCTATTTCTCTTAACACAATGACATACGGCATACATCAAGCAGTTGTTTCTCCTTTAACCGCTCCATGAATTCAAAGTTATATGCTGTCCTGATAATTTAATTTAAATTGTAAGTGTCTGAACGTATAAAAAGTGTAATCTTAAGTTACAAGTGCTTACTGGTTTCATATATGGTTTAAATAGTGTTATGAGTGGCACTTGCATCCAATGTTACAGTATTTGTAACTCCTTTGATAGAATGACGCTTTCTTGATGATTTTAAAACTGCACTGTTTTATACTTTTTGTGAAATAAAACTAACTGTAGAAATATTCAAGATTAAGGCTGCTGCTACGCGCTAAAACAATATATTGGAATATAGTTTTGACTTAATATTTTAATTTTATTTTTAAACTACCTCTCTAACAATTAAGGGAAGCAATAGACCATGTTATCCCGTTCTCGTTCAAAATAGCGTATCAAAGATGCTACTAACTTTTGGCTGTTTAACTGTTTTGGCATTGCGCAAACGAAAGTGACAACTATAACATTTTAATTGTTCTTTCTTTAATTACCTATTTTTTTATGACCACTTGTATTTTCGTAAATAACTTTTTTGAAAATTAATATTTTTTATTTCCAATTTGGTGATTGATAATCTTTTATAGCCAAAAATTTTAATTTGTTAATAATTTTCAGGCGGATTGTACAAATCGTTTTCTGCGATATTCTGAGTAAATAAAAACTGGTAAAAACTTTTTTTCCGCCTTAGAGTATTTTGCGGTTTCATTAAAAATTTCAATTTTGTCATTTTACGCGAAAAAGTATATCCACCTTTTAAATGTCGTTTCGAGTATCAATTTTCGAGATATTTGCAGTTAAAGAGCTCAGCTAAACTCATTTAAATTATAGAGATGGGGAAGGAAATTAGAAGCGATACAAATTCGTTTATTGTATCTTATTTACATACTTATCTCTATTAGCGAAAAAGAAAAGCTCAATTTAATCTGAGATGCCCAGTATAAAAATATTCTGAGAATCACTTGAAAAACTAAAGAAGAATACTTGACAAAAATTAAAATATGTCAAAGGTCTCACCGTATGGACTTGTCTCGGAAATCTGTCGTCATGAGAAAATATGTTTTCTCATCGCTACACAAAAGGCCCTTTTTCATAAATTAACTGCATTAAACTATAAATGGAAGTGGCAATTGAGGTGGCGTGAAATGGAACTCTCGACTCTTATCAAATTATGAATGATGAATTAGTTCAACGTAACTCCAAAACGACTGACGATAAGAGGAGGGTCTTACGACGCGACGCGGTAAAGCGGTGGGCTTTCTGAAGTTAAAGACTTGAAAATTCTATTAACGTGCACTTGAAGGAAGGTGAAGCAACTTTGGACTATTATTTCCTCATACAATTATCTTGGAAACGTAATTTGATGGGTAAAAATTATTCACTCTATTCTGATGTTGACATATAATAAAATGTTATGACAAAAAAAGTTATGTTAAACTCAATCAATAAAAAATGGCTTCAGAATTTCGGGGAGAAGATCAGAGACAGAAACAAATGGTCGTTAATTTTCACCGGACTGGTTTTGTCAGGTGAAAAAAAAAAAGGCATTGGACGATGCCTTTTTTTTCACCTCATTCGATCATGTTGTCAATAACGAACTAGTTTATGTATTTGCTATCAGATCCTGTTGTTTCAGATTAGTCCTGTTTCAGAACAATTTTTCAAGTTTATTACATTGTTTTATTTTTAAGGTCCGGAAATGTGTGCTATAACGCATGGTCGGTAGTATACAACTCTATGATAATTAAAGTATAAACCGTATTTTTTAAGCGCCTTGTAAATTACATAGGCCGACAAAATTAGGCCCACTCTCTAACCCAGAAACCAGAATATATTTTTCCAAAATTTTCCTCGAAAAATTTTGAAAATCTGACCTTGGATTCTGAACGAGCAAGTCTTTTTACACAAGAAAGCATTGACCTATTATTGAATTTCAAACATTTTCAGTGTTTTCTAATCAAAAAACCAATCGACTGTTTGATGTACACGCGATCCTTAATAGGTTTTCAATTATAGAGAAATTCACAAACTTAAAAATTTCAAAATGCGATATCGCAGCGGAAAAAAAGATATTTGAGTAAACTCGACGTCATTTAAAAGGGCAAGGCATGTACTTCATAGTTTTTCAGATGTTGTTCATAGTTTTTTGAAAATTGCGATGCTACATAACCTCAAAAATAGGCCAAAATCGCTTTTTTGCACTTTTAGCTTAGGTTATCTCGAAAACCAGAGCCAATTGAGAGTTTTGGACCTCGGATTCGGATTCAGTGCATCAAAAACCTTTGGAAATATATATTTTGGTTTCTGGGTTAAAATCTTGTCGGCCCATGTTATATACGCGTGCATTTTTAGCCGTGCAATACGTACGGCACTGACCGATCCTGCTAACGCGCCGGGACTTGCGAATGCACAGTAGTACACCGGTCTAATTGTGGGAGCGCTGGATATTGGTCCCTACTGATTATATATATTCATTATTAAAATAATCACATTTTACCCTGGCATACGTGTATGTTGTGTATCAAAAAGCGATTGAATCTACAGAGAGGGTATAGAAGGAAAAATTAATGAAGAGAAAGTTAGATGTGAAACGTTGAAACTGAAGTGTCTCCTTGTCGACTTAATGCTAACATATGTCCTTCCGTCAATGACATGACGTATTACAGTCCGACCCTGCTTTACGTCACATTTTTTTGACCCTAGTAATCAGTAATACAATAGATATTGAGGTTGGTCGCTAACATAAAAATGTAAGTTTTTTAATTATTTGCCAAATCCTTCCCTATCTCATCTACTGCACATGATCTTATTAGACGTATTTATTATACATTTTTCATACAAGCATAAACATACACTTACTGGGACTGACGTGCGTACATTTTCTAGATCGATTGTGTAAGGCACACAAACAAACATACCCAATGCATATAAGGGATTATTTGACGAGGTAAACATTGACGACGTTAACGATAATAATCAAATCACTCGATAAGCACCACCCCCGCTAAGAAGACGGGACTTCCCCTTTCCGCTGAAAGCCAGGAAAATATTTGACGACATTACCAAAAGTGTCAGAAGGGGACACGCGGAAAAATCGAATTATGTCGACGGTATTACTAAACAAATGGAAGGGTCAGTGGCAGTGATGACGTCTCTATTTTTAACGATTCGGCTGTAGGGAACGGTATTTGTAATTTGTCTTGGTGAAAATAATTGCAGACAGCCGTATACCACAAACGGAGAGATTTTTTGTTCTTCATTGCGTCTATACGTATCTATTTCAAACGTATTTAAATGATATAAACGAGAATGAGAGCGCCATCTGTTTTCAAACTATGTCTCGTTCACCTTTGTGATATTCTGGTTGGTAGGCGGTGCTGATAATATTAAAACAGACCGCAGAAGCACCCTTCATTTGATAGTCAGAGTCATAAACCTCGAACATTCTTCCATCAGCATTTTATTTGGATACTCTTGGTCGGTAGATTCACCAGATTCATCTCCGTTCGAATATATCTAAAATATATACATATATCCGACTCCCCCGGTTACTGCTGTGTAATGAGCATGTGTTATCAGTTGGTAGTTCTACAAAAAAAATAAAAATTCTAATGATTGGTCAACTCATTGCCCCGTCGGGTTGCCGCCATGCGCTGTGCTCTCTGCAAGAAGTAGTACCTGCTATTTTTAGGTCTAGTGTTATTGTGTTTCCTAGTGTACACCAAGTTACATGATCATCACACATATTTTCCAACAACATGGTCCTTCTGCGAGACTTCTGATCAATAGTGTAGTTTGGTCATCATCTTTAAATGACTAGAGTCTTCCAATAACGTGTGAATTTCATGATAACATGAAACTGACTCTACTCAAAAATATAACTTGATACAACTTTATATTACCTTCGCTTTGGAATCTGATATGCTATCACTATTTTACATAATTGATTCTTATAACATATGCATGTAGTAAAGTAATATACTCTCAAAATTTGTTGATCAACTGGACGTAAAAATGGTCTGTAAGGATACATAAACTGTAAGATACTTCGTAACCGAACGAAAAAAAAAACCTATTTTCCTGATTTTAACATTTGAAATCTTTGGAAGTGTACAACCATTTATTGTAGAGAGTTATTTTTATAATACATTTTTGATGTAAAATAATGCAAACTGTGAATACTGAAGTCCAAATAAAAATGTTATTTGGCCATCTAATTACTAAACCAAATTATCAAATAAAATTAAAAATGTCGATAACTCTTTCTAAATCTGCAGAACCTTAGGTATTTAACTTCTGTATGGCATCAGGAGAAACTGATGTAGGTACATATAGTTTCCGTTACGATTTTTTTCACCCCTGCTTAAAATCATTTGTCTTGGAACGCTGAGTTGAACCGAACACCAAACGACACAAAAAACCTTCTGCCCTCAGTTCAACAACTAAACAGGCAATTTACATGAAATATGTAGGTTAGAGATTTGGGATCGTTTACCGTGTACCGCGACAGAAGTGTTGATCCAACACGACCCCCAGAAGCGTGGAATGCGCCAGTATCGAGTGACACTGTACCGGGGGGGGGGGGGGGGGGGGGGCGGGGGGGGGGGGGGGGGGGGGGGGGGGGGGGGGGGGGGGGGGGGGGGGGGGGGGGGGGGAAGGGGGGGGGGGGGGGGGGGAAACAATCGACGACTAAGATAGGGTTGGGAATGTCTGGAGAGATTGATTTTTATTGCTTTTTTAAACGTTCGCCACAAAGTTTACGACCAAAAGTATTGCCATCGTACAAAGTACAGTTACTGCTGGAATTTTACGGTCTAGGTACTTTAATTCAATACTATCTTATCGCAGGTCGTATAAAACGTTTTCTGAATAAAAATACGACGTAAGACACCCGAGAATGTGGTTCTACCTATTTAAAAAAATCTTATGTGATAATGACGTCAATTTTTTTTAGTGATGTAATGATAAATGACGATATTTGTTTAAGAAATAATGTGAGTGCTGAACTATTATATTCAAATTTTCCTGTAACGTGCTGAAGAGTTAAAATGGCCGGCCCAGTCTCCTGATTTGACCCCTGTCACTTTTTCTTATGGAGTTACGTTAAAAACCAAGTTAAAAGAACTAGAAATATTCGTTACTTGAGGGTAATAAGGATGAAGTCTCAGTTAATGTAAGGATATATTTTATGGAAATTAGAACTACAAAGCAGGAAGTATACAGTGTGTCCCAAAAAGTTGGAAAGATGCCCCCAGAGTCAAAACTATTAGTACTTTCAAAAAAGTTTCCTACAAAAAACATTCGCATCATAAACCGCCATCGGCCAGTCAAAACGACGTCGACATTCCTCTACAGGGTGTTTCAGAAATAAGAAAAAACTGTTTCGGTTAAATGGCAACACCGCTTAATTCGCGTCGAATCAAAAGAAGTTATTAAGAAAAGTTGTTCAGAATGGCGAAATATGACGATATACGAAAAATCAACGCGATAGTCAAATGTTTATGAATTAACGCTGCTGGCCCAAAAAGTTGAAACAAGGCCGAGAGGAATGTCGACCGTCGTTTTGACTGGCTGATGGCGGTTTATGGTGCGAATGTTTTTTGTAGGAAACTTTTTTGAAAATACCAATAGTTTTGACTCTGCGGGCCTGTTTCCAACTTTTTGGGCCGGCAGCGTTAATTCGCAAACATTTGACTATCACGCCGATTTTTCGTATACCTCACCCTTCGGCATTCTAAACAACTTATCTTAATAACTGATAACGTCTAATTGATTAGACGCGAATTAAGCGGTGTTGCCATTTAACCGAAACACTTTTTTATGATTTCCGAAACACCCTGTAGAGGAATGTCGACGTCGTTTTTACTGGCCGATGGTGATTTATGGTGCGAATGTTTTTTTTTAATTAGTATTAAGACTTTTTTTAAGATACTATAGATACTAAACATTATATAGTTTCGATTCTGCGGGCCTGTTTCCAACTTTTTTGTAGTTATTATTAAACACTACATCTAAATTTATTGTAGTAGTTATTTTTGATGTATTAATATATCGATTTACCCAATTAACAAACTTAGAAAAAACTCAATTTTATCGAAATACCTGTTATTTTACCCCGTAAAGAATTTAGTCATACGCAGAATATTGGACAGACCAAAAAAAAAAACATAATGCTATTAAAAGAACTAAGATGGCTGCCATTACATCATGTGAGCTCACGTGCTATCATGCAAACTCATGTCACGAACAGAAAGTGTGGGGTGTCGATTATATGGTATTCTTATGTACCGGAACCATACTAAAGTGACCTTACGCATATCACATACAATCACTAAGCTCACGGATGACACCACGTTTTTATTTTCTGGTTATCCCCATATTTGCGACACATGTGAGTTCATGTACATATAAGCACATATCTCTTTGTTTATTATAGTAGTATGGCTATTAAGAATGTAGGCAGCTTTTATAGAAAAAGTCAGGGAACATGATGTTTTGTGTAATTATAGATGTTCTTACTATGTATCGTCCGAATATTGGAAGAGGAATTTCTCTCGTTTTGCATTAATATCATGGCTCCATGTGCTTCTGGTTTCACATTCTTGGTTGACCATGGTAAAGGCAGACACATTTTTCATTTCCTGATCCCAAGTGAAATAACTATGTAGTTACACTTTCCATAATTGTAAATCTACAACACGTTGCTCAAATTGTACATAATACCTCGTGAGTCGTGACTAGGGCTAGAACAAAAGTCTCGGATACCGACCGTCTTCCAGGCGGCCGCGTATCGGTCTCCCGTATTCCAGGTGGCCGTGGCTCGGCCAGCGGGGCGGGGGCCGGGACAACTACGACGCGAAACAGGTTCCGTATTTATTTAGTCCTTTGAAGGTCGCGCGCCTGTATGTGTGCATTACTGATTGTTATACTTAATTGATATTATAACGATGGTTAAAACGCCAGCCCCCTTTTGCTTATCAATTAAAAAAAATTGTGCAGGGTTTTCTAGATTTCAAGTGTTAAAGCTACCACCGTGTAGTGTGAAATATGCAAGTGTTACTTACATGTTTACAGAAAAGGACAATGTGAAAAGCACTTAAAGTCGCTAAAACACCGAGGAAATAAAAGAAATGGAATCCCAAGAAGTGGATTCCTATATGAGGACGACGAGGTGTAAGAGTGTGACAACAGATGCGGGAAAAGTAAGAGAAAACAATATTACTTAGTAAGTCAAGTTCGACCCTGGCATGTACCATTTGGTTCTAGCCCTAGTCGGACATATGGTGTGTAACAGTAACATGTAAGTGATAGATAGTTAGATAGATAGATGTTTATTTAACTACTTTATGTACATATAATACATTTGTAGCAAGTCCAAATATTAACATAGTTTTATATAGGTATATGTATAAATATGTAAATAAGTAAATATAGAAAAACAATTTATACAAAATAAAGTTAGTAACAACTATACTGGTATGAATATAACAGAAGCACACAAACAAAACATTTAACAGTGAGTATTGCTTTTTTTTAATTTGTATCTGCAACTATACTGATTGATCTATTCATATATTCTTCGATAGAATAAAAGCAAAATTTCAGGAAGTCATCTCTAATTAGACGTTTAAATTTCAAATGGTTTAGCTGTTTTATTATGTCAGGCAATTTATTGTATAGTTTGTAATTTAGTGAATTTGTTGATCGATTTTGTCAGCCGGTATTTGGGCATTTTTAACATATTTGCCGACCTCTTGTTATAATCGTGGTTGTCGGAACCTCTTGCTAACATATGCTGGTTTTTGTGAATAGCTAAAAGTGAACAATAAATGAAGAGACAAGGAAGTGGCATGATTCTATATTTTATAAATAAGGGCTTACAATGTTCTCGGAAAGTTGCACCATCTAATATGCGTATAGCCTGTTTTTGTAGTCTAAATATCTTAATAGCCTGCTACTGTTGCCCCAAAGTATAACGCCATAACTTATATGCGAATGGAAAAATGCGAAATACGCCATTAATAATGTGTTTACATGTAACATAGGTTTTAATCGTCTCAAAAGGTACAGATAACTTGATAACTTATTATATGGTGTAACAGTTAGGTATTTGTAAACGAGATATCATTCTCTATCACGTTGTACGTTGTTTTATGACAGCACGTGAGCTTACCTGAAGTTATACCAGTCTGCTTCCACCCTTAGACACATTGTGCATTGGACCCTTCTGATTAAACAAATAATGCTATGATTCCATGACTTTTGCCGGACCCTGTGTATATTAATTACTGTACAGTTGTTTTCGCTCATCATTCTCACACTATTGAACATTCTAAATCTGAAAAGCTATATTCTAACATGTCAAAGTAAGCCGACGCAGCACATGAGAGAGAAATATCAAACGATTCTGCCCGGCTGTCACTTTTTGTTTCCCTTCTGCCGTTTCGACACGATTTTTCGGAATTGTTAAGCCGTCGAACGTAACTCGCGGGTTATTATGATTCGTTACGTAACGTGTCCGCCTCTCCGGCCTTTGATCTGTCGAAGTGACGGCCGTTGAAAATCCCCGAACCCCATAAAAATAGCCGAACGCCCTTTGGAAACGCGGCCGGTGCGGCGCGCGATTGCGAGGCGCCCGCTGACATTCTTCCAGAACTAATTAATTCATAAATCAAGTCGCCTGACTCTTGAATACGTTATTGCCGGAACCGTTGCCGCTCAGTGGCGGAGCAGGGAGAAACGCGCTTGGGCCACTAACTAGTTTTAACATTTTGTCGTCAGTTTTCGTAGAAACTGTGATGTTTTCAGAAATTTTAAAAATAAGTGCGTGGTTATTTAAGGGGAGAAATACAATTAGAAGGGCAAAAATCAAGCATATTTCTAAGAGCTATATCGACAAAAGTATTTATTTAATCATAATGAAATTTCCCAAGGTGTTTAGTAATATCATTAAGTATATAAAAAAATATTATTATTATTATTATTTTAATACAAAATGGCGGCTGCAGTAGGGTGCTAAGTAGGCGTGTACGAATCCGAGACGTTGAATGGCGGGCATTCTCTAGGTGGTAATTTTTATCTGTACCAGTCCAAAAAAAATTATTTATGTAAATAACACTCATATTTTGTATATCGACCAACAATAAATGAAAAAAATAATTAAATTTGTGATTTTGTCAAGATTTTTTCGAAAAGTAAGAAAAGAAAGCTTTTGTTCTAAATTCTAAAAAGTTTCGGTCGATATAGAAGCTAATAATATAAAGAAGAATTTCTGAAGGTTTGAGCAAAATCGGTCGATTAGTTTTTGAGTTATCCTGACCGCCAAGTTTCCGATTCTTCGTAAAACTCATTATTTTGCTGCAGTAACTGTTTCCGAGCTTTCCGAGCTTCCTTAGTGGATAACAGCGCGATATTGTTCTGCCATTTTATCCTCTCGTTATCCTTCTATTACACACACCTTGGCTTTGCCTGCCAGCGACGACCTCAAAAGAGTTCATGTTTCATGATCATGATCCTCAAGATTGTTGAGTACCCTTCATTAAAAATTCCAGCAGCAATATATGCCGCGATTTCAATAATCTTCAAGCCCGAATGAAGATATTTAGGGGCTAAGCGTCAGACAGCACATATGTATATAATACAGACAATACATATATAGCACAGTCAAAAGATTCACTATTTCACAACATCAGCTCGACCAAAACATTTCAAAACAATATACAATAGCATTACCTAGGGTTCCCAAAGTCTAATGCTCCAATATACATGCTACGCGCTGAAAACAGCCTATGCATCTTCGAAAAACGACGAATACACATAAAATTACTTTTCGAATTTATTTTTAAAGTTTACGAACGTATTCTACAGGAACTTTCCTAACTCTTTAAGGAAGAATGAATTTTGTCATTTTTTGACTTTGAAATGTCTTTTCTGAAAGAAAACTATAAACCCAACTGAACACATTCTTTATAAGGATCGGTGTTCCCTAAGGAACACATTACTTCAGAACTTCTTAAATTTTTATGCAACACAATTTTTGTCACCATTCCTAAATGATGATAAAAATAGTAGTACAAGATATATTAGAGATTTTCAGTTTTAGGAAAAAACAATTGAAACCCATTGAAAATATTGTAAAGCCATAGAAAATATTTAACTTTCGTTGTGGTTATAATTTTATGGTTTATAATTGTATGAAAGGTTGAGCTTACTGCCAAGTATATTAGATATACCTACGACAGAATACGGGGTCAAACGTGAACAACATTTACTAAGTCCTGGAGTGGAAAATTGAATGCCTGGAATAATTTGATTGTGTTAGGGGTGGTTCACCCCTTTTGGGGGTATTTTTAAGGAAAATGCCAAAACACGTAAATTTTGATGTCAAGTATACAAAAATATTATTTTTCAAGCAATTAGCGAATTTTTATTCTCGAAAATTACAAAAAAAATACATTTCACCCCCTAAAAAATAGGGGTTGCAACATTTAATAATCAAATCATAATGGATTAATAGTACTTTTTATAAGGAACAATGTCCATTTTGTTTCATCGAAAAAAATTGAATTGAGTTCGAGATATTTAAAAAAATGCGTTTTTTGGGCTAAAGGAGTTATTTTCACCCCCTTAGAATGTTTTTCGGCACATAAAAAAATACGTGTCTCTTATTTTTTTCATATTCTACAACATAATATATAAGAATCATTGAAATCGGAGAGTTCGGGTCCGACTACCTTCCTTGTAAGTCTAATTGTGTTATAGTACATTATTTTTCATCCATGGCACACTGTACCCGATGTAACTCTCGTTTTAATCATTTTGATAATAACTTGATAAAACTCAAAAACCATACAGTTTTTTAGTAGGTATAAGGAATACTAGTATTTATACAGGGGGGGGCCCCCCGGGGCCCCGCCGGGGAAAAGAAAAAAAAAAAAAAACCCCAAAAAATATCGGGGTTTCTCAAAAAAATGAAGGGGGAAAAAAAAAAACCTCCCCCCGCTGGAATAAATAAAAAAAAAAAAAAAAAAAAACGCCACAAAAACCTGCGGGGAGTTTTAAAAGATCTAAGCATACATATGTATGGAGGTATGGACAGACAGCGGGAAGCGACTTTGTTTTATACTATGTTATGATAAGGAATACTAGTATTTATACAAAGAGGATGAAATAAATAGTATGTTATATTTAAAATAATCTACGTAAGAAAGGATAATATCTAACCACGTTGACATATAATTTTTAAGAATTGAAAACTTGAAAATACATTTTTTGGGTATAGGGAATGCTAGTAAAGAGAGTAAAAAAAATGAAGCAAAAGAAAAAAAACCTATATTTTGAGCATCCTGTAGTATTGACAATAAGCTCAACCTTGCATACTATTTGCATAAGTATAAAATAAACAAAATTTTAACAACGTAAAAATTATAAACAGTGTTCGGACATATGTGGTTTAACCTTGATCGGCTCATGAATTTATTGCTTTATACATGATTTCCAGAAGACGCGTGCGCTTCTGGGACTGAACAATTTCTGTTCATGTGATGTTTTCACTGGTATGATAGAAGAGACCAAATATTATCAGCAAGATATGGTGTACTTTTTATTGTCAGATAATTTTTATTTAAACGAGAATGACACTGTTCTTAAGCTTTTGAACATAAACGAGTAATTTTAAACCCACATACCCAAATATACTAAAAACATGTCTAATCAAAACTTAACACTAACTAAAACATAAGGTTTACATTCGATGAACATAGTATATTTATGTTTACTAGATGAGCCTTTCAAGTTTAAAACCACGTATGTCTGGCTATATTTTTTTTTCACGAATTTCAAGTTCATTTTTCTTTTCATTAAAACTGGAATGTCTCGAAAGGCATTCATTTTAGATATAGACAATGCTTATTAAAGTGACTTCGTATTCACTTCTAGTAGATCCGGAAGAGCCAGAAAGTCGTCATTTTAGATGAGTAGAGCATCCCTGAACCCCTCCCCCAGATAAAATTGTTCAGTTGTATATCATAAATTGCTATTTTTATGTGTTATTTTGCGTTTGTTTTTAATTTCTTATATATGCACATGTTTAGAATTCTTTAAATTCAGAATACATTTTTACATTGCAGCAACACGTAAGTCAAACGAAAGCTTAATTTATTATTTGCATATAGAACAGGCCACTTCTGATCTAATTCATGGGTCAACTATTTGCATGTTTTGTGTGTACCTACATCCATATGTATATTTATGTACATTCATTTGAAAATGGTCCATATTTATGTTTAGCGTAGTAGGGAAAAACTGGGATAATATGTGTCTTCAAGTTCCATTTTTTTCATATTCTTTTAAATATGCATATATTAATTAAATCTTACTTCATAAAATAGCTGATGTACGTTTTCTACGTTCAGAATTGTCAGGTTAGTCACTATATTCGATGAAATCTGAAATAAGTGACGTTTTTATTGAGAATCTAAAGTCTCCATAGAGTTGGATCTCTGACAGAAATATACACACATATTATTTGAGATATGATATTACAGAGGTCTAACCTCTGCAAAAATTGCCACTTCGAAACATATTTCTTCTCCTTTTTTTCATTTTTCGTAAATTGTTTAGCCTTCATATAAGCAACTAGCGACCCGCCCCGGCTTCGCACGGTTTACATCACATTAGAAACCTCTAAAATTATCAGTGTTTCTCTACTATATTATGCATGTATTATACATATAAACCTTCCTCTCGAATCACTCTATCTATTAAAAAAAACCGCATCAAAATCCGTTGGGTAGTTTTAAAGATCTAAGTATACATAGGGACAGACAGCGGGAAGCGACTTTGTTTTATACTATGTTATGATGATGAGCTACACATCTACTCCTTGTTTACTCCTTATTCACACTTTCGTTCGATACGCCTCTGACTATAACACTAGGTTGGTTGCTTTCGTAGTAAATCATATCAGTTCTGGTTAGCAGATTAGGGTAAGGAAGATTACGCAACGGACATAGCCAAGTAAGTTACACCTGTAAGATTTAATTCTCCTTTTACAGCTTACAGTGAATGCGCGAAGAAAATGATTTTATTGTTGCCGCAGATATATCCAAGACTCGCATTGCAAAATCTTTGTATCGCTAGAGCACTGAATGTTAAGAAATAAGGTTTCCATAAAAGGGTCCACCAGGGTTTATTGTCCACCATTTGATTGTATCGTGGACGGCAGAAACGATTGAAACGACGTTGAATCTGGCGTTAAAACAAAGGTTACATAATATTAAAATGAAGAAGAAACGTTTAACGTTTTTGATATGGTTTATGGATTTCCAGAAAGGCAGAGCTAAAAGTCAACCAATTAGTGTTGTAAAATGATTGCAAAGGATTTGTTTTTGTTTTAAGAAGTAATTATAGCAGGTGTCCCTTTTCAGCTATACTCGGTAACGGTGATTTGAATATGCCTTATCAGACAAGATGAAAAAAGCAAAAGTAACGAAATATTTGGAGCAGTAAACAAAGTTGAAAAAGATAGTAGTTTTAGTTTTGCCTGCATTACGTTTACTAATAACTACTACTATGCTAACTAATAGCTGCGTATTTAAACGAACATGAATATGATAACTAGGGCCCGGAAATGTATCCGACAACGCACGGCTCGGCAATATACAACTCTATGATAATGAAAGTATAAACCGTATCTTTTAAGCGCCTTTCACAGTATACATGTATTTCCTTCCTGTGCTACATACTGCATTGACCCCTTCCCTAACACTTTCCAGAGCCCGCGTAATGCCACATATGCGCAATAGTACGCTATCCCCATTCCAGTCGTCGCAGGAACGCGGGAGAGTTTTACACGCAGGCACGCAAACATTCCGAAGCCTAATAATAACTAACCAGTTTCAGCTCTAGACCAATGCGAGTCAGTGCAACTAATGAAAGAATTTCTATTTTATAAGTCGATAAAAATGGTAATTATGAAATGTAATGGCAACATTTTTTAGGAAACATTATATAGAATTTGATACATATGTACATAGATTCTTTTTTACTGTTTCAGTTTCACTACAATACAATTTTGACCTCTGATGAGGTGATGCTTTATGCAAACTTTTCTGAGATCTGATGAGGTAGAGGTCGTGGAACCTTTTTTGTGGTCGGTTTTCCTATAGGCCTATTTCACAAAAGTTATTTCTTGTTTTTTATTTTATTTCTGAACATGTTATTCTATTGTTATTTCCTAATAATATATCCTACTGAACAAAGAATACATATTAGCACTAACTAAAATATGATAATGTTTTAATGACAATAGTAAAAATCAGTCTAAGGGCAGCTCAAAGTTCAACACTAGGCATATATCATACCGATTCCCAGTCACCACTCTCGTTCATCTTTGATAAACATGATAAACGTATTCACATTTATCTAAAATACAGGTCAGAATCGATTTCGGGACCTTATTTGAAGAAGGACACTGATGATAAACGTTCACCATTAATTTTATTGGTTTAGAATGATCTGGAGCAATGCCAGATGGGTGTATCTTGTAACTGAGTGAAGGGGTATATCCATAAATTATTCACAGTTCTTAGATATAATGTTTGTTTCTTCGGTTTGACCTACTATTTATACTGCTACTTAAATTGATTCGCCTGCTTAGATATGCTATTTGTGTTCCCAATCAGGAAATTGCTTCAAAAATATACATACATATATAGTGAACACGATTCTCTTGATGTAAAAAATTTCATAACATTTCTACACAATACCGATTATGACAATATAAGTGTAACAGCATAGACGCTAAAATATTAGTAATACAACCATCTTTGAAACTTAAAAATATTTGGGAATATTAAAAGTATTTGCACCATGCTATCACACAATAGACATTGTGTTGTTTCGTTTAAAATTTAGAGGTGAATGTAAGAGTGAAAATAATAGTAATAAGTTTACATAGTCCCTTTTCAAACATTGATGAATATGACATTTTAATTTTATCAACCTCAAGTCCTATATTTCTCACAGTATCTATTATACATATAGGACATTCATAACATTAATTGTAATTGACAGTTCTAAAACCGTCGTTTCTCCTTTATACAGTACCGTGTGGGACACCACATAACATTTTTTATGTCTGAGAACAAAATATAATAATGCTTCATTGGAGAAGAAATTTTTTTCTAGATTGTTGTCACCAAGATTATTTGAAAACCACTGAAACTCTGATCACTACGGCTAACAGACTTCTTGAAGTTCCTGATTTAGTTAAATGGTGGAGTAACAATTGTCTAGAGTGTAGTAAAAAGTCTTTTTTTTAATATGTCCGGCACCAACAGACATACCGGTCAACTACGACAGAAAACACAGAAGTTTTCGGATCAGAGAAGGGATCTTCCATAACTTGATACACCTTTGTTTTCACCTTCTCCATTTGTATCGTAGGACAGCCACTACTTTTCTTTCGTTCCACACTCCCGGTTTCCTTGAACAGTTGAATAATGTGACAATGAAAACACTTCTTCGAGAGAATGCGTCCATTGTTCAATTTTTCGTCTTTTTCTGAAGTAGGGATCTTACCATAAACGTTTTTTGTTATGTAAACATACATTTAAGAATCTACAAAAAATCGTTTAGGTCTAAACCTTTAATCTTGACAGCTTGAAAACTGTCAAACGCCAGATCGCAGAACAACATTAGGCATATATCTATCATTTGAATTGACAAACTCTACTTTGTTGAACGCTTATTATTATACTGGTGTACAATTCAATTGGTTGTTTTTTTCTGAGAATCTGTTCTAAAATCATTGCGAGCATACTAGTATTCTTTATTTAGGATCATAAGTAATTTATTTAGATATATGCATAATCCATGATGAGATGAAGCGCGAGATGAGTCATTCCATTTGTTCCACCCATAACAAAACATTTATGGTTGCCGCTGAGCCACACAAGTTACCGGCGAATTCTAAGCAGTAATCGTTCTAATTGGGGCATTAAACTACCTGACCATATAAAGAAACTTCATTAGTTACATCGTTAAGGTATGCCTTTTGGCTTCTTTTTTCCCGGCATCGATGAGCTCGGTACAGAGGCAACGCTTTAAAATTGAGAGTACCGATTGTTCACGATTAGAGCCTGCCTTTTTTACGTGTAGAATCGGACCGTATATGGAAACTGGCCACCGCAGACCCGACGACATTCGAAAATTTATGGGGAGCTCACGGCCACCGCCGAATCTAACCGACCCAAACGGTTTTATCGAAGCCAGAGCTCCCAGCAGTCAGAATAAACAATCTCGAAACTACTATCTCGATATTCGGCACATAATAAAAACGAATTTGCTAAGTGCTTATGCACTCGTACCTTAACCCTTATCGCGTTTACGCACCATGTCGCTAGACTAAAGCTCCTCCAGTATTATATTTACCTACGTTCGAAAAATAAAAGGTGTTAGTTTTACACCGCTTATTTGTTTACAAGACAACATAAATCAAAACATAGGTCAATGATTTGTCTTCTAGGAAGGTTTAAAACAAAAATGAATTAAAAAATTATTTATGATAGGATGTTTACAGTGTAGTCTACAACCAACTACATACATCCACGTGAAACCTATAAGGCGTATTATATTTAACAGATATCCATACAGACAAGAGACAAGCATACTTACAGACATACATACATATAGATGTGTAGTAGTTACGCGCTATTCCAAGAGCCCAACTTCAAAGGGTTATGTCTTGAAAACATGAATTTTTAGGACTTAACGCCCAATGAATACAATGAGACTATATGTCAAGGACTATGTGTCAAAGTTTCAAAGTTTCAGAGTTTGACCGAGATCAGTATCTCACAAGGATCCTGGGACGTCAATAGTTCAAGATTGACAAGACTTTGACAAGATTGAAGACAAAAAACGATTGTTACATGAAATGATTGGTATTAAAAAAATTCAGTCAACAAACGAACTGACATTGACAATTTAAATACGGCATATTTTAATATATCCAGTTCTGTATACTAGACTTAGAAGATATACTTACATGAAAAAATACCTAAAAATATATAATGTATATACGCTTTTAATGTGAGTTTTATTAATGCTTCCCTGTACAAAAGTATTTTAGCAATTTTTACAACTTTTACTGTCTTTTTTAAAAAAGTTTATTTTATTTTATTTCTTATATTTATATGTGTAGTTTTTAAGCTAATTAGAATTGTACGGGTAGATAGCTGATGTACATCTGTGTAAAAGTACGCTGTAATTTATTATTTATATATCTATATAAAATATATCAATGTTTCATTCATATTTATTTTTACAAATGACATCAAAAGGCTTATTAAATTGTAAGTATCAAATATGAGACATGTAATCCTTAGTTTAGAGTCCTTACTTTAATCTGTGTTTGGTATTATGTCTGTTTTATTTTCTACATTGCGTGTTTGTCATATTTTAGTGTTTGAAGATGCAAATAAATTTTGCAAAACGTCGACTAAGTAAAATATAGTTTTTTTTAAGCAGTTGACCTCATCCCACTATAGGTATATAGAAACGAAGAAGGTCATTAATCCTATTAATTAAGAAGGTCATTAATCCTACATTACAAACAGATTTTAGTTCCAAATTAACCTTTTAACAACCTGAGTGCTGGAATGTAAAAAAATGGCGCGATGTTTCCTGACTCTGATTTGATATGCTAAATAAGGAAAAATAGTGAAAAAAATTCTGGAGGCATACTTGACTCTGAAAATCGTCAAGGTCAATTTTTTTTACTATTTTGCTCCCAAAGTTGTTTTACCTACATTCTTTGATGCGCTGAGTACGAAGAAAATAATCATATGTATCGCAAATGTCACCCTCAATAATAATATTTCAAGGACACCAGTAATTATATAATAATCATTCGACAGTAAACATACTGTGTCATGAGAAGACTGCTGAATCATTGTATATCATTTTCAAGCTCCTTTATTGAATTTTATTCTATATCTCAAATAATGATTTTTTCAAGTCCTTATGAAAATCTTCCAATGTATTTTCATCCTTAGGAAAAAGTGACACTGGTGGGCCGAAAGCCATTTTGGCCAAACAAAATAATAATAACAAATAAATACTGTAAGAATTCTAATGAGTAATAAATTATAAATAAAGCAGCACATAAAAAACAGCACAACAGCGGTGGTAGGTACTAACGGTAATTTCAATGTTTGACTTTGATTTCACCTTGAAGATTAGATGAGTTTCGCCATATGTGATATCAGTTTTTTTCGTGTTTAGCGCATAAAAAAACGTAGGTATGCCAACTTTCAGGCCGAAATAACAAATTGACTTTAAAGTAGCGATTTTCAAGGTGAAGGACGCTCCCAGGAATGTTGAAACTATTTTTCCGTTTTTAGGGCATCCAATTTTCCCTGAAAAAAACATAAAATATTTTGTGTCATCTGGTTGGTCCACATAGCCACTCCCGCCATTAAAAGGTTAATGTATTGATTTTTTTTTCCTAAAAACAAATGAGTATTTTATATTAAAATAATAACATAAAAATACACCTCATGAATTGAATGAAATACAAAAATGCATAAAAAAATTCACGATATTTTCGAAAAAGAAAACGAAACGAAGTCGAAACGAATTTTGGTACAATCTTGACGCGTATACAAAGATTCGTTAGCAGAAAGGTGGGGGAATATCGCGCAGAGGGTACAATCGCGCATCGGTGTTGCAAAGAACTTGTAAATATTAACCACATTTAAGCAGTGTTGTCGTCTAGCGGATTCAGCTCAAACTGCGGAAAATACATCTATAAACCCATTCTTTCTGTGGTCGTCTTGTCATGTCGATGTAGGTAAACGGTACCATTTTCTTATTAATTTGTTTAGTGCTAAGAAGTGAAGCTACATTTACTGAAATTATATTAAACAGTTATCCCCAGTGGCAGTAAGTTGTGAATTGGTCTCTTTAGAGCATGTATAAATACAATTTGCCTTATTGCTTTACTTTTCCAGGTTATAACATATTTTGTGTTGTGATGTAGCAGTGGGGTTACTTCGCGCGTTAGAGACGGGGTAAAGTCACGCAAGACAATTACTACACGATATTACCTCATTAAATTTACACATATATATACCTCTTCTAAACCCAATGAAATCTGTTGCCCAAGATTTCGCACCAGGAGACGAATTTCGAGCACTATTTGTTGAAGCTGAGGTCGAAGTGGATTGTAATTCCTGTAACGCCAGAAGTTGGCAATTCTCAAGCTGTTCCAGGTTTACAAAACAAGGTAGTAGATAATGCAGTTACAACTCCCTTTTATGTGCCGATTTCTGAACTAGCACCTATTCCAAAACGTCGTGTACCCAAAGGTACTAATAGAACCGGGAATAAGCGGCAGCATTCCCAAGTATTAACAAAAACGCCATTAAAAATTACTCTAGTAGAAAAGGAAAAACATAACAAAAATAAAATTAGTCGAAAAGCAAAAAGAATAGAAGTCCAGAAGAAACTGAGGAATCAGATATTGAGTACGACAATCTCTGTGATGACGACGAACTTGATATAGTCGGTAGAACCGATGATGTATGCAAAGTATGCATTGAATGTGAACATGTAATTCGGACATTACAGTCAGAGTGTAGTGGATGGGGCAGTGGGGCAGATAATTATCATTGTGATGTGTATTTAAAGAAGAGAAGTTACCATTTAACGAACGTTATTTAACGAAAATAATAATATTATTGGAGTGGCTACTGGAACCTTCGGCGTAGAAACAAAAAACTGGACGTTTTCCACGACACACCGAACTACTACTTTTCTCGACGCGCGTTTCGCCAACTAAGTTGGCATCTTCAGGAGAAGATTACAACTAAAAAATGTTTTTTAGTTTTAATCTTCTCCTGGAAAACGTCCAGTTTTTTTTAATAGTATTATTAATAATAATTCTGTAACCATTTTCGACATGTGTATATTTTCAGTTATGTTTAATTTTCATTTACTAAAGGTATTGTTCAGTTTTCTTTTTTAAACAAATATTTGTAATGGTGCACGGTTTGACCCTATCCCCTGCGCAGAATTCCCCCACAGGTTGGGTAAAATCGCGCATATTACTATTTCTATAATGTCATCTTGTACAGAATTAAGGATATATTATATAATATGTGTCTAGTGCTTTTACAGTATACTGTTTGATAAATCATTTGTCATGTCTGTAGAGTCTAACAATAAAGTAGTGAAAAAACTTAATATCTACGTTAGGTGCGCGATATTCCCCCACCTTCCCCTACAAACGAATGGTATTTTCTAGCTATCACAAATATCAACTGATACTTGGTTGCTAGCTTGTTAGAACCAAGTCTTAAAAAATAGATAATAAAAAAATCCTACCTAGGTATATAGTGCAAATTTTTTTACGAATCACTCAGTCGTTATTTAAAACTCAAATCATGAAAATCTGGCCTACTAGCGCCCATCAACCCTAAATACACAATATTCCCGTGGAAAATACAATTCAGATTTCAAAAAACTAAAATAATTGCGTATATCCGATGTCTCCGCATCACAATGGGTATTACACGAGTACATCGAAAAAAACGGAGTGCATCGGTGAATAGATCATTTGAAACGAAAAATAATATTGTGCGAGCTCCCCCTTACTTGTCTATTCTATAGAGCTCTTTCAATAGACGACGCTAAATAGTATTTTATCTATTGAGGCGTAGGATTTAAACCTTTTGTGAGCGGAGCGAACCCCCGTTCGGAATTGTGTGAATTAATTACGTACGGAATAATAAAAAAATGAACTTTCAGGCTGGTAATTCGAATTTGCGGCGTATTGTAAAAATGTAGAACTTGTCGTCAGAGGCGGACCGACAGTGAGGCTGATAGGTGGGACATCGGAAATTCGGATTTCACGACAGAGGTGGCTTAAGTGGTAATACCGCTCTAGCGCTTGTTCTTTGAAGAACAATTAAAATATATACATATAAAATCAGTTGAAAGACTTTTATTGTATTCAATTTTTTGTGCATACCCAATTTTTCTGTTGAAAAAGTTGATTTATATCGACGGTATTATTAACTTAGCAGTTACGAGGAAGTATACTCGTACCAAAAAAAAACCTTTGAACATTTTAATTATTAAATAAAAAAATTTGGTAAAAAAATTATAACAAAAACATTTTACAGTGAAACACAAAATAAGTACGTACTTTCCTAGACACTCGAACATTTAACTGTGAAGCTACAGTTGAAATTTTAAATAAATCGATGAACATAGGTTGCATTGATATTTCTGGCTAAGTTGAAAAAACTGAGTTTCGAGAAAACTCTTTTAAGGTCTTAAGAATGTAGTTAAGTGCAGTGGCGGTTTTACAAAACAAAACAATTTTTCAAAAAAACGTTTGTTGTAACAAAAACTCTTAGAAACAGCTTGCCAAATATTTGTGAAATATATATTTATACACAGGCGAATAAAAAAACTTTTTCGTCTTGTATTTTTTTTGCAACATTTTCATTTTTAGTAGATTCTAAAAATCTCAAAAACCAAATGATGGGATGAAATAAAAATTTAGGTTACCATAACTATATGATCTCGAAATTTCGAAAAAACAATAAAAAAGACTTAATAAACTAGTTCGCAAGTTAAATTTAATAAACTAGTTCGCAAAATTCTTTCAAGCCATTTCCAACACTTTTTGGTAGGGAAGAGGTTCTCTAAAATTTTTTTTCGCAAAATTGGTTTGAATTTTTTTTCTACTAAAGTATTTCCTTTTTACTTGATTTAATGATAACTTTCTAAAATCTAATGGGGATCCCGTTCTTCGTTATGAAAATATTGGAATTTCAAATTTCACCAACCGCCAGTGGTCAAGCAAATATCAGAAATCGCGTTTACAAAAACGGTACAAGGAAAAAAATGCTTCTGAAAAAAGAAAACACGCTGTCCTGTAGTGGTCTAAGCCCTGTTGCTTAAACCAAATATTGCTTAAACCAACTTAACACCAGATATAAATTTCAAAATCAAGTCAGCTCATATTACCAATAATTTGATTTTTATCACTATGTGCGATTTATCTCAGATGGTATATTTTCTGGAAATTATTTTATATACTAGTAACTGCTTGGAGCAATTACAACTTCCCTATGATAATTTCTGCAAAGTTTACTTATGTATATATAAATACATATGTCTGTATTTCTGTTTAAATAAATAACTCCTTTTTAGTAATCTGAACAAATCTATAATCCGAACCAGTCTTCTCAATAATTAGTTTGGATTGTCAAGGTTGTACTGTAGTTCAATTAAGTACGTATAAATCTGGTACACCTACTGTTACAAATTAGTATTAAATATTTTATTTAAGTAGATATCTTTTAAAATTAACCTTCACGAAATAATTGAAAGAGTACATATTTCATAGTTTAACCATGGTTTCACTCATTTGTGTCAAATGTAGTTGTTACTCATAGGCAACTTTTTTATCTCAAAAAAGTTGTTTCCTACTTTTCGCTAAATTTCCTCCTAGTTCCTATAAAGCCGATTATTTTATTCTGTTTTTTGTGGATCCCCAACTTAGGGAGGGGGGGGGGCTCGAATTAAATAGTTTAGACGATAAAATTATTAAGGAATATATTCGGCTTATTAGTATTTATATGAATCAAAATTGTTGTCAGTATAATGGTGAATATTTTCAACAACATGAGGGAACGGCAATGGGTAACTCCTTGTCACCTTTCATTGCAAATCTTTTTATGAGTAAATTTGAGACAGGAGTAAAAGATACATTCGAGTATTTCTCTAGAGTTTAGTTCAGGTATGTGGACGATATCTTCGCGGTATTTGATACAAAAGCAATTAGTTTAGAAAATGTTGTTGCCAAATTAAATAACCGTTTCCCTACCATAAAATTTACATATGAAGTGGAACACAATGAACAGCTACCATTCTTCGATGTATTAGTTATTATAAATAGTGAAAATAAGTTAGAGTTTGATGTATATATGAAAGAAACCGCGACTCTTAGATATATTCCCAACAATTCACATGGCAAGTTTTAATTTTCTAATTCACCTTTTGTTAAATTTTCCCCTCAGTAAAGAGAGGTTTGAGAAACAATTAATTAAGAATATAGCGAAGAATAACGATTACTCAGTCCATTTAATAGATAAGTTAATAAGGAAGCATAAATTTAAGAGAACCCTGTACAATTCCACGACTTTTCGTAGAGATACTGACAATTCGAAATTTGCTTCGCTACCATATGAACCTAAATTCACCCGCGGACTAGATACAATTTTTAAAAATATTAATATCAATTTGGTTTATAATTTTAAAAATAAACTACAGACGCTTTTGGGTAACCCCAAAGACAAAATCGACAATAACGAAAAGTCAGGAATATACGAAATAAGTTGTAAAGATTTTGATCAAAAGTATATTGGGCAAACAAAAAGATCTATTTTGACTCGATTTAAAGAACATATGGCTCATTTGAAATATGGCAGAACAGAAAAATCTTGTGTTGCCCAACACGCTTTTGACAACAACCATAGGATAGATATAAATAATTTAAAATTAATTAGAAATGTAACAAGCAGTTGACATTTGGATGCTTTTGAAAGTTTAGAAATCATTAAGTGTAACAGTAGTATGAATAATGACAATGGTCCGATACCCACCAGTCCACTGTTTGCTCTGATAAACAAAGACAGTTACGGTTCAGTGAACCGTGGCAACAAATTTAGTATAAATAGTGCAAGTGTGTAGGCTAGAATTTAGTTTTAATCTTCTCCTCAAGATGCCAACTTGGTTGGCGAAACGCGTGTCGAGAAAAGTGTAGTTGTTCGGTGTTTCGTGGAAAACGTCCAGTTTTTTGTTTCTACGCCGAAGGTTCCAGTACCCACTCCAGTATCTTTCATTTATCAACATAATTCTGGAGGAGGAGACTTTTTGCAAAAAGAAACCTTTGGCCCCAAAAGGAGATCCGCCACTGGTGACCGGTGCACCGATATAACCGAATAGATGACCTCGTACGGCAAAAAGTTTTTAAATCCGGGATTTTGCGCGAAAAACAGATGACAGTGATAAAGTAACGGGTGTGCCTTTCGAATAAACGGGCGAAATTAAATCAGCAGACAATTCCCTATTCAGAGTCGAAGTTATTTCTAAGCGAATACAAAAAAGATATCAATTTTTTCCTCGTTTCATCTGAAACAAAGAATGGGCTAATTATATAGAAGCTAATTGGGGCATTTTCAACGCAACGCTGGCGCTGTGGAAAGCGATTGTGAGTTTATAAGGATAGAGATTGTGCGGTGATGAGATTTTAAATATGTCCATGAGATTTTAATTGTGTCCATAATAAGCTCTAAAAAGAAAATGTGGTATATAATACCATTTGGTAATTGACAACTGAATTAATGACGGTAAAGAAATTACATGAATAAAACGAATCTTCAAGGAGATTAAAAATAATAAAAACGAGTTTTTGAATGGCTTGTGCCTTATGCCACATTTATATATTGTATGAAAATGATGTTATATGAAACAGTTGGCAAGATACTAAAGATTTTTGCTTCATATTTAACAAAAAACAAGAATGTCTTATTCGAAAATATATGAAAACAACGTTGTCGATGAAATAATAAATTCCAAATTCAGTCTTCTGTATCGAATTATTGTATGATGTTTTGTTAAAAATATGTTAAAAAGGTGCTGTAAAAGTAAACTGATGAAATTCTAAATTTTTGTATTTACATTTAAACAAGGAGATAATACATAATATGTATATGTATAAGACAAACCGTTGCTATGGAATGTGTAATTTCACATTTATAAAATTTCACGATACGAAAAAAAAATATTGAGTACTACTACGTGGTTGTATAACTATTAATATACGGACTATCTGACAGAAGGCATTACTTTTTTGTCAAGATTTGATACAATTTAATACGAGGTGTATAAATTAAGTAATGATATTGGCAACATAGCTCCCGATATAGCAACACTGCGGAGACGAAACTTGGAAGGGCGGTATTTTACATATAATGCACCTTTAATACAAGTTTGAACGTGTTACAGTCATTTGTATGTTCTTTGTGACTGTTTTCGTAAACCGTTTTTTTTTTCTAGTGCGTTTTAAAAATGATTGACATTAATTTTGAGCAACGGTGTGCTATCAGGTTTTGCTTCAGTGGTTTAAGGCATTCTCAAAAGGAAGAGAGTCGATTGAAGATGAATCACGCAGCGGAAGGCCTTCATCTTCAAGAACCGATGAAAATATCGATAGAATACGGGATTTTGTGCGCTAAGATCGTCGGTTGAACAAGAATGATCAGGGAAGAGTTCAATTTGAATCACACCGCTGTTCATCAGATTTTTACTAACGAATTGGGGATGAGAAAAATCTGAGCAAATATGGTTCTAAAAAACCTTTCGCAGAAACAAACGGACATCAAGAGAAAAATGTGTATTAACTTTTTTCGAATCCATTGAAAATGATCCCCATTTTATGGAACGTGTCATTACTGGTGATGAGACTTGGGTGTTTGAATATTACCACTTCAAGCTCTCCAATATCCTAAAAAGTAAGAATAAGCAAGTCGAAGATCAAATGCATGATAATTTGCTTTTTTGATAGCCACAGAATTGTCCACAAAGAGTTTGTACCTCAGGCCAAACAGTAAATGAACCCATTTAAGAAAGATTCTTGAAAAACTTCGAAAAGGGTCATGCGTGTGAGACCAAACATCAAGAACAACTAGATAATGCATCACGACAATGCGCCTTGTCACAGAGCCATTTCAGTTAACGAATTTTTGCCAGTAAAAACATTCCTATGACTCCCCAGCCTCCTTATTCTCCTGACTTTAATCCTTGCGACTTTTTTCTCTTCCCGAGGTTGAAAAGTCACCTCAAGGGACGTCATTTTGGGATCATAGAAAACATTCAAACGGCTATAACCGACCAGCTGAAGGCTATTCCAGGATTATAGTCATAGACTTCCAGCACTGCTATAAGGAATGAAGAACCGTCTCCGCAGCGCTGTGTGGCTTCCCGAGGAAGTTATTTTGAAGGAGATAATACTGAAGATAATTGTAATTCTATTCGAATAAAAAAATTAAAAAACTGGGCGTATACAAATGTAGACCTTAGTAACAAATGTTTATATAATATCAATTAATTTCGACTGTAATTGGCAGTGAAGTATGTGAATTAAGAGAAAAATGTATACGTAGTTTCCTGTTTTTTCCTAAACAAACAATATAGTGGTTAGGAATAACGATGACGGCATAATGAGCTTATTAGGTTAGTGTACATTTAAGTGATCTCAATTATATGCATATTGGAGAAATCTAGTTCTCCAGGAAATAGGTTAAAAGGTAATTAAATTGTTTGAAGAGAACGAGGTCCCTCGAGTAAAGTTCGTACATTTAAAAATAAAAAGTATGAATCTAGATAAACTTTAAAAATCTACGATGAAAAGGAAAACTTTTAGGATTTATGAAGCGGAAGCGCATCTGGAAGACTAAGACTTTGTTAAGGTCTTTTCCTGTTATTTTATGGTATCTTTATAGTATACTTACTCCTTTGTGAGTATTAGTTATCTTCATTACATAGCCCTGGGTAAAAGAAATAATAATGTTGCCCGCCTTTATCACTAAAAGGCTTACATATTTTTAGAAAAGCATTATATATATTTTTTATTACTTATGAGAGGAAATAATAAAATATATTAAACTTACAAAGTTTACATTCTCATTTTCATTCACATCATCATTTTTACATATTTTCATAGTATTTTTGTTATTTTAATATTTCCACTTTATTTTACATCACATATTACACCAGAGGTCAATAATCTTGGTTACGATTGAATATAATGCATAAAGGAGAGATAATCGTTTTTAATCTGATTATTCCATTAATAAATTCATGTAAATGGCATATAATTGTAAATAAATATTCATTCAATGCATTTAATCGACTATAATTAGTGCATTTAGTGGAACTGTGAGCAATCAATCAATAGTGCATATGTAGCATTCAGAGCCTACCTATTTGATGCATTTTATGATTGCTAAGCCATTTTTGCATATTTACACATTATTTGCATAATGCCTAGCAAAACGCTTTTCAAGTACAGTTCTTAAATGCGCTGCAGGTATAATTTTATAAATTGTAACCCCCATCTTCATATTTCTTTTTTGTACTTTTCCTTTTGTTTATTACTCATAGAGTTGGCCGATCGTGCCGCAATATAGCGGCGCACGGCGGGCGCGGGCGGGCCATTGGGTTCGAGGTGTTTGTGTCGTCAGTGTCAGTATTACCTTTATAATAAAATGTCACGCGTGCACACGCCTAAAAAACTACTATTTGCTGACCAAGTGAATAAATTCATCGGTAATTTCGAAGATCTATTGTATGATGCCGCAACCGTAATGTGTAGAGTCTGTAAGGAAAAACTGCTGTGCAGGGATAAAAGCGATTGTAGCTGCCATATAAATAGTGTGAAACATAAAAATAGAATAAAATATTTGCCCTTGACAGTTTATGTTCGACTTACTTTTAGTGCCTATGGCTGTGATGTAGTCCTGAATATATTCAATAAACAACCATTTCGTGAGTTCTGGAACAAATACGTTTCAGAGATGCCGATACCAGGTCGCACAACATTACATAAAATTTCAGGCACGGTTAGCACCTACCAGTTTGTGACACCTAATGACGATGCATCGCAACGTTGCAACACATCATAAAAATGTGTTGACGGCATCGTCACAACATAACACGGCACATCACAACACGTTGCATTGCATCAGAGAAATGTGTTCCCGCCTTAAGGGAGCTTTCCCGCTTTTCGGTTTCAAAAAATCTTTTTTTTTTACTGAAATCGATGCGTTATACATTCAAATTTATTGTCCTGAAATTTTAAAGTGATCAGTGTATTTGATTTCGAGTTACAGCCGGATTAGTGACGACGGTCCCGGCACTTGAAAAGAGTCACGCAGGGAAAATGGAGGTGGACAGTGTAAAGGAAGTGTTTCAACGATCCGAAGAAAAGCGTAATGTAAAATATGCTCAGTATATTGGCGACGGGGACAGTAAGACCTCCAAGGCGACTTTGGATTTGGACCCGTACAACAACGATCCGAAAGTAATGAAAAAGGAACGAGTCAGTCACGTGGAGAAAAACGCATAGGAACCAGGCTCCGTAATGCGAAGAAAACAAACAAGGGACTCGAGGGAAGAGGTACAGGAACATTGATCATCGAGGTAATAGGCGAATTGACAACTTATTACGGCCTGTTACTTATTATCCGTATTCGGCGAAATGCGGATGCAGTGGAAAAAATGCGTGACGCTATATGACGTGAAGCCATAATGAGGTCTACAAGACAGAGGAGAGTGTCCTGTACGGGCCCCGAATTGATGACGAACTGTAATTAAAAAAAATTCATAATTATATGACAAAAAAACGTAAAAAAAAATTCAAAAGCATTTTTCTCAAAACAACGTTTTTAGCATTGTATAATTTTTTGACACTAATTAACCGATTTTAATGATTTTTTCTTTTAAAATTTTCACAAATGATGCCATTAGTGATCAACATAGGATTTTTTTGATATTGCAAAAATTCGATTTTTAATAACAATTTAAAGGTAGAAATTTAAGGTGAAAATCGAACTTTTTTTTTCAAAGTTGCACCAAATCGCGTAAAATTTGAATTTCAAAAAAACCCCTATGATAAACACTAACAACAACCCCATATTTTATAAAAATGTTTCATTTTTTGATTTCACATGAATAGCGTCGTAGAAAATTCTCATTAAAATGAGACATGTCCGCCTGAAGTAGCTACATACATTGGAACAAGGATCGACGGCCGCCATTTTGGTTTAAAAAATAAATAGAAAACTAAATGTAACCTACGCACCTGTATCTTTTAATTAAAAAAAAATTGTCTCAATCCGTTTTATACTTTCCTCAAAAAAAATTCCCAAAAAAACCTTTTTTTTTCCAGCGAAAAAAGCGGGAAAGCCCCCTAAGACGGGTCCTCTCACAACCTGCGCTAGTCGTTAAAAAGAGAAGTGTGGCATTTGTCCTTTTTCACAACTGGCCGATGTTGGTTTTACACAAACTGTATACATTTTTACAGTGTTTTTAAAATCAGTAAAAATAAGAAATTGCTCCTATTTTTTTCCTGTAGTACTTTTGCTACATCCATAAATAAAGAGATAAAATTTACATACGTAACACGTGTTTTGCTGCTTTTTGGGGTAAACCGTTCCCAACATTATGCTGCAGAATCTACATTAGCGATGTTTACAAAATTTGCTATACAAAAGTGATTCGCATTACAGGAAACTGAATATGGATATATATGTATATATCCTGTAGGCGGTTGTTTTTATAAAACGAAAACGACGGAACGGAAATTATTAATGCCCCGATATATTTCGGTACAAGAAAAATATCGAGTGGGTACTTCAGAGGCATATAAATATCGAGCTTTTTGTAAACGGAAATAAATCCCGGCCGCTCTTCACGAGAGTCTACCCACTTATAAGCATCAACTTCGAAAAGCACATAATACGGCCATATGACAACGTACGCCGAATTCGAAGTAGGTATATCTCGAACACCTGTTCGTAGGCATTAACCCGGATATCTCCCCCTCGTCGGGCTCGAGGCCTAAGCCGGGAGATCCTCTGGAAGGGCAGGGGGGCGCTCGGCCCACCTTTAAAGTGGCGCACGTCACTGTCGGGACGCACTTATCAACCAACACCGGTCGTTCTAAATTCCGTAAAAAACTGCTCGGGGCCGAGTTAAGCCATTTCGATAAGTAGCTTATTTATTTACGGAAGAAAAACGCTGATAAGTACAAAAAAAAGTAGAGGTCTAGAATTTGCCAGGATACGGGATCTGAAGTGTGAAGTAAAGGACAGCGGAAACATTTTGTACTATTAAAAATTATTCAGCAATTCTAGTAAACTGGACTGTATACATTTCAAAATTGTTGAAATACAGTCCATTTAGGGCACTGATCTGTATGCTAACGGATAGGCAGTAGAATAGTCCCCACTCCGCCTTGTTAGGCAGATTTGAACAGCAGCCATTTTGTAAGTCAGTAAGGAACTCTGCAGTCAGTGCAATTAGATGCTCGTGCTTATAGATGTTGTAATCATTGTTTGTAAATGTAAATATGACCAAATGAAAACTTAACTAAAACAAAAAAGTTGCAAAACAACAACGGTCATCATCCCTGGAAAATGTCTTGAAGATAAAAATTGGTCTCTATATTTATATATTATATAAATCTCTATATTGAACTCTCTTTGTTTTATATGATGTCTCTCGATGTTAGGACGTTTCTTATACAACGTTGTAACCACAGCGTCTTATAACAGAGAGGAATTGAAAACATTGCGTTTTTTTTCTCATCTTACCAAGTTCAATGTGCTTTGTCTTATCTGAATTATTTCTGAAATGAAAATATTTTGTTGAAACATGAAACGAATCATGAATGAAATGATATTATACATGTAAAATATTGAACATGTAAATATTGAACTGATAATGATACTATTGAACATGTAGAATAGACAAATAAATAACACTGGGGAACAGCTGTTTTGGTGCCGAGGGTTTTTGAACTGATTCTATATAGTTTGATGTCCTGAATTCAAATATCGTATTCATTTTTTCCCTATCAGCTCCAGTTTTTAAGATATACAATTTTAGAGAAATATGAGTTCTATGATTTTAACTCAAATCTCAAGTGTAATAAACAAAAGTAGATTCGAATTTTTATTTTATTTATACCAAATACAATCTTAAGTCAAACTTACAAACAAAAAAAAACATTAGAAATCAAAGTACTCGACACTTCTAAACTTATGAATTTTTTCAAGTCCCTCTTTAAACTCCACAGTATCTGCCAATGATCCCACTTCCTTGTACTCCTCATATTTTATCTTGAAAATTCACTTTCCTACTATCTCCTAAATTTCTGGAAACCGGTCCAAGTCTTCTAGATATTACTTTTATACTATATTGCACCCTAAGATAAGTTAATTTGTTAACAATTTCAACATAGTTTGTTTTCTAGAAAATTTTCTACACTGCAACAACCAGCTCTGTTAATTATTTTGAATTTATGACAGATTTAATAACTTTTTGGCCTCAAATATCCCTTTTCTAACTGAGGCATTTTTACCCCTAAATCAACAAGGCCCTCCTTTCAAGAGCTTTTACAAATTGCTATAAGCCCAATTTTACGAGGAAGATTTTTTCTTTTCAACCAAAGCGTCGTTAATGACATTCTTTTCCCCAACGTCCATTCCAGAGGCCATTTTTCTAACCCAGTGGTGTGTTTGTCCCTACTATCCCAAAGGCACAAGAAACACGGATATTTGGAACCACTTTCTGCCCAAGAAGAAAGCACCATTTTAGCTACACAATCAACCATGTTTCTTTGCAAGACTAAAGCTATTTATTTTTGTGTTGAGTCTACGGTATGAACCATATTTATTCCCATATTAGAAGGACACATTTTAAACTTCGCTTTGAACTCAATATAGCTCCAACTGAATTCGAAGTCCCATTTTTATGAGTCCCCTATTTCGTGACAAATACAAGATTGTCTTTTGAGAAGAATGTAGCAGATCTTTTCTCTTTACGTAGGTAATTTTTAGTAAATTTTTCTTACTAGACAGTACTATTTTGAATAACCTGTAGAATTTATCGTTTTGATTGAAGTAGGAACTAAGACGTCCCCTCATAGTCACTGTTAGTTTCATTACATCGGAAGAGCGTCAGAGGGACAATTTATAGAGATATTGGTAGCTCATGAAATTTGGAATCGGTATTTCATTGAGTCGGATAGGGTATTCGAGTCTAAATGGGAAGGCCATTATTATTTTGTCCATTAAATTTGCTAAGAAATAGCAAACGAAGTGTTTTTTCCAAACCATGGCGAATTTCAAACATTTTCTTCGAGCCACCTAGTTTTACATACAAGAGCGGGGCCCAGTTTGTCCTGATCACCAAGCTTACTCCAAGCAAACAGAGTAGCGGAAATCCCAACAAAAACATAGTATTGAACAACTTTTGAACTGGACTAACTATTTATCTGTTCATAACACAACACTCTTCTTAGAAAATAACAGCCGATTACTCTTCAAGAACACATCGGACTACCTGGTATAGGTCAGTTAGTACCTGGGAGGCAATGTTTCCACTATTTATAGATTTACTGGAATTTACTCATTTAAACTGACAATAAAACAATGACTAAAAAAAATAATTTTAGAACTCTCAGAAACCAATAAACTGAAGAACCAGATATGTAGAAAATATAAAAGAATAAGAGAAACGGAACCTAGATTTACTTCCCAAATATAGTTAAAAGGCAATCCCAGGCACCAAAAAAACCTGTGTAATTGATTACTGATGACAAAGGCTTTGAAGTGTTTTATTCATAATATGAAACCATTTATTTTTTTCTATTCAGTGTTTTTTAAATAATTTCTAAAATGTCCTTTTTGCACCGATATTTCTCCCCATTAAAACATCATTGAATGCTTAATAGAAAATGAAACGATTCTAATTATCTTGCTTGCAATTATATCACTTGTTCGCATTCAAATACACGCCGATATGTGATCATGCGCATAGCGCGGAAACCGGTCTGCTGCGATTGAATCTCGTTACTGTCTTACAAAATGGTGGACCTTCAAATTTTTCAAAATTAATATACAGATCAGTGATAAGGGACCTGGGTAGCCGAGTGGGTCAAACCACATGTCTTTTCATTCGCGATGTTCGAATCCCGGTTGGGGAAGAGAATTTTTAACACGCTTTTATTACCTTGATATATATATATACATATATTGTATCATATGTTGCGTCATGTCCGAAACAAATCTGGTTATTCCATCAATAGTAGAGACCCACCAACAGGGCAATACGAATTTGATATTGCCCCGTGGGTGGTTCCCTAGTTCTTTGAACTGGTTACATTGGATATCATATTGTTGTTGAACTGAGAGTCCATTAATAAAAATCGATACAATTAACCTTATTTTCGATATGGCTTACTTTCTGAGAATCTAAAGGCTTCTCAATACAAAAAGGAAAAAAATCAGAGATGTAAAACCGTGCCTCGTTAATAAACTCTGCGACTGATCATTTGGTAACAATTCTTGGACTGAGCTTAGACGATAGGTGTGCATAACGCAGGTCGCATTTCAGGATTGTATGGCAGGTTCCTTGGGATACATTAACTTGACGGCTTAAATGCCGAATATTGGTTTGTGGGTATTCGTTAATAATTTTCTTCACTTCTTTCGTTAACAATTTGCGTCACTTCTTTTCCGGTAACAATTTGCCTACCACTGCACACATAACTTTTATGCAGTGCGAACTTTAGGCCCAATTGCCTTACTTTCTATTCACACTTTCTGTTTCTCTAAACAAAACCACAGAATCTAGTCAAAACTTGGCGAAATTGGTCAGAATCCATGAATATGTGTGGAAATTCTGGTTGAAAATTCTGAAACCCAATGACTATCAACCCTTCCACTATTTATAAACTAATTTTCGATTATAAAAGCTTTTTGTTTTCCCGTGATTACCATATTTAATTATTATTAAATATCATTATTAAGAAAATAATAAAACCTTAAAAACTTGACGGTTCTAAAAGTAATAATTCAAGACATGCGGAGTCGATTCCACTGCATACTTTGATGACGTTTTTTTATCTTACGATATTTGCAAAATAATCAATCAATTCAATTGAGAAATTATATTTTACAAACATACAAACAATTTTCCGATGACATTTTTATTAATTTTAAAAAACAACGGTATTTTGTAGTGATAAAAAAATTGCAAATGATATTGGCATTATCGGCGGAGTTATCAATTTGACAGAACCAACCCATTTGGTCCTTTCTTATTTAAAATTGCTGCAAAGATCAATGGCGAAGATAATTAAACAAATCAATGTTTTGACTTGTTTGACTTTTTGGCGAATACTGTACGTTCTGGTCTATAGTTGCAAACAATACAGATACAAACAAACACTTAACGTGATCCAAACAACTTAATCTGTTTACAGGTTTTTATGGTCCAGGATTGTTTATGGTATTAGGAAACGCACCTCAATAAATCTTCCAGCAAAGCGGCATAGTTACAAAAATGTTTTCGAGATACTGCTGATAGTATTACTGATTTTGGATATTAGACAACATATTATACAAATACAGAAAATTTATGGTCCACTAAAGTTACTTCCGATGGGCACAAATCGACCCTAACTTATCAACTCCCTCCGATAAATATCGGAGTCTCCAAGGCGCCTACATACATATTTCCTTCTCTACCATTTAGAGCCACATATTTTGGAAACTCAATAGGTTCGGAAGATAAAACAGAGAGATTACAACAAGACGATGAAAGATTTGATCTTGCTACATAAATAAAGACAATCTGCTAAAAGAACATGTAGAACTGTCTTGAGGTAACTGATTCCAACTTCGTTTTATTTATAACACATCATTGATTATTCTTGCTGTGTAATCCTATCGTTGATTTTCATTTTTCCGCGTACATATCGAACGCTGTGAATAAATTAATACTATACTGTGTCCCATGTTCGAGGACATTACATTGCTATTATTATCACACAAAAAAAGTCGTTGAAATGGAGAAATTTTTCACAAATATGTAGTTTATTAACTTATTTGTTAGTCGTTTCCGAGATATTTACAAGAAATAAAAAATAAAAGTCCCCGTTTTCATTTGTATATCCTTCTGAAGTAATTAGTAGAACTGAGCAACAATTCTGAATTAGTTGAGTTCTAAAAACAGTGTTTTCGAATTTACAATCTGACTGATTTGTTTTGGAAATAAATTCAGATTTCAACACAAATACTATTTTTTTTCTACATTTCAATACTTGATTCCGTAATATAAAAAATATAATATTTTACGTTATACTTAGTTTACTACTTTATTTACAATTGTAAATAATTGTACCTATGTACATAACCGATTTACCAAAAATGTATTAATTTCTTCCGTGTATCGTTCGACAGTCAAAGTTCCATTAAAGAAAATTCCAAACACTGGTTAACTGCGCTAGAACATGCACAGACGTCTTAAGGTACGTCTACACTTGTGCGCTTTCATGTTCAACTTGCGCTTCAACTTGCATTTCATCTTGCGTTTCATCTTGCCTCCAATGCATGCCTTTTGTTGAATGCATGAAACGCATGCAGCTAACTGTCCACCTCAATTCGCCAATCAACTTGTCGCATTCGGCAGTATATACCTGTAGACGTGCATAATTTAAGTTCAAAATTAACTGGAGTGTGTACTAGAACCTTCGGCGTAGAAACAAAAAACTGGACGTTTTCCACGAAACACCGAACTACTACACGACGCGCGTTTCGCCAACTAAGTTAGCATCTTCAGGAGAAGATTAAAACTCAGTTTTAATCTTCGTTGAGAAAAGTGTAGTAGTTCGGTGTTTCGTAGAAAACGTCGTTTTTTTTTCAAAATTAACCTTAAAGTTAGTGGGCTGTTAGAGTTTTAAAGTAACTGCGCAGAAATGGATGTATCAGATGCCACTTAGGTGTTAGTGCAGCTTTTGTAATAATCAAAAAATCAAAAGAAAGGCGGAATAAGCGTCGGCGTGTATAGATGAAAGAGTATTTGAAATGTAATTTTGAAATTATGAAAGAATTGTATAAGGATAATTATGTCCTGCTTAGAAATTTTACACACATGCCCAAAATGAACTTTTACAAGCGTCTGGAGCTTGTAAATCAATAAAATCAATTAAAAATAGCTTGTAAATCAATAAAAAGTAGCGTTTCTTCTGCGGAAGACATAATTAAACGCAAGGTATAACGCACGAAAATCCACTAGTCTTGAAACTATGTTCCTCATGAGTTGCGCTTGTAGATTGGTCTCGTCCAGCGCATGCGCTAGTTGCATTCCTCACTTACATCTGAGGCATGCGTTAGATGCAAGATGATGATGCACGCGAAAAAGGCACAAGTGTAGTCGTACTATTAGAAGCATCTTCCATAACGTGACGCATATTTTCTTCCAGCTCCTTCACTCGTACTGTAGAAAGGTCACTACCTTTCTTTCGTTCCGCACTCCCCGTTTTCCTAATCAATTGAATTATGTGGCGAAGAGAAAATTTAAATGTGTTTTAGTCGATACTCACAACCACGTCAAGAAACTGTTTTTGAAACTAGGAAAAAAAACAAAAAAAAAAAAAAAAAATATTTTTTAAAAAAATTTTTTTTGAAGGGAAAAAAAATTTTTTTTTTTTAATTTAATTAAATTGTAAAAAAAAAAAAAGGGGGGGGAAAATGGTGGGGAAGGGAAAGGTTTTTTGGGGGGGGGGAAATTTTGTGGGGGGGGGGGTTTTTTTTGAATTTTTTAAAAGCCCTTAATTAAAACCCCTTTGGGGGGTAAAGGGGGGGGGAAAAAAAAAAGTTTTTTAAAATTTTGGGGGGGGGGGGGGGGGGGGGGGGGGGGGGGGCCCCTGGGGGTTGTCGGGGGAGCCTCCCAAAAATGGCGTTTAAAAACCGGTGTTGGGGGCCGGGTTTCCTTTTGTTTCATAAATTAAGGTTATGTTAACCTAATCTATTTTGTTTGTGTTTTTCATTTTGTAAACATTGATTTGACAAACAGTAATACCAAATTGATGGGATTGTTGGCTGTTACATTATGTTTATATATAAAATCTTGCTCCACAATTATGTTAAAACGTGGAAACTGTCTTAAATCATATGCTTAATGTCATTTAATAAAACTTCATAATAACGTGACTACATTCATGCGTTGTGATTGGTCGCGGTGAGCGTGCTACTAGTTTGCTACGAACGCCCAACGCCGAAACATAAAATTAACTTATCTCGAACGCCGGCGAACGCCCCCCCCGGGCGCCGGGGCCCTTTAAAAAAAATTCTCCCCAAAACTCCTTTTTTAACTTTGGACGCTAACGCCAGCGCGAACTACGAGTTTATAAATCCACAGTAAGTAATGATACTGGCAACGTAACGCCCGATCTAGCAACACTGTGGAGACAGGACTTGGAAGAACGATAGGTTACCATGTAATGCACCTTCAGTACAAGTTTGGACTTGTTAGAGTCATTTGTTTGTTCCTTGTGACTAATTTCGTAAACCGTTTTTTTTTTCTAGTGCGTTTTAAAAATAGTTAAATTAGTTTGGGCAACGGTGTAGCTATCAGGTTTTGCTTCAGACTTGGACACAGCACAACGGATACTTTTGCAAAACTTCAACACGTCTACGGAGACGTTGTTTTTTTAAAATTCCAGGGATTTCGGTGGTTTAAGGCATTCTCAGACGGAAGACAGTCGATTGAAGATGACCTACACAGCGGAAGGCCTTCATTTTCAATAACCGATGAAAATGTCGATAGAAATACGGGATCTTGTGCGTTCAGAAGTGATTCAAGAGTGATCGGAGAAGAGTTAAATTTGAATCACACCATTGTTTCTAGAATCACACCACAGATTTTGACTAACGAATTGAGGATGAGAAAAATCTGCTCAAAAATGGTTCCAACAAACCATTCGTAGGAACAAAAAGACATCAGAAGAGAAAGGTGTCTCGACTTTTTGGATTCGATTGAAAATGGTCCCCATTTTATGGAACGTGTCATTACTGTTGAGACTTGAGTGTTTGAGTACGACCCGGAAACTGAGCGCCAAAGCATGGAATGCCACACTTCAAGCTCTCCAAGAAGCAACAGAGCAAGAATGAGCAAGTCGAGAATCAAATACACGCTGGTTTGTTTTTTTTTTTGATAGCCAGGAAATTGTCCACAAAGAGTTTGCGCCTCCAGGCCAAACATCAAGAACAACTGGATGTTGAGATGCATCACGAAAATGCGCACAGCCATTTCAATAAACGATTTTTGGTCAGTAACATTCTAATGTCAAAAGGTCAAAAACATTCCAGTGGAGTCCTTGCGACACTTTTGTCTTCCCGAGATTGAGAAATCACCTCAAGGGGCGTTATTTCGGGACCATAGAGAACATTCAAACGGCTGTAACCGACCAGCTAAGGGCTATTCCAGTGTATGAGTTCCAGCATTGCAAAATTCTATTCGAATAAAATAAATTTAAAAACATCAATTTCATTAATTTACACACCTCGATAAATTGAACAAAGTGTATACGATGGACGATCTCCTAGTATAAAATTCAAATTAATATAATTGGCGTTTCTGCCGCAACCGATAATTAAGTAAAATAAATTAAATGCTGCAATTATTATAAAGCGTTTCGCGCTGCAGAGCTGCCCTTTTTATCTGGCCCACTGAGGCCCCCATTAAAACTAGAGGCAGAGTAATGAAGAGTTGCGTTATAATAGTCCAGAAGGCGCCGGTCGCGGTACGCGGTGCACTGAAAAGCTGCTGCCGCGTCGCGAAATGCAGTATAATTTCGCCTCCTGGAAATTAATCTCTGGAGTGCATTATTATTACGTGCCGTATGAAAATTTTTACAGCAATTTCGAATTAGCGGAGCGGAAAAACAGAAACGCTCTCACGGATTCTTGGAGGCCCTTTGGGTTCCACGATTACATGTTATTTTAATAGAATTTTCCTAGCTTGCAAGCGCATTATGCATATTAAAAAGTATACTCTGTATAATTCGGATTCTTCGACTCTTGGCGAGTTACGTCGAGAGTTCGCCTGTGTGATAATTTAAGTAAGAGAGGGAAGTTGAGAAATTAATACAAGATGTTAAGTACATGTTGTGTTAATATCATTTTCCTAGTTTGCAAGCGCATTATGCATATTAAATAGTATACTCTGTATAAATCAGATTCTTCGGCTATTGGCAACCCAAGTAGCACCGAACGGTTTCATTTCGTATTTTAAGGATGCTTCAAGACTATGAAATAAAACTGCAATCAAAACCAATTGGTTTGTAAATAAATTTCTTAAAATTTAGACCTTAGTTGTAATAAAGTCGCTTTCAGCATAAAAGGGCCCACCACACTGAAAGCGGTCAATATATCAAAAAATAAAAACCTTTACAAAACATCATTACATTGAGCAACTGACTTTAAAACTGCTGTGGAGGCACTTTTAAAACCATTTTAAATTCATTTTAGACACAGGCAGTTTCAAAGTGGACTTAATTAAATGTTTAATAAACATACACTTTTAAAGCTAATTTATCTTATTGTTAATATAAACTTTAAATTAAAATTGTTTTTTAAAATTATGTATACTCATTTTTTAGCAAATAAAAGCAGTTTAAAGATAACAATCAGCGCGTTAAAGGCCAACAAATGTTTATATGTTGTATAGATCGTCGTTATCTGTGACAATAAGTAACGAAAAATTAGTTGGATATTTCTGACTGTCAAAATAGAAAAACACTTGCGCACCCTACTTTATCGATAAATGTTAACAAGAAAGTCTTAAAAAACTCAGGCGCCTCAAAATTTCTGGTTTTACAATTAACAAAAAAATAAAAAATAAAAAAAAACGTAAAAAACATCAAATTGATAAGAAAATAATTTTACCTACTATTTTGGTTTTTTTTTAGATTTTTTTGGTCTTAAAATAAATCGGATTTACGCTTTTAAGTTAATAATTTGCCGTTTTTATGCAAGCCTAAATATTTTTTATTCGATCATCATGGCTTCCAGCGTCTCGAGGAAGCAAAATGGCAGAAAATTAGATAAAACCATTTAGTCAATCGATAGAGAAACGTTAAGATCACATGGTTTTATTTAATTTAATATGTACGCATTTTTACCCTAGATACAAGGTGCCCTTGGAATTAAATCTTTTTAGTTTGAGTGCGCCTATTATAAATGACAATCGGTTTTAATGTAAATCTAACCTTAAAATATATTAGTACGATGTACGATTAGTACATTCTGCTTTATTTCTTCCATATTAACTGATCTAATATATTACTTACAGTTTTTATAATTGTTTTTAGAATTGCTAAAAGTAACAAATTATACACTACACCAATGTTTCACTCTAAACAGAATGCATTCATGTCCATTTTGGACATAAAAGAAGAGGGGATGAGTTTAGTTTTATTGTTTCCAACAAGAAGTACAGTTAGTCTTTACGATAACAAAATTGATTAAGTTTAGAGCGTTTAGTTTTAATATAGCCTTCTTATTACATTTGAGAAATCCGTTTTAAAGTTAGCTGTTGAAATAGTTTTAAGACATACTCTTTACTGACAAAATAGTCCTAAGATCAAGCAGATTTAATATAGGTATAGGTTTTATTACTTATATTTAGGATATATAACTATAACGTCATAAACTAGAACGTAATAAAACCAAACAGCCCGCAAGTGTTTTTTATAAAACTGAATAGTTTTAAAGTTAATTGAGACTAAACCGTTTTAAAACCACAATGAGGTAAATAAACTTTTAAGACTAATTATTCTTATTTGCTAATTTTATTAGATTCTTTAAAACCGATATTAAATGCTAAACAGTTTTTAAGTTCGGGCAGTATATCTACAAGGTAACTTAACACCAGTATCTTTTTATTTGCCACAATAAAACGTTTTAAACCTCAAATAAACCCAAAATGTTTTTATGGTGCTACTTGGGAAGTTACGTCGAGAATTCGATGTGTGATGATTTAATTAAGGGATGATTTAATTAAGGGACGCTGAGAGAAATACAATACAAGTGTTCAGTACGTGTTTTAGTTTGCAAGCAATTTTCCTAGTTTGCAAGCGGATTATGCATTTTAAAAGGATACTCTGTATAATTCGGATTTTTCGGCTCTTGGCGAGTTACGTCGAGAGGTCACCTGTGTGATAAGTTGAGTAAGGGAAGCTAAGAAATTAATACAAGTGTTCAGTACATCTTTTAGTAGAATTTTCCTAGTTTGCAAGCGCATTATGTATTTTTAAAGGATTCCCTTTTTTTTTTGGGTTTTTGGCTCTTGGATGGGGGGGGGGGGGGGGGGGGGGGGGGGGGGAGAGGGAACAAAAAAAAAAAAACATTGTTTCAATAATTTTTTTTAGGAAATTTTTCCTTTTTTGCAAGCGCATTATGTATTTTTAAAGGATACTCTGTATAATTCCGATTTTTCGGCTCTTGGCAAGTTACGTCAAGAGGTTACTTGCTGTGTGATGGAAATTAATACAAAATGTTCAATACATGTTGTTTCAATAGAATTTTCCTAGTTTGCAAGCGCATTATGCACATTAAAAGGTATACTCTCTATAATTCGAATTCATCGGCTCTCTTGGCCAATCGGTACGATAAAAAAACAAAACTCTTAATGAAAAGTGATCGACCCTTCATGATAAGTAGATACAAAGATGGTGGTCGTATATATAACAAAAGTAAAATACACAGGAAAGAAAATTCTAGGGCATATTGAATGAATATTATGGACATTGACTGCTAAGGAAAGTTGGAGAAAACTTCAGAGAAACCCTTCAAACGAGTGTTCCGTAATTAGTCGCGGAACAGTCTTTAGAGAAAAGGGGAAATTCCGAAACCGTTCGAAGAAAATTGTGAAAACACTATTGGTATGGACGAATAGCTAGAAGAAAATCGTGCATATCTGCAATTACTAGAAAAGCCGGGACGACGCACTCCCTCTCACTCTAGAATTCGATGCACATATTTCTACTTCTTCATCGGTCAATTATCATCTTTACAAGATTACTCCTAAGTATTATGCCTTATTAGCCCATAGAATTTTAACCCACCGAAGGACAAGGATTTTAGACTTCCTTTAGTATCCAGAGCTATCTGCAGAAGTTCATAAGTAGAAGAACATAATGCTGAAAAAAAGCCTTCTCTTTAGTTCTGTCAGTAAGAGTGACCGATTTACATAACTTGTAAAACGTTTAGACAAATCAGCATTAAATATTATATTATGCAGACTTTCCTTGACCACTTGCTTCAGAAAGTAATTTGTAATACGAAATGACCTAGGTATAATGAGTCATTCAAAAACGACCTTGTAAAATCTGGATATGAACGAAAGAGATGGAAGTAGCGGCCTTGTCGAAGCTGGAAGCCAAACTTTGTTGTCAAACTTTTAACAAGTGGCTGTCACAATAAAAAAATAATGTAATATACTGCAACAGCCTTAACAATTAAATACGGCTATAAATTTAATATTAAGAATAGAAATACGCCTTTTTGTTCGGCGAACTTTGATGACATTTTTTTAATGGTTCGTTAGTACATGCATTACAGTATAGACATGCGAAAATGTGTGTTTACATAATAGGGTCCTGGAACTTTAATTATAGACATGTATTTACCTATTGTTATAGGCCAATGAATTGACATCAAATTCCTTTCTTCACATTGATATACTCTTTTGAAAGTATAGAATATGTTTGAAGAATTTTAATCTTTAGAAGAGGTCTAAGTTGGTTTTCAAAGTAGATCCATTTATAATAATAATAATAATAATAAATGTTTATTTACACATAAAAGGAAAAATACATAAATATGAACATTAAGTAGTAATAATAAATAATCCTACACAAACACTAATTTCATAAAAAGTACATGATGTAAATAAAAGAGAATCCAACAGGGGCTTAGCCCGCTCGTGGATAGTTTAATTTTCTAATTTACATTAGTAATTGCAACTTTTGTAATTATTATTAGTGTTCCTCATATTACAATACATCAAAGAACAACGATAAAGAAAAACAAACATTATATAAACTTTAACAAACTGTATACATAAAATAACGGTTATTGTAAAATAAATAATTTAACTTTATATGCAATATAGTATATATGTACATATATACACACGCATGTTCACACATAATATACATATATAGATACACACACATATACATACCTACACATATATACACTTAACACATATATAATCCCATAATGGATTAATTTTAGTATAAATACATTAACACAAAAATTTTAACTCCTATAAAATAGATTGCCCATAATATCTCCGGAGTGCAGAATAAACAGCTTTGCTTTCTTTTTAAAATGTGCTAAATTTCTAATATTTTTTATTTCATTTGGGAGGTAATTATATACTCTTGGAGCTATAAAACTAAAGCTTTTTTGACATATGGATTTCAGTATTCTTGGTGTGAACCCCAAATTGTGACATACATTTAGTAATTGTGTATGACAAACTGTATCAAATGCTTTTTTTCAAATCCAGAAAAACGCATATTGATGGTTTGTTTTGATCCAAAGCTTTGTAAATTTCAGTAGTTAAAGACGAGATAGCATCTTGTGTACTCTTACCTTCCCTAAAGCCAAATTGTCGTTCTAATATTAATTTATATTTCTCTAAATATTTAACTATTCTGATTTTAATTATTTTTTTCAGTGATTTTGGCTAAATTTGTTATAAGAGATATAGGCCGATAGTTTGTTACTTCTTTAGGATCACCACTTTTAAATATTGGTTTGATTACAGCGCGTTTAAATTCAGATGGAAAGACACCTGTTTCTAGTATACGGTTTATAAGACTGGTAAGAGGACAAGCTATTTCTTCTGCTATATTTTGTAAAGTTTCTGCTTTTATTTTATCCATTCCTGGAGCTTTTTTTGGTCTTCAAGTTATTTATAAGCTGTATTATTTCATTTTCATTTGCAGGTTCAAGAAATATGGAGTTGGATACCTTTTTTTCTATGAATTTTTCTGTTGATCTAGGGATATTCCGGGCCAAGTTTTTACCAATATCGGCAAAAAAAGTCATTGAAAGTGTTGGTTATAGATTCTGCATGTTTTATAACTGTATTTAAATTTGGATCGTTTATATATGAAATAGTTGAATCGTTATTTTTGGCATTAGTTATATTATTAACTGTATTCCATAAATTTTTTGTTGAACTCTTATTTTTATTAGTAATTTCTTTGTAATAATTAATTTTCGTTTGTCTTATCAGGATCTTTAAATGATTTCTGTGAATATTAAAGTTTTGTTTAGCTTGCTCACTATGTGGATTTTTTTTTGTGGCATTTCAAGAGAGATTTTTAGTGAACAGTATGGTTGCACTACATTTAAAATAATAGATTGAGGATGCTGCACTTCGATTAACAGCTCATACAAGGAAACGATAAATAACCAATTGCCAACGTTCAATCGTCGCATTTTTTTAGACCTCACAAGCTAATCATTTAGGTGGAATCCCTCAGCAATTAATTTTAACCATCGGCACCTATTAAGGAGCCTATCGCCTGGCGCCGGTGTGGACCCGCGGTGAATTTTATTAGTTAAATCCACCGGAAGCGGAACTCGAGGTGTGGCTTGGGGCCCGGCCACAAATCAAAATACAATCACTCGACGATTTCGGTACCATACGCCGGCATTATTTATGGTGCCGCTTTAATCTCACGTCTGTTTCTTCGACTCAGGCAGAGTTTACCGGACTCAGAGGCAAACTGTTGTCCGTGATCGGAATGCCTCTTAGACTGTGAGGTGTCGTGTGTGGTGATTGAAGCGAATACTCGGTGTGCGGATGATCTTGAGAATGCTTTTTAAACATGCAATATACTCATGAATATTCGCTATGTCTCAAATGAAATTGGAAATAAGACCACCTACTAAGTGCTTTTGCACTCCGTCCTCAATCCCTGCCGCGTTTACGAACTAATGTCACCATGTCGCTAGACTAAAGCTCCTCCCATAGTATATTTATAGCTGTTTTATATACGGGGCGATTCTTGAAAGTGGCTCACCTCCGTAACATTGTCGTTTTCAGAGATAAAATAATGAAATTTTAGAATTGGCTTTTATTCTTTAAATCTGCTTTTATTCACATTGTTGGCAATTTTTATTCACTTTCGGTTTAACTGAAAAGTACTACATCTGAATATTAATTATTCAGATGTAGTAATACTTAACAATACAATATAACTTATTATTATCTACCACTGTCTGCAATACATATATCAGTTTTAATACATACTCAAAATTGCTTTATATCCATTTACTTTAGCTTGATAAAATAATAGTCTGTTAAAAAGGTTCGTTTACGTTATTTGAGAGTCAACAATGTTTTTGTTTTCAAAGATACCTAATATCTATGTATTAAAATCAAGCCCTATTTTGTGTTAATATTTACAGTATTTGATGTTTTATTGTTTTTTCTTGAAAATTCTTAAGTAAATATTTAAGTGTGTGATAGCAAACTGTTGGTAACAAAAAGCACTATTTGAATAATCTTATGGGTCATACTGTTCCCATTTGTAAAAATTGAGAAATGATTAGAAATTCATGTTTGCCATATTTAAACGCTTAAAAATAAAAACTGTTAACAAAAACAAACTAAAACGTTTTTTCTACGTCTACTTTACTCAAGCTGAAACGCTTTAATTAACTCTAGGCACTCTAGATCAAAAGATGTAAAAAACGACATGATGTGTCAAAAAGTGACAAATGACATATTATTGTGCTCAGAATGACAATTAGAATCAAATGATGTGAAAACAAATATGACGTGCCATTTAATATTCGGAATATGGGCCATTTTTAGTTAAACCGGAAGTGAATAAAAATTGCCGACTATGTGAAGAAATGTAGATTTATGTCTAATATCCAATTCTAAGATTTCATTATTTTGTCTCTGAAAAAAACAAGGGGTGAACATCAAAAGTTATAGGGGTGAGCCACTTTTGAGTATCACCCAGTATATAGGTATGTAGTTGAGTTAGGAGAAACCGAAATTGATAAAAATTACGTATTAAAAAAAGTTTTAAATGCTTTTATAATTTTTTATGATACTAGTCGTTGCAAATATTAGAAACACAAATACGAGAACACATATTTCCTACAAAAAAAGTATACAAAACAGAAAGAAAGATGCTAAGCTCTCCAAAAGTTCTATTACTGGAGCGAACTAAAAGTTTCTTCCATTTTTAATAATAATAATATAATAAAGTTTTGTGTAGTTTTGTTCCCAACTAATTTTATGTTGAATAAGATCATATAATTAATCATCTAATAACTGTTGTTTTTAGCTTATTGTGTATTTAAAAGTGCATACATATGTAATAAAAATACTGAACGTTTAGATAGTGTTTTAACATTCAGTTTTGTCTTGTGGAAGTATTGTCGACGATTTTAAAGACAAAAAGCTGATAACAAATTATTGTTATTTCTGATGCGACGAAGGCCATAGCTCATTTTAAAAGCGTGTGTATCATTCTCGTAATAGTTACATACTCATAAAGCAATCATCAGCCAGTAGATAAATCCAATGTAATGTGTATTGTGGTCTGGCCATCATCCGTTTACATCTTGGATCAACAGAAGCATAACGAGATGCAAGCTAGCGATAAAAGCAAAAAATTATTCCATGTTAAGACATCGTCGTGTTTCGTTTGTTTTATTTTGCCTATATAATTCCACAAATGGATTTCTCTTAAGCCACTGGCGAGCATGTACATCCAGAGTTGCCAGATGACTTTTTTTAGGGCTCCAAACGTATTGCCAGAAAGTGCTAGATTGTCCTTAGCTTCCTCCTAGATCTTCGATAAACAGTTTTTATTAGACATAATATATGAGAAAACAGCTTTAATATCGATAATAAAAATGAAGAAGTAAAAATATGGTCCAGTGTTAAGGTGCATGATAAAAATCGCACTCCAGAGGAAACCTTGTCTCATGCTCTTAGCTTCTGGATTCTGGATTCTGGGGCTAATGGAGTGTAATTCAAAGTCACAGCACTTATGACACAGCATCCTCCTTGAGGTATAAGCCTAAGCTACAACTTCTCCAACCACCCAATTCTTTCGAAAAAGGTGGTGATGTCAACCAAGGGGACATTGACAAGGAATTGACAAGCAGATGAACAATCACACTGCTAATCACAATGATTTTGACTTACGCTCCTAGATCTAGTCCCAAGATTGTTTGTAAAGGAATAAAGTGATATAAAATAAATATTATCAATAGAAAGTTTTAAAATAAGACAGTAGTAGATATCCGAGGTGACTAATTAAAGTATTATTCTGACTGATTGAAATGAAAAAATAAACTTTATTTTATAAATACTACAATCAACCTGTGTTCCCCTTCAATACTCTCTCACATATTCACTCTCTACGCACTGTTGCATAGGTTTTCTGAAACAATTCTGGCAATTTTCAATAATGGTGCTGCCAAGTAGTGTTGTCGTTAACCTTTCACTTGATCCAAGTTCTCAAAACAAGTTTTCTTAAGGGGGCTTTCCCGCTTTTCAGTTTCAAAAAAATCTTTTTTTTTTTTTTTACGGAAATCGATGCGTTATACATTCAAATTTATTGTCCTGAAATTTTAAAGTGGTCCGCATATTATTTCGAGTTACGACCAGATTTGTGACGACGGTCACGGCGCTTGAATTTTCCATTTTCGGCTCAAATGTAGGTGAACAGTGTAAAAGAAGTGTTTCAACGATCCGAAGAAAAGCATAATGTAAAATATACTTAGTATATTGGCAACTGGGACAGTAGGACGTTCAAGGCGATTTTGGATTTGGACCCGTACAACAACGAACCGAAAGTAATGAAAAAGGAATGTTTCGGTCACGTGGAGAAAAACGCATGGGAACCAGGCTCCGTAATACGAAGAAAACAAACAAAGGACTCGGGGGAAGAGGTCCAGGATAACTGACCATCAAAGTAATAGGCGAATTGATAACTTATTACGGAAAAAAAACGGAAAAAAACTTTAAACGCGTTTTTCTCAAAACAACGTTTTTGAAATTGGAATGAGAATTTTCTCGGGCACTAATTGACCGATTTTTATGATTTTGCTTTTAAAATGTTCACAAACTATGCCATTAGTGATCAACATAGGATTTTTTTGATGTTGCAAAAATTCGAATTTTAATAACAATTTATAGGTAGAAATTTAAGGTGAAAATCGTACTTTTTTTTCACAGTCGCACCAAATCGCGTAAAATTGGAATTTCAAAAAACACTAACAACAACCCTAGGTTTTTTTTTTAAATGTTTCATTTTTTGATGAATAGCGTCGTAGAAAATTCTCATTTATTTGAGACATGTCTGCCTGAAGGAGCTGCATTGGAACAAAGATCGACGGCCGCAATTTTGGTTAAAAAAATAAATAAACAAACAAATGTAACCTCCATAGCTCTATCTTTCAATTAAAAACAAATTGTCTCAATCCGTTTTATACTTTCTGAAAAAACAAATCTCAAAAAAAAACTTTTTTTTTCCAGCGAAAAAGCGGGAAAGCCACCTTAATGTTTTTTTTTAACTTAAACAGTACCTGAAGGTCATAAGGAGCGAAGTCCGGAAAATACAGGGGGTGTTCGATTAGAGGGGTTGTATCTGCTAGAAATTGCTTTAGACTAGAATAGTTTCGTCAAGCAACTTTTTAATCTCAAAAATAAAAGACATTATTTCTTATGGGAACCCGCAAACGGGCGATTATATAGTTGCGGCAATTAAAAAATTCCAACACGTTCGATTTTCTTGGAGACTCAATTGTTGCCGGCAAAATAGAACGCAGATGTTCACATCTGTCCAGTTCACACCACCTCCAGTTGCAATCTCGTCGTGGCTGTGTCAACATGTCGCTCAACAATTATTTATAGAAGCGGTTAAATTTTGCCCCGCGTTGTATGATACGAAAATAAAAGAATACGCAGACAAAACTCTTTAAAAAAAAGTTGTGGTGTGAATTGTACCGGGAGTTTATAAAATAATGGGATGATCTCGGGGATAAGGAGAAAACCATCCATCTATAAGCCTTGTGCTCATCAAAAGGTGGACCCAAAATTATCTGTTATTTTTCTGTTATGCAGTCTCGACAAAATCCATTTTGAAACTGATGCCGTTAAGCAACTATTCAGTTGCCAGTGGGCGCTTGGAACAACAGCGAGCAACTTTCAACCGACTAGATATTTTAATCGCCGAGACTAAAAAGTTGTCAGTGTGCGGCTACCTTACAGACATTTTGTGTTCGAAAATGGACGAAGTTTCAAAGAAAAATTTACAAAATCATTTCTTGTAACAACTAGTGAGATCATTGTATGTAGTAACTATTTTAATATGTATGAGTATATGAATAATATACTCATTATGACTGATCACATCAAAATGTTAATAATAACGTATTACGTTTAGTTTCACTGATTTGTAATATTTTCTTAAACGTTGAAAATACCTAGAAAGAGTACCGTATCATGGGATCGGGCTGTAACATTGACTACGTCAGTGTTATAAAAATTAAAATTTAGAAGAAAAAATAGAATGTTTGTATTTTCCCAGATTTTCCGAAAATTGCAACATTCATTTCTCCTTGGAAGGTTTCAGTTTCCCTAGAAACACGATGAAACTTAAAACTTGGCAACCTCGTGCATTCCTAATAACAAGGTCGTCGCGAGAGCGGGCGGCGCGACTGCCCCGACGTGAATGGGCCCCAGTCATAGCACACCCCGATGCAGCCGGTCGTCTCTCAATGGGCCCCAATAACAGATCTTATCAACAAATGCGCTCCGTTTCTCGACGGGCGGCTCCACGCTCAGCTTTCGCCGTACTTCACGGTCGAAAAAAAAGCGCTGACCGATCGACTGATTTGCCGTTAGCGTGCATTTCGGTTTTTGCGAGATCAGCAGGTAATCAGGGTTGGACTCAGTGGCGGTTGGTGATATTTCAGTTAGCCATATCTTGAAAACGATGCATGGGACCCACTTCACTTTTCAGGTGATGACTATACACCTCTTACAGAAAGGATTTATAGTGAAAAAAACGTCAGCAAAGTTTGCGAAAAAATTTTCAAAAAATCTGCAGAACACCCTGGGATCTCAGTAACGCTCTATGGAATATTTGCAGTATATTTTTTTTCGTAATCTAGAAACAAATATAAGGAGAGGTTTTTCGATTTGTTACAAAATATTTTTTTTTTCAAAAAGTTATGGCCATTTAAATTTTGATTTTATAGGAACCTTTTTTTTTCCAAAATTAATATGGCCATAACCCTTTGAAAAAAAATATTTTTTGTAAGAAACCGAAAAACCTCTCCTTATATTTGTTTCTAGATTATGAAAAAAATATATACTGCAAATATTCCACAGAGCGTTACGGAGATCCCAGGGTGTTCTGCAGTTTTTGTGAAAAATGTTTCGCAAACTTTGCTGATGATTTTTTTTACTATAAATCCTTTCTGTAAGAGGTTTACAGTCATCACCTAAAAAGTGAAGTGGGTCCCATGCGTCGTTTTCAAGATATGGCTAACTGAAATATCACCAACCGCGACTGGTTGGACTTAGCCGTTATGTTATGGTCATTACAAAAATTCAACTCATGCAATTTCTATACGTTAAATGGGCAACCTGGCCACGAACAATCATCTCCCGGTATATTAACTTTGTTAAGATGTGATAACAGTCTAAATAAACGAGTCATTTATCAAAATGGTAAAAGCCATCTGAAGATAAATGATTAAAAAATGATAAATAATTAAAAAATGAATTAGAGATCTACAAACCACAAACCAATTACATAGACTAACAATAAGCCATGTAGAGAATCCAGTGAAGCTTAGTAGTGGGTAAATGTATAGTGGTGGAATGTAAAAACAAAACTAAATATGTCCATAGCTTGAAACGGAGCACTTCTTTCTTTAAGTAGACAAAAATTAGTTTAATAGATACACATACTGTGGGGTGCTTCCGTAAGTCCAGAGTAGGTTTACAGATTATGCACCCTAGATCATGTTGCTACTGAATAGCGGCAAAACTGCGACTTCTTGTTATCAAAGTACATAATTTAAAATCTATTGGCTACTATTACGTAGTTAGTTTTCTAATCGATCGTTTTTCAATATAAAATCTTTCATAATACCTATGCATTAGAATTTTTTTATCTTCCTGAATGCGGCTCTGTATCAGTGGGCGGAACTTGGTAACTTCCACACGTCCCATCCTCGGAGTTTGGCTTCACTTCTGTATCTTCTCATACAGAAGATACCACGTTGATCTATAGACCAACTATCTATAGTTAGTCTGTGTTTATAACTCAAAAACTAAAAATGTTTTACCAGTATTTTTCTCTGCAAACCTCATTTTTTGTCACCCTTAACATCAAACGTCGTCGGTGTAAATTATGGACACCCTGTATATGGGTGACAAATATTTGTTCAGTATCGATTTTCCAAAAATAGAATATATGTAAATATACCGTGTGTGTAAAGCCGACATCGGCCATTTATGAAAAAGGACAAACAGAAGTGAGACGACAGATAAGAAGAAACTGCACTCAGATCGAAGATAATGAGGGAGTAATACCGGCCCTCTCACCACCTGCCTAGTCGTTAGAACGAGAAGTGTAGCGTTTGTCCTTTTTCACAACCGGCCGATGTCGCCTTACACATACTGTATATTGGTGCAATATAAGTAAAAACTCTTAAGTTGTAAATATTGTAATAAAAACTAATAAATACTGTAAAAAATATATAAATATTTAATACTTTACTAATTCTGGTGTTTAGGACTAAAGAGAAAGACATTCATCATGGAGGAAAATGTATGATGAAAAATGTGAAAATATTAGATTACTATAATTTTTATAGAAATGAAACAATACCATAGACCAATCTAATGACTTATTTTCCACACACCAATTTTTCTCAGAATATTTATCACAATTTATTGGAATACGTGTAAAACAGAAATTGCGACCAATTTATTGTCCACAATAAATTGTGGAATTTAGAACTTGCTCTAATTTCTTGGCCAATTTTAGGGATATTTAGTAACTTTTTACATGTATTTCATTGTACCAACCTAATACTGATGTAGGCGATTTCTCTTAGGGACAAACCTATGATAACTCTTAGGTTTTAATCATTAAGAGTTGGCAGTGTTGAAATTGGCCAATATATTGTTGCAAATATTGCAAAGTGTAAACAGTTACTAAAATTGGACAATTTATTGAAAAATAAATTCTACAATTTATTGTGCAATAAATTGGTATATGTAAAACAGTCTTGATAGTTCTACTAAACACAACTTCCTTTTAAATCACTCAGTAACAATATGTGCCAACCTACTATGTGTCTGTTAAGCTATTTTTTCCTTTATTTACTGATTCAGTTTGCAAATACCAATATTTCACAAGCAAATGAAATAAAGTAACAGAAGCCAAACATTTCAAAATAAAAACTAATTCCCTTAATGCGGAATCTCCTGGGAACTTGTTTCAGGACACGACCTAAGGTAAATTATTTTAATTTAGCGGAAGTAAAATATGACCGGTTGATTTTCTCCTTGCAACCGAAATTTGTGAGTTTTCCCCTTCTGTTAAGACAAGCTTTAACGTAATTGATTCAGTACATTTAACTTGGTGATTCCTGCAAGATAATGATTTAATTCAGTTTCGGGACCGGAAAGAAGAAGACGAGTTATAGTTTAAAGAAGTTTGTAAATAGTCCTCAAGGAAACTTTTCAATGTGAATTCTCTAGTTTCAGCGTATTCGACTGTTCACACAATTCGTCTGCAGAACTTAAGGGTTGTTTCTCAACGTGTTTAACTTTTGTTAATGTTACTAGCTTAAACTTTGATGTCATTGTATCTCTTTGAAGAAGTTTATTTTCGATTAAAGGGAAAAATAAAAATTACGTTTTCGTTGAGTGAAAAACCTAAGTCCTAATCTCGTTAAAAGTTCCTCACTTTGAAACAATACTATACAAAGAATTTCGACCATATCTGACCAGGATGTTATATGTGTACGTTATTATATAACTTACATACATAATGTACATACACGGCTTTCAAATTACGATATTTATAAAACATGTTATTTTGATTACGAATAAACATTTTTCTAATTGGATATCAAGAAGACTAGAACTAAGGAGACAGAGCTGCGGCTTTTCGCTGTATAACGCGAGGGGCTAGAATATGTCCGCCTCCGGAGGCGCTGTAGGCAGTGTCGTTCTGTACTAATCTGTGTGCGTATCAGTAATTTGAAATAACGTCTTCTGGTTATTCTGACGCTTCGGAACGCTTCTTGTATCACACAATGCAACACTTTCGAACCATATTTATTTAACATTTGGATTGTATTTTTATTAAAGCCAAACAGCATGTAAGCATACGCATTGACAGCCTACATTCATAAACAGTCACATGTAGTCCGCTGCTCATCACGTGACTTTCGCAGATCACGTGACGTCGAGCACAGCACTGCTTACAGCGCCTTCTGGAGGCGGACTAGTCTTCTTGTTAGATATATTCGAAATTGATTATTATATTGGGATGCATAAAAGGTTTGATTTCGAAACGAGTGAACATTGGACATACTTGGCCAACATAAAGAAAATCTCCGTAAGCAACATAATCACCTTTCAAACATTAGGATGACTGACAATTTAGATATTTAGAGATAGCATAAGAGATCCAACAGGGCCTAAGTATTACAGCCTTCTGAAGACACTCTTCCAGAATCCAAAAATGATTCTAGTGTAAACCATCAACGAGGAAATAACAAAAAACACGACGCTCGTTTCGCCAACCGCGTTTGCATAATTAAAAGATGACTACAACGCAACTGTCAAACCCACCTTTTAGTTTTTAGGACAACTATTCCAATATAGAAAGTAAGTAAGGGTATGTAAACGATTTTTGAATGAGTGTAAAAGAAAAATGATTTTAGATTTTTAATTTTTAAAGAAATTGTTTAAATTTTATAGGGTCGATGGATGTTGGATTATATGCGTATGTAGATTGCAAAAAAAAGTTTATAAAAAGGCATATTTTTTATTATGATTGTATAACGTTTCCTGATTAAGACTGGAACATTATATACATTAATTTTATTATATATGTTAAATTAATAGATAAATTAATTTACTTTCTTATGTTCTAATTTAATTTACCACTTTAAGAAGTTACAAACAATGTGTATGCTTACAAATTGATTTCTTCACCATATGATTTCTTCACTCCTTGTATTAACAGCGTTAAAATATTACCCGTAAACATACTGCGACGTGGTTATAATAATATTGTGGAATTCCATATCGTAATTGTTACTTATATAGATAAATCAGTCAGATGGGTGGGATAACTGGATATATTTTATGTCGTCCTACTTTGTAAATTAATAAGAATAAATTTAATTTAATTCTTCGATAATAATTATTTCCTGAACGTATATATGTATGTACATATATACATATACATATGAATGATATATGCAAATAACTATGGAACCAAGAATGTATATACAATTTATGTGTGTAGATAGGATGGACATGGACTGAAGTAAATTTACAGTAAGAAGGAATTTGTAATCTGCGAAAAGTATTATGTTCCTACCATTTGAGACTGATGCCGTTTTTCAGCGACGAAATGTTTTAAAACATTTCGTTTTTTTTTTTTGAAATTCCTTCCATTTCAGCGACTAAAAATTTTTAAGGTAGAAACAACATGTCAGTAATCCTGTAGTGTGTCATTACCACTTATAGTCCAGTTACTCGGGATATTCACCTCCGAATTCTTTCGGACTGAACCGATTCACTTGAAATTTGGTGAGATGATAGGAAAGTGCTTAAATAACAAAAGTTATATAATGCCGATGTGTGCTTTTGCCCCAGGGGTGGTTGCCACCCCTTCTCGGGGGTTGAAATTCCTTTTACTCAAAATAACCTCAAATTCTCAAAAGCAACTTTTGTTCTATAAAGTTTTTTCTGAAAGTCAATACTTTTTGACTTATTAGTGGTTGAAAACCTTGAATTTTCATCGAAAAAAGCCTCGTTTTTTAATGATTTTTCACGAATAACTCAAAAATGACGTCTTTAATCAAAAAAAGTATACAGAACAAAAATGAAGCTTATAAAAAAAAGAGATTCATTTTGTTTTAATTATTCTAGGTGCAACAAAAAGCGAGATATGATCGGTGAAAGGAGACTGTTTTGCGAATACTTGAATCAATGTTTTCAATGTTAAATTACGAGAAAAGGATTGATTTTTCGGGGAAAATGATAGAGAGAAGTTTTTTTTAGTCCTTGAAAAATTCTTAAAAATGAGCACTGATAAAAAGTCATTTGCATGTAAATTGTAGTGTTATAGCCCATAAAAGATAGAGTTACCGATTTTTTTAAGAAAAAAATAGTAGTATAATTAACCAAATATCCACCAGAATCAAAATTTATTGTTTTCCTTCCACATGACATTTTATTTTAGTATTACTTTTTAGATACAGAAGTTTGACCGGTTTAAATTACATAATTTTCGAAAAAAGTAACATTAATTTGTAATGCATATTTTACAGATTTCTAAAAAAAATTCCTTTTTTTTCAAAATAACTTAAAAACTATGATATACGTAAAAAATTATGGAGTACAAAAAATGTAGCTCTTTTATCAGCAAACATTTTCGTTTTTTTTTTTTTAATTTCTGTAGGATGAAAATTGACGGAGATATTACCGATTACAGTTCTTTTTACCTTTTAAAATTAAAAGGTACGTACTGTTTAATGAGCCTAGCCGTGTAGCCCTTGAAATTACCTCATACTATTTAAAATGGCATACAATACATATAGCAAATCTCGAAAATTAACCGACTTATTGAAGAAAAACCAATGAAATTTTTGTGAGATAATTTCGGAGCGTGAGATATATTAATATTTTGGAGCTCTTAGACTTCTAAAGTACATATATTAGTGTTGTAGATGAATAGTCTATACACAAACATACTCGCAAACCCAACAGCTATAGCTATTCGCTTTGTCGAGACCAACGTGAGCGCTGCCAACGGCCAATTCCTAAAATGCCACGTTGGTCTCGACAAGGCGAATATTTCAAATCGGAGTAGGGATCTCGATCTTCTAGTATATTTATTTTATACAATTTAACCAAATTTTTAATGCGAGAAATGCTTGAAAATGTGTTTTTCTATTTTTTTTTACTAGACGGTAGTTTTAACCCCTTAAAATCAAAAATCACATCTCGCCCATATATAACTTTTGAAAAGGCGGGTAATACAAGCAAAATTTCAGCAAAATCAATGCAGTCCGACAGATTTCGAAGGTAATGCACTATTTTCCGCCCGAGTAACTGAACTATTAATTTACAATACAGTTTATACCTATGCCCTTTTTAAAACAAATTTTACATCATCAGGTATCTACTGTGCAGAATTACCCATTAAACTGTCTTCGCTTGATCACCGACTTTTTGACGGAATCTTCTGAGAGGACAGGCCAAGTACCACACATGAGATACCTGCGACGAGTTTAAAAATAAGTTACTTCCCTTGTGCTTTAAACCCCCCTTGGGGCAAGTAAGTTTTCTCTCATTACAGCTAGCTAATTGCGTAAAATGTAATTTATTTATGAAGTTTCTTTGAACATTCATGGGAAGATAAGACTGGCAACATCATTCACACTACTAGCTTAGGGATTTTTGGATTTCATACGTGCATGAGGATTTTAAGAATATGTTCACCAGTATAATCTGACAAACTGTGGGTTTTAAATTTGTAGTAATGAATAATTTGTAGAATTACTTTAGGTATATTTTTGGTATGTTAAATTAGATTTTCTATTAAAACTTTGTTCTTTATAAGACGCTATCTGCACAATATTTGGAACTAGTTTTCCCGGCAGAGGTTGTCCTGCCCTTTTAATATCAAATTTAATGAATTTTATGACTATGGCGCTACTTATCGGATCTTAGCATAGCTATAAACCATTGTCTCGACAGTTCAAGTAAATACCACCTCAATAGGTCAAGTCGTTGAACAGATACACGATCACCGATCACCCGCATGTCACTGATTTGCAGTGGACATCAATTAAAAATTAATTTTCTGTATAATTTTCTTTTTCGTGAATTTTTCCGATATTTTAATAGTTGTTCTGCTATTCGGGGCGGAGACGAATCCAACAGAGCAAAGATCATAAAAATCAGCCCAGCCGTTCTTGAATTATAAATGGTGTAACTAACACGACTGTTTTATATATTAAAATATACAAATATCCCCCTCATATATTTTGAACGCTAATACTTTAGACTAACAAAATTTGGAAGGTAAAAATAAGCGAATGTAAGTGGTAACCTAATAAGTTAAGGGGTAACCTAATAAGGTAAACTAAACGTCATAGATGACGTCACAGGACCACTGCAACCAATACCTTTAAATGGAACCCTTTGGCGGGTGATACCTCATTTGAAAGGTATTTAACAAACCTATTCAGTCATACTAATTTTGTTTAGGTTTATTTAGTTTATTTGTTTAGGGTAATTTTGATGGATTAAATAAATAAATATTACAATTTCAATTGAGCCTTCAATTAATACAGATTCAAATTTGAGGAACCAAGCAAATTATGCCATCAAACGAGAAAAAAAGCATATTTTGAATTTAAAATAAATAACTTCAATAATATGGAAAGAAATGAAAAATTTAAATATCTACAACAAATATTCCCCTCAAATTCCTGAACATTTAAGTAATCCACAAATAAATAACTTCTTTCTTAACATAATCAATAATGACAACCACCCAGTTGATGGATTTGGATTTGGAGATGTCATATGGACTTTGGATTACTATGGTAGACATACACGTCCCTAATATTACTGAATTCAGTTTTCGGCTTACACAGGATACATAAATATTTAAGGCACTTTGTGTTGATCTAATAAGCATATACAGGTTGTGTAAAGCCGACATCGGCCACTTATGAAAAAGGACAAACAGAAGTGAGGCGACAGATAAGAAGCAACCGCATACGCATCGAAAGTAGTGGGAAAATAAGACCGGCCCACCACCAGTAAATGTGCAATAGCGGGGGCGGCACCTAAGCGCGCATTGGCGGAACTCTGCCTGAACTCTCGTGGCGCGCTTAACTTAAGCGCGCTGCGTAGCACAGTTTGTGCGTTTGAACGACGCGCGGACTGTTCCGCCAATGCGCGCTTAGGTGCCTCCCCCCGCTATTGCACATTTACTGGTGGTGGGCCGGTCTTATTTTCCAACTACCTTCGATGCGTATGCGGTTGCTTCTTATCTGTCGTCTCACTTCTGTTTGTCCTTTTTCATAACTGGCCGATGTTGGCTTTACACAACCTGTATATGTTACTTTATTGCTGTCCATTTTTATTACCTTATTTAACCCATATTTTCAATTATTGCATCGAAAATAATGTATATTCTTCTGCGTGGAAATGTTCCCATGTACTACCGCTTCCAAAAGTGAAAAACGCTGATCAGATGTCAGACTTTCGGCCAATAAGTTTGCTTTACACAGTCTAAAGCTTTTGAAAAAAATCATTGAAGGTCAAATACGAGAACATCTTCACGGATATAACATATTGCCTGAACAACAGTCAGGCTTTCGCCAAGGATATAGTTGTATAACTGCACTGTCCCAAGTTACTGACGATATTTTCTCTGCAATGGACAGCAATAAGCTTACACAAACCGCCGTTGGTTCTAATGGAAATTAAAATTAATCTACGTATAAAAGAACTCGTAAATATTAGGTTGTCAATAAAGTTCTTTAGCGTTTTTTTATTTCATTCATAAATGCAATATTTTCAAATAAATTTGTGATTAATTGCTTTGACTTTACATCATTTTAGAGCGCGTTTTTCGCTCTATCGAACTGTGTTATTAGGTTGTTCTAATATTACGATGACTATTTTTTTAGAACGTTGACTGTCATATGGACAAATTCGCACAAATTTTTGTTCCAATTTAAATTGGGCTAAAATGTGGCGGAAACAGCTCGGGAAATTAATGATGCAGTTGGGGTAGGAACCACTAAAGAACGTATAACGCAATGGTGGTTCAGGAAATTCCGCGGCGGGGACAACTATTCGCGACCTTGCTTCTGAATTAGACCTAACATATTTGACAGTTTACAACCACTTGCAGAATATTGGAAAAACAAAAAAGCTCGATAAGTGGGTCCTGTACGAATTGAACGAGGGCCAAAAAAACGTCGTTTTGAAGTATCGCCTCTACTCTTCTTCTACGCAATAAGAGCGACCCGTTTCTCGATTGGATTGCGATGTGTGATGAAAAGGGGATTCTCTACCACAACCGGCGTCGTTCGGCTCAGTGGTTGGAACAAGACAACACTTCCCAAAGCCGAATTTGCATCAAAAGAAAGTAATGGTGACTGTGTGGTGGTCTGTGGCTGGTTTAATTGGCTGGAACCCGGGAACGATTACGGTAGAGAAGTACTGCCAGCAAATCGACGAAATGCACCAGAAAGTTCGACAACAGCTGGCTTTGGTCAATAGAAAAGGAATAATTCTCCTCCATGACAACGCTCGGCCTCACGTCACACAACCGACCCTGCAGAAGTCTAAGGACGAACTAGGCTACGAAACTCTGCCTCATCTGCCATACTCAACGGACTTTTCGCCCACCGACTACAACTTTTTCAAACATCTGGACAACTTCCTCCAAAAGAAATGCTTCAAAAACCAAGACGATGCAAAATACGCCTTCAACACTTTCGTCGTCTCTAAAACTCCAGGATTTTATGTTACCGGAATAAATAAACTTGTTTCTCGTTGGCAAAAGTATATTGATTCGAATGGTTCTTGTTTTGATTTGAGCTGAGATATGTGTATCTGAATTTAAAGGTTAAAAACCGAAAGAACTTTCTTGACAACCTAATAAGAACTGCTACAGTTCCCCTTTGATACAATCTAACGGATAAAATTAGTTACAACTCCTCACCGCCGGTATTGTCGCCCGCCTCACATGTTGCGGCTCTAAATCTCGGTTGACCTAGGCCGGCATGCACAGAGAATGATTTAGTGCCTTTTTATGATCTAGTGGGCGCACATAAAGCTACGCATTTAAGGCGGCAGACGGCGCTTTTCCCGTGCACGCCAGCAGACTTCCTCGCCAGAGACACACTGGGGATATATAAAATTAAAGCCGTCTTAACAGGAAACGAGATTTAAGGTTATTTAATGGGACACGGAGTCAGTGGCGTCCCAAAATTTCTGCCCCCCCTCCCCGAATTTTTTTTAGGGGGGCCTCCACATCGTGCAAATTAAAACTTATCATGCATTTTTGTATTGTTTACAACAGATATAGAGGATGTCCCAAAAAGCAACGTTAAGCCTAAAGGGAGTTAAAAAAATATAATAGATGAAAATCTCTTGGTTCCCTAGTTAGCAATTTTTGTAAAATTAGTGAAAAATCGCTTCCTTAAGTCAATATTTTTATGCCACGGCTTCAAATGAAGGCCGATTGTTGATTATTGTGTTACGTTGAGCTGAATAACACGTATAACATTTTACAACAACAGTCACGAAATTGAAAAAAATATATTGGTTATTATCATCGTCTAACTTTGACTATTCATCCCCCTTTATAAAAAGTGTACTTGTACATGGAATATACATGGTGTTTCGCATAAGAACCGACACAGATTTGCAGCATCTAACGCAGACCTAAAACGGTGATAAAAGTAGTAGATTTAATTGTAACAACAATTATACCTACTGTTTTTCAGCCACTGAGAAGTCATGCCATTTCGAGGTGGGGTTTCGAGAATGTCATAAAACACCTCAATAACCAGTCATACTGGCTTCGACAGCAAATTTTCAAAACATTTTTAGATATTACTGGTATATAATCGATACCAGTAAATAAATAATATGACATTATATGGGCTGATTAGGGATGTGCACAATTCCAAATGTAAAGCAAATCAAACTTTTTCAATTAGAATTATATGGGGAATTTAATTCTAATACTTTTCATGACATCTTGTTGAATATTTCTTGATTTTCAAGCAAAATTCAAGCCCTGAGGGCGCCTATTTGCACGCCACTGGTACTTAAATCATAATTCAAGAGTTGGCGAATCGGTTGGTCAAACTTGAGCAATCAGTGCAAAAAGTTACTTAATTTTAGTTAATTGTTGCTGAGTGTTTTGAAATTGGCCGTAAGAAGCTTTCTTGGTTAAGAAGTGAGCGTTTGACGTTCTAAAGATATTTGACATGTATATAAGAAATTTCCTAATCGTATGATCCCCAAGACAAGAACACAAGACAAGAACTTATGTTTGAACACAATTGAAGTACCACCTACAATACTAGAATTTCCGACAAACTGGTATGTCACAAACTTCTGTGCACCGAGTTAGTGAGACGTAATCTGATACACCCATATCGTATTCGAAAAAGTTTCGAATTGTTCCTCGGAAGATATGGTAAAAGACTTTTGCAGATTATTTTCCACAGCTTTTTTCAAAACGAAAAATATTTTACAATTATTGATGCTTGTTTTCACTCTCAGAGGTTTACAAGATCTACAAACTTAACATCAAAATTCCGAAAAGTTGACGTTTCTTTCAGTATCCTCTTCTTTTTTTTGTACTTTTGATTAAATGTTTGGAGGATATTGATAAAGGGATTGGACCAGGAACTGGCCCACAAAAAGCCCCTACAAGTATGGCTTTAGCGTATCTTCTCACCAATGTGATAGTTAATGGCAAGTGAATAATATATTCAAGGTTTTTGGTGGTTGCCTCGGCTGATTACGAATCTAACGTCAGATTTTCAATAAAACAAAATTTAGCGGTATGGTAGTCAACTTTTAAAAAAATGGCTAAATTTTGAAACTTAAAAAAACTATCGTATTCTACGAGAATATTCTACGTTAGAATCGTAATCAGCGACCCCAAAAAACATTGGAATATATTATTCACTTGCCATTTACTATCTCACAGGATGAGAAAATACGCTAAAACCACGTTTTTTCACCTTTACAAAAAAAAAAAAAGGAAGAAATTTCGATTTTAAACTTTCAATCCTCAAGATAAGGGTAAAAACTACCCCCATAATTTTGAAAATATTTTTATCGTATTCTTCGCAAAAAAAAACATCGAAAATCATTGCAACCTTCTTTTTAATTTTTTTCATTTTTTTTATTGAGAAAGATTACCTCATCATCCCTCTCCTTGTGGCTCAAAAAATCTAAAAATTTAGGGAAGCTAGTTTTTTAAGCAAGTACTATCAATTGTGATATGTTTCAAACAGACATTTTTTTTGACCTCACTTAGTTGTTGTGAAATGCCCCATATGCAAAAGACCTCTGCCTAAAAAATCACTACTTCCATATCTAATCTTTCCATAATTAATTAGACTACATTCTAAAAATATTAGTTTACATATCATTTCGTGCATTCAAAAAAAGGAAGGCAAGGACGACTATGATGATAAGGTAGTATGTAATTTGATTGTTACATAATTGCATATTGTTATCTATAAAATAATTCATAGGTTATTACACTCAGTTACCTTTCAAACTCAGTGTTGTAAGGGCTCAAATATTAGAAAATCATTTTTAATACTTTCTAGAAATTGAGAAAACGGCAAAATGTCATTAAAATCCTATCTATAAAAACAATTTAACGCATTTGTTGAATATGTTAACCAGATTGGTCCAAACAAATTTGGCATCTCTTTTTGTTCGAATTGAAAACATTATATATGAAGATATGAAGACGATCATTTATTTCATTATTTTTTTCTGTAATCCCAGCCTGATGATGTACTTATCAGGAAACTAAGATGGGTACATAAAAAAGAAGCCGCGTGGATAATATCGCATGATCTTGGTGGAAATTCACGGTCGACATTTAAACTAATCAATGTACATATATCTTGAAAAAATTCCATCAAAAAATTCAGAGTTTCTGCTTCAGTGTGAGCCCTAGCGCTATTTTGTTAAAAATTCTCTTATTGTAGTTCTATATCAAACTGAGTAAGATAAGGTATTAAAATTTCCCTCCTATCATTTGTCCAGTGAAAGTGCCATTAAAAAAAAATGCTTCCAAAAATTCTTGTTCCACTAATAGCACATCAAACACCGACTTTCTGAGGATGTAGAGAAGCTTTGACAACAAAATTTCCAGCTTCACCGAACTCCACTTTCTCATATCTTGAAAGTTCACATACCTATTCAAGTGAACTAAGGCTTCATAAAAAAATGAATGTATTAGAGCCGCTCTTCATTAAATTCTGGAGTGAGTACTGGAACCTTTCGGCGTAGAAACAAAAAACTGGACGTTTTCCACGAAACACAGAAGATTCAGGAGAAGATTAATACTTAATCAGTTTTAATCTTCTCCTGAAGATGCCAACTTAGTTGGCGAAACGCGGGTCTAGAAAAGTATAGTGGTTCGGTGTTTCGTGGAAAACGTCCAGCTTTTTGTTTCATTAATATTGTTTAATTGCCACTAGCAAATTACGTCCTACACGGCTTATCAATTTTTACAAATACTTGATGGCAGACTAAGTGGTATAGGAAGAAGTGCAAGTCTTTTTTTAAACAGTGTCTCTTTTACCACTTTACCACAGAGCTCTATAGCGTAATTATTGGAAATTTTGTTTAATTTATTTTAATTACTTCCCCCTTCATCCCCCGCGACTCCCAAACTATTAAGATAAAAACTTCGAAGAGCACGTGTATGTTGCATCGTTTGTTATTAGATAAAGAAAAATCGTATTAACTTCATGTAACCAACCACCTAAACAATTAAACTCAAAATCTGAACATCTCCAGATCTCGTCATTATACGGTATGTGTGTGTTTCAAATTTCAAGTTTCAAGTGTTCTCGAGTTAACGTGTACACAAAAATAGTCGACAGACAGACGGAAAGAACAAACTGACCAACAGATAGCCCTACAGGCAGAAGGATTTTTTTCTTACTTACTGTATTTCGCTGACACATGAACTGTAAACATAGTCTGTAGACCAAATTTGAACTTCTCTTCGCTCTGTCTTTAGCTTCTTCTAGCTTTAGTTGAGAAGATAATATAAAGAGCCATCCAAAGAAAAACGTCATAAAATCTGACTGTGAACGAGAGAGATGGAAATAGCGGTTATGTCGAAGCTTATGTCAAAGTGAAACTTTATTGTTGTCAAATAGTGTTTTTGACAAGTGGCTGACACAATTGTTAAATAAATAATGGGAGTCATATAATGTAACATGCTTGACAACTAAGTAAGATTATACATTTAAGATACGAATATAAATACGTCTTTTTTGCTGGGCAAGTTTTTTTTTTTTGGATGGCTCCTTATTAACTACATAAAACTATTGTCAAAACTAAAGAAGTTTCCTAACTCCATGTGTTTTGAATCAAAATTTGAGAAGAGGTTTCAAAAGAAGTTTACCATGTCAATTAAGATTTTATGTATGTAAATATAATTTACATAAATCATCATTTATATACAGTTCACATAAATTTCTACATGTATCTACATTTACACTATAAATAGACTATAGATTTCAAGCGTCATTTATGTGTATGTATTTCTAGCGATTCCTGGTGGCTTTGTTTTGAACTAGTGGTCAAACTTTTTGTTATTCTGTTTGCAATTTCACATATGTACATATATACAATATTTGTAAACTAATAAAATTAACTTCGTCAAATGCTCCAACCTCCAAGAAACCTTTACCAAAAGCATAAAATTAATTATAATCCATACCAACCTAAATATTTTGTCGGTATCTACTTTGACCTTACCTAAATATTACGTGTAAAAAATCATTTACATCAAGAAATTAATGTAAATTATGATCGTGTAAAGTAGTAATAAGAGAAGATATTTTTACAAAGCAGTATAAAGAATCCAAAGCTAAAGGAAGGACGCAATAAAATTTTACTGTTACCCACTTTACGGACAATATTAAGTCTTGCTCAATATCAGCAGCCTGCATCGCCGTGAAATAAACATTTTTTATGTTAATGATGTGCCGGTGGGCTATTAGCCAGTCTCATTTGTGTCAAAATAATAAACGTCCTGTTGTCCCAAGACGGAATACAGTTACTTAAGAAATACTAGGTAATATTTTACTGCACTGACTTACTTGATGGTATCGCATTCTTGTATTATTGCCGCCTCATATGTACTTCATCTTACAATAAGTTCCTCGATGAGGGTACTTTGTTGTAATAGATGCTATGACATTGTGTTCCGTGATATCTGCTTCATTCTTCCTTTTACTGTTGTAATAACGCCGAGACAATCTATCCAGACTATTTGGAAACAAATATAAGCGACATTGCCGCCTATCAGATGTATCTCTCGGACGGCGGACGCTTTGGCAGTGAATACAGGCCTGTTAGGCACAATAACGCATGGAATAGTAATTCTGAAACAAGCACTGGTAGTGTATTAAAATACGTGACTCGTAATATTTATCCTACAAAATCCCATGGGAGTTTTACATCTAACTGTTTCTTGGCAATGAAAATCTGAAATGTATGATTTGATATAATTATAAAAACTGCAAAATTATCTCATATTAAAAATGTACTATAAATTCAAAATAAAAAATAAACAATTAATTGAAAATAAAAAACTAATATCCTTTTTTATAGATTTGCTATTGGCAACGTAAAAGTTAATGGCTTAGCTTTTTTATAATATATATATATATATATATATATATATACAAGGTGGAGACTTTAACTGGAATGTACTCGCTAGCGGGGTGGTGAATGATTTTTCAAAAAATTCCCGAGACACGTCAACTTTTAAATGTATTTACCTACATTTTGCAAGTAATGTGAAAAATATAGCCCTTCAGGGGGTGGCTGAAACCACCCTCGACATGATTTTTTCAAATTCAACCCTATGGCTTGTGACCCCTCATTGTAAAGCTGGTGGAAAGAGGAATCCAACGCACTGATCAAATTTTAATTTTTAGTATGTTTGTAGGGTTGCATACAATTAAAACGTAATTTTATCGTTCAATTTATTTTTAACGCAACAATTTCGTGCTCTAAATGTGTGTTGTTTAGGTTTGGAATATAAACCTTACTTTTCATATGTCCCCACAAAAAATTCCAAGCAATTTTTTACCACAACTGATATTTGTTATTTTTTGCTAGTGTTTTTACACGGCCGCAAAGAGTATTTTAGTTTGTATGCTGTATTCAGAGTTTGAAACGAAGTGTTATTTCAAATTGGTGAAAATGTCTTATTTAACTGAATCACTAAAAATCGAAATTATGATGATGATTGGATATGGTGATAGGGCGCGAACTCAATGCGAAGTTGTTCGCTTGTTTCGAGAAACGCATCCTGGACTTGCCACCACTAAATCAAGGTACCATTAGTAAAATTGAGGCACAATATCGAGAGATGGGTCACGTCAGGAAAGTACCGAGTAAGAGGCAGGCTGTTGTTGATGACGACAAGACGTTGAATTTGTTGCTTGCTCTAGAAGAAAATCCAATCACTCCAGCACGTCAACTGGCCCGTGATAGTAATCTTAATCACAAAACAGTTTTAAAAATACTTAAATATGAGAAAAAACGCCCATATAAAATGCAAGCTGTTCAAGATTTTTTGATTTGAAGACTTGAAGATGATCCAGATCGACGAGTGGAATTTTGCGATTTATTTATGACTTGTATTGATCAAAACCAGTTATCTTTAGAGTGAATAGTTTTCTCTGATGAGGCTACTTTTACATTAAATGGGCACGTAAATCGCCAAAAGTATCGTTACTGGGCTGAAGAGAGCCCCCATTGAATGAGGGAACTTCATACTCAGCGCCCACAGAAAACTAATGTGTGGGCCGGAATAATACAAGATAGAATTGTAGGACCATTTTTCTTTGATGACACTCTTAATGGAGCAAGATACTTGCGGTTACTCCAGCACGAACTAATGCCAGTGCTATGCCATTTATTTCCAAACCCCTTAAACCCTAACTTGACTGACGAGAGGTTATGGTTTCAGCAAGATGGGGCCCCACCACACTATGCTGCCATTGTTCGTCAGTATCTGGAGAGAATTTTTCCCGGTAGGTGGATTGGGAGGCGAGGTAATATTGAGTGGCCAGCAAGATCTCCAGATCTTACACCACTGGATTTCTTTTTGTGGGGACATCTTAAAAGTAGGGTTTACATTCAGAAACCCAACAACACAGCAGATCTGCAGGAAAGGATAAGAGAGGAAATAGGAAAAAATAACACCGCAAATGTTGCATAATGTAAGGTACGAAACCTACCACAGACTGGGATGCTGCCAACAAGTGAATGGTGCACATTTTGAACAATTGTTACGTTGAAAATAAATTTAATTTTTAAATTGTTTTAATTGTATGCAACCCTACAAACATACTAAAAATTAAAATTTTATCAGTGCGTTGGATTCCTCTTTCCACCAGCTTTACAATGAGGGGTCACAAGCCATAGGGTTGCATTTGAAAAAAACATGTCGAGGGTGGTTTCAGCCACCCCTGAAGGGCTATATTTTTCATATTACTTGCAAAATGTAGGTAAATACATTTAAAAGTTAACGTGTCTCGGGAATTTTTTGAAAAATCATTCACCACCCCGCTAGCGAATATATTCCAGTTAAAGTCTCCACCGTGTATAGCTTATGAAACTATATATTTGTTTTTTACAATGCTTTTTTACAATGCAATGCTTATTTAAGGATCTCTTCCCAGAACCCTCTTAGAACATTTTCCTAATATTACTAATGTCACGAACAGCAAGATCGCTGGAAAATATCCCGCGTGTAAAGGAAAGTGTAGTTAGGCAGAAGGAGAAATAAATCTCCGAAAAGTTGGTAAAATCAAATAGTTGTTTAGTCCCGGACCTAAAATCCAACAAACTAAAAATTAATAAAGAAGAAGGTCGCGAAATTCCCAACGAATAAAAATAATAATAATAATAATGATAATAAAAACGATAAAAATACACAAATTCTACTACTTATATATGAGTTTTTATGGATAAGTCCTTTTAACTTGCATTTTTCGTGACCACTGACATTACCACATCTAAACACCGTCGTGTAATAGTTTACTTCCTAGAACGTTGATTCGAATATTCACTATTGCATTCTGATGTATTTTCTGGGAACAATCGCTTTGCAATAATAGTGACCTGACTCCGACTCTGTTGCGATTCACCGGAACTATGTGCGCAGTATCACCGAACCGTTCATTCTTGTTTCGCTGTTGTCATATCAACATAATATTCCTATTATATGTTATAATTGTTTCACAGCTATTTCAGGTAATATTAGCTGTATAAAATGATTTCACACTAGTTAGGTTGAAAAAAGATAAGAGTAAATTTTATTATGCGCAACGCATTCTGAAAATTAAATTAGCTTATCGTATATCAATGCGTTTTTATAAATACAGTTTTTTTTATAAAGACTTATTATGCAGAGTTACAGTTAGTTCTGGCAACGTTGCTCTTTAGATTTCCGCTGAGGAGGCTGGGTTGTTGTACGTAAGTAAATTCTCCTAACTTTGACATAAAAATTTACCATTTAATATTTATTTAATATCCACCTACATACATATGTACGCAGTAGGGTAACTCTTACTGTATAGTTTTAAATATATAGTATATACGACGGGTAGGTGACAAATACGTACTTATGTATATGGTCACCAATGAGTTTTTTACGTTGAAACATATAAACCTTAACATGAATCACCACTGATTTAAGTTAAATAGTACACTTTTGGAATGCCTTAAGACAACATTTATAGAACATTTTAATTCGGTCTTACAACGAGCACACCAGTCATATCCCTGCCATTCTCCTTCGGGTTACCGCCCTTGCAGAACCGCTGTCCTAAAATAAACATCAATTAGAACGTCAACATCAATCCATCGCGTCGGATCCGAACTCGGCGCTGACAATCGCAGTCAAAATCCGTGAAAGACATCGACGCAGCGTCGGTCACGCGTCCGACGCGTGCCGCAGTGGCGTAATGTTGTTATTTCTAATGGAAATCGCCGGGGTCTTCGGTCCCACCAATGGCGCCCATTGTTGGCCGGTTCTTGGACCAGACGCAACAACGGCTTCGAACGCCGAATGTTTGCCATGCAGCCGGAGTACGATCCGTGATTACTCACAGAAAGCGATCATAATTGTCGGCATTGTGCTGCTGGTTCGGCTGTACGACTTGAATCGCATTGAGCTCCTCAGTTGTTGACAGGTGACTACTATACATACGTGGCAGGAATAGATAGGTGACGGAAGAATATACATATGTATGTATGCATTAATTCAAGGATTCGACAGACTTAACAACGTTTGTGGCAGTGTCTTCTTAGGCTTACAAATAATATCAGCAACTCCAGTTAAACCACATATGTACATATACATATGTATGTATCTAAATAGAAGAAGAAACAGGATAAGAAGTGATACAGTTGTCTGTAAAGTACAATAATAAATGAGAGCAGTCGTCTAAATTTACGTAGAGAAGATGTCGGAGACTGAACCAAAATAGGAATTTATGTAACAATTTTTGTAAACATGAATTAACCTGAACACATGTTTTAATTACGTAACCTGATGGTTATGAACTATGTATGTTACTTTAAAAATCTTGATGTTTCTGAAAACAAAATTTTCACGTTTCCATCTCGAATGAACAAGATATAGAAGACCTATATCCAGCTGTCAAAATGGTCTTTTAGATGTTATGGTCCAGAATGCAGCTTATTTATACCGGCTGATTTTCGTATGAGTAACTGGTCTTAATAGTTAAAGAATGAAATAATATTCAGCTGTGAACATGGTAAAAAAATTCTTGCAAAAAAAAACAATTAATACCGGCTGATTATTATTTGTGTTATGTTAGATATTCAGCTATTAATAAAAAGAATAATGTGAAAAAAAAACCTTCAGCTGAACCCATGAAGTTGTTGCGCACTAAATGTGTTCGAAAACCACGTGGTATCTTTAAGTGTCCAGCTTTAACATGTCATTAGAAAATATGCAATTACCATAACATGCAATTAGAAAATCTGTTTTATTCAGGTCCATATCAATGCAACTAAAAATCAATATGATATGATATTCATATATTGCTCTTTAAAGTATATTTACACAAATATTAATATTGGAACAGACTGTATTTATTAGAATCACAAATTTTCAATTTATATCAATTTGATTTTATTCCCGTATTATTAAGTTTATGTAAATATATTTTACCATTTTATGAATTTCAAACCATTTTGAGTTTTAGTTTTATTGATAGATAAAAAATATAGATATATACCGTGTTAAATTAGAATGTCATAGTATGGGATTTTTGGAATTGCAAAGACTTAGTGCATATTGAATACAGTCTTAACAGATGCTCTCAAAGTTATTGTAATCGAAAGTTGACAAACCACCATTTGATATAATTATATATGAACATACAGTGTGGAACAGCCAAATGGAATAAATTCAGTAGCTCCATTATTATGCGTTTTTTTTAGAAAATTCTGAGACACGTCAATCTCTAATTCTAAAATGACATCTTGCGACGTAAAAATGTCATCCCTAAATTTAACCCCCTTCAGGTGACAGCTAGTGTTATTCTTCTTTTTAGTCAGCTAAATCGTCGGGTTTGATTTTGTAGACCATACTTTTTACATATCCCCATAGGAAGAAGTCTAACGGCGTGAGATCGGGTGATCGTGCAAGCCGTTCTACAGAACCTCGTCTATACCTATCCAGCGATTTGGAAAGATTGTGTGGAGATATTGCCGGACATTGACTTCGTAATGTGCTGGTGCACCATCCTGCTGGAACCATATTGCATTACCTGGAAGTTGTGGGTTTCCTTCAGCTGGATACAAGTATGCCATCGTCGGTATATAACATTATTTTGGAGCAGCGCTAAATAAGTTTCTCCATTCAAATTGCCGTCAATGAAGAAGGGACCAATGATATTTTCTCCAATTATTCGTGCACAAACATTAACTTTCTCAGGGTTTTGCGGGTGTAGTTCCCTCATCCAGAGAGGATTTTCTCTCGACCAGTAACGACAGTTTTGGTGATTAAATGGCCGTGAAGTGTAAATGTAGATTCATCCGAAAATAAAACATTTTCTATTTGTAAAGTATTGTCATCTATCATTTGCGTCATTTGTTCACAAAAGAGAATTTGTCTATCAAAATCATCTTCCGCGAGCTCATTAGTAGGTACCAGTTTATATGAGTGTATCTGATTTTCTGTCAATACGCGGAGAATCGAGGAATGGCTAATATTTAATGCTGAAGCTGTTTGACGACTCGACGTACATAATATATGTGGATTTTCGTCAAGCATAAATATTACATCCAATTTCTGATCATCACTGAGTTTATTGGGAGGATTTTTCTTTAGCTGCCGTACATGTCCACGTTCCCGAAACAGCTTCTCTATTTTACTTACGGTACCTTGAGATATCGGCGGCAAGTCCGGATATTTTTCTTGAAATAGGCGAACTTCGGCCTGCATTCGTATTCTGTCTCCGTAACCAATCATCTGCAGAATCGTTAATCTGATGCATTTCTGTTAGGTAAACCATCTCTCTGAATTGCAACACCAAAACTAAAGCAAAAAGTTTAACACTGACAACTGTTAACTACTGTTACAATCACATGCACGTTTCTTGGTAATTTCACTAAAGCTGATAATGGCCAACTTCTTAAATTTCAGGTTTGTTTTTTTGCTGCTTGCTCATTTTTGTCGTTCGATTGTCAAGAAAAAAATTGTACGTATTTATTATTAAGTTTTTATCTTATAGTAGGGAATGTTGGCAAGTACAGACATTTATTTTTTGTTATTATTAACATTTCAGAACCTTAAATTTGACAAATTGTGTTATAAAAGTTTTATTTTAATGTAACGAATTTCTTATGCTGGAGAAACTTTATTTGTTGTTAATTTCTGCAATAAAATTTAAAACCTTAGCAGTTTTGAATAGAGAATGAAAAGACCTTTCAAATGAAGTATCACAAGCCCCGACTTCCAATTTGAAAATTTAGGGGTTGTAGCTGTCACCTGAAGGGGGTTGATTTTAGGGATAACATTTTTACTTCGCAAGATGTAATTTTAGAATTAGAAATTGAAGTGTCTCAGGATTTTCTAGGAAAATAAATAATAATGGAGCTACTGAATTTATTCCATTTGGCTGTTACATACTGATGTATACAGTGTGTAACAGCACACTGTATGTAACAGATGAATATATTTAAGTTTCAACAGTTCTGACACTTAGCTAGATTGTAGTGAAAAAATGATAGTTATCAAACTAAATACTACTATAAAAATAAAAATAAAATGAATTATGACCTCCAAAATATAATTGCTAAAACATAATATTAATTATATTATATTATATCATCAGCAGAACTTAATGTTGAAATGCCAAAATGAAGAACACGATGGTAAATAATGCGTGGCACGCAATCCCCTCATTGTTCTTAAATAAAAGCATATTCTTCTACTAAAATCATTTATGCCTCAGGATAATAAATTATTCATGTTTATGACATACCTGAAAAGGAAGCACTCTTTTCCACGATTTTTATAGTGTCCCCGATGAAATACAAACTGCACCACTGGTGAAATAACAGGATCAGGGGAATAATAAAATATGCTATTATGTACAAAGTTTACTGAGTGTTATTTGAGTTTTATACTCATAGTAGGTAAGTTGTATATACATACTCATAAAATGGATATTCAAAAAACTCATTATAAATTATCTTTTGTCACTTCTTTTTTCACAAATCTACTGAAGGGGTTAAATGAAGTTTGTTTAAAACCTTTAGGTATGTCCTGTTTATAAACTGCGAATAAGTGAAAGCAATAATGAATACTAAACAGTATTATACATATATTGGTAGTTATCGGTTGCGTCCATAAAACATCAATTGACAAAGGATTTTTTGGGATGTTGGACAAATAACGATCTATTAACTTTCTGCCGACTTTTCGTCCAATTTACTTAGACTTTATCAAGGCTCAATTCGTTTTTTTTTTAAATAATAATAATAATAATAATAATAATAATAATAATAATCTCTTTATTCTGTAAAATATCCTTAGAAGGCATAGAACATGTCAACATTTACATAATAAATAAACTACAAATACAAACATGTCATAGAACATAGAAACAACATAGAACATGTCAACATTTACATAGTGTATAAACTACAAATACAAACAAGTTAAAATTTTAGTCTTAAAAAATGGAATATATAAAGGGTATACACAAGTTGGGTTTATAAAAACACATAACAGTAAATAGTGTAGATGTTTAAAATTCTGATTCACAGAAGTATTCATCTAATTTATAGAAACATTTTTTGTACAAAATACTTTTTTAGTTTTCTTTTTTTTTTTTTTTTAAGTTATCAGGTAAGTGGTTATAAACTTTTATTATAGAAGATGTTACACCATTTTGTACTTGTGTTAAATCTGTGTGGTAAGGAACAAGAATATCTCTAAAACGAGTTTGGTATTCATGTCTTTGTTCATACTGTTGGAAAAATGCAGTGTATTTTTTGTAAAACAGGACACATTCTAAAATATAGAGTGATGTTATGGTAAGTATGTTATTATTTATAAAATAAGGTTTACAAGAGTCTGTTTGTTTTAGATTAAATATATTTCTTATACATTTTTGTTGTATGACTTTTATCCTGTCTATTTCTATGGAGTTTCCCCACAGTATAATGGCATATTTAATTACTGATTGAAAATGTGAATGATACACAGTTAGACTTACATCAATACTTACATTATTTCTAAGTGTTCGTAATTGGTAACACAAGGAGCTTAACTTAGGGGTTAATTTCTGAATATGCGTCTTCCACGTTAATCGCGAGTCAAGATATACACCTAGAAACTTCACAGTCTGTACATCTTGAAGTTCTATATCATTGATTTTCATTTTGATAGTTTCTTCTGGATGAAATGAAGAATGGAAATGAATTATTACAGTTTTTTCAATGTTTAAGGTGAGCATGTTTTCATCATACCAGTCATTTAATTTCGCGATTGATTCAGCTATTTTATTTTTTAGTTCCACAACAGATTTACTAGGTATAATTGCAAAATTGTCGTCAGCATAAGCTATGATTAATTCTGAGAGGACATTTGGTAAATCATTTACATAAATTATGAACAGAAACGGTCCCAGCACCGAGCCCTGAGGAACACCTCGCTGTATATGCCGCCATTCAGATAATATCTGCTCTCCACTTTCATCATATGCACAAATTTTTTGCATTCTATTGGTTAAGTATGATTTTATTAATTTTTGCGCCACCCCTCTTACACCAAGCTTACTCAACTTAATTAACATACTGTCATGGTCGATTGATGAATCCTGGTGAATACTGGCCTATGTCATTCCAAAGATTGATCCTTTTCTCTACCTGTAGGTATATGTGTTTAAATATTTTAATAATGTTGTTATATTTCTTTCTTTTGTTAAGAAACCACACTACACGAATAATTGCCTAGGCTCGATTTACTGTGGTAAATCGAGCCTAGGCAATTATTACACAGTAAATCGAGCAATTATTCGTGTAATGTGGTTATAAAAACAAAAGAAAGAAATATAACAACATTATTAAAATATTTAAACACATATACCTGCAGGTAGAGAAAAAGATCAATTTTTGGAATAACATAGGCCAGTATTTTAAAAAAACACTAATTGAGCCTTGATAAAGTCTAAGTAAATTGGACGAAACGTCGGCAGAAAATTAGTAGATCGTTATTTGTCCAACATCCTAAAAAATCCTTTGTCAAGTACCTATTACATATTTTATCACACTTATTTAATATTTTTTTTGATAAAAATTCCCAAATCCGAGCTTCATATTTTACAGAACACATAAGTATCCGTCACATTTAACGTCGGGCCGTTGCGTTGTATCCCGCCGAATGTTGTACATCAAAGTCCAAATAAGCGTTGACACCTAGGATGACACAGTTTCAACAATAAAACAGAATTTATTAACGAAATAACGACAGTAGCGCTATGAAATATTTGCATCGCGCCTGCCTGTGAATATTTTATCTGGACATCTCGTTGGGCAACACACTGTGAGTGCGTCCCTAATGTGTAAACTTTTGAAAAAAAAAACACGTGTTGTTTGCTTCGTTAAACGAGTACCATAAAACGGGGTTACTTTGCACCTTAATGGGTTACTTTGCACCACTATGAAAAATATTTTAAATTTAATAGAAAATTATTAAATTTGGATTTTCCACTTTCATTAGTAGATTTTAGCATAACATTTTTTTTTCAGTTGTGAATCTTTCTTTCCTTCGTTCCTTTCTTGCTTAAAATTTATTTTTATGGTGGTGTAAAGTAACCCATTAAGGTGCAAAGTAACACCGTTCTACGGTAATTTTAAATACGATTTTTTTAAAGTGCGATTATTAGTATCTGTGGTTGCGTTGAATATTGGGTACTTTTTTAGATGATTATACTCGCTGTATACTTATCTAGTATAGTAATGTTATTCGTCATCACAAAAATAGTAAACAATGTTTCACTAAGTAGTTAATAAAACTTCGAACAGTTTTGGCACAAGTTAGTTTTCAGATGTTACTTTTTTACTACATGTTACTTTTTATTTCATAAACATTTAATTGTTGGAATCAAATTTTTGGGGGACAATCATACATTAGTAATTTAGATGAGATTTTTTCCTTGCCGTTCAAAAATAAATTAATTATTGAAAAACATTACTTTTCAAAAATTGCCTTGCATCACAAACATACGAATTATGCAACCACGAATATTTTCAAAGGACTATTTAGTGGTTTATATTAGTTTTTTTTTCCAATTACTAATGTTTGATTTTTTACTTAAAAAATACATTTTAAAATTAAGTACGTAATTAGGTGTGAGATTAAAAAAAAATTAAAAACAGAAAAATTAGTTTTTTCCGGAACTAAGGAAAATTTAATTGTTTTATAACTTGGCAACTTGGTTCGGTAAAGTAAAGCCAACAAATGATCAGAAAATCTCATTGATATCTTACTTACATGGAATATATTGCAGAAAATTTTGAAACTCTCCGTAAAGCATCACTTACTAATTAGAGAAAAAATCAACCGGCTTATATATGTTTTCAAACAAGTAAAAATTAGAACCATACATTTTTTTAAATCATAGCTGAACAGATTTGTCATTTGATGTCAACTTGTGGTCATAGTGTGGCGATCAATATTATGTTACATAGCAGTTTCCAGAGAATCAACTTTACAAATTAAAAAACGAAAATTTACTAGAAAAATAAATGGACATGAAAAAAACTTTTGTACATAGTCTGGAGAAATGCGTCGTATTTCTTAAGTTTGTTCCTTTAAATCATCCGAATTTATCTAACGAATAAAGTATACTTTATTTTGTAACTACCCCCTCCAAAAAAATAGTCGGAAGATGATAGATGTAATGATCGGGCTGGTCTCTCAAATGTCCCTTTTTTTTCTGTTCAACGATTTTGGAAAACGTCATCTACGAGGTGTGTAAATTAAGTAATGAGATTGGCAACGTAGCGCTCGATCTAGCAACACTGCCAGATCGAGCCAGGACTTGGAACAGCGGTGAATTAACATGTAATGCACCTTCATTTCATTTATTTGTTCTTTGTGATTCTTTTTGTAAACCGTTTTTTTCTAGTGCGTTTTAAAAATTAATGACATTAATTTTGAGCAGCCATGTGCTATCAGGTTTTTTTTCGGACTTGTACACAGCGCAACGGATACTTTTGCAGAATTTCAACACGTCTACGCAGACAGTGTTTTTTTCAGTGTTCAGCGGAAGGCTTTGTTGATAAAATACGGGATCTTGTGCGTTCAGATCGTCGGTTGACGGCAAGAATGATCGGGGAAAAGTTAAATTTGAATCACACCACTGTTCATTTCATCATTTTGATTAACGAATTGAGGATGAAAAAAATCTGCGCAAAAATGGTCCAAAAAAACCTTGCTCAAAACAAAAGGACATCAGGACAGAAAGGTGTCTTGACTTCTTGAAATTGATTGAAAATGTTCCCAATTTTGGAACGTGTCATTACTGGTGATGAGACTTGGGTGTTTGATTGCGACCCGGAAATCAAGTGCCAAAGAATAGAATGGCACACTTCAAGCTCTCCAAGACCCAAAAAAGCAAGAATGAGCAAGTCGAAAATCAAATGCATGCTGATTTGCTTTTTTGATAGCCAGAGAATTGCCCACAAAGAGTTCGTGCCTCCAGGCCAAACAGTAAATCAACACTTTTATAGGGAGATTCTTGAAAAACGAAAAAGGGTCATGCGTGTGAGAACAACTGGATGTTGCATCACGACAATGCGCCTTGTCACACAGATATTTCAGTAAACGGGTTTGAGCCAGTAAAAACATTCCTGTGGCTCCTCAGCCTTCTTATTCGCCTGACTTGAGTCCTTAAGACTTTTTTCTCTTCTAGAGATTGAAAAATCACCTCCAAGGGATGTCATCCATAGAGACCATAGAAAACATTTGAACGGCTGTAACCGACCAGCTGAAGGCTATTCCAGTATACGAGTTCCAACACTCCTACGAGGATTGGAAGAACCGTCTTCAGCACTGTGTGGCTTCCCAAGGAAGTTATTTTGAAGGAGACACTACTGAATTGTAATTCTATTCGAAATTTTTTTCTGATTTTTTCACGACTTTTCAAATAACACATGTATAATTTTCACATACGACGCTGTATTACAGTTCCACCCAGACGTGCCCCAATGTGGCAATCTCTAAAAACATATTTAATCCAGTAGCGATCACATTTATTATCTATATCCATAATCGATTTCTTATTTGTTTCGTTTGAGCGCCATAAACGAACAACCGTCTGAATGAGGGCATATTTCATTTATATAAACGGAATATTAGTAAATAATGGGGAGCGGCACCGGCATTATACAATATTCTCCGGCCCCGCCACTGATTAAGGCCGAAAGAAAGCTGGGCGTAGTATTTGATTACAGTGTTAAGATTGTGCATTTATGTTCCCATTAGGTTTTCTAAGAATGGATATTACGATTTTATGGTATTGTGGTTCTAGATCTAACGACGTTGACTCGCATAAAGCCACACACGCTGATTCCATTAAGGAAGGAGACGAGACAATTGATTGTTTCTTCTCGGCGCGTATTAGTTTCGGTGTTATCGCTATCTTACCCGTTATCGCCTGTGATTATTGTTCTGTTCTCGTTAATTAAGAGATATTTAAACAAGCGGCGATGATTTTACACTATTTTATAAAATCAGAGTTTGAAAATAAATATTTACCACAAACAGTGAGGAAAACTTTATAGAAATTTACACAGGATGTAACACAAAGTGCATATAAATTAGCTACCTGCATATGTACTTAAAACCGATACATTAGAAATGAGTTTCTTGATTGACATATTTGCGACGCATCGTCATATTCTATCTTAATCATAATTTTCATTGATTCATAATAATTTCGGTTGTTTCTGATATTACATTGAGCAGTATACTGTCACGTTGTCACGCAGAGCCGGCACTATACAATTCCATGATAATTAAAGTATAAGCCGTATTTTTGACGCGCATATTTCTTGCCCCTTTGTACCTACGTCACGCCACGTATAATTTTATCCCGAACGAAGGGTTCGCGGGAACCTGTAATACACTTTCTCAGTAAAACAGCGAGCTATTCAGTTAGCAACCTAGCTGCGCGACGGTGTAAACGGGTCGACCGCCGGCGCCGCATTGAAAACAATTTTTTGTCGCAAGTCACCCGTGATTTCGTGTACTGTATTTACATATCACCTGAGTTTGTGTAATTTCTGCAGTGGTTACCATTTGTGAATAGACTTAAGAAGATGATTGAATATTACAAGGATTTTACAATAAAATTTGACAAGTAGTTGTCAGTTGCCAACTGTCAGAATCGTTAGCTTCATATCAGATTTATATTCAGCGATCTACAAAACAGTTTTTTAATAAATTTCCATTTTTATATATTTTAAATGATGACTTGATAGCTAGTTGACAGCTTTTTGACAGCTGCCGATTGTCGGAAACGACAGTTTGAATTACGATTTGTATCCAGTAATCTCAAAAACTTTTAAATGTCTGTAAGATTTTTTATAAAATTATTTCAGGCAATGTGTGTTGCAAAAAAGTATGCACTTATTTTTTTGTGAAACACTAATCGCTTCAACTTGAATTTTGCAATGTTCCTGACGTTTTTTAAATTTTCTAATAGCAGAGCCGAGTTCAGTGGCTCAAAATATATAGAATCCAATGGATTTTTTAGATGTGTCTCTGTGGGCAAAAAACGGCACTTTTTAACTGTTCTTTATACAGTGAGGTCCATAAGTAGCGGATAAATTCATTATCTACATAATTTACAATTAATGAGTAAAATCCTGAAACACGTCAATTTTCAATTCTAGAATGACATTTTTTTGTGCATAATTTCATACCTCCCCCCTCCAACCCCCTTGGAGTGACAGCTACCCCTTTAAAATTTTTAAATGGAACGATGGTGCGTGTGATAGCTCATTTGAAAGGGTTTTTAGTTAGGGTTGAATATAAGGTTTTTTGAATTTTGTATATTTTTCATCAAGAAAATTAAATTTGATAATTTCAAAATTATTATTTTTATGAAATGTATACAAATGTATACAATCCGCCTATCTGTAAAATCTGACGTTTTTAGTTAATTTTGTGTCAACATTCAACTTAAATGTATTGGTTTCCCTGTTTCGCTGCGCAAAATACCCAACAAAAAGAAAGAAGTATAACGGGTTTTCTTTTTATACATCAGAGAAAATTATACATTTAAATTTCTTTATTTGCTACATCTGTGAAAACTTATTATTCTATTATGTTATTTATCGCTGATCGTCAAGTTGATCATTATTTTGACAATGAGTCTTTCGGATACCCAAAGAATTGAAATTTTGATATTATTAGGATGTGGTGACAAAACAAGAACACAGAAGCAGGTATGCGAAATATTCAGTAATAAGTATCCTGACCGCCGCATTTCCCAGTCTACGGTTAGTAGAATAGAAAACAAATTTCGTGAATTTGAAAATGTCAAAAATTTGTAATGTTTGTAAATCTGGTAGGAAACGCATTTTAGGGGATGAACAGAAATTGGATATATTGTTAGATATTCAAGATAATCCACATAAACCTACAAGACAAGTTGCCGCCGATAATGATGTTAGTAAAACGTCCATATTGCGTCTTCTAAAACACGAAAAATAGCGCCCATATAAAATTCATTTGGTTCAAGAACTGACCGACGATAACCCTGATCGCCGATTGGAATTTTGCGAAGTCATGGTAAATATATGCCAAGATAATCCTTTATTTATAAAAAACATTCTTTATTCTGATGAAGCAATAAATTAATCAAATCACCCCGGAAACAATACAAAATATTTTAGGAGAATTAAAAACCCTTTCAAATGAGCTATCACACGCACCCTCGTTCCATTTAAAAATTTTAAAGGGGTAGCTGTCACTCCAAGGGGGTTGGAGGGGGGAGGTATAAAATTATGTTCAAAAAATGTCATTCTAGAATTAAAAATTGACGTGTTTCAGGATTTTACTGATAAATTGTAAATTACGTAGATAATGACTTTATCCGTTACTTATGGACCTCACTGTATATCAAAGTGCTTCGAATACCTTTGATGAAACGTTTTGTGTATAAAATTTTATTTTCCGGTTACAAATAATCTGTATTTGATATATGTCTCTCATCTATGTACATAAAGAGCTTTTTTAAATTTTCACTTAAGATACCTTACTTTGTTACAGTTATCTGACATTCTGGCAACGTTTTCCTCGCATTTTCTATCTAAATAACCTTTGCGAAGCAATCTACATATCTAGAAGTGTTACCGGTAGACGAAGGAATATTGTCACATTACATCAGAAGAAATAACAACTTCCGGTTGAGCGGTTTTATCAACAGCAGTAAATTGCACAATACGCATAACAATGTTGCATATCAAAACTATAAAGGAAAATTACATATTTTACGAGTATATTTATCGTAGAAATAGCAATTCCAGAAAATAATAACTTTAATACAAACCGGACACTGTTTAAGACGACACATCAGGAAATTTGAAACTATTTGTTTCTTATCTAACTGTGACTCATATTCCAACATTTTTTAATAAGTCTTTGTAGCAAAAAAGCACAAAACAAGATATACATATCCACAATATAGTAAAATCCAGATAGTTCTTGGTTTCTAGCAATACGAAATTCCCAAACGTTATAAATATTATCAAAAAAATTTGCATGTAGTGCAGTGGTAGTATTTGGGATTTAAAATTAAGAAAGTTTTTTAACCTTTCTTTCCTTTCAGTCCAAGGGCTTTTTGATGTATTGTCCCTTTGTGTGGTGGCTATCCAAAGTGAAATAAAATATTCATGTTAGATATAGTGAGTTCTGTGAGAGTAGTGTTAGATGTGTTCTTCTTATGAGTTCTGGTTGCTGAGAAATTTAAACACGAGTTTTAAATAAAAATATATAGAGATGTATTAAAATATTTTTCGTTTCAGCATACATTGTTTTACTTAACATTCACCAAATTGTATGAAAACAATGTAGTCGTGGGGAAAAACTCTGGTACTTTTTTTTCACTGTCCCTTTGATTAAATATGCTTTTTTATTCTAATTTCATCTTTTGATATGCCTTGTTCGACTTTTAAAGGTAATATTTTATAGTAGCTGAATTTTAATAACTCTTTATTTCAACAGAGACAAAAGCGAGTTTATGGCAAGTCGTTTCTGTATAGGAATATAAAGTGAGCGATAGTCGGGAAATAATATGAACCATAAAGCACAACGAAATTGTAATATGAAAGGCAAATAAAACTTAAATTAAAATAAATTTTCATCGCATATTATGAAGAGCTATAAAATAAGACATGAAAAAAGCTTTTGAGGCTACTTGGGGTTATACGCAAAATTTATGCTTCTACCGTAATAGTCGATTTATAATAAATTTTCAATGATTCTAAAACAACGGTCTTAAAAGTGAGAGATGAAACTTTTTTATGGTCTGGTGCTTAAAAGTAGTTACAGTTCTACTAAATGATAAAATATGCTTAATATCCATTAGTGTGACCTAATTCACAAGCTGCTCCAAGATGTACCGGCTAAATTGCTAGCAAAGGAATAACTACTTCGGCATTCAATGTATCTACATGGAGGGGTACCATGATTTAATAAATAACACTGACAACCAACAGAAAATCAATTGATAATTGAAAATTCCATATACTTTTGCAAGCTTTAACTTAATCTCAATTTTCTCATATATTTTACCTTAATTAATCCCGTACTGGCAAGAAGAGGATATTCGTTATTTTTTTAGTCAATATTCAAGATTTTTTAATATTAAGTAATTTTAATAGATATTTTTTTTAAATAATGATATTTTTTAGTAATTGTTTGTAGACACTTTATTTGACCTATTTTGCAAACTTACCCAAATTCTCTTGCTTTAAATTTCAGTCGCATCACCCATTAATTTGAAAATGACAAAAAAAGAAAGACAAAATATAGACGACTCTTAATCGTTATAATAATTGACGGTACCTATTCTTATTCGTTATTCCCCACTCCGCATTTTTCGGAGAATTTGGACAGCAGCCATCTTGTAAGTTAGTTAGCAAGTCTCGTCTCAAGGGGTGTGTCCATCGGATCTCGCTCACTTCTGACAGTCGCCATTTCTCTTGTATTTTTTCTCTTCTACTAAAATGTTCGTACTCCGTCTATCCCATGGTTTACTCACTGTTTTTCTAGTTGATATGATGACAACACACTCTGTAGGTGGATGTGTATCAAATTTGAGGTGAATATCTCGAATCATTTATCATTTCGAGTTATTTATAAGCAAAGAGAAGTATTACCTCATTTATTCCTCAACCCCTAAACTGATTAAGCACAAATCCTAGTCAACTCAAGATCTCGATAAACTATATAGGTACCTACTTGTTTAGTAAGGCGGAGCGTCACAGTCGATAATTGTCTGATCGAAATGTTTGGGGCGGGAAAAGTTGCATTTTGGCCTCAATAACAACTGGTTAAAATTTGAAAACGATCGGTTAACATCTTTTGCCCCCGACAGAAGCTCAAAGTTTGCAAATTTTAGTCAAAAAATTAAAAAAAATGCATTTTTTAAAAAATATGTTTTTTAACGTTATCGTGTTTTTTCGTGGCACAAATAACGTCATTAAACTTTATAAATATTGAAAGAAAGAGAAAATTTAACGTTTTGATGTTTCGAGTTAAAACGGCCATTTAAGATTTTTGTATTTACTATCATGCAGCATTTAGCTCGCTTTTCGTTTTCGAAGCGACCCAGAGTTCTGGGTCGCTTCTGAGTCTGATGAGTTCACCACGGAGAGGTAACTGCAATTTGAGTTCCACCCACACCCTACCCAATCAGCCAACCATGAGTGCTGTTTAATGGATCGGTTTCCAAGGATCCTCAAAATTTGAAGTCCTTCTTAGTTTCGAAGGAAGGCATGTAATAGATTGGGCCACAGTAAACGTAACTGAGACCCGTCTTCTGGCTCATTTACCTATAGAAGACCTTCAGTGCATCGTCAGTGAGAGCCTAGGTGATAAGTATTTATTTTCGAGACTGCCATGCCACACGCAGGCCGTTGAGAGAACTGTGAAACTTGTAACCGAAGCTGCATCCAAAGTTTGTGGCCCAGAGAAGAGAGACGGCTTCATTCGTACAACTCTCCAGTCAAGGCAAAAAATGCCTTCCTTCGAAACTAAGAAGGACTTCAAATTTTAAGGATCCTTGGAAACCGATCCATTAAACAGCACTCATGGTTGGTTGGTTGGGTAGGGTGTGGGTGGAACTCAAATTGCAGCTACCTCCCCGTGGTGAGTTCTAGGTCGCTTCGAAAACGAAAAGCCAGCTAAATGCTGCATGATAGTAAAATACAAAAATCTTAAATGACCGTTTTAACTCGAAAAATCAAAACGCTAAATTTTTATCACAGAAACGAGGCTATGCCACCGAGCAAGTGTGCAGATCAGATATAAACGACAAATACACATATTTATGCATTATAGTGTAGCGTTTTATTAGATGAAAATTTAAACTCGCACTTTAAACTAACACTATTTATTTTAACAATACAACTACGGACTAACACTATTTAACTACACTAATTTAATTTTATACAATTTATATTAGAGCGTTGTACGAAGAGCGCGCCGTTCACATGATTCAAATAGAGACTATTGTCCCGCGTCGAAATACCCCGTTATATATCCATGCGGATTCTACCAGTAGCTTCCCGGCGCTTCGATTCCCGAACAATCGGGCAAAGCAGCCGTGATCTTTCGACGCGGGCGCTGCCCGCGTACGTCATCGACGTGCGGTGGGCTGGATTCATCGAAGAAGGCAGGGGCGGACTCGCCCAGCGTTCGTAATAATAGCACTAAAATGAGGAGTATTTCAGACAACTAAAGATGCAAAAAGAACTTGTCTAAAATGTTTTAAAACACTCTAACAATTTATAAAACAAATGACGTTATTTGTGCCACGAAAAAAAACATGATAACGTTAAAAAACATATTTTTTAAAAAATGCATTTTTTTTTATTTTTTGACTAAAATTTGCAAACTTTGAGCTTCTGTCGGGGGCAAAAGATGTTAACAGATCGTTTTCAAATTTTAACCAGTTGTTATTGAGGCCAAGCGGCAACTTTTCCCGCCCCAAGCATTTCGATCAGACAATTATCGACTGTGACGCTCCGCCCTATTGTGTAGGTGCAATTTCTTTTCTTTAATGGAACTTTTCTCGCCCAACTCAAAATGTTGATATTTTAAAGTATTTTAAGCCTATTTAGGTACATATAAAATTTTTACAAGGTTTTTGCAAGGACTTTGCAAGGATTTTACCATAATAGCACCTGGATGTGAAGCTAAACAGCTCGAAGTAAGAGCTGACAATTTGAAAATATAGAAAAATATTTAGGTATTTCATTAAAAACAGAAAATCAATTAAAAGTACTGTTTTTATGTACAAAAAAAAAGTAACAGAACGACTGTTTAGGGTGTACCTATTAAAGTTTTAATCACAAATGTTAAGTTATACATAGTTATAACTTCTAACATTCTTGTCCTATGCTTTGCTCGAAAAGAGGATTTATTAACGATATGCTTTACCTCATGCCATCTCGAAGACGGGGAACGTTATTTCCAAGCCCCAGGTGATCAAAGTTAACAACTGAAACAACGTGCCGGCATATTGTAAAGTATTTTTCAACATTTTCAAACTTAACGAGGTACAACGCTTGTGCCATCTACATAAATTATAACGAGCCTGAAAATATAAACTTAGCATAAAGTAGGAGTGGCATATGAAAATTTAAATGTTGTTAAATCGCTCAAATTTAGTACGGGCTCAGAATTTGTGGTTATGTTTCTCACTAGAGTCGGTTATTAGCCCAATACATGGAACGAAAAGGGAAAACAAGGGTCAACATAAAGAAAATTAACTAATACATATACTAGTAGTTAGGTAATAGAAATTTTTGGAATATCTATTTCTTAAATGTAAGTACCACTATTATTTACTTAAAACTAGTTACAATCTTTTCAATTTTTATTTTTTGTTTTTCAACACGCGTACAGTTTAGTACCTACTGACAACACAAGGCCACAAAATGAAATCGAAATTAATTTTGGGGTCATAGGTCACTTTCCTCAAGGTCAAATGAAGGCCAAAATACGTTTTTCCAGTGATATAACTTTTTTGACCCCCCAAATGACCTCCAGAGGTCCCTTTGACCAACGGCTCAAGATTGTGGACAAGAATCATATACTGACTGAGTCCGTTGATGTTAACAGATAGTAAAACAATGAGGAAGTGTGGTAATGGTTACCGGTAATATTATTGAATAGCCACTATCCAATAAAATTGTAGCTAACAATAACCACACCTACTATTTTGCTATGTTTTAACATCAACGGGCGCAGTCTGTATTTTGCTTAACATGTAACCTAAATTTGCTTTACATTTTACAGTTTATTTCAAAAGTGTACAAGCATAATAAAGCATATCTCAACAAATGAAAAGATATAGAACAGCAAATTATACACCTTATTAACGAGTAACCCCTAACTTTTCTATATAGTTTAATGATTTTCTTTAGAAATTTGCATTGATTGTGGATCCTCAATGATTTTGAAGAATATTGCGTTCCAGATTTATAGACGTGCATACTGTGGTGCACACATTCTTGCTCACCGTACTAGTTTAGACCATTTTAAATATTCACCAATTCACATGGGTACAATTAAGGGTTTCGAAACTCGTTCGACATCTAGTTACGTGTACCATATTATAGACGACGCCGTATCCGAAGAAAAGCTAATTTATATGCCTCTAAATGTCCCATAAATTCCACACGTTTAACAATATTCCAGACACGGCGCTCTCGATTAGAATCAGATAATTAAAGAAAAGTATCGTATTTAGTTTGATATGTTAATTAAGTTCAGTTAAAGACTCGTACAATAAATTATCTGTACAGTTAATTGAATTGCTTAATTATTCCGTATAACGAGTGGAGGACAGAGGCTATTACGCAGTGGTAATTTATGAGTCCGTCTAACCGAAGAAGGGTCATTTGGATATATTCGATATTTAGTCCAAACATTACTAGGAAAGAAATAAAGACAAGTCTGATGTATAAATTCATCATTAGTTTTTATTTCCACGTTCACGTAGTGGAGTAACAGAAGTAGGTATAGTACTGATTGAGAAAATTAAAATTACTTTCAACGTTATATTTGTTTGAGCAACTGAGTAGCTTAGAATAAAAAAAAAGTATTTTGAACATTATTTATTAACGGATGCTTTTTGTATGGAAATCTAAGAAGAAAAAAACGGAAATCCGATGAAGCAAGGTCTGGAGAATAAGGCGGATGTGGAACAACCTTCCAAAAGAGCTTGGTAATAAAGACTAATTGGAGCGTTCGGGGAAAAAAAGTAACATGCCACATTACATTAATACTGAGAAAAGTTAATTTAAAATATTTTAACAAATCCTCAAATAATGATATTAAAGTTAGACCTGTTACAATTTGATATGTAATAGAAAGGAATATATTTTTGTGCTTATAGTCTAAAACATTGAGATACTGTTTTGGTATCCAAGAAAAAAAATTAAAACAAAAAAAAATGGTGGCTTCTTACTGTTTTTCAAACTAAAAAAAAGGTAATAAACTGTAAAAAAAAAGTCCAAAATACACATTTTATCAGACAAAGTTAGGGAATGATAATTTTAAGGAAGGATAATGATAATTTGTTTGAATACATGGCAATATTAAAAGGTAATTAGGTATGCCTATGCTATTCAAAACAAAAACACACCAAATCTAGTCCCACTCATTAAAATCTGTATTCAGCATCCAAATTCAGTACATCCATAGATTCAGCATCCAAATTTTCTGTTTCGCCATCATAATTATGATGCACGGCTGGAATATATGGAAGTAAAACCTTTAGGTTCGCAAGTTTTTTAGGGTTAATTCTAACTGTATACAAATACCACATACGTGGGATCCACATACGTAACATATCTATGTACATAAATAATAAGTTTAATGAAAAATATCAAAAATGTAAAGGAAAATAATACGACTTCCTACGGCAAACATATAACTGTTTTAGGTGGGAGTTAAAAAGGGAACTATGCTATTATGGCACCATCTAGTAGTGAATAGCCAAAATGCACTCACTGTGGCTTGATGCCTTTTTCAAACACTGAATTACATAGAGAACCCAAATTCACCAAAAATGTGGCTTGTTACTATTTTCCCCCGAGCGCTTCAATTTTAACAAAAGGGTGGATATTGAATAAAGGATAATCGGCTTTGTTAGTCAAGCATAAGCAGTTCATATACAGAGTTTAGTCAAAATCGAACACAAAGCATGAACATTGAGTGTTTTCATTGAGCATTTACGGTATAAATATCGGGATGTAATGTCAATTTTCACCACTGTCCCATAAACCATAAAAAATCTTAGCGGCCAATAATGAAATATATAGTGAAATCTTTTATTTCAAGAAGGACTTTCTGACGAATAATGTTGTGAAATATGAGGCCTAAAAAATTACATTAAAAAAAAAAACATTTTAAAGAATTAACAGTGATTTATAACTTTAAGTAGGTAATACTGAAATATTGAATGAAAATAGCGAATCAAGATTCAACCTTTGATGAAAAAAGTCGCCTGTTTTTAGGCCATAAAAAACACTATGCACAGGTAAAAGATCTTTTGGTTCTACCGATTTTATTGATTTAAAATTAACTTTCAAAAGTTCGATTCAAGTATTCCAATTTTTTTTTGACAATATTTTAAAACTGCGATTTGTAGAAAAATATATGTAAAGTTTCAATGTACGCTTCAATGTTAATTTTTTTATTTGATATAGCCTCCAAAATATCTATTTATTGTTGACAATGAGGTATCCATCAGTCGAAGGTGGTCTCTGCTATTCCTAAATTTTAAAAGCGTTAAATTAACTTTGGTGTTGATGTTTATAGTTGAAAGAATCAGCATTGAACAATGTGTTAATGTTTTCTCCATTCCATGCATATTTTTTTTTGAGAAATGAAACAATTTTATACGTGGTTTCTACAATTTTTAAAACAATTTTATACATACAGGGTTTGTCCGGAAAGTAATGTCAGTGAATTTTTTTTCCCGAGACTGTAAGCGCCAGCCCGCGCTTTACGTGCTGGCATTGTGGTGGGGGGATCTGGCAACAAGATCCAACAAGCGTCAGTTGGCTACCGGTCGTTGTAGCGGTCGCATCACTCGTTCTTTGAGAGTCGTTACAGTGACCCGGTGAAAGAAAAAATGCAACGTTCGCTTGAGCAACGGATGAAGAAGGCTTTCGGCGTCGATTGTCTTTCGGACAGGCAAATTTTCCGGTGGCACAAGGCCTTCGCAGAAGGTCGGGAAGATGTCAACGACGAGAACCGCGCTGGACGGCCATCAACCTTCAGTTCCGACGACAATGTGAAACGTGTGCGTGACTTGTTGAACACTGACCGTCATCTAAGTGTCCGTTTAATTTCCGAAACATTAGATATTACGAAAACCATTGTTCACGAAATTGTGTCAGAGTCTTTAGGAATGAGGAAAGTGTGCGCGAAGCTCGTGCCAAAAGTGCTAACGGACGATCAAAAATCGAGGCGCCTCGAAACCTGCCAAGAACTTTTGGACACCTGCGAAGACAACCCCGCTTTCCTTGATGACGTCATTACCGGGGACGAAAGTTGGGTCTTTGAATACGATCCGGAGACGAAGAGGCAAAGTGCGGAATGGCACACGTCGAACTCCCCTCGCCCCAAGAAGGCCAGGATGTCCAGGTCAAAGATCAAGACAATGCTGATTGTCTTTTTTGATTGCCGAGGATTGGTCCATCATGAGTTCGTTCCCCAGGGGACAACCGTAACCGGAAAGTTTTACGTCGAGGTGCTGAAGCGGCCGAAATGCAGGGTGAGATGCGTCCGCCCAGACATCTCAAAATCCTGGAAACTTCACCACGACAATGCGCCTTCGCACACCTGCTTCCTCATGGCCGATTACCTCGTCAAGGCAGGCATCACCGTTGTTCCCCAGCCTCCCTACAGCCCCGATGTGGCGCCCCCAGACTTTTTTCTGTTTCCGCGCCTCAAAACCCCAATGAAAGGACAGCATTTTGGGTCGGTGAAAAATATTCAGAAGGCTTGCACCGACTCTTTAAAGGCGATTCCGGAAAACGACTACCGTGCGGCTTTTGATGCGTGGAAGACCCGCTGGAACCGATGTGTGGATGCAGGAGGAATGTATTTTGGAAGTTTCTAAAGATTTGTACACATAGAAACAATAAAAATCATTTTTCAAAGCTCACTGACATTACTTTCCGGACAAACCCTGTAGTTTATACAACATTTTTTAATAAAGGATAATATTTCTTGAAATTACAACTTTAAATCTTCAAGAAATATTGTCGCCAAAAAATATTACAGGAAAAGTCAAAACCCGAAAAAAAATAGTGTGGACATAAGCTCCCATAAATTGTTTCCGTTTTCCTAAAAATAAATAGTTTGCTATGGATTGAGAACTGTTACACATTATTCAGCGTTGCTTTTTTCCAGTGTAACAACAACCCTTTCGACCTCGCCAAAGTTAAGTCGCATTTAAAATGGCAGTACGAATTGCAAGAATGTTGTACACCCAAATTAAATGCGAGTATTGCATTCAATTCACATTAGACACCTAATGCCACATGCTTGGCGACTACCGCATTTCAGTGAAAGGCGTTTTACTAAAAGGAAGTACTAAAAGTTGCGGTGTTTTACACACTTTATACATACAGATAAAAGCGTCAAATCTCAGCAATTCTCTCCTAATTGACACATGCTTTCCGTAAAATAATTAACGGAAATTATGTTCTAATTATTTTTTTGAATAAGAAAAAAGTTGAATTAACGGTATATGCCAGAGTGTGTACTCAAATGTTGTGAACTATGTAAAAACAACTATTAATGAGGTCGCTATATCCACAGAAAAACCATATTTGACAATTGATGCGCCTTTTTATGGACACAAAAGATATGTAGGTTGCATTTTGAGAGAAATAATTTTTCTTCCTCTAATGAAAATGAGTTTCCATTGTTTTTAAGCACGAGATGAACTTATGCAATAAACTGCATAATAGTAAAGTAAAAAAATCTATAAATAGAATATACACTTATGGTATTTCAAAAAAATGTCCTTGAACTCAGAAATTTTTAAAATCTACCTAATCTTAATATAAATTTGTGTGAAATCAAAAATATGATTGTTTACAGACAATGAACTTTCAGACAATGAACAATGAAGACAATGAACTTTCAATTATGTAATTCACTATTTTTGAGAGCAAACTTGGCAAAAAAATACTTCTCAAAAAATACTCAAAAATCTACGAATAATTTTCTCGATAAACAAATGTGTTTAAAGTAAATAAATATTGATGAGTAAACAATTCTGTTATCGATATAAACCCCTAAACTTTATTCAATGTTACACACACATATACACATCTAGTAAAAAAATCATATCATAATGAATACTTTTGTGAACCACAAAGTTCTACGCCTAATTATATGCTTACATACATAGAATACAGAATTACAGAATACTATAAAGCATCGCTAGTTTAAAAAAAAATTGTAAAATATTGAAAAGCATTGTTTCTGTCATCTTAGAAAACCTTAAGTACCTTCAAATTGTAATACATGAATTAAATGTGGGAACTTTAGAAGATGAGAGAATATGTAGTTGAATGTGTATTTTATTATTATTATTATTTCTTATGGAGTAGGTGTAAGCCCTGTACACTGAAGCCGATGCTCATTGTGCCCCTACAGAGTGTAGGGGCACAATGTAGGTAATTCTATTCGTCCTGTTTCGTTAAGGAATTTAAGGACAGTTTTCAATGTAAAGTTTGTTACTTCTATTGGTTCTATTATTGCAGCCACAAAGTCGAATTCCTAACAGCTACCAAAGCTATTCATTAGCGTAGAATGTCGAAGAGAAGACTATTTCTCCCTCCACACCTCCTACAATAGGAATCATCATCTTCCACCGCAATTGTGGTGAGATGTCGCATGAGTCGCCGAGTCTTATAAATAGTCTCACCCCTCTGTCCATCTTAGTAGGATTCTACCCAGTTAAATATATTTTATTTATTTTATTTCAGGACAGTTTGTCAATGATAATCCAGGATTGCCTCTAACAAGGAATCTTGGCCCAGTGAAATATATGTTTTTGTCTTAATAGCTCCTTTATAGACATCCTGGATATCCAGCGGTCCAAGCTACAGATGACCCATTTCAAATGATGTGTTCTGGTAGGTTTACTAATGAACCCATACAATCTTATACAAACTACCTAAGAGTGTATTTCTACAGCTTCCAGGGCTTTCAGTACCTACTGCTTAGCTATCAGTGACGATCTGGATTTTCTTATTTCTATGTAAAAAAAGTATGAAATTTCATATTAGGCAGTGGCGGTGCGTGATCCTAAGATTGGGGGTGCACCATACATAAAAATAACGATAATCATAAGAATCATAAGAATATCCCTAATATGAGATAAATATTTATCTCATATTAAGGTCATTCTTATTAACTCTATTATTATTCGAAAACTTACCTAATTTTCTTTGTAAATGAGCTCAATTCTGCGATTTTTACATTGTGCAAATTTTTCAATTACTTTGTTATTAAAATTTTCGATATTTGTAATAAAGTCTTTTTTCAATGGAGAGCATAGCCAAAGCCGACAGTCTTTCCTGGCACATGGTGTTGCGCAAAAATGTCTTTATTCGTTTTAAATAGAAATTTTCCACAAAAACGAATACAGTTAATAATAATGTTTAAAACATACCTGTTTTTTGAAACCGCTTCATTGTGTGCTGCCACTGCTCGTCGATGAGCAGAATCGAGCATTGTCGCAATATTTGCAGTGCCTAGCATGGCTAAATTCAAAACATTATTCATGTGTCCAGCAGAATTTGCATGTTTTTTTTTTATTTTCTCGTTTATGTGATTTAAATCCGTTACTCCAGTTTTGGTCCAAGGTGTTTCTCCGCCAAACAAAACACTGCGTTCAATACATCGCATCCACTTAACCACAAATGTTTTTTAAATAAGTCATTATTAAATGTTCTTACAAATTGTTTACTTTTTTCCTTTCACGGCTAATTTTAAATTAATTTGTGGAGTGGGCCTACCTAGAGTTTTAATTTGCACTTTTTCCTCCAAACTCAAGCTAGAGAATGGAGTTTTTAATAAGTTTTGAATATAATTCATTATTCCAAACTAGATTGTAACCGAGTTTATATTTATAAAACGTGAGCGATAAAACAGCAATCGCAATGTACGAAAACAATTCACAAACCAACCGATCGATAACTCTCCTGCGCTCTTAAACTCCGTACATCATATCTATAGGATTCGCCCACTACGCGTAATAATTGTGGAGGGGCAAGCAGTAACAATACGCGTTCGCTTTTTCGTATTGCACGGAAGCATGATCGTCGTGCCGCTTTTTCGTATTGCGCGTGTCGACTCCCGCGCCGCGATCGGAAACCAGTGGCGTTGGAAATAGAGACCTAGCGTCTAGTGGATTCGTAACGCTGCGGCCAAATAATATTCAGATGGTATTAACGCTAGGGATGCGGCAAGGCGATAAATTAAGAATGCATCCATTAATTACTAAATAAAATTATTAATGCTAAATTGTTGGTAGTGCGCGCGCACCAGCGCACCTTATAGCCCACCGCCACTGATATTAGGTCACAAATTTCTGAAATAAGTTACATTGGGATATTTACAAATCAAGCAAGCAGAGATGTACCCTCTCCATATTTAGATACCAGAGTTTGGTAAGGCATTAGCAAATGAATTTTCAAAAGCATTAAAACCAAGCGTGATACGTGTTGCAATATGGCCGGTCCCCAATAAACCCATAACTCACATGTTATTATACCTTTTGACGTACATTGTACATGTTAGAGACGCGTAATAAGCGCGACATTCAGCTTCCACTGCAAAGGACCCGAAAGAGAGGGTGACCGAGGTGTTTCTAAAAGCTGTACATCGACATACAATAATATCCCCCTCGGCGGTGTATGTGCCCTAAAGGGGAACTTTTAAAAGTTGGTACCCACATTTCTTGCCCGTACAAAATTAGTTTTATCAATTTAATGTCTTTTCAGTGTGTACCTTCAGCCTATTAGTCGAACTTTATGGGATATTACATGATACGTATTTCATGAGGGCTCTAGAAATATTTTTCATGCACTCAGTTGCACCTCCCCACTATAAGCATACATCTATATAAAATTAGATAGCGTCGCTAGTTCTTAGATTCTTATTTCGGTTATTTTAGAGTCTAATATGAACCAATTCCTTTTTTTAATACACTTAGACAGTGGTATAATAATAGTCGTATAATAAAAATAAAACAATATTAATGGAGTCTATTCATGTCTATATTTTGTTAATTACAGATCATTAAAAATTCGTAATGGTTTTATTTACTGTAAACCGTTTTTTTTATTGACTGAAAAATATTGTAACGAAATAACGAAATACAAATTGTAACGAACTAACAACTAAGGTATTTAAATTACCTAAATAGAAAAGAATTTGTAAAAAACAATAATAGTAACAGTCATACAAACAATGTATACGAATTGCCAACAAATTAAACACCAAAATATTACTCATTATTTATCAGGTGATTAAGAGCAACAACAATAGGCAAATAGGACAAAGGAAAATTCTACATACCTATCCCCAAATACAGCACGTAATCAAAATCGAACGAAGACTTCATAAAAATATCAGTAGCAAGACTTCAACCTAGAAGAACTGCTTATTACTCAGTTCTGAAGAGATGATAAAAGTTGAGCATTTATTTTCATTTTTTCATTTTTTGTTGCCTCGTTCAAAAAAAAAATTACTGTTTAGTTAGACAACATTCCGAAATTTAGAATTTTTCAGAACAGGTAAATTCTAACCATTTTTTTAAAATTTACTTAATTAATTACTAATATTGATATAACCAGACATAACATTTGAACAAAACTCTTAGGAAAAAAAAATATGATCCCTGAGCGCCTGTGGTTTCAAACTTAAATATAATTTAAAAAAAAACTGCTCTATATAGTACCTATTATATTTTTATAGTTATTTTGTTGAGACAAATTTACATCTTTAGAGGTGCTCTTTTTTAATAACACAGCATAAATAATTTATAAAACACTCTGAGAGGAAACGTAGACCAAAGAAAAATTTCACGATATCATCTGAAATTCCTGGACAGCCTTAGCCGTGCATCTCTTTATCTAGACGGATATAAATATTCTTTGAGCGCGGTTAATAAGTGTAAAATTTATTCACGGGCAGGCCACATGCTTCAATGATTAATTGACACGAAAATTCCTGCCTCAAATATGGCCTAAAAGAGTTACACCATAAAAATGGCCCGTTACACTTCGTTTGGATAGTAACTCCAGCATTCCTTTACGCCGTATTTTGTACATATAAGCAATTACATGTTTATATGTACAATATACTACTAAAATAAATTTAGTGCTAATGGAATATAAACCCTGTTCTTTTTTTAGCTAAATACTCGTATCTGACCCAGTTAGATACATTTCCTGGAAACTTAATATTAATAGCTCAACTTTACTGCTCCTATTTACTGTGAAAATTGAACTTATGAAGGCAAGTGGTATTTAACTGTGAATTTTCACATCCAATTATTTTCCACGTCCAATCCAAAATTTCGAAATGTATTAAGCCTATTAATTGTCACTATTACTATACTTTCTTTCCCTACGTGGATGGGAAAATAAAGAACTTCTCACCGTTTTGAATTGATAAATTATTCTTTGCGTATGAAGTTTCAGTAAAAGACAATAGTATTTTAATAAATATGTTGGAAGAATCACTAACGAGCAACACCTTCTTCCGAAATTCGTTTGATACTCAGACAAACTGTTGCACTAAGTTTATTTGTGGTAATTATTTCCAAACCACAACAGTCATTCTGTGAGACCAACTCACAGAACGACTGTTGGTGTCGTTGAATAGTAGGGAACATGATCCCTGAAAATATATGTATTTTATAGACATAATATAGTCTAGCAGTTGGCAGAACTTCTTCTTCTTTAACGATGCTTACTTGTACGTTTGCTATCTTCATCATGCAACCGTTTGCCTTTTTGATTCCATCTTTTACTTCTGTTTGTAAATACAGCAGTTGCTGACGTAGCCTCTGAGATTCCTTGAAGTAACCAGTCGTATATAGAGCCAAATGACGACACGACACAACTACAGATAAAGTTGGTTCGACCTGCCCACTTCTCTATTTTTATCCTAGCTTTCCTTACTTAAGGAGTAGACCATAATGACGTGGTATATCCGCCGATGCTTCAAAATCGAAACAGACATGACACTTGAACTAAGACTAGGTTTGGATGTTATTTCCTCCTCTTTTGTTTTTCATTGTATGCACTTAGCTGCTCTGGATTGATCAAGGGCAATACATCCAAACAATCTTGTCTTCAGTTGCTTCGTTTAGAGTGTTTACATTTTGACCCGCTATTCTCATTTCACCTTTAGTACGAATAACTGCTTACAATATTGCCTTTTTTTATATCAACATATTCTATAAATCATTAGCATGCTCATCAATAATACCTGTTTTTTAATTCCCCGTCGAGCTTTTAATCTCTTTGTGGAACAGGAAACCAAATGAAAAGGTCAATATTTGAAAACATGTTTATTTTCTGTTTTTGCTCCAACTTTTCAAGAGAAATAAAAACTCGCTTCTGGCGCTTCCTTTACAAAACATTACAGAGTTCCACGCGCAGTATTTATTATATCCGACGTTAATAATGCCATTATGTCCATATCCAGCCCTCTGCGGGCCCTTATTTGCCTACTCGAATTATAAAACGCAATGATAGATGACAGATGACGAAACGGAAAGCTGTTTACATTGCGGGTCTACAGCCTCAGATGAAATAAATAATTTTATGCGTTGCATTAAACTTTCAAAGTATATACTTTGGGGCCCGTCTCGGTTTCCTTTTCCCATAAACAAATTGCCCGCCGCTGCCTGGGAACGGCAAATAGCCGAGTGTAAATAAAAATATAAATAAATTATACTATCACTAAACTTTGAATTGTATATAAACAGATCGATTCGATGACCTCGTAAAATTCTACGGAACACCTAAACAATCCGAGTGTAAAAATCAATTTGTTTGTGGAGCATCGCCTAATTCTTCTTGACAGTCCGAGAACTCGCCCACATGCTTATTTACAGTCGAATACTGCTAACTAAAACTGCTTCTTCCAAAGGAAATGTTATTTCCACATGGAGTTTTTCCATATTGTTTGTAATGAATCTCAAAAAACAATTAATATAACGAAGGACTCCGCTAATATCTCATGGAAATTTGGTTTCGGTTAAATTGGCCCCATTCGAAATGATATATTGATAAAAAGGCATGTCATAATGATATAATAAACTGCTCATATTCGGAGGGACATGAGCAGTTTACGAGTTTTTTGCAATTAAAGAATACAGTCCGAAATTCTGTTAGAGTGAAATTTTGAATTCCGAATGCTGTAACCGAGATCAAGAACTTATCTTGAAGGTCATCAATTTAAGGTCATTTCCTAATTACCTCTTTACGAAAAGCGTATAAATTGAAAAAATAGAACGTCAAAATTGAAATGAAATGGATTTTCTCTAACAACGGACGAATTAACCTTCATTTGACAGTTCAAAGTAAATCTGACTTTAGAACTTCATTCTTTATCGTATGATTCAATCCCTCATCGACTTCTTGTGACGAAAGAGGCTACTTCGTGTAAAGAATGTGTTTTGGTAAAATGAAAATAAGATTAATTTAAGCAAATTCGTAACCTTCAAGAGTTCTTGATTTATATCACAAGATTCGCAATTCCAAATCCGGTACCAAGTTATGGGGATGCATTTTTTAATTGTTGACAACTCGTAAACGGCTCACTTTCGGAGCATGGTATTATTCGGAGCATTATGACTTTATCAGCATCACAAGAACAACATATTTCAAATTGAGCGAATTTAACCTAGACAAAATTTTTATAAGGTACGCGCGAAGTCCTTTACAATTTATTTAATTTCTCTAACCTACACATAAAACGCCATAGAAATATTCATGGTATATAATTTTAGAATTATGCTGAAACTACCAGATTTTGTTTTTGCCATAAATTCAGTGAGAATATCTGATAAAAGAGGAGGACATGAAGCTCCCAGAAACTTAAAAACTTATTAAAAAGTAACTCTTTGTAGAATAACTTTGGTTCTTGCATTTCTGATTCATGTGATAAATTATCCAACGACTATGATTAGACATATGTACATTTATTTCTAAAATATTAGAATTTAAAAATTTGAAAACGAAGAAAATTCAAATTCACCATTTGAGAAAGAACCACTGATCTGTATACTAACTGGGCAGGCGAAGGACGTAAGTGGAGGGAAGAATTTTACGGTCCACCATTTTGTAAGACAGGAAGGAAACCCAATCGCAGCAGACTGATTTTTGCGTTATGAGCATGATCACATATCGGCGCGTATTTGAATGCTAGCAAGTGATGAGTATTAATAAATCTGATTACGGAGTAGATTCATGATGTTAACCAAAAATTATGATTGTTATAATGAATATAAAAGCCACTTATTACTTCTTTATAGTGTATTAGAATTATTTTATTTTCTATTAAGCATTCAGTGGTGTTTTAATGTGACAAAATATCGGCTAAAAAAGAACACAAGAACCAAAGGTTTTTTTGGATAGCTCGTTATAATATTCAAATAAAATAATATTGACCATCAAATTTCTCTTAGTTATTCTAAACTATGGACGATCCATATTATTACAGGGACCAAAATGTAACGCTATTGCAATGAATTTTCTTTTTTTTTTTTTTAGGGTAAAGACAAAAGAGACAAAACTCTTCAGGCGCTGGCCCAACACCTACTGGACAACTACGTGCCCCTCTAGAGAAAATGGCTGGTGCTATTTCCGGAAGGGGGCTTCCTGATGCTATTTCCTTATCTCAAATGGCTGGTGCTATTTCCTTATCTCACCGGTACAGCTGATTACACTGACGCAGAGTTCCTTACTGACATACAAAATAGCTGCTGTTCTATAACTAAAAAGCTAAATAGGCGGAGTGGGGAGTCCTAAAACCATGGTGGATCAGCTCTCCTATCACCATCTATCCTATTGTATATGATAGATGTGGTCCATCTATCCTATTATATGAAGAATAAATACATTTTATTGTATAAACTGTTTTAGATTTGTTGCTCTGTTGACTATGACATGTTATTTTAATATTACCAGCTGAAAATATACCTACAACTATAATTAGGAAAGTTTTTGAAATAAAGTAAAGTTATTTTGCAAGTTTGTTTCTCAAAATGTAGTCCAACTCGTCTCACTTTGCTAATATCGTATCAGAGAGAATTTAGTTCCCTTCATTATTTCAAAGCAGAACATAACCTCCGTTCAGGAATTCCGCGCAATGTCGACTAATTTCTCATTAACACAATTCATCAATTCTGTTACGATCTTAGTGTCATCCTATTATTCTTCTATAGAGTTGCGTAGGTTAACCAAAAATAAAAACTGCTATATATACCGACTGGTTGCAACCAATTTTACAGTTACTAAAACAGATTCGTTTTAATTGTTCTCTGAACATTCGCATACGCTGGATACCTAATAATAGTCGTAATAAAACACATAATTATTTCGGCCGTGCTGAATGCGGTATAGAAATACTCACTAGGCAGTATTAAAACCAACAAAGCAGGATATATGTATTTTCGAAACGCATAAATCGTTTGTTTCCTTTTAACAGTCGCACTATATACATACAAAGACAATAAATCGGGCCTACGCCAATTATTCAGTTACAACATTCCTCGCCTCTTATTTCTTTGGTGATGAATGTTCTAAATAAGGAGATTGTCAGATTGTCGTAGCGAGCCTAATATTAAAGTAAGAGTTAGCTTACATGGAGTATGTACAAAATTAGCCTAGTCCTGCTGCTCTGAATTACTCATATTAATATGTTGTATTCTTTCCAAAAAATCCAGTCCAATGACATTAAAAAATGTATGGGTCAATTAACACTACTTATTCCTTCATATTTTTCACCATTTATTTGAAAACTCCTGATAAAAATAAACTTATTATAAATATCTTGTTAAATGTCTCAACAACACATGCTGTCAGACATTTCACAGGTTTCATAGCAGCTGCTGATCACTTCACAATAGAATTTAGAAACCTGGTGTAATTAAGCTTGATATGTATTTGAGGACATATTTGAACTATTTTGAATTTGAAGCTTCATGTACTTACAGAAGCAATAAAAATGTGTTTATACTAACGTCAAAAAGCCAATAATGTTGAAGTATGATGTAATAGAAAGTTGTAAATCTAAAGCAAGTCTAAAGCAGATTAGATTTTCAGTAAGATATAGGACTAGGGGATAAATAGGGTAAAGGGCGTTATCTTTGATTACAAATAGCTTCCAAATGTATTAATTTATTAATTAATTAATTTTAGCTTATGTAAATTTAAGAAGTGCATTTCAGACTACAAAGATTCTGTTATTTCTTATTTTTCTTATTTTAAAACATAAAATATAAATCTCTGGTGAAAAATTAAACAAACTGAAACTTTGCGTTGGAGGATTCCTTGAAAGTTAATGGAATAACTTTCTTTATTTTCTAGGAATTTGAACCAAACTTCATTCATATCTGATATTATAATTATAAAATTCAATATAGCGGACTAAATATGGCGTCTTTAACCTCCTAGAGCGGAGCAGAATTTTTTTTATTTCATTGAATCTGGACTGAGAGATTATTTTGATAAAGATTTATCGAAGTTGCTGATTATATATTTTGGATTTTTTAAATCACTCATTACGAGTCTGGAATCAAATTTGTGAAAATTCAAAATGGCATATCTAATATGGCGGACGAAAATTAAAAATTTGTACGAATCTGAAAAGCTATATGGAAGAGTTTATGAGGTCACTGATAACAAATCTGAAAACAGATTTTGAAAAAACTCGCAATTTCACCCCAACACCTATTTTTCACCCTTGTGGAACGGCAGAGGAGAAAATATCTCTTGCAATCGAATTAAAGACACAAACAACTCCATAATACAAAATGGAATGGTTTATTAAGAATATTATAATATTTTTCTCCCTTCGGAGGTGACAGATCAAAGAAATAACTCTTGCAATCGAATTAGACACAAAAAAATCTTGCATAGAATATGTGGAACGGTTTGGTAAATCATTGAAAAAACTAAAAATTTCACCCCCAACCCAAAATTTTCAACCTTCGGTGGTGTTAGATTAAAAAAAAAACCTTCGGAATCGATTCAATGACTCAAAAAAAAAAACATAATTATGTACTAAATATTGTATGATTTCGTAGATTATTCGCGCGTACCAGTTTTGGCACGAACAGTGATAAAAAACTCTACCAGTAAACCGGCTAAAGATCTAAAACATTTTTTTCTTCTTCATAAACCTTGTGACAATATGATCATTGGAAATAGCTGTGACTATGGATAAATACAAAATACTAAATTAAGAAACAAATTAACATTATGAAACTTATTTTTGTGCACCCTCAACGCGAATCATATACTTCTCTTTATGGTGGCATGACAACTTTTAAATGACACCATAAAATTATGGCCGGATGGGCATTTGAATTGCTATCTATGCAGTCGTGATGTATTACAGTTGTCTAAATAGAATTAGGTTCGATTGTATCTGGCACTGAAAGAATGATGGTATCAGTCAATAAAAAAAGGAAAAAGTACAGGTAGGAAAGCAGTGCATAACGCTGCAACAATGACGAATTGATGAGCGCAGCTGCTCTGATAACGTATTGTTCTTTTCAGCTTATCGGAATTAGGTACATACCTGTTTATTGAGTTTATGTTAGTATTTGTTAAATCGCTAGAGTTAAAGAGTATTAGCAGGGACTCAAGTAAATTATCAAATGGAAATATTGAAGAATCGGAGAATTGGAGAAAGAAAAACAAACATGTTTTTTAAACCGTTTCAAATCTTTCTTATGTCTTTATGATGATTAAGACTTTATTATACATTTTTAATAACTAATATTTATTATTAAAGTAATATGATTTAAAAAAAGAAAAGCAACACGATTTAATATTGATGTTCTTTTCAAGTTTGGTATACAGTCGTACTGCTTGAGTCAATATGACTCGACTTGTTATTTTTTACATTTTCAGTTATAAAACAAAAAACAAAACATTATATTTTGTTATAGTAACTATAAAACAGAACAGGAAGACAAATAAAACTAAATCCGTCGCTTACTAGACAAAAAAAATAGCTTTTGTATCTTCTTGACAAAAATACATAATTTTAGTGCATCTTATAAGTTCTCTTACAATTGTTGAACAAAATATGATATGACTTGTAAAATGAAACAGCTATTAAAATTTATATCGGGTCCTACTAACACATTACATATGTAACAACTAAAAATTTTAGAAACAGGATCAAAATGTAAAAATTTTCTTGGTTAAAATATCGTGCTTGAGTTATGAAACACTCAATAAATTTTAGAATTCTCGGTTACTCGATGTAAGTGTAACAAGAAAAAAAATAGATTTCGTGTCAAATAGACCTGAATAGACAAACCTTATAACTGTATTATTTTGCAAACATAAAAAGTACAATGCCTTAAGATTTAGTTGTATTTTTATAAATAAGAATAATAGTTTAGTTTATTTTTATAAATAAGAAATAATAGGTCCTCGGTTAATTTACAATACTGGCATGACCTGAATGATATGTTATTGTTATTGTCTGTCTACTGTTATTATCAAATAGTTTCAAGTTTCAAACTTGTAATAATTGTTCTATTAATCTAGATTTCCTTCTGCTAATATTAAATGTCATTTTAAATAGGAATTATTGAATTCAGTTATAAATTTAAAGCGTCCACAATAATTTTTTAATTACCTATTATTACTCCATAACTAATATGTAACACTAATGCAGATATTCTTTATGGAGTTTAGATACTTTTTTTACTACTAGATGAATATACATTATGTTCCTACAATGCACCAAAAGTAGCTTTGCGCCTGGCCGCAGTAGACAAAATCTGAAAGTGTGCTCATTTATGTTTTTGTTGCAGTCATTCAGAAGTCGTTGGTGGAATTTGAAATTTTCAAGTCTTCATAAGTCTTCAAAATTTAAATATTTAGGTCTAGTAATCACGTCCTTAAATATGACGTGGATCCAATGCTTCCTTGCGAAAATTCTGGAATTTCAAATTCCACTACTCGGCACCGTAAACCGTAATTATAATGAACGATAATCACAAAACAGAATAAAATCACGTTCTAATTTAGTTAATTTATTATGGTTTGAAGACTTTATAATAACTCTATTACTGACTAGCGCAGATTTTACAGCTGCATCTTATAATCCCAAGTACACGTTTAATTTATAATTGGACTAACTTTATCCTGCCTACTTTCTTTTATTTAACCTAAGATCCGAAAATACAAAATTCCAGAACCTTAGCCAAACCTCCGCGCACGGGTCTAATGAATAATGAATAGACTCTTAAGTATAGAAACTGGCTAAGTAAGGCCCTTGTTGCCTCGATAGTCGTCTGACTCGGCCGGCTGTTAGCGGATACTGAATACCGCCTCTAGTCCATCGTTTTTATTGCGGTGCGGAATGTCTGCTCTTCTCTTTGTTAAGGAGAGAGACTGGTATAACGTGCAACGAACACCTATTTCATCGGCCGTATTTTATTCTTCGGCAATAGCAGTCCTGCTAGCCTCCAACAATATCTGCAGGCATGGACCCGCTATCGTTAACTATAATGTGGGGTTTATTAAGCGTTATCTCCTTTCCTTTATTAAAAGGCTAAATACGTTCTACTGTAAAAATAAAAGCCTGGTCACGATATTGTGCTGGTGTCCGTCTTACGCGGACACAGAATCAAGCGAGCTATAGCAATAATGAAGCTATAATGAAGGAAATAATAACGCTATAATGAACGAAATAACGTTTGTGTCTGACTAATATTTCAAGACATCAAGAATAATATTTTTCTACTTTCAGAAATGTTGTTTGGAATTTTGATAACATCAACAAATATAATAACTTCGTGTTGGTTTCGTTATTTAGACGCCAATTCGGTTTCCATTAGTTTTCATTCATACTTACGATCAATAAGAAATGTTTCTGGAAAGAAAATAAAAAAATTCTTAATAATTGGTTCACATTGGTGTGTCCAAAAGAAATTCAATTTTCAATTCGATTTTATTTTCAATTTCAATTTCATTTTCATATTTTGTGAATACAATACTAGGTATATAAACAATGTATATAAATGGGAAAAGGGCCTACCTGTCCCAAAATCACGCTAGGCTAGGAAGCCTGTCTTGTAAAAATGGTCCAGTAGGCCATTTAATGAAACGTACATATTGATAATTGGCAAACATTTGAGTGTAGCAGTACTTCAAGATTAGGTTGGAGAATTCACAGAACAGTCAAAGGTAGAGTATAAAGAGAGGTCGCAGGTCAGAAATAATTTAAAGGAATAAAGGTATAAAGGTAGCATTTCGACGCCTTGGTAAGTATAACCCACGCTTAAATTCTCCAATGATTATTAAAAAATTTCACCTTAGGTATTTAAAAAATAATAATTTAAGGTAGAGATAAGATTTTTAATTTAATATAATGGAAATTTTTCTGGGTAACTTTGTATATATTTTTTAATTTCTTTTTTTATAAATTTTAAATCGTACTGTTTCTTTTAGGTTTTTTGGAAGAATATTATACATTTTTGGACCACAAAATACATAGAAAATTTAAGATTTTTTTTTTCAATTTGTACCAACTTGGTGGCATTTAACGCTACTGTAATGAACTTAGGTGTGATTTAAAGGTAAATAGTTCCTCTTTGAAAGTACTTAGAGCATTTTTACCTTACCTCATATATTTTGATATGTACAGCTCACTGAAGTCATATTAGCACTGGAAAATCATATTTTTCACATTTTTCGGCGAAACCGTCAAAGTTACAGAAAAACTGCAAAGGAGTTTTTTGTAGGAAATTTAATTCCCTAACAAAAGGTCCTATGCATTATAATGATAAAATGCAGAGTTTAGAAGATATAGAGTATTTTATAAATCAACCTACCGAATATTAATGAAAAAGTCAGTTGGTGTAAATAAGTGAATTGTTAACTTTTTTTAACTGTTAATTAATTGTCATCGTTAGATAATTTATGAATCAAACAATATTTATATATATATTTGTAAATATTAGTAACGATAAAGAAGAATTATGACTGAAAAAATTGATAAAAAATCATTAAATTATTTAATTGGATTCGAGTCTAGTGAATTAAATGAACAAAAATTGCCGACTTATCGTGATGTGATAAAAATAAAATTTGTAGGGAATTAAACTTCCTACAAAAAACTTCTTTGCAGTTTTTCTGTTACTTTGACGGTTTCGCCGAAAAATACGAAAAATATGATTTTCCAGTGCTAATACGACTTCAGTGAGCTGTACATATCAAAATATATGAGGTAAGATAAAAATACCGTAAGTACTTTGCTACGCCGCCGGTGGTTGGCGGGGTAGCAAGCTGAAAAAAAGGGAGACGGGACTTTGCTGGGGATAATATAACCTCTACGCGTGGTGGGTTGGCGGTGGTGAGGCTGGTAGCCACAACTTCCTGTCAATGTCTCCCGGTCAAAGGCGAAGGGGGGAGCATGGGGGCGATGGGGGCGATCGCCCCCCCCAAATGGTCAAGTAAAAACCAAAATAGTCGGGGGATTGCGCTTGCCGTTTTTTTTTGCTTTTTTGTTTAATGATGTTATGAGATTATGTGCGTTCCGAAGCCCCCAGAAAGGTGTTAGGTGCACAGCTGATGTAGCAGGCTGGTGGCCAGTGTGGCAGCAGGTGCTGAGCCGAGAGCTGCGCCCGCCGCGCCGGGCGAAAGAAAGCAATGAGAAGTAGCGAGTATAACAGCATGAGAAGAAAAGTAAGAGGAAGAAGGGAAAAAAGGCCTAGAAGAAATAAAATTCTGTGCTGTTCTATTGTGCTTCTAAATTGAGCCTGTCAATTTGATACCGTAGCAACTTTCAAAGAGGAACTAATTACCTTTAAATCACACTACAGTATCATTCAGTAGCGTTAAATGCCACTAAGTTTAAGTAGAAAATTAAAAAAAAAACTTAAATTTTCTATGTATTTTAGGTAAATGGAAAATCTTTAAAATTAAAAAAAAAGTACTTAGAAGTAAAATTAAGGGCTTGAATTTTCAGGGAATTTTTTTCTGGGTATGTAGAACAATATTTTGCTGTGGAGCGAACAAAACAAAATAGTTGTTCAAAACGAATCACCCTAATACACATATGTGTTAGGTAGAAGAGTGTCGAAACAAAATATATACCAACATAAAGAAAGATAAGTTGCAGTAGTCCTGTGACAGCTGGAGCTGATATACAACCTCCGCTATACGCAATACGTTGAGTAGTGTGATATAATGCAATAATAAAATATGAAAAATACAGCAGTTACTTCCGTGTATTATACTTATGATGTGTACGCCTCTGTGTCGTGTTCCGTTTCGGCCAACTTTATTTATTAATAATGATATTATGTATTAATTATAAATCTAGTGAAACATAGACAACTTTCTTTACTTTTTGTGTTTTTCTTTCATGTTAATAGTAAATTATATACCTCACCTACATATTTCAACTAATAATTTCATGTTTAAACTAATTGTTCCATATTTACAGTCATATGACGATTAAAGTGTATACAAAAGCAGATAAAATAAATATTAAAACCGACAAATATTTAATATAGTGACCAATATTGTCGAAAGTTTATAAAGTGTGGTATCTTCAAAGGAAATACTTTGTTACTAGTTCATAGAGGTTATGACCTCACACTCTTTCTTCCTATTCCAACTCTTTTTTATTCAAATTTTAATTAGTCATCGACACTATCTACTACTATTTACACTACGTTAAACGTGAGTATGCAGTTAATGTATTAATAGCACATTTAATTGTTATCGAAACTAAAGGTGGGTTCATGCAGATATTTTTAATAATAAGAATAAGAATAGTAATAAGAATAAAAGTTAAACCTTCATTTTATAATGACCCAGTTCATGCAGTAAATCCTTATTTTTAAAATTATTCTTAAAAAAAAGGATCATTTTTCGCTTGTCTTGGGCTATATTTGTAGTTAACAAGAAACAAAATTGGAATTTATACAGCAAAAATACGAAAACGCGATTTTTGACGGTTTTTTTTTAATTTTTCTTAAATGTTTATGAACGGATTTTTTTCGTTCAAACCTTATTCGACGCGCATTTTTATGACCTACAACTTTCTAATTTAACTTTCTTGTGTAGGACTTGAAGCTTTTTTTTATTTGCAAAAAACCGTTTTTTTCGACTTTTGCGAATTTTTTTGACTATGTTCACCATTAAAACTCTAGTGGAAAAAAACGCTATCTTTCTTAGAATTTTTCTCTATACGACCATATTTTTTGTTTACTGATAACAATTAGTGACCGGTTTTCTCCCCGTCGATTGGGCTAATCGTACTTTAGAAAACGTGCCACCTCTTCACACAGATGTGTGACAAGTTATGGATGTAAACATCTAAGTTAACAATCAATAGTGGATAACTACAATTGTATGGAGGCAGAAAGCCCATGTTCTCATTTGCTCAATGGTCTTGTTTTGTACGACATTTTCCAATGCTAATTAGAAAATCAAAAATTAATTTGGCCGCCATTGTAACAAACTGACTTTATCATCTCAAACAGCAATAGAAAAAATTAATAATGCTGAGGAATGCAACAATTAGTATTTGAAGAGGTCTTTTTGATGTCACCGACGTAGCCTAAAATTTTATAGTTCTTTTTTGATTTACGCATCCGTCGTGTCTTTCTAAACCATTAACATGGCAACTTCATTTGTTACTTTATTGCATCCTCTCTACATCAGAAAGGTTAAAGAAAAAGAAAATTATCTCCCACGGTACGCACTTATCATGTTTTACGCTCATAAAAATTGACTGGGTCAGAGTTTTGGTCCCCATTAAAACTAAAGCTATAATAACTACAAAGTAATAAAATTATTTTAATGTACATATGTATTCCGTTCCCTTTTAATAGCTATTACAGATAAAGTAAATCGACAGTTTTTTACTTGGATGATGATTTGTTTCAGTTACCTTCTAGTTACAGTTCAATAATTTTACCTCTGTCCCTGTAACCAGTAGATGTTTTGGTCATGAATTCTATTAGATATCTAGTTTTTCCACCTCATTGTACATGGAAATATACAAACTGCACTTTTGGAGTCATAGCGATTCAGATGTCCAGGGTGTGCATTAAACTTGCTGAATCAAAATTGTATCTACACCTTTTCACAACAATTTTGTATGCAGAAAATGGTCATCGTTTCGAATCCGTTGGTCGATGACGTCATACCTCGAAAACGAAAGACAATCAAGAAATAGCATTTGTTGAAAAATGTGTTTTTCTGAAAATAAAATCGACGTGTCCAAGCGTTTTTTGTAAAGACTTCTTTTCAAAAAGAATATGTACCAACATTTTCCACAATTTATTTACACACTGTTTGTATAGTACGATAATTAGTGATGATTTCAGTTAACTTTGACAAAAATAATAGAAATGCAATTATGTAAAATGGTTCATATATACAAAATTATTCCATTTATCAACATGATACCTAATAAAGTCCATTTATTACATTTAAATATTAATACATATAGTTCAATAAGATAACTGTTACATAATATATAATTATAGACATTAGTTACTATTTGGTGTCAGTTAACTGAATAATTTGTTGTAAATCAATTCATTGTTATTAACATTACTTTTTTTGTCATTCTTATATACCTATAAAACAATTAATGTACTCCACTAATGTTTTATTTAATGTCCTTTTTGATGTAGTATAGCTTTTGTACAAACCCTCTGTCACATACACACATATATGATTAAATGGAGTTCTGCATCGTGATCATTTATAACAACAATATATTATTGTGAACGGAAAAACTCTTTGAAATGTAATAGAGAACTACTAGATGCTGAAAATAAGCCATTTGATTTTCTTGGCATACGAGTATGTGTGTAAATATATTTAGTAATGTAAAAAATCATATTATCTAACAGTTGATACCGATAAAGATAGACTTGTTGTTTCAATGTTTAAAAAAAATCAGAATTGAATTTTTCATTGCAATTGAGATTAAATCGACCTGAAAATACTAAGGCACGTTTAAGTTATGGTGGGTTCATGCAGATATTTTTAATAATAAGAATAAGAATAGTAATAAGAATAAAAGTTAAACCTTCATTTTATAATGACCCAGTTCATGCAGTAAATCCTTATTTTTAAAATTATTACTAAAAATTATATTTACTGCATGAACTGGGTCATTATAAAACGAAGGTTTATCTTTTATTCTTATTACTATTCTTTATTCTTATTACTAAAAATTTCTGCATGAACCCACCATAACTTAAACGTGCCTTAGTATTTTCAGGTCGATTTAATCTCAATTGCAATGAAAATTCAATTCTGATTTTTTTAAACATTGAAACAACAAGTCTATCTTTATCGGTGTATCCAACTGTTAGATAATATGATTTTTACATTACTAAATATATTTACACACATACTCGTATGCCAAGGAAAATGGCTTATTTTCAGCATCTAGTAGTTCTCTATTACATTTCAAAGAGTTTTTTCCGTTCACAATAATATATTGTTGTTATAAATGATCACGATACAGAACTCCATTTAATCATATATGTGTGTATGTGACAGAGGGTTTATTACAAAAGCTATACTAATCAAAAGGACATTAAATAAAACATTAGTGGAGTACATTAATTTTTTTATAGGTATATAAGAATGACAAAAAAGTAATGTTAATAACAATGAATTGATTTACAACAAATTATTCGGTTAACTGACACCAAATAGTAACTAATGTCTATAATTATATATTATGTAACAGTTATCTTATTGAACTATATGTATTAATATTTAAATGTAATAAATGGACTTTATTAGGTATCGTGTTGATCATGGAATAATTTTGTATATATGAGCCATTTTACATAATTACATTTCTATTATTTTTGTCAAAGTTAACTGAAATCATCACTAATTATCGTACTTACAAACAGTGTGTAAATAAATTGTGGAAAAATATTAATTTATTTCTTTTTGAAAAGGTCTTTTACAAAAACGCTTAGACACGTCGATTTTATTTTTTCGGAAAAACACATTTTTCAACAAATGATATTTCTTGATTGTCTTTCGTTTTCGAGTATGACGTCATCGACCAACGGATTCGAAACGATGACCATTTTCTGCATACAAAATTGTTGTGAAAAGGTGTAGATACAATTTTGATTCAGCAAGTTTAATGCACCCCTGGATCTGTTCGCTATTACTCCAAAAGTGCAGTTTGTATATTTCCATGTACAATGAGGTGGAAAAACTAGATATCTAAGAAATTCATGACCAAAACATCTACTAGTTACAGGTACAGGGTAAAATTATTGAACTGTAACTAGAAGGTAACTGAAACAAATCATCATCCAAGTAAAAAACTGTCGATTTACTTTATCTGTAATAGCTATTAAAGGGATTTTGAAGCATTAAAATAATTTTATTACTTTGTAGTTATTATAGCTTTAGTTTTAATGGGGACCAAGACTCTGACTTAGTCAATTTTTATGAGCGTAAAACTGATAGTGTACCTGGGAGATAATTTTCTTTTCTTTTAACCTTCTGATGTGAGAGGTGCAATAAAGTAACAAATGAAGTTGCCATGTTAATGGTTTAGAAAGATATTGACGGATACGTAAATCAAAAAAAAACTATAAAATTTTTAGGCTACGTCGGTGACGGTATCAAAAAGACCTCTTCAAATACTATTGTTGCATTACTCAGCATTATTAATTTTTCTATTGCTGTTTGAGATGATAAAGTCAGTTTGTTACAATGGCGGCTAAATTAATTTTGATTTTTCTAATTAGCATTGGAAAATGTCGTACAAAACTAGACCATTGAACAAATGAGAACATGGGCTTTCTGCCTCCATACAATTGTAGTTATCCACTATTGATTGTTAACTTAGATGTTTACATCCATAACTTGTCACACATCTGTGTGAAGAGGTGGCACGTTTTCCTAAAGTACGATTAGCCCAATCGACGGGGAGAAAACCGGTCACTAATTGTTATCGAGTAAACAAAATATGGTCGTATAGAGAAAAAAAATTCTAAGAAAGATAGCGTTTTTTTCCACTAGAGTTTAGTGGCGAACATAGCCAAAGAAAATTCGCAAAAGTCGAAAAAACGGTTTTTTGCAAATAAAAAAAAGCTTCAAGTCTACACAAGAAAGTTAAATTAGAAAGTTGTAGGTCATAAAAATGCGCGTCGAATAAAGTTTGAACGAAAAAGTCCGTTCATAAACATTTAAGAAAAATTAAAAAAAAACCGTCAAAAATCGCGTTTTCGTATTTTTGCTGTATAAATTCAATTTTGTTTCTTGTTAACTACAAATATAGCCCAAGACAAGCGAAAAATGATCCTTTTTTAGAATTCAAAAAAAGTTTTATTTTTTTCGAGTTATAACGATTTAAAAAAAAAAATGTTTTCAAAAATCGAGCTTTTACAGAGGCAAAAATGATAGTACAGAAATGGTCATGGGCTCATTTTATTCGCGAAGACTTGTACTTTCATGCTATTAAAAAACCAAATCGCTTTTATTTAATTTTTGCATAAAAAATGCGTTGTAAAATTGTATAATTTTTTCGAACCGTTTTTTTTTTCGAATAACTTTTTAATTTTGGTTTAAAATTTTTGGCCTTTGCATATTTGAAAACTGGCATACAAAACACGCATTTAAAAAAATGAAGGTACTACGACCTCAGGGAGCCAAGATAATTTTTTTAAGCGGAGGAAAAGATAATTTTGCGAGCGCAATCGATTTGAAATCGTGTTTAGTTTTCGATGCGCCCAAGCGGAGTGTCCCTCCACTCTGTCGCCGTGCGCTAGCTAGCGCGTGCCGCACCCAACGCTGTACTTTCGCAAACAATTATGTCAACTTAATTTATGCGAAATGATTTGAAATATTTTTTTTAATAAAGTAAAAGTCGTTGATGTCTATTTCGTGTAAAAATTAAGTCAATCGGACGTATACAGCGCTGTCAATTAAATAAAAAATATTTATATCTCTCGGCTCCCTGAGGTCGTAGGACCTTCATTTTTTTTTAAATGCGTGTTTTGAATGCCAGTTTTCAAATATGCACGGCTAAAAATGTAAAACCTAAATTAAAAAAGTTATTTAAAAAAACGGTTCAAAAAAATGATGGATATATGCAAAAATTAAATAAAAGCGATTTGGTTTATTAATAGCATGAAATTACAAGTCTTCGTGAATAAAAAGAGCCCATGATCGTTTCTGTACGATCATTTTTGCCTCTGTAAAAGCAGCTTTTTGAAAACGTCCTTTTTTTTAAATCGTTATAACTCGAAAAAATAAAACTTTTTTTAAATTTTTGAAAAAAGGATCATTTTTTCGCTTGTCTTGGGCTATACTTGTAGTTAATAAGAAGTCTGTTCAAACAAAATTGGAATTTATACAGCAAAAATACGAAAACGCGATTTTTGACGTTTTTTTAAATTTTGCTCAAATGTTTATGAACCGATTTTTTTCGTTGGAATCTTATTCGACGCGCATTTTTTAAGACCTACAACTTTCTAATTTAACTTTCTTGTGTAGGACTTGAAGTTTTTTTTTAATTTGCAAAAAACCGATTTTTTTACTGTTGCGAATTTTTTTGGTTATGTTCGCCATTCAAACTCGAGTAGCAAAAAAACGCTATCTTTCTTAGAATTTATCTCTCTACACGACCATATTTTTTGTTTGCTGATAACAATTAGTGGCCAATTAACATGGGGGTTTTAGCTTGTTGATTGGACTAGGTATAGTTTGTTCAAACGGAGAAATTAAAGTTAATCCAAAACCGAATTGTTCCTGCTTGCGACGACTCACAAAAGCAAGGGTTCAAAAGGAGTGGTCTAAAAGGGAAAAAGATGGAATAAGCCGTGATGTTCTCTGTAAATGAAGAAGTAATGTTATCAGGTGATCAACAACATTGTTATGAGTTTTAAATCTTCTGTTATGAGCTGTATGTAGACTCCAAAGACATGAGGAGTGGATTCAGTGTAGCGCAGTTGCCGATGTTTTGCACATGAAGCTTACTCGAGTGCTGAAGAAAGAGACAACTTCGTATGTATATTTTGCGCACGATACCTATTTTTTACGACATTAATACTTACTGAAACCACCAGAAATACCAGTACACATTTTTTGTATTTTTGATGAAAAATATAGCTTTTTAAATAGGTTTTAAAAAGTTTCATTGTTTCATACGAGTACCCATATTGTCCATATTATCGATTGCCCAAAAAAAGAACATACATATATTTTTTTTATATATTTAGATACTTCATTTCATGCCTGTGTTCGTATCCTAAAGGCAACATGTTTTGCAATGTTTTTTTTTTCGACGACACCTTGTCTATTACTAACTGAAATATTATGTTAGTGTCCCCGTTTTACAAAACAGATTGCATTAAACAATTATTCATTCAACGTTCAGTTTTAATTAACATCAATTTACTAATTACCCCAGTATGTAATTAATTCAGGGATATGAAAAAATGTCAAACATCCTGACCCCAAAGGTCCTATTAAAATTTTATTGTTATTAAATTTCATTATATTTACTTAATCGAATAATACAGACTTCACTTCCTGGTAAGCAATTATGTCTAAAGTTAATTTTCGACAAATGTTTAATTTAACGCCAACAGAGATAAACACCAAAGATGCATTCCTTTGATGTTACTGTAGACGTTATCTATATGTTCCCATACAAAATATTAATTTTATCGACAACCAATTAACTCTATCAATGGTTTTATTGGAAAAGAAATGTTAGCTTTTAATTGTCACATGGATCACTGAAAATGAAACCGCTACCAGAAAGATCGATACTTTCACGTCCAATTTTTCTAAATAAAATCTCAAAAAGATATTAGCTTTTAGTTACTTTTTGGAATGTTAAATTTGAATTTGTTCAATTCATAAACCCAAATATCATAACCCATTAATACAGAAACGTGTGGTATTAATATAATTTATTGTACTTTATGATTAACGTCCTCCCCAAAGTACAATAAACATAAGACCAACAAAAAATAACGATTTTGTACCGGGTAGCTCACAACGTTTCAGGCACGAGTTTTCTCGAAAACTGCAAGTCAAACAAAGAAGATTTACTTAGACTTACTTATGTATACAGCTAGTTAGAAAAAGTGTTTTTATAATTTTTAAGTTAAATTTTAAGAATTTAAATTGTCCCCCGGTATCACATACTTTAAAAAGCTCTCTTTAAAAAGAGAATTAATTTAACTGCATTGATAATTTCAAGTTCAATTGTATTTCACAGAAGTTATAAACAAATAAAAATGAGTAAAAACCATATAAAAAAAAGATATTTGCATAATAACTAACAGAAGTACTAGATGTTTATTGCCAAAAATGACTTGTACCAACGTTAATGAAAAGGGCCTGTTCTTAACTCAGTTTCAACAATTTATATAAATATTTAGAGTTCTTATGAGGGTAAGAATTTTTTTGTTTTCATATTGACTAATAAATATTATTAATTATAATAAATGTATTTACAACTTTTGTTAAAAATAACAAAGCTGTAATTTGTTAACTCATATTAAATTCCTATTTAAATGAGTTTTTAAAATATGCATTAATATACATTTATCATTTAAAATGTTTATGCTGATGTCATATGACCGAGATACAAAAAACGATCGATTGCAAAATTGTACACCTTCTTGTCATACAAGTATGACAAATTTGATTTTTACTGGCTTACGATTACCAAGAAATCTCATTTACCAAGAAATATCAATATATTACTACTTTTATAGGCCATCCTGCATATTACTTTTAATGTTTGTTCCTTATAATATTATAAATAAAAAAAAAACTCATAATCTGGTAAATATAAAACAACAAAGAATTTTACCGCATATTTTAGGAAGAAGGTCCATAACTTTGGGAACAGATAATATTAATCATTTGAGGAAGATTCACTAGGCAAGGCGCATATTTTTCCTTTGTGACGAAAATGATAAAACATTTTTTGCTGTTTTTCATAAACTTTGGCACTTTGTATCTCAGGAATCACCCACTTTAAAAGGTATATTATAATAATTAATCACTTTTTAATTAATGAAATTACCCAAAAAACCGTCAATGTTATCGATTTCGCGTGTGGGTACCCTTTTTTCCGGAAAACTTCAAAATGTAATTTTTTTTATCATAGATAGCGTAGAGGCGTAGAAGTTAGGCGTAAACGTGTCTGACTATCTCCCCCTCCTTCTACCCCACTGTACACAGTACAAACGGCGTTGGTAAATAGACTACAAAATACACACAAAATTTCATAAAAAAAATCCTTTCTCAGGGTATTCGAAAAATATTGTTTTTTTACAAATCTCGTTTTGCCCAGAAAATACCATTAGGTTCAGATTTTGTTTAATGCAGCATATTTCAGATTTGTAACTTAAAACGCTCAAGAGTTATGGTAGACACAAAAAAAAGTCAACTGTCAGATAGATTTATAAACATATTTTTTGATCTATTTAGTCGTTGAATTAATACCTACTGCTTACTCGTGGGTATACTATACTCATGGATTTGTAGGTAAGAATAAGTTGAAATCTTTAGATTCAAAGTAATGTATGTACCTACGAAACCATCAAAGAGGTTAAACGTACACAAACACCAGCAAAAAATAGTTATCATGAATACCCACTTTGCTCTTCTCTACTGGCATTATTTATATTTACTCCTGTCTTACGAGTGGGATCTCTGAAAAGATTCATCATCAGATTAGTTCCGTTTCACTATTTTGCAACATATTACTCTAGTGATGTTTCTTTTTATGGTCTACTTCCGAGGCTACTTTTCATCCATTCAGAGAAGGCACGCTTCCATTTCTGCAGACGAAGATAACGCAGATAAGAACCGCATTATCAAAAGCCTAAAAAGGATTTCTGTTAAACGAAAACTCTTGCCACGGCAAGGTAGGGCATAAATATTTCAATAAAACGCTGTTTACGCTACTGATCTTTTAAAACAATCATTTTCATTTATCTACATAAACAGACTATATATATTCAAGAGAGAATGTACACAAATCCATTTACAGCAATATTAAAAGCTAGTTTTACTATATTCTTATGGTAAAGGGATGTTATGAGAACGAAAATGTACATATGTTTATTAGATAGATATGGTCGTAAAACGTAATTATTTATCACGGGAAACGAAAGCATGATTGTTCTTTTTAGCGTGTTTAAATTGTTTTATAAGAGTCAGTTGATATAATGGTAAAGCTTCTTGTAACAAAAAAATAATAATATCCTTAACATCTATTCGTTTATAATCCAGTCAGTGTTGTTTATTTTATTTTCAGTTTGAGTGTGGTTAAATTAGTGGTTGAATAAGTAAGATTCCTAGAATTAAATGCTTTTGAAATTCAAATTATTGTATCATTATTAGGGTCCGGAAAGTGTGCAACAATGCAGGGTCGGACTCGTAATCCGTCATGTCATTGACGGAAGGACATATGAGAGACCAAAAAGACAATACAGAATATCGGGGACCTATCAATATCGGGGGCGAAATTTCTGAAACACCTAAAATTCGTATCAGAACATTAACTACCTTATAACCGAAAAAATATATTTTTTCGTCCACTGTCAGCCACAGAAATTCATTGGGTATGTCTTCTTTGATATTTCCCATGATATGTTGATATATCGTCTTCTGTAAATATGTTTTGCGCAACATATGGCTACTTTACAATGGAAAATAGGATATATATTAAAAAAAACCTCAAAAGTAAATATTGTCCACCTTGTTCAACGAAAGGCTAACTACGCAAAACATTATACACAAATCAAACAAAAATTCTTTTTTTGTAACAGTATCAGTAATATTTTCTTGATGGATATTCGAATCTAAATGTCTTTCACAGTCTCGGCGACTACGAAATATATATCGACGATTGCAAAGAATATATAAAGTATGTGATCCGTCTCTTTTAAAATCGTGGTAATTTGCAATAAATATTTCTATTCACAAATGGTAACATATGTGCCATTATTGCAAAAATCCAAACAAATTCAGGTACTATGTCAATAGGCTGCACGAACTCACGAGTTAGCCACCCGCGACACATAAAAATTGTAACACACTTTTCCGGGCCCTATTCATTATCAATGTCATTAGGTACTGCCCAATCATAACCTGACAATTGTAACTTTGTTATAATAATCATTTATACATCTTCACAAGCAATTATTGAATTATGATAAGAAACATGGCCATATATTTCCTTTTTTTATTAGTAACAAGCCAAAAAAAAATTCGTAACAAATTCAATATATGTAAGTTACCACCTTCAATCTTTAGTGTTTTTGAATATTGAAAAAATTAAAACATATGTTTTTCAAAAACCCTATGGAGATGGCATATTGTCTTCAGTAAAAACAAAAATGAGAAAGAGACCCTCATTTTTCGTAGTTTTTGTCTAATAGAATGATGTGACGATAATGACAATGGTCTTAATTCAATGACAATAATAGACCCCATCAGTGGCGGTGCGTGATATTCCAGTTAGCCATATCTTGAAAACGACGCATGGGACCCACTTCACTTTTTAGGTGATGACTATACACCTCTTACAGAAAGGATTTATAGAGAAAAAATCGTCAGCAAAGTTTGCGAAAACATTTTCAAAAACACTGGAGCACTCCCTGGGTTCTCAGTAACGCTCTGTGGGATATTTGCAGTATATTTTTTTTTCATAATCTAGAAACAAATATAAGTAGACGTTTTTCGATTTGTTGCAAAATATTTTTTTTTCAAAAAGTTATGGCCATTTTAATTTTAATTTTATAGGAACATTTTGTTTCCCAAAATTAAAATGGCCATAACTTTTTGAAACAAAAATATTTTGTAACAAATCGAAAAACGTCTCCTTATTTCTAGATTATGAAAAAATATACTGCAAATATTCCACAGCGTTACTGAGAACCTAGGGAAGTGCTCCAGTGTTTTTGAAAATTTTTTCGCAAACTTTGCTGACGTTTTCACTATAAATCCTTTCTGTAAGAGTGTATAGTCATCACCTAAAAGTGAAGTGGGTCCCATGCGTCGTTTTCGATATGGCTAACTTAAATATCACAGCCCGCCACTGGACCATAATAATGCAACTGTAACATTCTATATGAATAATGTTTTTAAATTATTTAAAAATGTTCTAGAGGTAAACCAGGATCTACTCGTAATTTTGTACGCCAGATTTTATCCAATAATGGGATGAGATTTTCCAAAGACATCCCCTGAAATTCTCCAGATTTCTGTAAGGCTTTGCCGAAATTCCTTAATATTTTTTCTCTGAATTCCTTAGAATTTCCTAGCTTCTGTACACCAAACTATGCGGCTATGTAAGGATAGATCTAAGAATTAAATGTAATCAACCCTGCTGTTCTGTTCAAGTTCAGTATACAGCTGTATTACTCGTATCAATATGATCCAATTTTTACTCTTTACATTTTCAATATGTATTATGAAACATAAAACATTGATTTTGAAGCTGTATTGCAGTAACTGTAAAATGGAATAGAACGACAAATAAAACTAAATTCATCAGCTTACTAAACACAAACAATATGTACTATCTGAACAAAAATACCAAGTGTACTCTTATAATCGTTGCAAAGAACAATTGTATTGTTGTCATTGCTTGAAGGCACAATGAGCACCAAGTTTTGTAAGCCGGAGATATCAACAAGTACAAACTTGTGCTCTGTATACCTGGATTACGATACCTAAAAGCTAGTGCTAAATTCGTTTTCACACACTTATTATATATGACAATAACTCTCCCTAAACCTGATTTTTTTTTAATAAACAGATTATCAATTTCTTTTTGTCGGGCCCTCTAACATTACACATGTAACAATTACAAATTTTAGAAGGAACAAAAATAGTAAATATTTTCTTACTTAAAATACCGTTCTTAATTGTGAAACAGTCACACTTGAAATCATGATCAGATGAATAAAACTATCTTCATTAGTTTTCATTTTCATTCATTTCCTGATGATGCCAATATGGTAGTTGAAACGGGAGCATTGAGTGTAAATGTAGTGTTTCAGTGTTAATTGGAAAAGTATTCAAGTACCTATATCTGTTTAAATATACCTTTAATTTAATGAAAAAAAAAAAAAAAACTTAGAATTCACATTTCTTTTGACTTCCATACAAACATCACTAATCTGCTGTCACTCTTTCGACTGAAGATAACTGAAAACATTTTAATTAAAAAATTACAAAGAGATGAAGAAAGACATTTATAAAAATAGAGAAAAGTTTGGGTATAATGCTGTGGTACTACACATTTTTTTGTGATACATGTATGTATACTTTTTTAGCAATATAATTTTGGGGTAAGTGGTTACCTCCTGGCAAGGTGGTATGAAGCCTGTAAAATTACTTTTCTTGTTCAAAAAATATTTATAAACGTGTCTTGTCCTTTCGACACATAAATCATTCGAAATTTTCTTTGTCGAAGGAAATGATTGATACGACTAAAATTAGGAAAAAAACGAGAACCGTGGTAAATGCAAATCCGCACCAACCTTCATCCATCTAATTACCAAAAATGCCAACGCGGTGTTTAAAAAAAAAACGAAGAAACGTCAAGAAACAGTACCAATAAATTATAGAACTTGGCTCCAGATTAAGCACCAGCGAGGCGAATCCAAGACATCAAAGTGGAGAGAATAAAAAACGCCTCAGTTGACTCTGTACCAATTCACTATATTAATGCGCAAGGATAATGCTGAGAATAGAGAATCCCGAAGGCGCCAATTAGTCGAATCCCATTATGATAAATCCTATTTGATTTCTAAATGAACATGACGTATTACAGCGATATTCAATAGATATTATCAGAGACCTAAAATTTTGCTGATATTCAAGGTTACAGCAGAACTCTAATAATTCCACGATTATATACGCATATGTACATACATATGTACCTATACTGTACATACATATATAAGTATTTAAAAAAGACTAATAATTACTCGTTATATTTCTAAAATTCCTAGAAAGGGAGATGGAAAAAATGTCCGCAAAAGAAGTCATGAATGTTACAAAAAATATAAGAGAAGATAGGCCACAATTTGGTGCAAAATTACACTATTGTTTTGTTTACCCTGTTCTGGGAAACAGAGCGCTTTCGAAAAAATAGAAACACCTGCAAATGAATGTGGAGCATACTTTTCTATTCGTAGTTTGTTAGTGAGTGAATAATGGTTACCGACTGTAAAATGTTATTAATTGCACGAGCGGTATAGGTAACGAAAAGATGATTTTCAAATGATTACGTGCTTTTCGAATTAATATTTGAATACCAAGAAAAATAATTTATATATTTTAGAAATGTTTGTCGATTTTAAGTGTTAATGCAGAATGAATTACATAAATGAAATTATCAAAGCAGGCAAAATGGTCTTACACGCAGTCTGAAGTTTTAAATGACTTGACATGAAATGAAACGTAAAAAAACTTCGGAACCACGTAACCTATTAAGAAGAATCTGTATTATCCCATTATTCACGCAATAATAAATGCCCTGCACAGCACCAAAAAATGTCAATTATAGACCTAAAGCCGCTGTATCCCAAAAATGGTCAATATTGATAGCCGGGTTTTAGAGTCATTCACTGATATTGTATCGTAGATGTATGTTAAAAAAAAAGTGCCAATTCTGGAATTGTATCATATATGATCAAAAAAAAAAAGGAATCCATATCTTCATCAGAATTATAAAATTCAATATGGTGGACTAAATATGGCGTGTTTAACCGCTTAGTGCGGAGCAAACTTTTTTTAATTTTTTGAAAATGGACCGGAAATTGTTTTGATAAAGGGTTTTCGAGGTTGCTGATAGTTTTTAGAGCTGCTGAATCTAGAATCAGATTTTTTAAATTTCAAGATGGCTGATCCAAAATGGCGGTCGAAAATTCAAATATTTTCGGAATTTTAGAAAAAACTGCGTGTAAAAAAATCAAAACAGCAGATCTAATATGACAGACGACAATTAAAAAATTGTGCGAATCTAAAGAGCTATATGTAGGGGTTTATGAGGTCACTGATAACAAATCTGAAAACAGATTTTTAAAATCCGAAATTGTGGATCCAATATGGTGGTAAAAAACTAAAAATGTGTGCGAACCTGGATAAAAAGCAATATATGGAAGTTTTTAAGGTCGCTGATTACAAATCTAAAATCAGATTTTGAAAAATCAATGGCGAATCTAATACGGCAGACGAAACATTTTTGAGTACTCGTTCAATCTGCAATTCAAATACAAAACCAAGCTTGTACCCCCGTAGTTGAAATAATTAAAAGTTTCACATGAATCCACCCAATTTTCCAATTTTTCGGAGGCAGTAAATTTAAAAAATAACTCTTCAAATCAAATTAGAGGCACAACAAATCCTTGTATACAAAATGTGGAATGGTATGGTATAGAATTGAAACAACTCAAAATGTCACCTCCAACCCCTATTTTCACCTTTTGGTGATGGTAGATCCAAAAAAAAAAGGAATTGATTCAGTGACTCAAAGAACCCTTATATACAAAATATAGTATGATTTCATAATTTTTTTCGAGGGTACCAGTTTTGGCACGAACAGTGACAAAAACTGTACCAGTGAACCGGTTAAATAGAAACCATTTTTTTTTTTCGGAATTTTGAAACCCCGTAGCGATTAAACGAAGCAACTTTGGCCATATGCAATATGACCTAAATCGTTTTCATTTGGGTCGTACAATCTCTGGTATTACTCTGGTATAATGTTTTATTAACCCTATAGAGATATTATTCCATACATAACTACTGTACATTTGTAAAGAATTGTTGAAGAATTGATAGTTTTTTCAGTCAACTTATCAATTTAGGTACATTCAAATAAATTACTTTCTATACTCAAGCCCAGCTGATTCTGTAACTGACAAGTATAACTCATGTACTATTAAATAACGAAGTAGACACCTCATTGTTCTCGTCATACATAAATGAGAGTAAACATTCAGGCACAACTGTTGCACAACTGGCTGGAAAATATATAGCATATGGACATTCAAGCGAATGGTAAGTGGTAATAATGTTAAGAGTATTTGGTAGACTTTGTCCAAAATATAAAAGTAATAAACTATGTTGTCTTTTACAATCAGACGCCACTCAAAAGTATGATGGGTACAAAAAAAAGATGGTGAGCATAAAACTGGTGAGAAATTCTGGCCGTCCCAAATCGTGATTCCCATGCAAACTAAACTACAAACTTAAGAACACGGTTTAGTTCTTACTACATACATATGCGCATCCAGACATCAAATAATTAAAACACACGCCACCAATAACGTTATATGAATCCAGCCGACCTGATAAACTCTCACAAAAAAAGGTAGAAGATAAAAAACGGAATAGGTATGCATCAGTTGTTAGTTGATTCCTAAAATAACACCCACACTCTTTGCTAACATTTCCACTGTGGATCAAAATTTAATTTAGAAACTCATATTTTCAATTACAGGTCCCTAACGATGATCAATTAATGTTTTATTCATAAAGACGTTTTATGAATATTTTTTTTATCATAAAATGGAGTTTGTTTTAGTTAAATATAAAAATTGTTAAAAAAAAGGGATACCTACAAGGAATAAAGTACGAAATCGTTATTGCCATTATTAAATGGGGATTTGATCGAGGGGTTTAAACAGAATAAGTGCTTTAAAGGCGAGCTGTATAAATGGTACCTAAATTCCCATTTTCAACAAAAAAAATCTTATCCATCATAAAGAAAACATTAGCCTCAGAAAACGTTAATTCACTTTTAGAATGAATTATTCATAAATTAAGTAGAATTTAACCATTAAAAATACCTCAAAAGCCTCCATAAGAATGACTTGAACAAAGACCTAACAATATTAATGTTGGTAATGTCTTTTGGAGTAGTTTTCCTCATGGATTCGATAGGAAGAATCCATCACACAGTGGGGATCTTGCATCACACTTAGACTCGTAACTGCTGATACATTTTTTTTCAATAAACCGATACATGTGAAATACACATGCGACCTTCTGAATTTGAAAGAATAAACAAGAAATGAGAAAGTACTGGGAGAATGAGAGAACCTCAAACATACAGGACTCATCTAGGTAATGGTTGTTCGAAATGTCTTAAAAGGGATGCGCCTAAATAAATGTAAAAGAGAAAAGAAATGGTTAAAACGATTTACCCCTACATGACATTTACCTGATAAATTTAACTTGACAGGGGAATGGCAAATGGACTTGGAAAATATTCTTTAGAGACAATTCGCTTAGACTGAATCAGGTAAACAGACTAATTTAATTCAGAGGAATATCATTACTTTTTAAAATAATAGGTATACCCAAACGTTGAAGAACAAACAATAATCACAATTGACCTTTACACTGACATTATGCATAAAAGGCTTGCTGTACTTGGTTACTTGGTATTGTAGTATTTTAATTTTATTTTAAATCAAAATATGTTATTGGCTTTAAATGGGCTTTACATGCCACAAGATATTGTGCTGATCATGATACAACCTAAGATTAGAGCAAATTTAAGTTCAACAACGAATGACTATTAGAGGGCATTAATGTGAAAACTTATAATTCGGATGACAAATGTTGTAGCTTTACAGGAGTATTAACGTAGGTAGTCACCTAATACCAATTAAGTGATGTCCTGTCACTTAAGTGTTGAAGCTTTCTCTCAACATAACCTTAAAAAAGGTTAAATAACACCCAAAAAGGCTAGAACTAAGGAGACCGAACTCGTTCGGTATCATGGGCTCATATTTGTCCGCCTCCAGAAGGCGCTGTAAGCAGTCCTGTCAATGCGTATGCTTGCATGCCGTTTGGCTTTAATAAAAATACAATCCGAATGTTACATAAATATGGTTCGAAGTGCTGTGTTGCATTATGTGATACAAGAAGTGTTCCGACGCGTCAGAATAATCGGACATTATTTCAAATTACTGATGTATGTATGAAACGAAATATTTTCCTTTGTTTATTGTTAACGTCGAAGCACGTAACATGAAATATTTTGAATACATTTTCATAACGATAATTACGAAAATTTGTAATTGCAAAGATAACAAAAAATTAACGACAACTATCGAGCGTCTGCCACATGTATTCGCACCACGGACATACACATGGACTCTAATGCACACAGATTAGTACAGAACGATACTTCTTACAGCGCCTCTGGAGGCGGACATATTCGAGCCCGTCGCGTGATACAGCGAAAAAGCCGCAGCTCTATCTTCTTAGTTCTAGTCTTTCAAACAATCAATAAATCATTAGTCGCAGTAAATGTAAAAAAAAATGGATAAATAGCGGCTACCACAAGATATGGTTACTTATAACTTATTGTAACTAACTTGTTTAGCTAATGAAAAGATACCATGCAACTACCAAAACCGATTTGAACAACATGGTTCTAGAGTAAGTCCCAACCAGGCGCGTCCGAAGACGTCAAAGCACAAGGAACTAGAAAAAAAGACACCAATCAAGTTCATACTAATCCATTCAATTAACTCACGCAGAGGAAAATTCAATAGAAAAAATTTGCACGCGGTAATATGTCGAATTCAGCACAACATTAAATGAGAACTTTTTTAAATATGTGCACAAAGCAAGGAGCGTAGCCAGTAGATTATACTAAAAAGCCAAAAAAAAGCTAAAGGCAGAGAGGAGGCGGCCCCTTTTTGGTTTTACTTGACCCTTTGGGGAGGGGGCGCTCAATGCAGATGAAACAAAAAAGCCAAAAAAAAAAGGTCAGTACAGCCAACGGCAACCGCAAGCCCCCAAGTATTTTGGTGTTTACTTGACCCTTTGGGGGGGGGCGGTTGCCCCCATCGCCCCCCTGGCTACGCCTTTGGCACAAAGTATGCATGTAAGAATTTGCAATAAAATACTGACTCTTCTTTATGGAAGATTTTCGTTAAATAATTGATACCTATTTTGTGCGTTTTTGTTCACCTGCAAGTCAATTTGAAATTCAAATAACGTGGGTGGAATTTATTAGCTTGTACCTCGGCTTGTACATATATTTTAATATGGTTAAAGAGCCATACACAAATTACACGTCAAGAAACTTGTGGTGTGTCTATAATATATTACGAGATACATACTTATATTACTTTTACTTCAACCAAGGCCTAAAAACTAGTACTTTAACGCAGTAGCGTTTAACGTTGGGTAAGTGCAACGAAATAATAGCTGTTACTTTGTAAAAAACATCGTGTTTACATTTTTGCTGACACAGCTCAGGCAGCTGTACTGAATTCAATTTGTTATTCAATAAGGTAACATTAACATACACCGTGCATATTGTTATGCAGTTTCTTACCCTGCAGAATTAACTAAAAAGTATTTACTTACATATGTATTACAACTTATCTTAACCAACAGATTTATGGCAAAGACTCGCTGGGCATTTTTATTTACTTAGGTCACTTGGTATTGTCTTTCAATTTTATCTTAGATAAAAAGGAGTAAAATGGGATGATATTATTGGCTTGAGTTTTTGAAATGCCCCAAGATGCTGATCGTGGTATAACCAAAGAAGTCAAGCAAATTTAAATTAAACCTCAAATGCTACTACCATGGTAAATGTTATTGCTAATTCATATGTAGATAATACCATTACCTACCTATCTAACTACCAAACTGACAGTTTTGCAGCAAAAGCTTGCTGATTTCTTTTTATTTGTACTTGCTATTATCTTCTTACTTCGGGTGGATAACGTGGGTACTTTTAATTAGCTTGTATCTCGGCTTGAAGATATATTTTAATATGGTTAAAGAGTCATAAACAAATTATAGGTCAAGAAACTTTAGTGTAGTGTTTCCACAATACATTACTTATATTGCTTTTATTTTAATCAAGGCCTAAAACTATTTAAACTTAAAATCTTATTGGAAAAGAAATAATGAAAAAACACTCTTAACAATAGAACATCAAGTATTTTTTATAAAACAATTTAAATTTAATCGAAGACTATTATTTATTTATCATCAGTTTCCATTTATTACCTAATAATTTGAAAAAAAACGACGTTTTCCACGAAACACCGAACTACTACATTTTTCCCGACGCGCGTTTCGTCAACCAAGTTGTCATCTTCAAGTGAAGATTAAAACTGCCTTCAGTTTACTAGTCTCACGAAGCTTCTTACAAGATATTATATTGTCGTACAAAATGAGTTTCAGTTAGGTTAGGCGTGTGGGGTAATTGGAGTCGCCTGGCTCTTATTACCCCTTGCTATTTTATGTACCCTTAATTGTAAAATGAACCATGTTCAATGTATTAATAAAGTTAAGAGATAGTTTTCTTCTCACTCATCTGATGCTATCAATGATTCTGTTAATTTTTCTTTGTGTTACCTATGCGCTGGTAAGGATAGAGCACTGTGGTATAGATGCAGTTTTGGAGAGTTGGTGCACGCGTTGTGTAGTGACGTCAAATTATATATGTGACTCTTGTTTGTCAAAATCAAAGGAATGTTATTTGAGTTTAGTGTTATGTTTTGCTTAAAATTTAGGACTGGCTCTCATTACCCCTCATATTGCGGATAATACAGGCCAGAACGGAATATTTCCTTTTTTATTTATTATTTTTATTTTAGATATTATTGCCGATTCCGTTCATTTTTATAGTTATAAATAAGAAGTAAACACTGTATACTTCTAGGTAACATAAAGATATTTGCAAAATAATTGTATTGTTTGTTCATTTTAGGGTTCATCATGTCGTCTGTAGCTCTGATCCCCCTCGTTCCCCTAGGTACTGGCATTACCAATCAAAATAACACCCTTAATTACATTAAATGTAAAAAGCTACTTGTCACCACAAAATATGGCAATGTTCAAATCGTACCTTGCTGAGCTAATGAAAAGATACCATGGCAACTACCAAAAGTGATAAATTACAGAACTTGGCTCCGGAGCCAGTCCCAACCAGGCGCGTCCGAACACATCAAAGCACAAGGAACCAGAAAAAAAGACACCGTCAACTTTACACTAATCCACTCGAGTAACTCGTGTAGAGGAAAAAACGTTTGAAAAAATCCCGCACGCAGCAATTAGTCGAATTCAAAACAATATTAAATGAGAACTTTTTGAATATGGACACAAAGTAGGTATGCAAAATTTTGCCATAGTGACTCTTATCTATGGCAGATTTTCGTTAATTAGTACCTATTTTGTGCGTTTTTATTTAGCTGCAAGTGAATTTGAAATTCAAATAACGTGGGTACCATTAGCTTGTACCTCGCCCTGAACATATACTTTAATAAAGTTAAAGAGCCATACGCAAATTATACATACATAGGTCAAGAAACTTGTGGTGTTTCCATTACATATTACGAGATACATACTTATATTACTTTTAGTTCAACCAAGGCCTAGTACTTTAACGCAGCAGCGTTTAATGTTGGATAAGTGCAAAGATCATCGTCTGTTTACATTTTTCCTGAGACCATTTTGCTGAGATTATTATTTACTTTGGTCACTTGGAATTGTCTTTTAATTTTATCTTAGATAAAAGGGAGTGACGACGAGGTGATTATTGGCTTGAGTGCTTGAAAAATTGCAAGATGCATATCGTCCCAAATGGTCCAAACCAAAGAGGTCGAACAAATTTAAGTTCAATTCCAAATGTTACTGCCATGGTATCATATTATAGCTACCTAACCTACCTAACTAACTACCAAATTAACACCAAGAGCTTATAATTTTTTTTTTTATTTGCACAGGCTACTTGCTTTTCTTCTTTTAACTTCATTTTAAATAAGATGTGATTAGGCTTGGCTTTGAATGTGCTTTAAATGACACTATAATGTTATTCTGCCCTGATGCAACCAAAGAGATTGACCAAATTTAATGTACAGTGACGTAGCTAGTCCTAAATGGGCACTGTATCAAAATTTGTGGGAGGCCCTTTTATCCGATTACAGCGAAGCCCAAGAGGAGGGTAGTATTTTTTTTACAAAATAAGCAAAATCACTCGCATTAACAAAATAAGTATATTTATTTGATAAGTATAAGAAACTACTATACAATTACGTAGGTAAGTATTATAAAACTTAATAACAATGATCCTAGGAATCTTGGGATCCAAGTTAGTCAAATACCTACTATTTGCAAATAGTAGGTATTTGTTTTTAATTTTTTAAGCAACTTTGTTGCCTTTTTTCCCGCAAAGTTATTTATTAAAACTTCCATAGCTGAACACGATTTTAAGGTTTCAAGATTTTCTATTTCTATTGTCCAAGATTTTTTTTTTTAATATTTTTCTCTTTTTTGTATTTGTCCAATATTCTATTTCTATTTCTATTGTCCTATTGAAATATAGTCCAATAGTCGTTCTGGTCCTATTGACATTTTAAGATATTTTTTAATCAGTTTAAGCTTAAAAATGATTGTTTCAACTGTTGCAGTTGTTGCATAACATCTTACGAATTTTTTCCTTACACACGTCGGGGCCACTGTGGCTCCGGAGGCCCCGTATCGTTGATACGGCGGTAGCTGCGCCCCTGTGTATACATCAAATACTATTACTATCACAGGACACTAATGGTAAAAGTTATAATTCGTGTGAAATGACAATGTCATTCTGTTTTATAAGACAGCCAGTGGGTAGCATTACCAGTCGAAATAACACTCTTATTTACAATAGATGCCAGAAAAAGAAAAGTACTTGTTACCACATAATTTGGCAATGTTCAAATCAGTTCTTACCTTGCTCAGCTAATGAAAAGATACCATGGCAACTACCAAAAGCGATAAATTACAGAACTTGGCTCCGGAGCTAGTCCCAACCAGGCACGTCCGAACACATCAAAGCACCAGAAACCAGAAAAAAGGCCACCGTTAACTTCACACTAATCCACTCGATTAACTCTTAACAGGATTGAGTTTGAATGCGCTTGTAATGACAATATAATGTTATTCTGGTGCAACCAAAGAGATTGACCAAATTTAATGTATATATCAAATACTATTACTATCGCAAGACACTAATGGTAAAAGTTATAATTCGTGTGAAAAGACAATGTCATTCTGTTTTATAGACAGCCAGTGGGTAGCATTACCAGTCGAAATAACACTCTTAATTACAATAGATGCCGGAAAAAGAAAAGTACTTGTTACAACATAAATGGCAATGTTAAATAGTTCTTACCTTCTCAGCTAATGAAAAGATATCATGGCAACTACCAAAAGCGACAAATTAAGAATGTGACTCTGGAGCTAGTCCCAACCAGGGTCCAAACATCAAGGCACAAGGAACCAGAAAAAAGCCAGTCAACTTAATAATCACTCATTAACTCTTAACAGGCTTAGTTTGAATGCCTTAAAAAAGAAATTATTTAACCAAAGAGCTTGCCAAATTTAATGTACAATCAAATATATTACTATCGAGGAACTAGGAAAAAGTTAAATGTGGAAAAAGTATTTTTTTAGAAGCAGTTAGTATTACCAGTCGAATAACACTCTTATTACAATAGATTCCGGAAAAAAGAGACTTTTACCACATAAATAATTCAAAACTTACCTTCTAGCTAATGAAAAATACCATGGCAACTACCAAAAGCTAATTACGATTCTCCGGCAGTCCCAAAGTCCGAAAATCAAAGACCAAAACAGAAAAAAGCCACCTTACTTAACTAATCCACTCGATTAACTCTACAGGCTTATTTGAAGCTTGTAATGAAAGATAATGTTATTTAGTGCAACCAAAGGTTTGACCAAATTTAATGTATATATCAAATACTATTACTATCGCAGGACACTAATGGTAAAAGTTATAATTCGTGTGAAATGACAATGTCATTCTGTTTTATCAGACAGCCAGTGGGTAGCATTACCAGTCGAAATAACACTCTTAATTACAATAGTTGCCGGAAAAAGAAAAGTTCTTGTTACAACATAACATGGCAATGTTCAAATCAGTTCTTACCTTGCTCAGCTAATGAAAAGATACCATAGCAACTACCAAAAGTGATAAATTACAGAACTTGGCTCCGGAGCGAGTCCCAACCAGGCGCGTCCAAACACATCAAAGCACCAGGAACCAGAAAAAAAGCCACCGTCAACTTCACACTAATCCACTCGATTAACTCGCGTCGAGGAAAAAAACGTTTGAAAAAATCCCGCACGCGGCAATTAGTCGAAACCGAAGATAATAAATACCGCCGAGGCACATGTCTCGCATGTGTGCAGGTCCACGGCGCGGCTAGGCCCTCGCACCGCAAAATCTCTTTGGGCACCACGCTGCCGGTGGCGCACGAAGAGCACCGTCGAAAGGGCGCTGCGATATTGTTCGCGCGGCACGCACCGCTCGCCTACTAGGACCAGACGTAAGTACTCCCGGTGCTGCGTATGTGGCTGTCGGCCGCCGACTGCTGTCCGCGGTCGGTGCTTGGCGATGTCTGAAATTCGCTCTTCAGCCTCCGGCCCGCGAGGACCCCAATCGCGCCGTTCTTTTGTTTGGGTCGCTCGCCGTGCACCTACCGCTTGTTTGCTGGGGGTTTTCGTCGTACACGGCGCTGTGGATCAAGTGTCGTTTGTTTTTGTATTGTCATTGTGTTGCGTGCGTAGGCTTTGATCGAGAAATTAGATTCGGCAGTAAAGACAAATTTCGTCAATTTTTTCGACCACAAAGTTCAAAATTTTCTTTCAAAATCAAGGTTTAAGACTTTCTTATTTGATATTAAAACCGTGTATGAACTAGACCATTCAGAATTCAGATATCATCATGAAACTGGGTAAACCCAAGACAGGGATGAATGGCAAGAAAATACAATGAACTTAAGTTTTCGGTAGAGTTATACTTATATAATGTAGAAAAGGTTCTGTCTCAAAGTAGGTACATTTACTGAAGTACAAGGAGGCATGTGCTTTTGGGACATTTCGGATATTTGCCATAGGTGTGCCAGTATTACATTTGTTTATATTCTGTAATGCTCATGAAAATTAATAGCTTTGTCCCATGTTCCCAAAGGCAAAATCAAGTGTTTTTTATATTTGTATTTTTACTAAAATACTAGGATCGCCCCTACTATTAGATGAAATATTTATCAGGGGCGGCTGGTGGAATTTGAGTTTCTCATATTTTTTGCAGAGGCGTGGGACCCTCATCATATTGGGGGTGGTTACTAGACCTAAGTATAAGGCTGTAATAACAAAAAACCTTCAAACAAAACTTTTAAAAAACGTCTGCCCCAGCAGATTATCTTGGAAACGACTTGCAAAATATTATACTTGCATACGACTTGCATTTTTATTTATAATAACGAAGGGTCCTTCCAAATCCTTCCAAGGGTTTTTTCCAAATTCTGAAATCTGTGAAAATTATTGTAATTTGAATTTTCATTTTATCCCATCATTTATATTTGAAATTTTAAAATAACTGTTTCTTTAAGCAAAATGAAAATTTCGCAGTAAATACAAGGATAAAAAGTATTTATATCCACTTGGTAATTCTGAAAAAAAAATTATTTCGCAAGTTCCATTTGAAGCTTTTTTTGCTATTATGGCCTTCTATTTAGGTCTAGTAATTACCCCATAAAATATGATGTGGGTCCCATGCTTCCTTACAAAAATACGAGAATCTCAAATTCCACTAGCCTCCATTGACAAGGCGCGAGGCGGTGAAAGTGATGATTTCCAGTCAGGATGTATCGCATAATGTGTGATGCGCGATGCATGATTGAAGTTCATATTAAGGGTATTTTCTGTCAAATGAATCATCTACGATTCAGTTACTAAAGAAATACTCAAATCGAAAGATAGATGACGCACTCGCAAATTATCTCGCAGTTACCATATGAAGTATATTCCAGATTCCACAAATTGTGTGAACAAGCAACCTTATATAGGCCTGTTAAAAATCGTCATTAGACTTTCGACAAGCTACACTGGAGTCATTTTTAACAGTTTATAGATATAAACTGATTAAAGTTATAAAATTCTCACTGGATTTTTCGTTTATCCCGATGACACATGTTTTTTTTATCCACTTTTTTTGTATGATGAATACTGAAGTGAGTTCATCACTGTGTTTCTTTTGTTTCATCCGAATTCTATGTACAGTGATCTTTGTTTCTTTAAGTAGATATATTTCGTTATATATTTTTAGATGCGAAGCCAGAGACCTGTTCTGGGATGAATGTCCCATCATTATAGTGTTTGCGAGGAAGGAAGTCATTTTGCTATCACTTTTCGTAAAACGTATAAAATGTGTGTTAATATCGTTAATATAGAAGTAATGATTAAGTAAATTATTATTATTGTAGACTAACAGTAGGCCTGTTAAGAGTTAGTGGCAGCTCCCGGAAACCATATTTAGTGGTTGCTGACCCTGTCAGACCCATCGAAATACGTCAAGTCCTAATTAGGCACACTAAAGGGCACTCCCTCTATGCCACCAGTGTATTCACCTGGCGAAAAAATAAGCCGAGCCTCTTGTTCATTGTTGTTCATCGTGAGAGATATCGCATAGATAACACCAAATAAGATCGAAATCGGGATCTGAGATTTCTAACGACAAATAACAATGAACGAGAGTTAATCACGTTCTAGTTTCTCTTAACGGACCTACCGCTACTGGTATGCTCCCGGGAACGACATCTAGTGGTTTCTAACCTTATCAGACCCACCGGAATACGTTGAGTCGCATTTAGCTGAACGCAAGGGCAATCCCGCTGTAGATAAATTAAAAATTTTCATTATTACAAATAAATTGTGTATAGAAATTTATTAAAGTAAACAAAATCATGTATTTTCAAGTTAACGAATGAAGTAAAATGGACCAAAAAAAGAATCATTAATGTAGTAGATAAAGAAAGTCCGAGAATAGATAAAATAAGTACCAAAAAAGTAATCTGGTCGTAGGAGTTCTCGTAGGAGGCATCCAATAACAATTACCTTATATTAATAATACGCATTCTCTGAAACTTCCCTGGAGAATTTCAATATAATTTTTTATTTCATTGTGATGTGTACATATTTACCAGAATGTTTTTGCCACCGGCTCTTCCATCTACCTGATTCACTGTGTTGAATTGTGTGGTTGGTCAAAGAAGCGTAAAATTAAATACATACATGTACGTACACAACAATAAAGAGTTCGGGTTTTATTAAGCCTTAAAAAGCAGTTAACTGTGTTTCTGACGAATGATGTTACATCACTCACAAAGTTAGTCGCTGACTGCCCGTGTTTCTTTTGTTAAGAGACAATTTTGCAACATAAAAAATGTGACCACGGTTTTACTTTAATAGTAGCGTCTGTGAGTCGGAAAAAAAACCCTGAAAAAATGATCTCGATTTACACGGATCGAGGGTACCTCCCTTCCCCGTTTTCGAGGATGCTGAACACGATGCCGGTGTCAGAATGTCTCTTTGGGATTGCGCAACCCCCCAAAACGGCCAAAAACGACCCCCTACATAATTTCCTTGTAAAAAAGGGATATTCCCCGTTTTCGAGGATGCTGAGCACGGTGGTATTGTTGAAGATGACTTCCGACCCTCACCAACCCCTCCACCGGTCAAAACTCACCCCCAATTGGGGTTATTTTTTATTTTTTTTATATCTGCGACAAAACGTATGTCGCCCCGTTTTCGAGGATGCTGAACACGGTGGTGGTGTTCAATATCATTTGCGACCCCCCCACCAACTCCTCCACCAGCCAAAACTCACCCCCGAAAGGGGGTATTTTTTTATATCAGCGGCAAAATATCTGTCCCCTCCGTTTTCGAGGATGCTGAACACGATGGTGGTGGATGATTTTTTTTCAAATCCCTTCAATTCCAAAATCAATAAATAAATCACCCTTTCGGAGGTGAGTTTTGGCTGGTGGAGGGGTTTCTGGGGGTCGCAAGGGATATTGAACACCACCACCGTGTTCAGCATCCTCGAAAACGGGGCGACAGACGTTTTGTCGCTGATATAAAAAAAATTAAAAAATAACCCCTTTTTGGGGTGAGTTTTGACCAGTGAAGGGCTTGGTGAGAGTCGAAAGTCGAGGGTCGGAAGTCATCTTCAACACCACCACTGTGCTCAGCATCCTCGAAAACGGAGGAAAAGGCGTTTTTTTACAAGGAAATGATGTAGGAGGTGGTTTTTGGCCGTTTTGGGGGTTTGCACAATCCCAAAGAGACATTCTGACACCGGAATCGTGTTCAGCATCTTCGAAAACGGGTGGGGGAGGTACTCTAGATCCGAGTAAATCGAGATCAATGTTCGTCCGACTCACAGACGCCACTATAAAATGATTATTGCTTTGTGTGGATTTGTTTACAAATATGGGCTCCTAAAATATATATATAACATTCCTATTGTACAGTGCACCAACAGTAGCTTTGCCCTTGGCCGCAGTAGACAAAATATGAAATTGTATTCATTTCATTTGTAGCTGCAGCCATGAACACTTCGAGAGGTACAGTCTGTTATTGTTTATTTGTGGATATCTCATATATCTCGGATATGGTCGTCCTACCTCATACGTGCGCACAAGTTCGTTGTGCGCAATTCGCGGACAAAAGCTTTTCTGGGTATACTGTATCTTTAAGTTAACTGCTAGTTCATGTATGATGGGCGCATGGAAAAGACTAATTTGAAATAAACGTTTTTGTTAAATGTACCCCCTCTAAATTTTCAAGGAAGCAAGATTTTTCTCATCGCACCAAACACAATTGAAATAGCTCTACTTTTACTACTTTGTGACATAAAAGTAATATACATATGTCATTTGATATACCACACAGAGGGCGTTGTCATCGCAATGTTTTCAAATGGAAGGACAAGAAGAGGAACAAGGTCCCTCGTCTTGAGACACCTCATTTAAAAAGGTATTTTAAGTCATTTTTCAATGCAGCTCTATTTTTTAAAATATATCTGGCGGTTCCCAAATAAAATGCCATTTTTATTTTCGAATTCCAATATGTTTAAAACAAAAATCAGATATCTAAGATTTGAAATACCTTCTGTAGATCAAACTATTATACAATATTCGTGATCACTTTCGAAAGCATTACATTCTGAGCCTTTCTGAAGCCTCTAATCAGATTAGTCAATAAATATAAATTCATTAGTGTAGGACTCATACTTTATTATAAAATTATTATACCTATCTGTTATTATCATGTGGTGTTACACTATACATAGTGTAGAGTGTTATGGTATGGTGTCTATCACGAGCTTATATACAGATATATTTCACAATATTTTCTTCATCTGAATTTAAAGACTGGATATTAAGAAATATTACATACGCATTTAATTTTATGAGTATAATAACCACATTCTTCAGAAAAAGATGCAAATGCAACAATAATTACGTTTCAATATACGGGATACGTTTGTTATTACGATTAGTATGACGTCACAGGACATCAGAGAGCTCATTTGGACTCTCTAAACATCTATATTCTGATACGCGTCATATGTACCCCTAACGGTTCGTATCTGCTTCTTGATGCGATATATTTTTATATGCAGGTATGGAATACCACTTTGAGATAACAGACTAAAAGTTAAAAGATTCGATGTGGAAGGGAATAAATATTGAGACACTTGACAGATGCAGTTAAAGATGCACAGTTTAAAGTGACGAATGATACAACACGGACAGTAACAAAAATATTTAGAGGAGGAGTATACTTATTGGTAGAAACGCTTTGTCGTTTTAAGGTGTAGAATTTCCAACCCTGTAGATATTAAATTCGTTTTTTTTGTCAGTTCCAAATAACTAGAATATTTTATGGTTTGATATTGAGTTCTCTACAATTTTTATCAAGTTACATCTGCTCCCTAAGGAGCATAATTCACAATCAATACCTAGATATATATCAATTTCACAACTTCACGTAGCAGAACTAATTCAGCTGCAACGTGGAACCATAGGTCATAACGAATAATTTACATCCAAACGGATTTGCTAATTTACTACAGGTAACCGGATATATTAACAAACTACTGAAAATCCGAGTCTGGCCAATTTCAGAAGTCCAGACGCAGGAAATTGACATTGCATGACCATGTCGGATCGGAAGAAATGTAATATTTTAAAATTTTGGTAATATGGAAAGCGAATGCAATTTAAGTGCTTATTTATGTATTAAATAAAACATATATGTATATATGTACCTAAGTATATCCTTCAGAAAAGCTTGGGAGATTTAGAAACATAACTTATTTAATGAACGTATGTTTAGAAACAAAATTGAAGATACTATTGATTGTTTACAAACGTTCAACTTAAAAGTGACTTTAAATGGTACCTTCACAGATGTTGTATATTTTATGAACCACCTACAGATTTCATTATTAGTCAAACATACATATTGTACAAGGGTCAGTCAAGAAATAAATCTCCCTTTAAATTAAAAAAAAAATGTATTTAAGAAATTGAAAAAAAAAACTATAAACATGCATATGTTTTATTTTTCCACATAGCTGCCATTTTTTTCAATGCATTTTTTATACCGCGAATAAAATTTTTGTAATCCACCGGCATGACACGGTGTGCCAATTTGTGTCAGCCAGTTGTTGACCCAGGTTTTCACTTGTCTTGGACCAGTTGCTGGCCCCGGTTTTCACACCCTCACCGCCCAGATTGGCTTTCCGTTGAGAAAACAAACAGAAATCACCTGGTGCAAGATTAGGTGAATGTGGCGGATGACTAAAAGCTTCCCACTTGAATTTGGAGTAAATCTTGTGTAAAAAAAACAAATGTCGTGAAACGAAAGAACTTATTTTGACAAAAGACCATGACGTTTTCTTTTGATAGCGGCTCAAAACTTAGAACTTGTCAGAACCTGTCTGCATTAATTGTTGCTCCTGTTTGCAGACAATCAGCAAACAAAACACCGAAAGAATCATAGAATATGATCGCCATCACTTTTCCAGCACAGTGTGTGGTCCTTTTGATTTTTTTCAGCGCACGAATGTGCACCTTTTTCATTTTTTCAAGCACGGCACCCACCTTGCAGACACTTTTCGCAAGTTTAGCTCTTCTTGCAGTCGGATGACTGAAGTGCGAGATACTTCAATGTTAGATGGTAAGCAAGCAACAATTTCGTCAATGGTAAGCCTGTCATCTGCAACAATTTCACGGACAGCCGTCATAACGTCGTCGATAGCAGTAAGCAGCGCACGTCCTCGCGTTTCTTTTCAAATTCCACGCGCGAACGATGTACCATTTGGATACTTATACACTTGTCACCATAAATAGTAGTTCATTCACGATGAATATTGACTGCATTTTTACCTTTGGCAGTTAAAATAACTGATAACCGCGCGTAATTCACAATTGGACACGCTTGACAATGGCACTTCCATGTTTATAAGCCAAGTACTGTCAGCTACGACATCGTACTCACACTAAACTTTTAGAGAATTACCAACACAATCCGATAAATCTTTTTAATAGAAGCACGGTAGATAGCTTTAGTTGGGAGAAACAAAATAGGAAAACTTTTTTCTGCACTGAGCCTCGTAATTCAATTATTGGTAATCATTGAATCAAAATAACATTCTTGAATTATTCTAATCATCGTGCCGGAAGAACTAGTTTCAGCAATGGCATGTGGCTATTTTCAATAAAAATTGTACTGCGATGAAAAGGTTTTGATAAATTTTGGACTGTGTCTAGTGACGCAACTATTTTTTGTAACAACTATTATTTTTTTAAATGATCTTGTGATACATTGTCAGAAACCTGACGATTTCTGCTTTCTAAATTGAAGCTCTTGTGGTGCTGTAACCTTAAAATCTATGTAAAAAACTACAGTGGCATAAGCCAAGAAAGATAAATTTCATAGCTGAATTTCAAATTTGATTTTTATTTTTATTAAATTTGACTTTAGATCGCAGAAAAAAAACGGGCCCCTCGGAGAGTATTTGCAGCCTCGTATTGAATTTTTTTATTTTTTTATCATTTTTAAATCAATTACTGGCAGTCAAGCATATCTAAAATATTAATACACCTAATAACAAAGATTAGATTAGATATGATTACTTCTTACAGCAAATATAGCATTCACTCTCATACACGAGCTAACTGAAATACGACGAAAAATACCGAGTTGACCGGTTTTTGCACCAATCCCTTGGAATGCTACAAAATCTCAAGTACCGTTTACAGATCGATAGCTTAAAGTGTTACGGTTTGGCCTTATTATTGCGAAGGATAGAAAACCTCGATTCCCATTGGTAAGTGCAACCGTAATTAACGATCTAATTAAAAAAAAAAACTCTAGCGTTCGACAAGCTCGAGCCCGGTGTCACAGTGCAACATTTTAGTCTTACCCGCTCCGCTTCGGCAGCTACCGAGCGTACTGCCGTCCTTTTCTATTATAATGAAAGTTTTCGAGTGGCTTCTAAGGGGATATTTTGCATACTGCAACCACTTACAGAGCCATTGTACCGGCTCTGAATGGGTTTCGAGCCGCCTAAGAACTCCGCATGCATATACCGACGCCCCGCACTCGAAAACACTTCAATGGCTCGCTGAAAATTTTAATTCACGCAAGCCATAATAGTTCGGTCAAATTAGGCGTTACATGACGTGACGAAATATGGAATTGGATTCGGTAAGTTTCGAAAATTTAGGCGGGTATTCGTTTCTCGTTTCGGTGTCCCAAGAAGTTGATAATTTTGGAAGAGATAGCTCATCTTTAGTCCAATTATATCATTATTACAACATACGGAAGAAAGAGTAACTTTAGAACATACGTATGATGCCAGAAACAAAAAAGAAACCTCGGCCGTCTAAAAACATGAATAAAAATATTGGGCAGAGATCTGATATATATCTTGCTCCCAAAGTATATAACTTCTTACCCACTGAAATAAAAAATATTTCAAACATAAATTCTTTCAGAAGGAAGGTCAAGAAAATATTAAAAGAAATGCCTAGATATATATATATAAATTAATTGACGGAATAAATGTATAAAAAAATAACTTACTCTCTGTGTCCTGTGACATATAAAAGTTCCATATGTAAAATATAAAAGTTCTATAATATGTTTATATGTTATACGTGATGTTTTTATTATCTAAGTCAGTTTTTATTATATTGTTATTGTATTGATTATTATGTTTATTATATGTAATTGTTTTATATATATTTACTATTTTTTATTTATTTTAATAGATTATTTAAGTATATGTAATATATGTATAGTGTTGTAGTGTAGAGAATTTCGAAATTATCAATAATTAGGATAAATAAGTGTAATATTTATATTTTATTTACTTTGTATTTACAATACACCAACAAGTGTTACTTAAAACTTTTGTGTAATTTTGTGTTTATTTGTAAAAATTGTATTTCTTGTATTCACATATGTAATTTACCCATGTGCTTTGGAAACAAATAAACGTTATTATTATTATTATTTAGGCACGGTAAAGGGCAGTTCTCCCACGTCACTGCTTTATTCCCCTAGAATTGAAATAAGCCGAGACTCTCGTTCACTGTTATTTGTTGTCAGATACACCACACTGATGAGATCTAAGAAAGTGGAAATCCGGATCTGTAGTGTCTGACGACGAATGACAATTAATGAGAATTATTCTCATTTAACTGTTCTACGCAATTTGCTTTTGAACAAAGAATATAATTCGGTATTTTATATGTACATGTTTCGTGACACCAAGATGGCGCATTCAATTCATTTTAATCAATTATCCTCCTTTTTAGTGGCTGATTACTCAGACGACTCTGAAAATGACCAATGCTTTCAAAAGTTTCGGATGAATCTTTCTAAGAAATAGTACCAATCTATTATTGTGAAAAAAATACTCTCCATTGGACTTCTTCGCTTTGTAATGCTTGGATTTGTCGTTATAAATTGTTATGAAACAGTATGGGTTCTCAAAGTGTTTTAATAACAATTCCTGTTAGGACTTTTTATTATTCCTGTACGAGAAACTACATCTGGTACTTAACATTGTGCTAAACTGCACTTAGACATACCTACGCACGTTTTAAAATATACTGAAGTCTAAGGTACCTAAAACTAAGTAACTATGAGTTATAGTGCTGTGTAATCTCAACAGGTGTGCCAAAATTACCCTATCTTAAATTTTTCGAGTTGTGAAGGCCTCTCTTGAAAAGTGGAGAGCTCAATAAGTTATTAGAAATTGTGAGTATGGATTTATGTGGAGATGGGGATTTATAAAATATGAAATTGTATGCTTTAAAATAATTGTTAACTCATACCATAACTCGTACTATTTGATTTTGGAGGTCTGAAATAATAACGTAATATGCTGAAATTAATCAAAATTCGGATTGAGATGGACAATTAATCAATGTTGGTATTGTTTGAATAATGACAAGTTATTTTGACATATGGTACATTTATAACGCACTTTTTTTATGTTTCAATGGAGTACAATATCGGCTTTTCACTATTCTTGTGGAATGACATCCCAAGCCTTCGGTACGGAGAAATATTTGTGAAACTGGAGACTGAAGACGAAGACTGGAGGACAAACTCATTCTTAATGAACAGAACCAAGCGACCTTCAGGTTCCTTTAAATAATATATGTACCACCAATGAGGTGGGTGAAATTTATAGCCAGCATTTTCTATCCTTCGCGGAAACCTGATTGTGGAAAATTAGAAGATAACGGGAGAAGATGTAAAGACGCCCCTGTCTACCGTTTACGCAAAGGGTCGAAAGCTGCAAGATGCGCGCAAGAAGCGTGACGATAAGGGTGTTACGCAAGCTAAGCCGAAGACGCGCGACGCGGGGTAATTCCGAACATTTTGTCCACATGCAATAAACGCCTAAACTTAACGTGCATTAAGGACTTTATTAATTTTATTATTATCGATATAGTGTTATATATTTTATGCCTGAAATCATTTTGTAAATACACGAGTTTATTACGATCCCGGGATTTTATTTTCCTAACGAGCCAACCATAACGTAACGTCGTTGTTCTGCTTTCTTTTTCGCTGCTTTTTTTACACTGATAAAGCCCAGAGTCCAGGTGGAAGAGAAACCAAATCATCTCCACTTTGCGTGGCTCACTCAGATTTCAGAACAACCAATCCCCATATTTGAAACCTACTTTCTCGCCATTATAAGAGACTTCTGTAAATATCAGGAAAACTTGGGTTTCCTGGAACGTGAGTGTCCAAGAACAAAGGCTTTTTAGTTCCTCCCATCCCATGGCGATCTAGTGGACTTTTTCTGGGTGTTTTTTTTTACAGTCTCTGTTGATTAGAAAATTAGATAACAAATCTAAGTATAGAGAAGTACTTGTTACCGATACTGAAAACCATGAGTCATTAAAGAACGTATTATATATGCTCACTAAAAACATTTTAGTGTTATGTTATGCGTAAGTAATCGTGAGTTCCCATCATGTTACAAGCGAATGTGTCATAAATCATAATACACTGGTTATACTAAGAATAGCATTTTTGAACTTTCATCTCCACTTTGCCTGGCTCACTCAGATTCCAGACACCAATCCCCATATTTGAGACCTACTTTCTCGCCATTACAAGATACTTCCGTAAATATCAGGAAAACTGGGGTTTCCTGGAACGTGAGTGTCCAAGAACAAAGTCTTTTTTAGTTCCTCTTTAAAGTTCTTGTGTCTCCCTCTGCTTTTTCCTCCTACATCCTTCCTGTATAAAGTGAATTGATTACATGTATTGTTTTCATTAACAAAAGACAGTTCTACGATTTCACCTTTATTTATGCAAAACAGAAAGGTTCATGAAAAAAGTTGCTATTTGTAGATAACTTTATTTTGATATCTGATAGACCTGTTTTTGAATCATGATCTGGAAAATTTAAGGTCCATTTTAATACTTCAAAATGAATATTCACCTAAATGTTGACAACTTTCTGAATATTTTCCGTTGATTTTCCCTATTTGACCGAACTATAAAATAAGGGAACTCCTTTAAAATTAACTGCCATCTTACGTCGACGAACCCTGCTGAAAAAAATGCTTATAAGCAGAGTAGTAGGACGTTCATAATTAAAGGTGTATACCTAGCATAAAATAACCAAGTATTGTTTGCCTTGGGTCCGTCTAATATCTGGAATTATACGGAAAATTTGTTTGAGAGAATATCATGTGAAGCTTTTCCGTTTAGACTGAAAAAGGAATTCCTGAACACAAGAGGAGCGTGTAACGCCTATTATTTCGCTTTTTATTTATTGTTTTGCGTCCGTCAAAGGGAACTAAGTAAGTCTTCTAGACAATTTTTTGCTTCAAATCTCTCTTAAAAATCGTTTGTTTGACTTCACTATTCTATCTTATTGTTTCTAAGTAGGTCTTATAGACATTTTTCTGCGTCAGAAGTTTTTAAGAAGCATTTAGCCCCATTTTATCTCGTATTATCATTGCAAATAGTAAAATATAAGAATGAAAGAAAATGGTACTTCTATCCCATGGCGTTCTAGTGGACTTTTCTTTAAAAAGTATAGAGAAGTAATTGTTACCGATACTGAAGACTATGAGTCATTAAAGAACGTATTTTATGCTCACTAAAAATATTTTTAGTGTTATGTTATGTGTAATCATCAGTTCCCATCATGTTACAAGCGAATGTATCATAAACCATAATACACTGGTTATACTAAGAATAGCATTTTTGAACTTGTTATTGTTAGTTTTGAACTGTGTTATGTTATGTGTAATCATCAGTTCCCATCATGTTACAAGCGAATGTATCATAAACCATAATACACTGGTTATACTAAGAATAGCATTTTTGAACTTGTTATTGTTAGTTTTGAACTGTGTTATGTTATGTGTAATCATCAGTTCCCATCATGTTACAAGCGAATGTATCATAAACCATAATACACTGGTTATACTAATTTTTTGAACTTATAATATTATTTCAATATTCAATCGCATTCCTTGAAATCGTAGGTTATGTTTTTATAATTCAGTGTAATTAAGCTTAAACTTTTATCGGATAAATACCTTAATTTTGAAAATATATTAAATTGTGAACATGCTTTGTATGATATATTGTTCCAGCAAGCAAAACTTTTTTTTACTAAAATCAGTACTGTGCTAATTATTTTTCAGTTCAGGAAGAAACTGTGAGAGAAAAGTGCCAGGGATCAAATTTTTTAAGTACATCTGTTGGCAGACTTCAAACTTTTTTTTTGGAGAGCATGGATTTTAAAGAATCACTTTTCTTGAGACTAATGACTATGGGAAGACGGTGTGGAATGGGCACGCAAATGGTCCGCTTCCGATCGCCTGAAGGCAGATTGGGCATGCGGACGCTCGTGTGAGACACAGGTGTGGCTTTACGGGAGGAGCATATGCTTCGAAACGATTTGTTGTTTAACGATGTAGAAATTCCAGTGCTCTATACTGACAAGGAAACGTCAAAACAACGTCGACTTCTGTTGGCGACCCTTTCTACAAACTTACCATTGACTAATTGTTGTATTGCTGTCTTACCTTATTAGGCAGTGTTTCCCTAGTCTGCATTTTTTTCTCCATTTATGTCTGAAGTTTTATTTTTTTCAAGAGATTTTGCTTGTATAAAAATTAAAAAGTCATGAAATATGCTTTCAGTAGATTGTGAAAAAAGAGGCTAAACAGTGATTTTTGTAAATGGAATAACAATGAGGTACTTATTAGTATAAAATACTATATTTTTGCGTTATGTGACAGAACGCATTTTCACTAGATTACATAAGTAAGGAGTATATCCTTTATACATCAGACTACATCATCTAAGATGTTTCCTAGTTCTAAAACAAGTAAGGATTTATTAAAATGTCGACTTGCGTGAGTCAATATGTGTGCAGGTTCCCATATATTCACTGAAACGATAAAAATCTAAAAGCGTTATTGTCATTTTCGATACTGAGTTTTCTTTTGCTCCTCTTTATCATTTTTTTTTCAGGCAATCCTTTGATCGATGAGTTCATCGCTCAAATTGAACATTAATATTTTATTTACATACGCCGTACAGCCTTCCTGGCGTGCACAGACGAGTATGTTATCGGTGCCCTGTGAGTTAGTCCAGAATGTAATTAAATTTTTTACTTTATTAAATTTAAACTCCAACTCGATGCGTATTCGATAGGCGAAACAAAGCTATCCGGCTCATATTTTCAGCTCGTTTTTTCCTTTTCGCGCATCTGTCGTTTCTATTACACCCGAAAGGCTTTAGCGTTGCTAACTTCGGCTACAAAGAACTGATCGAATTAAAATTTGCGAGCAGTGATTAAGTTCTAATCTAGATTAATCGACGTCCCCTGGCATTCTCTTTTTGCGGGTCTGTGCTCAATTGACTGTAAAATTCTGTGTGTTTATGCCGCAGTTATATTTACAAAATGCCGTCCATTTCCAAGTGGAAAATATCTCCGTTGCACCGAAGATATTTTAAATTACATTTTTGTGTGAAATTTCCTGCTGCCAAACGTAATTCCGTTTATACATATCAACTGAATGTAAATGTAATTTTACTGTAACCAGTAACAATAATAATAATAACCGCAGTGGCCTCTGGATATACTCCACTTTCTCGAGTCTCCATCGGCGGTTCAGCTCGATTAATAGGTTTCGTATATCTTCTGAATGTTGTGGATGTGGAAGTGGCACTGCGAAGTCTATGATGATCCCTCTTCGTTGTTTATCAGCACAATATCTGGTTGGTTGTAGTCCACTTTTCGATCGGTGATGATTAGCCTATCCCAGTACATCACTGCTACTTCTGATTCCAAATTTATTATTATTTCGTGGACTTTATAGTCACACTTCTCAGCGTAAACGCTGGGAAACATTTACCCATTCCTGCTGCAGTGATGACTTGATATCTCATCCCCACCTTCAGCAGAAATTAGGCTCAGGCGAGAGGAGGAAATTCATCCCATCCCAAAACCTCTCTAACAATATGACAAGTTTGTAGTACAACTAGCTTCTGGCCATGTCTAATAATATTATAAGGCAGTCCTAATGCCGCGATGTACTTAGCGAATCTGGTCGCCATCACTCCCTCTGCCGATATTACTAGGGCGTATGCCTCCACCTTCTCCAGTTTCCATTATTATTATTATTATTTGTAATACACATAAAGCAAATACTAAATTTTGAGATTATGTTTGGCTCTGGCTTACGAAATATTTTTAAGTAAACAATATCTACTGCATTCAAAACAGTAATTTAAAATATCTCCCCTAGTTCAGAAGAAGAATAAAGAGATGGAAAAATATATGATATGTAATTTGAAAAAACAAAGTTGGATGTGGTACTACGAGACCCGATATATCGAGGGCGCTTTTCTTGCCCTCCAATATAATTGTTAATAGAGAAGTTATAGCATGTATTCATGTTTTAATCATTCTGGGACACCCTGTATACAAGTTTTATACTATTTTTCCATAATAGTTATTTTTTCTAGCAATGATACAAAATGTAGAAAAAATAGCATAGGAATTGAAAAATAATAGGAATTGAATATAAGTTAAAGAATTTAAGTAAAAAACCAAATTGGTGTAGAATTGAATAGTTGCAAATATTGTAGAATAAGTAATTACATTTTTCTTTATTATGAATATTGAATGGGTATTACGAAAATAAATACGTTAGCAGTGAAGGGTATAAATATTAAAATAAAATAGTACTTACAGGTATATTTTCTGTAAAATATTATACTGTCAAGAACATCGTCCCCTATGTACTTCAGCGATTTCCCTTGCTAACTTATCCTTTGTTCGCAGCACTGCAAAAATACGGCCTGTGAAAATTGCAGTGAAGGACACAATATTTCCATCAACTTTTTTTTCGGTAATAATTCCCAGAGCATCGTTCTCGAGCCACGACATCGCCACACTCAACTTGCTTTTCGCTGTCCATTTATTATGTCCCAAAATTATAGTCCCAAAATAAAATCTAAGTGGAAAAACTATTTACTATGTATTTTTCTATTCTCTGGTTTATTATACAAGACTTCAAAAACTTTCAGTAATGGATCTGAATCTGAAAATAAATTATATCAATGTAAAACCAATACCGCAGTACTTTGCAGAATCTATTGTAAATAGGCTATAATCTAGAAACCTAAAATAGAACAAAATAGGCTAAATACCATAGGTAGATAGGTCCCTAGACTGTTATACATATATACTATTTTTGTAGTAAAATGCTAATCATGCATTAATGGTTAGTTTGACAGTAAATTTTAAGAAAGAAATAAAAACTTTAAAACCCCGAAAAAATAAACTATTTTTAAAAAGAAAATGTTTTCAAGCCTCATAACTCTAACCTTCATGAATGCATTTGCGAAAAAAAATTTAACAAACGTAGGAACTACTTCTGAAGCAAATCAAACTAGTAATTTAGTAAATTTAGGCAAAAAGATGGACGAAGAAAAAAATGAAGAATACTTATTCAAAATTGTCGCAATTTTACTAATAATGTTAACAACATCTAAAAGCATGTAATTTTTTGTTGGATATAAACTGCTCGTCAGAATTAACGTAACACTTTTTTAGATCAGCACCATTTGCATTTTATTCGGGCTAGAGACCAAGTTAGTTTTATTGTCCCGAAGGCGCTACACTGTGCCTTAAATGGTTCACCGCCTACACCCCAAAAACAAACCCCACGGCGAAATATGAATTCACAAGATTGTGGAGGCAAATCAAAGACCTTCAGGATGGGCTGAGAAGGACGCTGGCAAGTAAAAACCCTATCCTCACACACATTAAGAC